>AP025053.1:32014747-32187236 GCA_036186865.1 Eustoma russellianum | reverse complement strand
TTTTTTTTTTTTTTTTTTTTTTGTAATTATGCGTCTTCGATGTCGTTCATCCATTTCTAAGCTCTCAGCATATCTTGTGTCTTGCTGACCTGCATTACTGTTATTACATCCTTACAATCAACTAAAGCACTCATCTTCCTATTCTTATGTTTTTCTTTTCGTTTCTCCTTATGGTACTTCGGTGTACTGGGTGCTATCACTATTACTACTAGGACAGATGCCACAATGCTTACAAACTGAAATATTGCAACTCGTTTCTGAGTGAGTGAATGAAGACTATAGGTGGGCTATTCTATAACTTTGACTCTTAGGAGGTGAAATATCGTATTAATTCTTCGATTTGATGAGAGAAGCATACCTCCTCCGTCAAGAGCAGACAGGAGATTGTTTCAATAGCTACCTATACTTGTTTGTTCACGGAGAGTTTCATGTTCCTTCTTCCTGTACTCGTATTTATTTGCTGCGTACAGGAAAGCTGCAAGATTGAGTATGCTGAGGATTGTAAGAAGCCAATAGAAGTAATCGAACCTTCCTTCGTTAATATTTTGAGATAGCCATGACTGCTTTCCTTTTTCTGCATTCCCGGTGGCAGCCTTCACAATGCTGTTGAGTATTGAGGCTGCAAAGCAACCCAAACCTCCAGCCACTGCAGCATAAGCTGAGCCTATGCTTCTCATTGCATCAGGAGCCTCCTCATAAAGGAATTCTAGCAATCCAACTATGCAAAATACTTCAGCAATGCCAATGAGGCAATACTGTATTAACAACCAGTAGGCGCTAAGATTGGGCATGGGACTCAAAAAACTGCCTTCATAACCTTGCTCTATAGCATAATGTCTCCTGTACCTCTCGAATGCTCCAGCCCATGCCACGCATACTATTGAAACTACCAAACCAATGCCCACCCTTTGGAGCTGGGAAGCACCATGCGGATGCCCAGTGATTCGCCTTGACAATGGAACAAAAATTGAGTAATAGAGTGAGAGTAGTAAAAATATGCTGAGGCCTGGGAAAACTGGCATGCATGTAACTGGGAGTTTCAGATGACCCATATGAGTGTTCAATGTGTAGGCCTGCTGCACTGATAGAGTGAGGAATTCGGTTAGGATCAAGCTGAGCATGATGGTGCAAGCTGGAATGGGAAGAAGTCTTATCAGAATTTTAACTTCCTCCACTTGGGTTACTGTGCAAAGCCTCCAAGGCGTCGGATTAGGTCCATCTTCTTTCAATTGTAGTGCTGCTTTATCCAAACAGGTGAAATCATCAGTATGAGCTATTTTACCGCTACCTTTTATAGCAGATCTTTTCCCAGGAAGTTCGTACAAGCCAACAAGATCCCCACTATCAAAAGAAGCATGTCTCTTGTTGAAGGCAGCCACAAGAACTTGCGCAACACGCGTAAGAGGGCTGCCACCAGGAAGCCGATGCCTGTATAATGGAGTTCCAAGAAAGAACACCATGTTGGACACCCCCATGGCGACAGCTAGAGCACCAAAGGCTGAACCCCATCCGTGTTTCATTTGGATGTAGACGACCGCAGTGAAGGCCACAATGGCTCCCACTGTGACTGATAGGTAAAAGAAGTTGAAGAATCTGTCAAGATGTGACTGGTAGTTCCTGCTTCTTTCATCAAACTGATCAGCACCAAAGGAAGATACACAGGGCCTGATGCCAGCAGCTCCAAATCCAGTGATGTATAGGACAGTGTATAGATAAACCATCTGCCATGGCTTTGCAGGTTCACAGTTGCCCAGAAGCAGAGCAATCTGATTGCATTCGTCTTGATTAGGGACGAAAATGCTCATACTAGCACAAACAGTTATTGCTGTTAATCCCCCAAGATAGATGGTTGTGAAAATGGCAATTGTCCAGTATCTACCAAGGTACGCGTCAGCCAAGAAACCGCCAAGCACAGAGGAGGCTTGAGAGATTCCTAGGAAGTTGTTGACTGCATTAGCTGAACTTGAGAATGGTCGATGCATGACATAGAACATGAAGGCCACCATGTTAACAGACAACCCAAAGTAAGCCATTCTCTCTGCCATCTCATTCCCTGCAAACATATGCATACATATAAGCATGTACATCTAGACAATGAGGTCTTACTTCTGAGGCTCCAAGACTAAGAGCTCTTAGATTCAAAATTATGCAAATACAGTCTTCTCCAAATTACACAACAACAACAACATTACTCCATTGCCTTAGAGGCTCCCGCATATGGCGGGGTATGGGAGAGTTGCATGTACGCAACCATACCCATGTGTTAAAAACACAAGAGGGTTGTTTCCCGATGACCCATAATGATGGGTCAAGGTATGTCGATCAACTGCTACTTCACAATATAGCGCAGCCAATTTAGTGAGTCATTTTGCTTTATTCTATCATATTCCAAAGTCAAGAAAGAGTGGATGTGCACACGCGCAACTATCTTTATCTGAAGGAGAAAACACAGAGGAATATGCAAAAGACTATAAGATAGGAGTAGTACCAAAAATGAAGAATGCAGCCATCCATCCTCCTGTCTTGGATAGATTAGAAATAGGCTTTCCACGGATGTTAACCGGAGTTGTACCTCCGGCACCAAAGTTAGTGTAACCACCTCCTAAAGCAGTCCGTCTGTCATCGGATTCAACAAAGTAGTGCTCTAGCTTTTTCCTAGGATGGGATTCAGCAACAGGGTTCATTTCCAAATTTACAGGTGACTTGATTTCTCTTGCCATTGGATCCTAAACTGACCCAAGATCTTACCACTGTGTAGCTATATATCTACACTGGCCTCAGGGAGTGAAGCAAGATAATAATTAGATGGAAACAAGGTAACGTACTGCTTAGGTGTGAGAGACATACAGCCTAATGTGACAATTTGGGAATTAATTGTGCTTTAAAGATGGTCAGCTGAAGTGAGCAAGTCTATCGTCATTCATTGTCCAGGTCCCAGGAAAAGAAAATGGATGCGGACATTGCAGTAAAGCTACTGTACTGCTATTAGACGACTAATAAATGGCTTATTTCATTACCGTTGCTTGTGCTGATCGGGAAACAACCTTTGTGTTTCTAACACATGGGTATGTTTGCGTATGTTTGACCTCCATATCTCGCTATAGACGAGAGCCTCTATAGACGATAGGGTAATGTTTGTTGTTGTACCCATTGATAAGTATCATCATCAGGATTTTACCTTTGCTATTTTTTATTATTATCGTTTTTTCTGTTGTGCTGGTAAACAACACTCTTGTGATGCTTTGTGATGATTATATCACGTCAAGTTGATCTGTCATGAGTAAAACTTTACAAATGTCATCCCAGAAACAGTTTTCAATGTCCTATAAGTTTGTGTTAGTGCAGATTGTCTGCCTTAACTAGCATTTGGATTTGTACTAGTGCATGTTTGACAGCTCATGAGTGCACTAATTGATTTCTGTTTATCAATTAAATTGTTGCAAAAGCAAATGCTGGAAAAATGTGAATTTTCTTTAATGTTACAAAATATTGGCTATTGTTCATATGGGCCTAAAATTATCTTTATATGTAACTAATATAGACAATATATCAATTACAAGCAGCTAATAAAGCATAAAGGTGACTATTGTTTTAATAATCGAAAAAATACATTGAATGATATATCTTTAAGTCAGAGTTTGTTTCTAACATTAAAAAAAAGAATAGAGTTTTTAAACTCGACTGGCAAAGTGAGATAGAGGAAGAATACGTAAATATTCTGTTCCCCTTGTTTTATAGTTCTATTTGGGAAATACAGGTTTTTAGAAGACATAATTTGATGCATTATCCGTGTATCAACTGTGCTTAATTTTTTTACTTTAAATATTTGACGTATTACTTGTTTATTATTCATGAATTGGTTTTATTGGTTGTTTATTATTCATGAATTGTTTTTATTGGTCGTTTACGAGAACAATTTTAAAACTAATAAGTTAATTAATTACTTATCTAAAGCTGATAAATTTTTTAGACGGTGTGAAAAAAGAAAACATAACTCTGAAACCAGAGGTTTAGGGAGAGTATATACAGTTATTCGGCTCGTACCCCGTCATAGGCGGAAGCCTGGGGTAATGTTGTATATACAGTGATTCGGCTAAGTTACTATTTCATAATAGAATACATCCATTGCATGGAACTATTCCAGATTCTGGGGGGTTCTAATGTGTTGGTCACTGTTGGTAATTATGATAGAAAATTTCAACCAACAGCGACTATAGGAAGCATTTGGACCATAATTAGTTACGGTAATTAAATGCATGACACGTACAGGAGGAGGTAGTTGAGAGTGTTCACCTAAATTTATGCAATTCCATCAAAGCCACGCTCCTCTACAAACACAGAGGCCATAACCCCCATCCACCTTCTTTAACTCAGGCCCAGACAAGCGGAAAAGCAGAACATATTGTCTGTCTTCCACCAGGCAGCTACCCTTCTTCTCTCTTACTAAATACTTGAGAATAAAAAGCGAAATCCTTCGTCATAGGATCTCTATTGTCTCAGTCTCATGAAGATTGTGTAGGATATAAATCAGGTGTAAATCAGTCTTTTAGGTTGGCAGGCTGTACATGAGGATCCGCGCAAGATGCCCCCAACAAAGTAGCAGAAGTGGAGCAATTGCTCCCTACACACTAGGAGAAGTAGAACGCTCACACTGCGAGTTTCTTCGTATTCGAGCCTTTGCCTTTTTAAGAGCAATTCTCAACCCGAGTACCAACTGGACTACATCCCGGAAGCATACTAAATACTCCTATGCCCTAATAACGTCAAGGACACGTTCGTTTTATCACCTACATTGACTATTTTTCTTTTTCTTTTTCAATCCATGCGCATATATATACTACAACAACAACATTACATCATTACTTTAGATGCTCCAGTTTATGGCGGAATATGTGAGGTCGGATGTACATAACCACATCCATGTGTTAGAAACACACAGGTTATTTCACGATGGACCCTAATGAAAATTGCGTCAAGCTGTGTCGATCAACTGCTACTTCACAATATAAAAAGCGCCGCTAATTTAATGAATTTGCTTTATTTCGTCATATTCCAAAATCAAGGAGAGTGTGTCATTGACTCCATTGGAAATATAAACTGGATGTAGATATGTATACAACTTGTTTGTATGTACATGCAATTGCATTTTCTTAGTAACATATGTGCCATTTTGTCAAAAACTAACGGAATATTGTCGCACTCCAAGATCTGGCAAAACGGAGGACCTTGCATGAACTAGTGTTCTTGATCCAAGGAGATAGTATACAAATTGTGTATCCAATTTTGGTGAGTGGATGAGGAAGTAAGATGCCACTTTACCTAATTAAAAAAATATATCCTCGAATGACATTAGGGAAACTGTGTTTGCGTGTCTACCACTCTCCTCAGATCTATCGATAATTTTTGTTGTCGTTGAGATATACTAGGCATGATTGTTGTTGTTGGTGTGGTGCTTATGCTCTTGGTTAACCCAATTTTGAGTAACAACCATGGCTCCGAATATTCACTTCTATTCCAGCTCTCCACTTGCTTCCATGAAGCATCCAACATTAACCTTTGTTAAGCTGATCTGCAACTATTATCTTGACGAAACAATTTCTATGTGTTTCTAACACATGTGTATGGTTGTATACATTCGACCTTCCATACCTCGGCATAGGTGGGAAACCTCTAAAACAATGAGGTAATGTTATTGTAATGTTGTATCTTAACGAAGTTGGATGTTGAATTAGAATCGCGGAATTGCTCGAATAACCATGAAATCATTCCTTGCTAGCTCGATTGTTCCAGTTGGTTGATGACAAAAAGGCACAATTTTGCTGTGGTCACTTTCTGGCATATAGAACACCTGAACAACGGTCCGATTCATCAGCCGCTAATAGACACTCAAATGCACCAGTCCATATCCTCTGTCTAATTTTCCGCCCCCAATCTTCTTTTCTTTTTTCTTTTTTTTTTTTTTTTGGGGAAAATCGATCCATTTTATTGATGTCAAAAGCAGCAAAATTACAAAAGTGTGATTAGTTCAACAGTAAAAGAGACTAATCTAATCCACGGTGGTAACTGCAACCCCAATCTTCTATCCAATGACAAAATGTCTTGTTACAAGTATTTGTACATAGGTCAAGGGAAGAAATCACACATACGCTATGGAACTATTAACCATACAATAAATCAGATGGAAAGAAAATATTTACAATACTCTGTCCATACATATACACACAAATCATTCTAAGTGCTAAAATGCTATAAAGTTTTCAGCTTGTAAGTTAAAGAGTTTGTCTTGTAAAGATATTACAAAGCGGAATCAACTATTTATAAAACTAATAGAACATACTAGAATCTAAATTCTACATGTGCGTAAAATCAAAGCCTGTAATTGCTTCTGCTCCGTCACCGTACATACACAGCTACGTGTCTTAGCTTCTTAATCCGACGTGGCAAGTCAGCTAAATGATCCCCAACAACACTCTTTCAGTCTAACACGCAACTTACACCATAACTGCTTCACACGTCGACTGTAAGTCTGATTATGAAGTTCAACAACACCACCAACATTATCTCATTGCATTAGAGGCTCCCGCCTATGGTTAAGATATTGAAGAAGTCGGATATACGCAACCATACCCATGTGCTAGAAACACACGTAGGTTGTTTTCTGTTGACCCATAATGAAAATTGCGTTATTTGAAAATAAATGTACATGTATTCGTAAGGAGGTCAGAGATCCATAAGAAATGTTAGGCTAATTACACAAGGAAAAAGATCATCGATGAGAGATGAAAGAGCTGGGACAGGAGCATTTGCCACGTGTGCTATTGTTTGATGAGTAGGCAAGTAGAGTTTGAGGAGGAGTCATTGTCATAGTTATGGTTCAGGAAAGGTAGATAATTTCGATTTCTTAGTTTCATTGAAAAGAGAGTGATATGCTGGTAGAGAAGTTAGTGGACATGCTACCTCCAAAGAAGATAAGGAGGAACAGGGGTTGGTATCCTTGTTTGCTTTGGTACCCAGAAATAATGTGTGTTAATACAATAACAACCATACTTAGTAGATCTTAACAACACCAAAATCTATCGCTAAGATCTGAGTAGGATGAGATACACTCAAACAATACCTTCATCTCAGGGGATAGAGAGCTTACTTCTAGTGAAACATCTGTCTCTATATATACATGCAAAGATGATACAATAATAGTAATATGACGTGCTAGTGTAATAATGAAGTGATTTAGTAAACAAAATAGAAAGCTTCCGATATTAAAATAGTCATAACCGTGTATATACATAAATAATGAAAGAGAAAAAAAAAAGCAAAAAAATGTAAAGTCAACTTATAGTGTAGAGATTATCTAAACCCCTAAGTATACTCTAAGGTGCTCCTATATCATGTCTAAACCTCCTTAACCATAATTTTTTGCCTCCATGAATACTAGACCATGTTCTCAGAGGATTACAAATCTAGTAGACTGTGTCTAATCCACTCTTCTCAAGTCAGTTTGAGTTTGTCTTTACTCTGATTCTCATCTATAGTGAGACTTTCAAATGCTCTGATACATGTATACACGTTGTTAAATATAATATAAATGTCTTGGATAAATATGAATAAGATCGCGCGAGAATAATACAATTGTATTATAATATTCGGTTAGTACAATAATATCAGAATATTAAACCGTTACAATCATGTCGTGCTGTTACCTTATTGATGGTTTTGAGAGAGAGAAAACCTAATATATTACACTGATCTTAGACAGAGAAGATTTCAAAAGTAATTGCACAAAGCAGCTAGGCTACATAATCTTCTCAACAGAATATTGAAATCACATTTAGTATCTAAACTTTGCATCCAGACTTGCGATTAGATAAGACGTTACCTAGATTTTACATTTAGACTTGCGCTTAGATAAGACGTTTACCTAGAGTTTGTATCAAGATTTGCTTTTGGATAAGACGTTTACCTATGACATAGTAGTATTTGACCCATTCCCCTATATAAATCTAATCTACACTCTTTTGGCCAACCTTTGCATTGTATATACCTCAAAAACTTCTTCATTGTATGACTTCAAGCATTGGGTGATTGTAACAGTAAACAGATAAGCAAGGACTAAGCTATGTGTTGGGTTGGGCGTGGTCGCTGGCTAGTCAAGCAGTGGTGAGTGGATCAAGTATAGGGCAAGTTCCACAATGTTGTGAACACAACGTATTATAACTTGTAAGGCTGTTAAATTACACATATGACATGATAGGTGATTTTACACCACAATAATATGATACCCCAAGGCAGTATAAATTCTCCATAAAACCTAGTCCGGCAGCGTGAGTTTTGAATTTCACATCAACTTTGTAGTAGTCTACTTAGATATGCAAAAGATATTTATGTTCTTGCTGATTTTATTTCATCATAGAAAGCTTCAACTCGGTCAACCATCACGATCTGGAAGTTATCTTATAGATTCTGTATTGGTACATATTCGAAATGCAAATCATAGTATTCCTTTTTAACCTTGAAAAGAAGCGTGGTTTAGATTTAAGTTAGTTCAGTGATTATTATTCTTGTAAATTAACTTCGTAGGAGTATAGGAGTAACTGTCATCTTATTTTTATTTGTTTATCAACTAATAAAACATATACACCATTGGGAAAAGAAAAAAAAATTTGTCTTGCCAATGGCTAGTTGTACTTAAAAGAAGGGGGTCTGCTGTTATTTGTCTATTTATTCTGGTCCATGTTGAAATTTGTCATTAATAAAGGCCCATATGTGAACCCAAAGCCCAGATCCAAAACTGGGCTGTGAGGACAAGCATGATGTAAATGGGAGAAAGGCCCTCAAAGAAGGGAAAATGGGCAGGGTTCGCCAGGTGTGAGATAAGGGACAAAGCTCCACCGAGTAGTAGACTATTACCATCAGTCAAGAAATATTGGAACCGCCCACTGTTTGTTTATTTATTTCTAAAGCAGATGTAGACAGTTTCTGTGCATTAAGCTTTTATGTTTGCTCGTGATCCGGAAAAAACATGGTAGCTTCCTGATGTGATGTACACAGTCTTACTCTACACTTTGTGCAAGAGACCTTTTTGCGGTTCAAACCCAAAAAAAATAATTTACTTGATCCTACAGCTACGGTTATGATTTAATCATAAGATCTAACGGCCCAGATTAAACTGAACCAGTCTCTGATCATGGGGGGTTACTGGCGCCGATTGTGGATGGTGGGTTACTGGTAGAGATCTTGGGTTACTGGCGATCGTGTAACCTCTCCGTGGGTTAACTGCGATCGTGTAACCTCTCCCCAGTTTCCTATATAAACAGAGGCAGAGCATTGCCTCTGTACAGTGAAATTTTCCTTCTCTTCTCCTACTGCATACGAGCATTCTGTATAAACTATTGCTGCATACACTGCTGCTACATCTCATCAATCCAATAAGTCAGAACACTTGTCAGGTTCGTGGAGTTCTTACGTAGTAGTGCCACTTGTTGGAACTGTTAGCCATTGTATCCTGGGAGACGTTTGCAATTTCCGGTTGGGCACAGTATACCGGAGCAATTCGTCTTAAGGACAAAGTCCTGGACTCGCCTCGATTTGTGTGTTGAGCTCTTCTCTGTGTTGAGCTCATCCCTGTCATCCCTGTGTTGAGCTCATCCGTGTGTTGAGCTCGTCTCTGTGTTGAGCTTTTCTCTGTGCTGAGCTCTTCCTGTGTTGAGCTCTGCTCATCCTGCGTTGAGCTCAGCTCATCCTGCGATGGCCTCAGCTCATCCTGCGCTGAGCTCAGCTCATCCATGTGCTGAGCTCAGCTCATCCATGTGTTGAGCTCTGCTCATCTCTGTACTGAGCTCTGCTCATCCTTGTGCTGTACAGAATGTCAGTTACGTTCTCTAATAAATCTGAGTTTCGTATATGAGACAACAAAGTTCATGTCAGAAGTCAAAGATGAGCAGAAGAATCTGATGAAAAAGAATGGATCTAAGATTGATCATGATATCTTGTCTGAGATGGAAGTCCTCTATCGATGCATAAAAGCAGCACTCAGATTGCACCCTCCTTTGATAATGCTCCTGCGAAGCTCACATAGTGATTTCAGTGTAACTACAAGGGAGGGAAAAGAATATGACATCCCCGAGGGGCATATTGTTGCCACTTCTCCTCCTGATAAACCAAAAACAAACATCTATTAGTCAACAACAGTCAATGACAAATTTATGCTTAAATGATTAATTTTTGCAGTTCGGCCAAAAAGAACCTTTGTTCGGCCATATTGCACTTCAGCTCGGCAAGGTACTGCTCACCAAAGCATCCACTTCTAATCAGAGCATATTCCAAAGGTTTCACCTTGGCACCAAGCTCCAGCCTCGGCTTCAGTTAAAAGGAGGTGCTCCAACTCACTTCAGCCAGACCCAACTTTGCACCTCGGCTGGGGAGTCAAGCGCAACTCCACTTCATTAATTGTGGAACCATCCGGCAGATGTGCAGTATAAAGAAAGGATACACATCATACTTTACAACCTACGCACGTCAAGGTCCCATCAGCAGACCTACTAGTCCCATCAGCAGACCTACAGCATCATAGTCTCACTACCCAAGCAAAGGTCACATCCGCTGTCAGAGGCAAAGGACAGAGAAAATGAAGAAAAGCAAGGCAAGGAACACGGAGAAGGGGATCGAAACATTTTCATCTCTCCCAAAGCTAATTCACAAAAAAGCTCCTAAGACAAAAACTGTGAGATCTTCATAACTTTTGATACACAAATCATATCTCAGTGAGAATGGCACAAACTGAATTGGACGTCGGAGGGTTTTACTCGGAGTCATACCCCCGGGACCTCTGACTTCTGCTTCCTTGTGCAGGACATCCATGAAGTTCTTCCAGTTTGTGGATTTAGTTAAGCTAACGATGGTTATTTTGGATCATCTCTGATCCTAGGTGAAGATCCGGCTTCATCACTTGCCTTTGCGAACCGACTCCCACATATTTATAAAGATCATGATACGTATGATCCTGGCAGATTTGCTCCAGGGAGAGACGAAGACAAAGCTGCAGGAGCATTTTCATACATATCGTTTGGTGGTGGAAGGCACGGTTATCTAGGAGAACCATTTGCATATTTGCAAATAAAAGCAATATGGAGCCACTTGCTGCGGAACTTTGAATTCGAACTGATATCTCCCTTTCCAGAGATTGACTGGAACGCCATGGTGGTTGGTGTTAAAGGAAACGTCATGGTTCGGTACAAGCGCCGACAGATTATGGTTGACTAGTTCCCTGGCTCTACTGTGAGAATATGTTGCGTCTTCATGAAGTGTTACATCTAGAACATGCCGCTGTTCTCAGAGCCTCATTTTCTTCAACTACAGGTCCTTTGTTTTTCCCTTCCTTAAAATCACAGTCTTTGTCCGTTTGAAGAAGCGTGTTTCCATTTTCTTATGGTTGTGGGATCTCCAGTACCTATTCGATTAATGTGTTCACCTTTTGTGTAACCATGACTCGACATCTCATGATTCGCCCTGATGTCACATATGCTTTTTTCCCTATCATACCAGGTTTCTTTAGTGATCCTTTTTTTTGATGTATTATTTCCCATGATCAATATGAAGCTGCAGCGATCGTCCTTGATGTGCGTTAACAGAGAAGGATTTAATTTTCTGTAGCCTCATCTAGTTCAAGTACATAACATGTCGGTTTTTTATCACCAGAATCTTCAGTTCACCGCATTGTCCATCCCTTTTTAGTTACTGCAACTTGTATATATCCGTAGGCAAATTGTATGGCATAACATTTGGTCATATAACCAATAGGATTATGATAATCACGTGATGAGTGTCATGCTGCTGGGGACACAGGCGTGTATATCTTCTAGTTGGTGCTGCAATTATATTATTAAAAAAAATTGAAAAAAAGGAAAAGGAAAAGGTAAAACAAACCAATGTGGATGTAGGTGTTGTCTGGAGGTGGGAGCAATGATTTGGAGAAAGATGAGAAATCACTGAATTAGAGGTCATGTTTCATCTTCTCTTAACCCTCTTCATCACTTACATTATTATGGTTGTGTATATCAGATTGCAAAACAATCCGATTTAAACACAGAAGCCTTGTACTCCCGAAGATTCATCTTAAATTAAGCATTGGAATTTAGCGCAGAATAAGACCCCCCAAGATTGATCTTAAATTAAGCATTGGAATTTAACGCAGACTAAGACCGAATTATGTTTATCTTTCGAAATATAAAACATTAATGTGATATGTTGGTTGAATTCTGAAGTCTTACTTTTTGAGATGAAACATTTGACAGAAGGGAAAAAAAAACTTAATTGAGGAAGCCGGATGTTCACTAAGGATCAGAGGCGATCCGAATTTACCGTCGTTAGCTCCACTGAATCTGTAACTGAAATAACTTCTTGAATATCCTGCACAAAGAAGCATAAATCAGAGGTCCCGGGGGTGTGACCCCGGGTAAAACCCTCCGACGCTCAAGTCAGTTTGGGTCATTCTCACTTAGATATGATTTTTGTATCAAAAGGATTTGAAGATCTCACAGCTCTTGACTGAGGAGAGTCTTTTGTGTGTTTGCTTTGGGAGAGATGAAAATGTTTCGATCCCCTTCCTTGGTGTCCGTTGTCTTGCTTTTGTTACTTTCCTTCCGTCCCTTGCCTCTGACAGCGGATGCGACCTTTGCTTGGGGCATCAAAGTTATGACGCTGTAGGTCTGTTGATGTGACTAGCAGGTCTGCTGATGTGACCTTAGCGTGTGCAGGTTGTAGAGTTTGATGTGTATCCTTTCTTTATATTGCACCTCTGCCAGGTGGTCCCACAATTAATGTAATGTTGTGCGTGACTTCCTTGCCGAGGTGCAAAGTTAAGTCCCGCCAAAGTAATCTGGAGCACCTCCCTTAAGCTGAAGCTGAGGTTGGAACTTGATACCGAAGTGAAAACATTGGAGCATATTCTCTGATAAAAAGGCGAATGCTTTGGGGGAACAGCATGACCGAAGTGCAATATAGCCGAACAGAAGTTCATTTATGCCGAACTGCGGGAGTTAAACACCTTAGACATAAGTAAGACATAAAATCTATCGTTGACTGTTATTAACTAACAGATGTTTATTTTTGGTTTATCACTTATCATGTTCGGAAATTGGCATTTACATTCCATCTATATTCACGCTTTGCTTTAAAAAAATATATTCACTGCTAAATCAATGGTTTGGAAGAAAAAAAATGTCACCCGACACGAAAGGCTATGGTGAATATATAACAATGGATTTAAAAATATTAAAATACTGCATTAAATCTCATTTTGCCACCATAGCGGATAGAAAGACAACACTTTTTCCTGAAAAACTTTTTTTCCCGGTTGCTGAATATCTTCACCACATAAAACTGAAACTAAACCAACGGTCACAAAGGCCTCATCCATAACAACAGAACTTGAAGTGTACACCAAAACAATATTACACAGACTCACACACACTCCACAACCATCAAACACCAAGGACTTCACATCCCGCCATCTCCTTATTCTTCCATCACACCAAGCCAGCTGGTCAATGTTCAGCCTACAGGCTAACTAACTTGAGGGAATTAGCCTTCTCTTGCAGGCTGTCAATCAGACTGTCAAAGCTCTTCTTGAAAGAATCCACACCTTCAACCTCCAGTTGAGTACCCACATATCCCCAGTCAATGCCCAGCTTCTCAAGGGCACTGTAAATTCCCTCTGCTTCCGACACATTTGAGTCTATTGTCCTTGCCACAGCACCATGGTCCAAAAATGCTTGGAGAGCTTGATCAGGCATGGTCGATACCTATGTCACCACAAAAAAAGGGGTTATTTTTCAATTCCAAAAACAATGCCTACGTTTTCTCAGGGTCAGCATTTAATAGCTTCAATTTCATTAAATACCAAAACAGAAAGATAATACGAAAAGACAGCTTACTGTATCAGGGCCAATAAGGGGAGCCACATATAATGTATCAGGGTATGCTGGATTCTTGACGCTGGTTGAGGCCCAGAGAAGCCTCTGTTTCTTGGCACCTTTCTTCACCAGTTTCTCCCACCTTGGACCAGAGAATTTTTTCTGGTAAAGCTGGTAAGCTAGAGCTGCTTGAGCATTTGCTGCCTGTTACAAAAGGTGACATTAATAGATCAAAGATTTAGGTCTACAAGTTCCAACCGCTTCATGGAACACTTCGTTGTCAAATATAGGCTTGCCTTTCCACGGATATCAAGAGCCTCCGGAGTTCCAATCTTTTCAAGCATCTTGTCGACAAGAGTGTCCACTCGGCTTACAAAGAAGGATGCAACGCTGGTGACCTTTGACAAATCATTCAGCCCTGAGGCCTCCAGGCCGTCCAGGTAAGCATCAATGACTGCCTCATATCTTGAGAGAGAGAATATCAGCTGCCCATTCGCAACACTTCAATATGTTAATAATGGCAAAAAATGTATGCGTGCAAAAAGACGCAAGAAACAAATCTATATTGTAAAATGCCAAACAGATGTTATTTGCTTTCTCTATAATGAACTTCACGAACGCATTATTCCCTTCCACTATCATCTCTAATGGCTTCTCATAGTGAAAACTGATAATGTCAATGTCCTAAAATACCCGAGCATTCATAGAACACAAGATCATCTCCCATATTAATGGTCTCTGCAACTTCAATCCTACAGTGATGAGGCAACTAATTCGAGGATATTTCCTTGCACCTTTAGACACCCCACAATATAGTCACGACATAGACAGGATCAACTTACAGTGACGTTCACGCTTATTCCTGATCCAATTACTTCCTTGATGGAAGGAATGCATGGAGCTGTAGCCGGTATTTTTATGTAGACGTTGCGACGGTCGACCCTTTTGTGAAGCCACTTTGCTGCTTCTATGGTTCCTTGAGTATCATCAGCAAGAGCAGGTGAAACTTCGACAGAAACATACCCATCACCGCCATCTGTTTCATCATAAATTGGTTCAAAGAGTTTGCAAGCGTCTTGGATATCCTTTAGCACAAGTTCCCAGTATGCACTTTCTATGTCTTTTCCTGATTGGACAAGATCCCTGTGAAAAAAGTATTTTCAGACCAAAGTAGAATCTGCAAAGAAGCAATTTCCAGCCTAGGGTAACATTATTTGATGCCAGGGGTGACCAGTTCACTAAACTGGAGGGTTATGGTTCATCAAACGGGTGAACCGAGCCAAAACTCTCCTTAGCGAGTTCAATGTTCAGTCAGCCATAATTACAAAAAAAAAAAAAAAATGTTCAGTCAGCCACCAGATCACGGTCTGCTTCCAATTCAAAGAAGGTTCTGACGATTTCCAAGTCCCAACCATGTTTCGAAGCACAATTTTGATACATCTTAGGTTTTCTATTTTTATTTATTATTAGGAAAAAAAGGTCTTTCTATTTCCAATGGAGTCAAGGTCACACTCTTCCTTGACTTTGGAATATAATGGAATAAAGCAAAATGACTCACTAAATTGACGCCGCTTCTTATATTGTGAAGTAGCAGTTGATCGACACAGTTTGACGCAATTTTCATTATAGGTCATCGGAAAACAACTTCTGGTGTTTCTAACATATGGCTATGGTTGCGTACATCTGAACCCCATATCCCGCACAGGGGGAGCCTTAAGCCAATGGGGTAATGTCGTCATTGCTGTATTTGAAAAAAAAAAAGGCATTTCCATTTTCAGTGGAGTCAAGGACACACGCTTGTTTGACTTTGAAATATGATCGAATAAGGCAAAATGACTCATTAAGTTGTTTCTACTTCTTCTAACATAAAGTAGCAGTCGATCGATACAGAGATTGAAAACAACCTCTGTATGTTTCCAACACATAGGTAAGGTTGAGTACATCCAATCCCCCCTCCCCTTTCTACCCTGCTATAGACAAGAGCCTCTAAAACAATAGAGAAATGTTGTTGTTGTATTTGAAAAAGAAGGGCTTATTCTAAGTTTAAAGTGATCAGATAATAAGTGGATATCTATCCTGCTAGCACTATACAAGATTATACTCCACATAGTTATCCTAGCTTAATGTATTTATTTTACCCCAAAACTAATGGTATACAATTAAGAAAATATTGTACAAGTATGTCTTTATAGTATATACACATATACTTATCTCTGTACATATATGTGTACGCATAAATTATATACATATATACATCCCTACATGTATATATGCATCTTACTCTAAGAGCTGATGGCTTGGCTTGTTATTGAATACACACATTTGAGTGTGTAGTGCACATAATATATATGTGTGCATACATAAGTTTACATCTACATACAATCATAGTCAGAGTGGCCTTCGATAAAATATTACCTAAAGATCATAACCTAAAAACAAGCATAGCCAAGAGGTGATGAAAAGTTAAATCAAGAAAGCATTAAAAAAATACCTGAACTGGTCATTGTAGGCATCAGAACCTGATATAGCTTTTTGAAATATCTGTAATCAAGAAAATATACACAAAGTATTAGGTCAATAAACAGCTGACTAACTAACAAAGTGGTCCCGCAATATTCGTTTTTTAGTCCAAATAATGGTTGCTCAAATATATTGTACTGATAAGTGTCAAAAGATTTTTAAAATGTAAGCGGATGAGTGGAAAAGATACCGCTGGATTGCTGGTCACCCCTCTCACACCACTCTGAATCAATGGCAGCAAATCAGTAACAGGACGGCACAGATTATCATACCAGGGACTCTGGCCCTGCTTGTGGTAAAGCTCATGAAGTGTTGTCTTGTTGGTATAGCTTCCGTTGCCATCAACCAAGGCACATCTGACACTAAACAAACTTATTAAGGACCAACCAGAACAGCACTATACGAGGAAGAGAACATAAACCATAAAACAATAAAAGCTGCAGTTTGGCAACAAAAAAATATCGACATACATCAGACTACACTAGCAGAAAATGCAGTCAGATGAAGTAGCCAAACCTAAATATATAATTTGCATTCTTCCTCTAATTTTTCAATTTCTTAATTTCTTATAGTAAAATATCTCTACCTAAATATAATTTTTCCAAGCTTCTTGATACTTAATTTTCTTCAGACTGCACCTTTCATACAAACAAGTAATCATAGTTGACTGCAGTCTTTTACTGAAAAATTTGATAAAGGGCCCTCTTATTATCACTGAAAATCAGGCTTAAAGCTCTCCTAGTGCATGGAATGGTATCTTCTTAACTCTTGAGATGGGAAGTTTTCTCAAACATTTCAATACACTGTCCCTCTTTACCAAAGGACAAAAGAAGATAAAAGAGTATGCAATCAAAGAATATACTTCGAGCTAGAGTGTAGATTGTAGAGAAATCAATGCATGTATAGAAGTTGACACAACAAGAAGCTCACGACCATATCCAGGGGGCACACAAGCAAATTACCAAAAGCACACCAACCCACCAACAAATGCAAGGAGTTCAGAAAGAATGGCAGGTGAAACTTGAAAGTGAAATATCTTACATGAAGCAAACTCGATATCTTTCTTTTTTTGACTCTTTGGGAATAAAAAATGATTATTTTCCCCTTTCTTTGGAGGAAAAAACAGAGTCAAGTAACTAATAAATCAGATCTCAGCAACAGTGCAATACCACCTGCTTTAATACCAAGGCTCTAGAAATAAACAAGACAGAATACGTGGAATTAAAGATAATACGTGAAGGCCCAAACACGAGAAACTTAAAGTTTTGTTTGTTCTGTTGTAGATTGGACTCGGGTTATGTCAATAAAATTAAGAGACGTTGCACCAAATGCATCAAAATTCATGGTAAATGATTGCATCGTCAATCAAATTGCAAAATAAACTGACACATCAAAATCAGAACCCTAATATGAGGTAAAGCCCAAAAAACTGCCGTGATCGCCGGTAGAAATGAAGCTTTTTTTCTTAAACATTGAGATAAAAAGAAAAAAGAAAAAGAAGCCTCACATCACAAAGTATTAAAAAAACAAGAATGAAAGGAAAAAAAAGGGACATACCTCAAGGAGACGGGGCTGGGTGCATGAGTAAACCTCAGCGACAGGTTGGAAGATGAAATCCTGGTGGAATCAAAGGAGTTTTTGTAAAGAACGAAGCATTGAGATGAGAGTACAGACCGGGGTGAGCGGGAAGAAGAAATCGTCGACGAGTAGGAAGAGGTCGCCGTCTGTAGATTTGAAATAGAAGTCATCGCCGGTCGTGGTAGAAATCAGAGAGCTGGGATCTCGCGGTGGCTTGAGATTTCAGAGAAAAAACGCTGTGGAGGTTGTTGGACTTTGTTCTCTTGCTATTTCTTAATTTATTTGGCACGAGAAACAGCTTATTACTAATAGTTAAATGGATTTTTTTTTAAGTTTAAATTGTTGTTAGGTAAAGATAATGGACAATTTATAAGGATTAAAGGCCAACCCCTTTAATCTGGAGTTCAACCAGATCGGAAATCGTATTCGAAAAACACACAACTCCAACAATACATATCCAATATATTCTAACGATAGCAAAAACTATATACTGTAAGGGCAGAAATCGTTTCTTCGTGAGAATGTGACCTCGTAATATTTAGAATAATGCCTTGGAGCAAAATGTGAAATCCCTCACCTTGGGGCCTCACCGCACAACCCCAAAAAGCATGTGTGAAAGATGCAAATCAGGAGCCCAGCGGCCTTCTAGATTGTATGAGATCTTATGCAGTGACCCAAACAATGTATCTCCGCAAACTAGGCCTTCGAACAGTAGAGGAACACACTGTGCGTGTCTCTGGAATCGAACTATTGACTTTTTGACGCAAATTCTAATCCGAGTATCAACTGTTTTTGACGCAAATTCTAATTCGAATATCAACTGTACTATGTATTGAGGACATTTACAATAATGCCTCGTTTGGGATGAGAACGCTCGAATGAATTAGGCCTTTGGGTTCAATAAAGTTTTGGGCATGAAATACGAAATTTGCTATAGTCAACAAGTGAAACAGGGAAAAAATTCATATGAAATGTATTACGTTTTTTGAATCGATAAAACTATGTTTTATCTGTATTCTTTCTATTCTATTAGAATGTTCAATTATTACGAAACATGCATTTCTTCAAAATATTGCAAAACATTTTGATGTATTTACAGAATTAATGCTAATTATTGTGTCCAATAATATCACTAATTCTGTCCAAAGATTATTATGGGGAAAAACTGATATCTTATATGTCACCATTCTAACTTTATCATATGCAGAGGTTTTTATAGAAGTGGCATCTTATATGTCAAATGATCGTCGTTAAGAAAGAGTAGGACTACTGCGAACAAACAAATCTAGATAAAAGACATTTCCCTATTGCTTGCTGTCTGGTGATTTTTGTAGATAATATGATGTAGCAAGACACACTCTACAACAACAACATTACCCTATTGCCTTAGAAGATCTCGCATATAACGAGGTATATAGAGTCATATAACCATAGCTATGTGTTGTGTTATAAACTTTCCGATGAACTATAATAAAAATAATCAAGTTGTGTCGATCAACTGCTATTTCACAATATAAGAACCGCAGCCAGTTTAATAATTCATTTACCTTTATTCTATCGTATTCCAAGATTGTGTAGATCAACTGCTTTTGCTGTCGTTGGGATATACGGGGTCTGGATGATGATGATGAACTCAATTGAAAATGGAAACAATGTAGCATGACACAGCTGAATTTACTAAACCATCAACTTAGAAGCATTGAGTTCAGACTACTAAACAATCCAAACTATTGCTCTTCTTTCGTTCGATGCGTACTCACTTAAAGAATGTTCAGACCACATGTCCCTAAAAAATAAATAAATCAATTCTCAATTGTAAAACGACAAGAAAGCCGATGGGATCACAGGAGGTTGAAAGTGAGGCCATTTGTGAGGCCTCCAATCTCCAACCGCCATGTGTTAAAGAAAAGGGCAATTAATAAATTTTTTTGTTTAAAAAAAAATACAACTGTCACACGTAGAAGCAGCTAATTGGAGGCCTCACTAACAGTCTCCTCTGATCTCGTCCGACAAGAAAGGGCACCGCATCGCATTTGTCGTGTGGGTATTTGTACTTGTCCCCCCGCACACAAACAAGTGTTGTGTGTGTGTGCGTTTTTTTACTATCAATGCGTCATTTTATCATCAGCTAGAGAATTAGGTATTGTTGCTTGGAGATTTGATCTGAATCCGAAATGGTTGTCACTACGTATTATATTTTGTTATGGAGGGTCATTTATCATAGACGTGTAAATGAGTCGGATAATTTACGAGTTGATCAAGTTTGGTTTAGGTTTTTATTTGATTAGTTCGATTTGATAAAGTTCGATATCATATTTGATTCGATTTAACGACTTAACAATCCAATCTTATTAGTATGTTTATGCGTATATGAAAATTATGTATGATTTGATTTTTCTTCTCTAGGTTTGTTTAATATAAAAAATAAATTAAACATCATAACTGACCAACGACCATACCCAGTAATATCCCAACGAAAGCACATGCTATCGCCAGGGTCTGGAGAGGGTGAGAGGCATGCAAACAATACCTTTATCCCAAGAGATAGAGAGTTTGCTTCCAATGAGACTCACATCTCTATATGTACTTGCATAGATGACACAATAATAGGAATATGGTGTGCTGGTGAAAGAATTTAGCAAACACAAATAAAAATGCTTCTGATATTAAAATAGTAATAGCCGTGTATATGTACAAATAATGAAAGGCAAAGACAAAAAGAAAAAAATGCAAAGTCAACACAAAGTGTAGAGAGTATCTAAGCCCTTAAATATACTCTAACATGTCTCTATATCCTGCCTAAACCTCCTTAACCTTAATCATATGCCTCCATGAACTCCTATCCTGGACCATGTTCTCAAAGAGGTACAAATCTAATAGGTCATAGTTAATCCGCTCGTCCCAAGTCAGTTTGAGCATATCTTGCTTCTCTTCCCCTCTACAATGAGACTTTCAACTGTTCTGACAGATATCTGTCACCTCTTGACATGTCCAAACCATCTTAACCTATCATCCCTTATCTAATATGTTATACTAGTCACCCATTACCTTTCCCTAAATACATCATTTTTTATCTAGTCTAGCCTTGATTGTCCACACATCTACCTCAGCATCCTCATCCCGATAATATTAGCTAAAAATAAATATTTCTACTGGTGCATACAATTTTTATAAATTATATTTTTGTTCGGAATATGTTTGAATTTCATTCGAGTTCAACTTGACTTCAGATGCGCTCGAGTTCAAGTTTGAAACCAAAAAACACAAAAAATTCATATTCGAGTTCGAAAATTTTTAAAAATTATGGCTCAATAAAAAATATTGAATACAACTTGGATTGTTTGCAACCTAGTAATATTCAATAATTATTAAGTACGCTTTTTGAAATGAATGCAAATAATGTTGATATCTTTCCTGAATTAACAATAACAAAGAGCACTAATAATATTATAATAATGTCAAGTGAGTCGAAAAGTCGTAAGTAAATGTCACGTCATGGATGACAAGTAGCTTACGTGATTAATGGCGTTTTCTTTTGTGGTTCTCCTGACCAGAAACCAACTAATTTAAAATTGGTTAAAAATTTACACCTCCATCCTCATTCCAAAAGCTTCTGACCTTTGGGTAAGAACACGGGCCAACGAGTCCGCTGGTTGAACTGTTTGGTTTTCTAGAAAGGTAGAATCAGAGGAGGACCGAAGTTTGGCATATTATATACTTGAATTTTATTTTCTCAAAACACTTTGGATTTCCATGTCGTATAGTTTTTACTACACGTGCACGCGAGGTGGATAGTAGTGTTGATAGCGAAAAGCACAATGACATTTATCTATAACCGTAAATGAACCAAGCTGTTTGTGAATTGGTCGAATTTGGTTCAAATTTATGTTTGACTAGTTTGGTATCGTAAAGCTCGAGATTAAATTCGACTTAATTCAAATATTCAACAAGTCAATCTTGAACATATCAATGTTTGACTCGTTAGCTTTTGAATATACTCAGACTTATAATATATATGAAAATTATGCATGATCTGGTGTTAGAGTTAGCCAACAATATGTTTCGCACTACAGTTTAGGTGATGTTTTTCCAACTAAATTGAGAGATCCTCTAGTTGGTGAAATATTTCTACCTCACACTTTTCTCTTGTTAAATGCAGAATAAACATCGGACAATACTACAAATAGTGAAGGACCAGCTCCCTACCAAAAAGGCTCATCCAATTTAAAACAAGGTCTACAGAGAACAAGTGCCTTGCACAAATTTAACCATAAGGTACAAGAAGGGAGCTCCAACTAGCATTGATAATTCAGAGTTGGCATCCAGCTTCACAGCTTCATTTGAATCTAGTTGCTTCAACAAAGAATGATGATTCTTGAAAGTTATATTCTGCCTAGTCATTTCTTGTATCCAGAACACAACCATGCTTGTCGTTGCTGTCCCCTGGACACATCTCATGGTGAGCTAGGCAGTTTTTCCCAGGTGCAAACCTTTTCTTTGAACTCATTTCATGTGCAGCTCCAAGACCCTGACAAGTAACTTTTGTATGGGACACAAGCCAAAGAGCAAGGAGGACTAAACATGGAGATGCCATTGTACATGCAAAAAGGCAGTTTTAGTTCAAAACAGAATTTCTCCCACAGCTGCAGGGCATGCATTAACAACACACGGAAAAACAAAAGATGGAAAACAGAAAAGGGTTCATCCATTCAAAAAAAAACATTCCATAGGTGATTGTATTGCTCTATTATTCAGGACGGCAAGGCTCTGCCTAGCGGTCAAGAAATACAAATTCCATTCACACAAGAGTGGCGAAATTGCAGAAATTACAGGTCTAACTTAAGACTACAAACATGCATATCTTTGTTGTGCTTGTCCTATAAATAAAATTATTTTGCAAAATCATCAACCGACTAGTAACTTGTTTTCTTCCAAGAATGTGTATGTCGGCACCTCAAGATTGTAAGGAGCAGGCCCTTTGCGAATTCTACCAGAAATGTCATAGTGAGACCCATGGCAAGGACAGAACCAACCACCAAAATCACCTGCATTTGGCAATGGGATACAGCCCAGGTGGGTGCATACTCCAATAACCACCAGCCACTCGGGATTCTTCACCCTAACGGCATCCTCTTGTGGATCACGAAGAGCGCCAAGATCAACGTTGTTAGCTGACTTAATGTCCTCCGGAGTTCTACGCCTTATAAAAACCGGCTTCCCACGCCACTTCACAGTGATAGTTTGCCCAGGCTCGACAGTAGATAGATCTACCTCGAGAGAGGCAAGGGCAAGAACGTCTTTACTAGCAGACATGCTCAGCACAAATTTAAGTACCAAGAGACGAATCAACGAGGCGTACACAAACCTGCCTCCAGTTAAAACAAAGTAGGCAAAGGCACGTTTGCTGGGATCACCAGGAGGATAGCGCTCATGGTTGTACTCATCATAAACAATTTTTGCACTGGGATTCTTAAGAGCCGCAACTGTTGGAGGGACCTCTGGCACAAGACCCGTATCATATGACGGGGCAAGAGAGTCAGAAGAAAACCCTGGAAAATTCGGCCACTTGTTAATGAATTCTAACGCAAAACGTGAATCCAAAGAAGACTACCAGGGCAGCAAGGCCCAAGCGGATCCAACCATTGGACTTCAAGTCACAAGAGAGAAAAATGCATAAACAAAAGGATTGGAGATTATGACTATTTTGATACAAATAACCAGCCAGCCCGCACATCTCACATTTGAGATCTTTGTGAAAGATATCATACCTTTATGTCCCTCTTGCTAATAACAAAGAAAAGTCTACACCAGATAAAAGCTCCATCGACCCTACAATTTCATGTGTTAGGCAACTATTAGGACACCCACTAACACGTACATCCCATTCCTCTACATGGCATTGAAGAGTATCATGACAAGTTCTGTTAACATAGTTTTCCTAACGGAAACCTTGAAACGCTCCCAAAACCTTCCTACTGTTTTATGAAGTTATTATGATTACAAAGAAATAACAGCACGCGATATACAAATTTTTGACACTGTTAAGTTTAAGTGTCGTTAGAGGAAGTTCAGACCTTTCCGATCATAGAGGGTCACAATTTGATAAATTTCAGGCTTTTCTAGCAACCTGATATCCTAAAAGATAAAGCCAACTCAGTAATTATCTCCCACTTCCGCAGAAATCTATCCTTTATAAAGATTCACCGTCATCCAATTCACCAACAAAACTATATTCAGACTGGTGACAGTGTTATCTTACGCACTCATAGGAAGCACAAATCAGGCAACGACAATGCACGGTGAAGAGGTTTTAAAGAAATGATGACCTTTAACAATTAATTTCTTCAGTAGCATGGTGGCATATCAGTAAATTTAAGCCCAGGGGTAGACAGACAGACAGAAACATGCACACAACCAAAAATAAGTGGCAGATAGTTTCTCATAATACTGGAGTACTGGAGAGAGAGAAAAATGGAAGGAGGAAAAGGAGATTTAGCAAGCAGGATTTATAAACTGATTAGCCATTCACTTCTTGGTTCTTTTGGTAAAAATATATCTTGTCCCTTCTTTTTCCTCGCTTCTGTTTTTTCCCCTTCCTCTGTATTCATAACTACAACCCAGGAAACCAAGTTAGGAGGGAGGGGGGTCACAAGTAAAATGAAGGAGGTATATCATATAGCAGTAAGTGATTCAAACTTTAATCCTTTCTCTCCTTTCTGATTGTTTAAACCTTTTTTCGCCTTTCTGATTATCTACCTAAGAGATAAATTGCCATATACTTTACAGATATTCAGTTCAACGATAATTTCCATGTGGCCAGGGAGAAGCCAATGGCTTTAGATTTTTCCAATAGATAGATAAGACACAGACACCAAAATCCACAAAGGCCACGGATATTGACGTGGAGCTGAAATCCAAAGGTCGATTAAATCTTAGAGTACTGGAATAATTCTAGTAGAAATCAGGGGAAATTTAGTAACAAAATGAAAATGAAGCAGCTTCAACCCTAGAATCCAAATCAAGAAAAGAAAGAAATAGGTCAATGAACACTTCGAAAAGAAAGCTCTAACCTCTGATCTGACGCAAATAACCAGAAAGTAGAGGGGGAAACGAGGGAGGCTGGGGGTCGGCGGCTGATCCGGAAGTATCGGAGGAATAGACGCCGTTGAATGGGTCTCTGGCGAAGAAGGTCACCGGAGACGCCTGAGACGGTCGCCATGAGGTGAAAGACAACCTTCTTCCAGCTAATCTCAGCATCTTTGATCTCACCTAGTTGACAGCCTTGGCTTAGGATTACAGTTCTCCACACACACGCATTGATAATTTACGTGGTCACGGCGTTCCCCGGTGGCCGATAAAATGAGAACAAAGCAAAGTGCAATAATTTCCAATTTAGGTAACATATAGTTTTTTTCTTGCAAAAATTAGAAGAAGAAAAATCCAGCTGAGGTGAACGCCTGAAGTATTTTCTTTTTCTTTTTTCTAATTTGTATAGACGTTTCCGATGCAATAGACTTTTTCGTTTGCACATGACTAAGACGGGTCAGATCACAAAGCAACATTAGACTTCTGCGTTTGCTCCTGGTCCGGAGAGAGACTATATCGCAAAATTGTTTTGCAATCTGATACCCTACATTTTTTATGCAAAAGACTGTTTCCACGACTCGAACCCGTGACATCAAGATCACAAAGCAATAACCTTATGAGTTGTTCTAAAACCAACATGACAATTGGTTACATACTTTTTCTTGAAAACATTGTTAAATACATTAGTCAAACCATTATTTAGTACGAGTTAATTGCACCTGGTATCCATTCTTTTCCACAAAGTTTTAAGTAGCATCCAATGTTTCATGAAACACACTTGCCATCCAGACTTATAGGGTTAATAGACACCTGGCATCCGGATGACCTGCTGGTCGACCGTTGACCGCTGAAATCGACCTTTGACCGGACCTAACCCTACTTTTAACCTGACTTTAACTACAGTTTACAATTAATAAAATAATAAAGTCAAAATAAATTAAAAGTTTAATAAAAAATAATTCAAAAATCAATAAAAAAACCTACACCCCACCTCATCCACACCCCTTTCATCTTCTTCCCTTCTTCCCCTTTCATCTTCTTCCCCTCCTCCCACGCTTTATCCGCCTCGTCGCCACCCCTTTTATCTCTCTGTTTACAAGCTAATTTACATGTATTACTTTTCACCTCATTTATTCCCTATGCTCTGTACCATGTAGAAAGTAATAGGAAGTAGATAATAACTTCAACAACATCAGAGAATTGAGAAGAAGGTGGAAGAAATCTGATGATTCAGAGTCTGCAAATTCAAGCCTTTCCACATGTATAAATTGACCTAACTAAATCTTATCACTGAGAATAAGATCATCCTGCTCGTCAGGTAGAGATACATAAGTGGCGTGAGAAGAGTCATACACCTTCAAATAAAATCCTTGATTTGAGAAGAGCTCACCACCTGCAAGAGCAGGAACAATACCGAACACCTGCAGCAAAGACGATCTATGCTCACCAGCAATCTTTACATCTGTGTTCATATGCTGTAGAAGCTTCAATAGAATTCCAGGGACTAAAGCTGCCATACTTGAAATCTACAACAAGCATCACTCTAGAAGAAAACCCAGATGCAAAACCTCAATATTCCTCTTTTAAACGATGAATCTTGCAAAAGAATAGTGAAGAAAAATGGCATTCATCCCCAGAAGCCCCAGATGGAATCCCACATTGAGATGTGAACTAACAAGAACTCTTGAATTGGTTGAGAATTTGAAATCTCAACTAACTGAGAGCAAAGAATCGAAGGCTAGTGCGATGGAAGAAATGAACCCATTAGTCTTCCGGAAGGAAACCCAAAAAGATTGATATCTTTTGCCACAGAATTTGTGTTTTCTCTGGGTTTAGGTCTATTTTGGAGGGAAGATTCAGTTGGTATAAAGGAAGGAATTAGGCTTTAACCATGGTTGGAAAATCTTTGCCACCAAATGACTTAAAGGTTAAAATTAAAAGAAAAAATGCTAAAAACCGCCTATAGCAGGTGCTTTCCTGGTTGCAGGATGTCAGATGTCTATTAACCCTATAAGTCTGGATGGCAAGTGTGTTTCATGAAACATTGGATGCTACTTAAAACTTTGTGGAAAAGAATGGATACCAGGTGCAATTAACTCTATTTAGTACTTGTGTCGTCTAATTCGTCATTAAAAATCTTTTGATTTAAAAATTTGTACAATAAATTTGGACAAATTAGTCAAATAAGTGCATTCTTAACAGGCAGCTTGGTATTTTGTTACGGCATTTGGCGAATAATCATCAACACTTGACCAACACGCAAAAGTAAGATTTGACACTTGACAATGATTGACTCTTCCAAAACATGTCTTAACCCCGTCAACAACTACCAAAGATATTTTCGCCATCGGTCAAGAAGTAAGTTTGAGTAGATATTCAGAAGAACATTCTTTTATAATTACACAAAATTCTACAAAGAAACTAGTTTCTCTAAACTCCATAAAAAAATTATTTCTAAATGGAACAACCCACTTACCGTTGACCTAAGTCAAAGGTTTTATTGTAAAACCTTTCACATTGTTGATTCTTCCAAGTTACAGTGATAAATCTATTAATTTTCTATCCGAATCATCCTTTCTATCCAAAATACTAACCAATGTTGCGAGAGGGGAGCTCAAAAGGTTGAACCCTAACCAGTAAAAGTCAATGTCACACCCAGTCCCAAAGGTAATGTAGGAATGTAAATCAAGTATCTAACGGTCCGCTAGCATGAGCTTGGTCATATAGCCTCCAGCAAGTCTACATGCCAAGGAAACTTACACACTATCCATTTGGTGGAAAGGGAATGCAAGAGCTCAAAAGGCAATGCCGGCACATCATAAGTAAATTTATGAAAATCAGTAGGAACTCGGAAAGATAAATAAAGCCAAACCAAGGATCTGATCTAACAAATTTGCAAGAGTGATGGCAAGTGGCAAACCCTGGTATTGAGATAAGGCAGTATCCTCAAAGATATGTTATATTACTATTTTTAGTTCATTTGTCATTTTGCTGCAAGACAAAACAGAGCATAGAGATTGACAGAGTTTAGAGGAAGTTGAGATTTTCAGTTTTCTGCCGCGGCCTTATGGGATGAGGTTAAAGAATATTCTCATCTGAAATTGGTTTCACCTTATCCACTTGTGATCAACACACTCTCCTGAGAGCTATCATCTTCTCCAAGTAGCTAACTGCTTGCCAACCCTCTTGTCTTATTCAAATTCTACCGTGCTTTTTTTTTGGGTTAGATCTTTTATCTGTGAGTCATTTACACACCATTATATCCGTTTGATAATTTTCGTGGGTTTTTTTCCCTGCCTTGCTAAAGCTTACAACTTCGCTGCAATTGCTTTTATGTAATATATGCTGCCACATATGCTCTCTCTTTTTTCCGTCCCAAAGTTTTCTTCTTTGGTTCAAGGGCTACCGATTTAATATTGTTTCTGAATGAAGATATTGGAGTTTCCGGCTTTGTTTGGATGGAGGGGGTGTTTAGTTTCAAAAACTTGGAGTACATAAGGCCTTTTCATTTCTGTGGAGGAGTTCCGAGTTCCTATATGCCAAGCCTTCCGTTTGATATATATAGGTTCTTGTATATAGCTGTACCTGTCCAACTTGCCCACTTGTTGAATCAGTTTACTCTTACATATTAAAAAAATGGAACCGGAATTATTGATCTTTTCACAGCCCACTTGCATCGACTTGGATGCATCTGGCGACAACCCGCAAGTTCTGTCTCTTGTCTATGTGCTGTAATGGTCTTTATTACTTATTTTACTAGGTTGGTTTTGGAGATCGTTGTCTGAAGCGCTGATAGTAATACACCGTGTGGGATAATGATTGAAGAAATGTGTTGTTCTTTAGCTATTTATGTAATCTCTTTTATGTCGCTCTGGTGGTGGTTATGGATTCTGCATTTTAATGTATGATAATACTTCTGAATGTATCTAGTATTTGGACAACTGCCTGTTCTTTCCTCCTGTACGTTGGAACATCATTTTCTTTTTCTTCAGGTCGGTGCCACTGCATTCAATAGTTGGTTTTTCTAGGGCTTGCTTCTTTGGTGGCGGTAAGCATTATTTCTTGGTTTTCCATGGCACGGAAAGAAACACTTGCTTCATCAGGTTATGGGAACCCCCCTTGGTTATTTAAAGGCAGGCAAGTGGCAACTTTGATTTGTTGTTTCATTTGCTTGGTCTATTGTTAGGGGGGAATGATACGACCAGCTTATTCATGTAGAGTTCTGGCGTTTCTTTCTACTTGGACTCTAATCTACCATTTCCTTTAGAGAATGCAACACGTTGTGCACTCTAATGCTGAAGCTTGGTGTCTATCCTTTCAGTGCCCTGTACCAGCTCCATCTTGTGAAAGCAGAAACTGCCCGTGCACTGGTACCAAAAGGATTCCGATTGGTTGAAGCTTTTGGGTAATCCTCATACTTGACAATGTTGAAACCATATTGATTAGTTTCTTTTCTATTAACCAGGGTGAAGAGATTCTTTCAAGTTTCTGATTTTGTTTTATCCGAAAATGTTGAAAATGTTGAGACCAGATTGATTAGTTTGTTATAATTTTCTATTAACCAGGGTGAAGAGATTCTTTCAAGTTTCAGATATTGTTTCATCCGAAAATGTTCATACCTTATCCTCTGCAGATACACTCTAGGTGGATTCTTTCTAGCTAGTTATGATGACAGCCCGGCTGGAGTTTTTGATGAGGTGTTGTATAAGTCAATTAGTTTCTTTGTTTAATAACCGTCTTTAAGATTTTTGTGACTCTTCTTATTTTCTCAAAAATGGACTGTTGTTTTGTGTTTGTCATAATCCTACTTCTGCCTAATTTTGTTTTCTTTTTCAAAATATTCAGCTTGTGGTGATCGCCGGTATTGTATGGAACCCACCAACGTCCTGTGCGTAAGTTTCATCCTAATCTCCTTTTTCTTGTTGTCATTGTTATTATTTTATGGCAGGGGTTTGACAGTTGATCGACATAGCTTGACGCATCATTATGGATCATCGGGAAACAACCTCTATGTGTTTGTAACACATGGGCATGGTTGCGTACATCCGATCCCCCCATACCCCGTCATAGGCGGGAGCCTCTAAGGCAATGGGGGTAATGTTGTTGTTGTTGTGGGTTTTTTTTTTTTTTTTTTTTTTTTTGGGGGGGGGGGGAGGGTGGATTTAAAATTTAGATGACAAACAAGTAATCTTGTTTTTTAAATAAAAAATGATAATGGAAAACACAAATGAGATACTTCGTCAAACTTAGTACAAGTATAGCAAGATTCTTGTTACTCTGGATAGGTATATTGCCCAGCAAATTTGCTGTTTGCATATAGCTAATGTTTCTGGCCAGCACAGTAGGAATTGAAGCACTCGTCAGTGTGGTTCTTCTGTTTCATTAAGTTTCTCTAGTTTGATCCTTAGCTTGGCCTTAACACGTTGTTTTGTGATGTTTATCATACATGAGTGAAGGCTTGCTCTTTAGGAATTCATTTTTGTGATTTTAGTTGTACATTGCCAATGGATTATGAATACTGTGAAAACTTTGACAATCTTCAGGATTGTTCAAGTGAAATTTTGGACAAGTCATGAACTTGATTCTGCCTTGTCTTTTATAGTCCTTTCCCTTCTCTTGTAAAGAAAGAATGGAGAATTAGGCACACAATTGGCTTTTTCTACAGGTGGGCTGCAAGGGTGCTGGTGAATAGCGATGATGCTTGTATGCATGGAAGAAAGGTAAAAACCAACCCTTCGTTGAAGGCATATATTCTTCTATGTAGGATAAATTAGTCCTGCAATTAAGGAAATATCAGCATTTGCTTCAAGCTCTTCTTTAAAAGATGGATAATGAAAATAGAGAACATTAGGGTCTTTCAACCTGGAAAGTTTATTTAGTGAAATGGATTCAATTATGACCTTTTCTGAGAGTCCTCATGATTTTACTTTTTCATTGTGTTAGGATGTTGGACTTCCTAGCCAAGTTGCTTGCTTCTCAAAGGTAGGATATGAAGCAGGTGCTTGAACTTTTTATATTATGCAAAATATTTCCATATTACCTTGGTTCAGTGATGATCAATTATTTACCTTTTCATTACAACAATACTCGAACATTTTCTCACTATGTGGGGTCGGCTATATGGATAAATCATTGTCTTGCGTTATATTTATATTTGTTTTTATTTTATTTTGAATCGTAGCTCAAATCCTATCCTCGTGTGTCTTATAATGCCTAATGCATAATATGCGCCTTTAGAATACACTTATTTCAGAAATATCATATTATCTCAACCGTGATTCTAGTTTAAGTACATAAAATTCTCACTTAAATCTTAGAGCCTCTACATGATATCGACTACATGAATCAACTTTCTCCATAGTGCTCTATCACTAGCCATATGCTTCTCCATTGTCATATAAGTCATATCATTCCTTATTGTCTCTTGCCATGTCTTCGTTGGTCTCCCTCTTCCACGTTTAATATGAAATTCATTCTTTGTCTTGCACCGGCTAATAGGTGCATGCCCATATCATCTTTACTCCCTCATCTTTTCATCTATACGAGCCACCCAACCTTTCTTTTTGTATGTTTATTTATTATTTTATCCTTTCTTTTATGTCACACATCCAGCTTAACATTCTTATTTCCGTCACTCGCATCCTTTGTTCATGCTCATATTTGACTGTCCAACATTCATACCCATACAGCAGTGTGGGTCTTAATGCCGTCCTATAAAACTTCTCTTTAAACTTTAACAATAATTTTTTATCACAAAGAAGACCTGACGCGCTTTTTCGCTTAAAACACCATGCATGTACCATGTGATTCACATCCTTGTCAATTTCTCCATGTTGCTATATTATAGATCCTAAATACTTAAAACTTTCACTCAGTTGAATCTCTTGGTCTCCTAGTTTCACACAAGGTTCTATGGTCATTCTTTTGTTGCTAAAATTAAATTTTATATATTCTGTCTTCTTTGGACTCAATTTGAAGCCCTTTTCCTCTACTATCTTTCGCCAACATTCCAGCTTAGCATTGGATACTTCACTAGTGTCATCCACCAACACAATGTCTTCTGCAAATAACTCTATCTTGAATGTGTCAAACGAGCTCATCTATTACTAAAGCAAAATGTATGGACTTAATGTAGATCCTTGGTGTAGACCCACTGTAACAGGGGACTTTGACCTTACCTAGAGTCTTTACGCTTTCATCGTGCTCTCATCTATGTCTTCAATAATTTCTATATATGCTATTCTAGCACCTTTCTTTTCAAGCATTCTCCGCAGGATCTCTCGTCGAACTTTATCATATGCCTTTTGTAAGTCAATGAAAACCATATGCAAATCTTTTTTTTTTTCTTGGTTGATCCATACTCATATTTAGTGACAAAGTTTTATACTAGTTGTCAACCTAACACAACATTCCTCATTTACTCCGGCTTAGGACCGGCAAGTCAGGCGGATTTATTTATCTTTTCATTGTGCCTGAATATTGACACCCCGTGGGAGTATCCTTGGAACAGTTTATATTCAAAATGTAGTCTAATAAGTCCTCGCAATTGTGAGTGCTATTGTCCGTTTCCTATAATGCCCACAGAGCCGGTTGACTTCCTATAGTGCCCACAGTTGATTTTCTTGGCGTTTCTAACAAATTAATCATCTTCACTGAAGCTTCTCTAACATATATTCTTTCATCTTCAAACAAGCTTTATTATCTGCTCAAACTATGTTGCCCTTTGGACCAGACAGTTAGAGCAATATCAAGGATGCCTGAAGCTAAAATTGGTGGTTTGCTTCATACGGCCGGGGGCTTCTCTCCGGATATCCAAAAAACTTGTACGGACGTAGAAGTCAGTGAAATCCATGGGCAGTCAGTGTTGAGTATGTGCAATATCAACTTCAGTTCTGTCGGTAAGTTGATGGTTATATTTGAATATTGCATTGAATCGCCGACAGGTGTTGTCCCCATTTGCTGTAATTTTTCATTTCAAAAGCATGTTTTCACTGTTTGTCAGAACTTGAGAAACACATCCCAAAGTCATCTTTTCATTGACAGTTCCTGACATGCAGTCAAGGAAGTGGAAGGGTCCGGTGATCAAAATGTCACTTCCAAGCTTCAGGTAAGGTTGACAGATGGTTGCCTAGGATCTTCTTCAGCGGAACTGATCAGTGTTGGTCAATTCATGCAGCGGGCTTACGAAGTATAACGCCGATCTCTTGAAGTATTCTTGCCAAATTGAGTGCAGGTTTCCCCTTTTCTTGCTTTTATCCTGAAAAAATTTCTGCCAAATTTTTGCATAACTGCATCAAGAGCCTAAATCATACGGATGAACCTGAAGCACTCATGATGGTACTTCTAACTTAATTAAGAAAATGCAATATCTCAATGATCTCTCCCTGTTTAAAGATTTGGTATTTTACTAAAGGCCCGTGCTTAGCTTGCTGGCTAACTTTAGAAGTGAAAAACGAGAAACAGAAAAACTGGTTTCTAGAAACAAATCTTGGTTTATCTGTCTACATACATAAATAAATGCTGTAAATTAAGTCTCATTTAGTTCTTGATTATTAGGGTGAAAGCAGTGCAACCTGCGAAAGTCTCAGGACCCCATGAGGTACCAAATTTGGATGGAGAACCCTGTTATGATATTGAAAGTTCTAGTTGTGACTCAGACACCAAAGACAGACTTCTGAGCGTGCGGGTACTGTTATCAAAGCCAATCATAGCTTTCCAATTCAATGGCCTGAAAATGAAGGTTGAAGCTCCTAAGCTTATGTCTGAGCCCTCACAGAAAACTTGAAGATAGGATGTGAAGGTAACATTAAACGCTCCTTCTCGGCTTCTCGTATGCTCAAGTTCTTCCTTACCAGCCATGAGTTTGGCTGGTTCTCTTCTTTGATATCATAGGTTTCTCATTATTTCTGAATTGCAAAGTCTCGCACTTGAGGAACGCAGACAGAATGCTCTTGACAATTCATGTGTATGTATATCTGCTTCAGACTCTTCCTGAGGCATAAGAGTAGCAATGAGTGGGCTTTCTTTCTGTGTTCCAAGCTCTATATCCCATGTAGCGTATTCACGCAGAAACTCTTGACCACAAAAGGTCTGGCTCTGATATTTATTTCGTCACGTTCCAGCATTTTGGTCTGATGCCGAACTTTCCAGGTTTTATCTTATGTCTGAACCCGAATACCAACTGAGCTATGCTATAGAATCTAGTTTTTTTCTTTCTTGGCCCAGAGGATAGTTAACTCAGGTTATGTTTAATACCTTAGCCCCATACTTTATTATGATGCCTTGCTTTCTTTCCTTTTTGGACGTGGGACGAGGTGGCCGATTTGCTTAATTAGTGGCTACCCATCTCTAGAGATGGAAATTAAGAACTTTTAAGGTAAGCGAGGGACAAAAAAAAAAGTAGCCCACATAGAATCTGTTCAACGTAGATTTGGGAAGGAAAAATTTTATTTTCATTCACACTTTTCTCAGTATACATTCGTCCTATTTATACTGTGTATCATCTGTTCTATATGGTAATTACAATCATACATAAATACAGAAAAATGATGAGCCTGATTCTACTCCTGATTCTACGGGATCTTCATAATTACAGAATATATCTTAAGCTAAATATGGTAACAATATATTCCACAGTATATTCTAACACTCCCCCTCAAGTTGAATAGTGGGATCACCAATATTCAACTTGCGCAAAATCAAGTCGAATATCCTTCCGTTGACTGCCTTCGTAAGAATATCTGCAAGTTGGTCCTCAGATCGTACATAAAGGAGAGTTATAATGCCTTCATCAAGCTTCTCTTTTATAAAGTGCCGATCAATTTCCACGTGCTTGGTGCGGTCATGTTGAACAGGATTTTCAGAAATACTTATTGATGCCTTGTTATCGCACATTAGACATATCGGGTCAGTTATTGGTGCACCAAGTTCCTTTAGCAGTTTTCTAATCCATAGTACTTCTGTAATACCTTTCACGATGCCTCTGAATTCCGCCTCAGCGCTTGATACTGAGACCACCTTTTGCTTTTTGCTTCTCCAGGTAACAACATTGCCGCCAACTAGGGTAAAGTATCCAGAAGTAGAACGTCGTTCAACTTGATTCCCTGCCCAATCAGCATCCGTATAGGCCTCGATCCTTAGATGTCCGTTATTTTTGAACAGCAAACCTCGCCCAGGAGTTCCTTTCAAGTATCTCATGATCCTGAGGACAGCATCAAGATGATGTTTCTGAGGATTATGCATGAATTGACTTACTACTCCGACTGCGTATGCAATATCAGGTCTGGTGTGAGACAAGTATATGAGCTTTCCTACTAAGCGCTGGTACTGTCCCCGGTCCGTAGAAGGTGCTCCTTGTAGGAAATCCAGTTTGTGATTTGGAACCATGGGGGTGTCAGCTGGTTTTGCATCCAGTAGACCCACTTCAGCCAGGAGATCGAGAACGTATTTTCGCTGAGAGATATAGATGCCAGCTGGTGATCGCAAAACTTCAATGCCCAAGAAATATTTGAGTCTGCCAAGGTCTTTCATTTCGAACTTTGTGAACAGGTGTTTCTTGAGACGAGAAATTTCATCAGTGTCATTGCCAGTAATAATCATATCATCAACATAAATAATAAGACAAGTAATCAAACTTCCCTGTCGTTTGATGAACAATGTGTGGTCTGCGTTACTTTGCTTGTACCCATCTTGCTTCATTACCGAAGTAAATCTTCCAAACCACGCTCGAGGGGATTGCTTGAGACCATATAGAGCTCGTGTGAGCTTACAAACCTGTCCAGGTAAGAATTCTTCTGAGAAGCCAGGCGGCGGCTCCATGTATACCTCCTCTTTCAATGCTCCATATAAAAATGCATTTTTTACATCAAACTGATGTAAGGGCCAGTCTTTTGTCGCAGCGATGGAGAACAATACTCTAATAGTGTCAACCCGGGCTACTGGAGAAAAGGTCTCAGAGTAATCTATACCGTATGTCTGTGTGTATCCTTTTGCTACCAGCCTTGCCTTATGTCTTTCAACACTCCCGTCTGCATTGTACTTAATTGTAAAGACCCAACGACACCCGACAGGTTTCTTTCCTGGAGGTAACTGGCAACGCTCCCAAGTCTCATTCCTTTTGAGAGCATCCATTTCTGCTATCATTGCCTCCTTCCACTTGGGTTGATTGCAAGCCTCTTCTACGGTTTTCGGTATCTGTTCAGAACATATGTTGGCAAGAAAGACCATTGATGTATTACTTACATTTCTCCGGAGTCCAGGTATAGGGTAGCGAGACGCCTGTGCCACCTTTGTGGGTGAATACCTGTCAGGTGGAACTCCCCTGTTTTTCCTTGGTGGTAACACCCGTTCCTGTTCTCCTGCACAAGGATTAGTATGATCCAGACCAAGAAAATTGTGATCAGAAGCGGACTCATTTGGTTTTATACATGTATCAATGGACTCAGATGATAAATGGTCAGGAGGATGATCAGGTGTAATAGTATGAGGACCGGACTTACTAGGATCATGACTACCATTGTTAGCATGTATATTACTTTTTACCTGTTGAGGTGTATTCATATGAGGAGTCTCATTAACGGGTACATGAACATCTGTGATCTGATCACGGGAAGTCGATGAGCAGTCGGGGTCAATCTCTTGCCGTATTGGATCAGTCGCTATCCAAGGTAGATTAGGCAGCCAGTCGAGGGATCCATCACTAGCCAGCTCCCCCTGAGACCGAGCATGGGTGGCAAAGAAGAACTCGGTTTCAAGGAAGACGCAGTTCATGGTAATATGGATTTGTCGGGTACGAGGATTATAACAGCGGTAGCCTTTTTGAGTGGTGGCATAGCCGACAAACACACATTTGTCGGCTCATGGGTCTAATTTGTCTCGTTGTTTCTTGGGTATATGGGTAAAGACGGTACACCCAAACACTCTGGGTGGTAAAGTCATCATGGATGGTATGGTGGTTTGGGAAGCTAAGGTGTCAAGAGGAGTTTTATGGTCTAAGATGGTAGTGGGAAGGCGATTGTTGAGGTAGGTAGCGGTAGATACTGCCTCCGGCCAAAACCCCCGCGGGACAAAGGATTCGAGCATCATAGCCCTGGTCATTTCAAGAAGAGTCCGGTTTTTTCGTTCCGCAACTCCATTTTGTTCAGGCGTGTCGGGACACGAAGTTTGATGAATAATCCCATGATCACAAAAGAACTGTTTTAGTGCCCCAGCAAGATATTCTCCCCCGTTATCAGACCGAAGGATTTGGATAGTCGAGTGAAATTGAGTTTGAACCATTTTGTAAAATTCAACAAATTTAGTAGCAACATCAGATTTGTGTTTAAGGATATATAACCAAGTCATCCGAGAAAAGTCATCGACAAATATAACAAAATATTGAAATCCCATAGCAGTAGGGTTGGGAGATGGGCCCCAAACATCGGAATGTATTAAAGAGAAAATTTTGTTAACACGAGTATTATTCAAACGATAAGTAGCCCGAGGTTGTTTTGTCCGGAGGCAAGTATCACACGACAAACGGGGTAAAGTACGGGAAAATAAATTGGGAAAAAGTTTCTGTAGATAGCTAAAGGACGGGTGTCCTAACCGACGATGCCATAACCATATCTGTCGAGTAACTGATCCAGTGGCAAGATTAGACTTCCCGTGTTGCTCCACCACATCCACATAATAGAGACCATCGCGTTCAGTACCACGTCCAATGATCTCCTGAGTATGAATGTCCTGCAAGATGCAAAAAGTAGGATACATGAGGACAACGCAGTCAAGCTCTTTCGTAAGTTGGCTAATAGAGAGTAGTTTAGTGGAAAGAGATGAGACAAATAAACAGTTTCTTAAGGTAACATCTGGAGTGATAGAGATAGTCCCACAGCCTTTAACGGGAACTAACTCACCGCTGGCAGTTTCAACATGGGTTTTTGTGGGTGTGGAGTGGCTAATAAAATCGTTCGGGTCAAAAGTCATAGTATCAGTGGCCCCACAGTCGAAAATCCACTGTGGGGTTAGATGCTGGGTAGCATTAGTGAAGGCTTGGGATAAGTTGGGGTGAAAAACGTTATTTTGTGGAAAAGGAGGACTGCAGTGGGAATTTATTGAACTGAGGGTGGAATCTGCACAATTTCCGAAGTCCTGGACCATATTAACCTGATTAGGAAGAACAGGGGGCGGGATGTATAATTTACTAAATTAAGGGGGCAGCATGTATTTCTTTTAGGCCCTTGAAGAGTAATATCTTCTTTAAAAAGAAAAATTGGGCTAGGGTTAAACCCTAGCCCTTTACCTCCTGCGGCTGTCTCTTCTTTCCCGCTTTCACCTCTCTGTTCTTCGTTATCTCCGTCTGAGGGTTTGTTGGATGCTGCTCCGTCATCTTGAGCCCTGGTAGCAGCAACCCTTCCCTTCTGTCCTGAGGTGACTCTTCTTCCCTCCCACCAGTCCGGATAGCCATGGATCTAGAAGCAGTGGTCTTTAACGTGTCCCTTCTTCCCACAGTTTTCGCAAACAAGTGTGCTTTTATCCACTCGTGGTGATGGTTGGCCTGAACGAGTGGATATCTGCCCTTGTGGAGGTAAGTTGGTCCTGTCAGTTGGCTGTCCTCGGCCACGTCCCCTTCCTGCGGGTGGTTTAACCACCAACCCTTGTCCCACCCCCAATGATGAACCAGTTTCTGAGGGGCCGTGTTTTATGAGTCCCGCCTGAGTTTCTGCCCGCTTGAATTCGAAGAAGGCTGTTTCTACGTTTGGTAGGGGGTTCGCTTTAAAAGCTCCTTTTTTTCTGCTTCGAATTTGTCACTTACTGCTGTCAGGAATTGGTATAGTCTGAATTCTTGTAATTTTTGATTATAAGAGGATATATCTGCTGGACAGGTCATTGGGTTGTTGTCTAATGTATCGATGGAAACCCACAAGTCTTGAAGACTATTCCAGTAGTCTTCAAGACTTCCTTCGCCCTGCCTGATGCTGTTGGCCTTCCGGTGTAGGTCAAACACTTGTAACGAGTCTCCTCGAGACCCATAAGTGAGAGATAAACCATCCCATAGCGCTTTAGCCGTGGGATAACGCGAAACGTTGTTTATCATACTCGTATCCACGTTTTGCAGTATCCACGTGAACACGGAGTTGTCGTCTTGCTCCCATCGGGGATACCTCGGGTCATTGACTGGCGGAGCAGGAGGCACCCCTGTCAGATGGTGCTGTCTTCCTCGGCCTAGAATGGCCCGATAGATAACGCGGGACCATAGTGAATAATTGCTGCCAGTTAATTTTATTGCAATGTTCAAGTTTTCTGGTAAAGGTGTTGAATGTACTGGTGGAGAGCTAAGGCTGTCTTTAAGGATCTGGGCCACTTGAATGGCCAGATCTCCAGCGGTTGGAATATTTGATGATTCTGTTTTCGGTTCTTTGGATGATTCAGATGTTGGTTCTGTTTCTGACATTCTGAGTTTTCTCTTTCAGGTACGATTAATCGGATCTTTGGCCGGAAGTCAGTCGGGAAAGGTAGATATTCGGTCGGGAAAGGTATATAAGGCAATGATGAGACTTTCTCTGAGCCTTATGCCCAAAGATCTCACGCTCAATGAGTAAGAAACGAGATCATGGCTCTGATACCATGTTCAACGTAGATTTGGGAAGGAAAAATTTTATTTTCATTCACACTTTTCTCAGTATACATTCGTCCTATTTATACTGTGTATCATCTGTTCTATATGGTAATTACAATCATACATAAATACAGAAAAATGATGAGCCTGATTCTACTCCTGATTCTACGGGATCTTCATAATTACAGAATATATCTTAAGCTAAATATGGTAACAATATATTTCACAGTATATTTTAACAGAATCATGTTTACAGTTATTAGAAATGATAGCAAGAACATTTAGAACTCTTCATTCATGTTGACTTAACAATTATTTCAAGAACACTTCCCTCACGCTTATCTTAAACCAGGAAAAAGGAAGAACGCGAAGACAAATCTGGGATATTGATGCTTTTTCTAGCGGCCAATTTCTGTTTAAGATGCCTGGTTTCTTTGAGGAGTCGCCGATTGAATTATCTGTTCTCGTTGTTCCTTTCTATTAATTCAGCCTGGACAGTGAGGGCGATGTTTTGTGCGGGAATTTGAAGGATATATATTCATATGCCAGTATATTTCCAAGAAGCGTTACAAGGACGTGAAGCCATGTTTTCCCTATTTTATTTAGTGTGTGTTTTGTCTTACTATGTTGAGACAAATAAGACAAAACAGGACAAAGGAACCCAATCAATGGGTCACCGGTTCAACCGTTAGGTCAAATATGTTAATAAAAATATATACATTTACGTGAAACGGAATATTCAAAGAAGAGAACGACAAGATATTTAAAATAATCCTCATCATAAATTCTTTTAAACATCAAATAGTAAAGTTTTAATGCATAATTAGTGTGACACTAGTTTGAATTTAATTATATATATAATTATTTATATCATAAACATGCAAACAAAATCCAAGAAAAGAAAAGAGCGAAACAGAAACCTACACTAAACAAAAACTAAAAGATATTACCGAAACCCAATAGCGTACCTCTCTCGAAGCAACATTAAAAAGGGGAAAAAATGGCAGCCTCCACCTTCTTTTCTTTTAGAAGCAATAAAACTAAACTTCTACAAAATGATGAAAATAGTTTTCAAAACAAATGTTTCACATTAAAGAACATAGGAAAATTAAAATAAGAATCTTATTGAATATTTATATCATCTATATTGATATTTTATCGTACTAAACATGGTTTTACGCAAAAGTCAAAACTCACAATCATAAGTCACAAACCATGATTATGATTACCAACCAAAAAAGCATGATCTTCTCTCCCAAAAACAAACGTTGCTAGTCTTCATCTTCCTTGTTTCTACTCTTTTTTTCCTCCTTTCCAACTTCATGTTTTTTTTCTTCTTCTGCGTGATCATTGGTCACAAGAAAAAAGAAGTAAAAAGGATGGGGTTGAAGATGATCGACGGTTTTTAGATACCCGACTAGCTCACCAGTTTTCCGGTTCGGCTGCCGGTCCGACCAGATCACACCGGACGAATTGGTTGGAGGATTTTTAGACTAAACTGGCTCACCATCATTGTCGGGGGTAAGGAGCACAGGATAATGTTCGGCGTGGGGCTCATACATTGGGCCCGAGCCCATTTACCAATTCGTCAGTTGACCAAGTTAAGCGACAAGCCCATGACTAAGCCCAACCATAGCGGCCCAAGTAATCTGTCAGGTCTTACTCCTTATTAGTTCTCTTCTTGCTGTGCATGATTCATTTAAAAAAAAAAAGAGGAACAAAGAGAAAAATATATGTAACCTCTTGTAAGTTCTCTTGGTGCAGTATCTCGTTACAATTTTTTTTTAAAATAAAAAAGTATCCACTATTGCAAAAGAGAACAAGATATACCCATTCTGAAAACTTCTTTAGTGTCATTAAGGGAATATAATTATTATAAAAATTAATATCGTTGGATCCACACACTATTGGACATGGTTATTCTTTTATCACGTATTGTTTGTTAAAATTAAATTTATATACAATTTAAGAAAAACAGCATTTAAGGTTTGTGGTTCTTTCTTTTTCATTCAATAAACTTCTTTTCTACAATAGGTAAAATAAATAAAAGGGTGGAATTGGAACAGTGGAGCCAATGTTGCGATTCCTGGTGGTAGGAGGAATATTGAAGTTGACAAAAGAGATAGACAACTCATCGTCCAACTTGAGGAAGAATGTTTGCAGTAATGGAGCCGTAATTAATCCTTTTTCTTCAGTTTGAATTTTTTCTTTTTCTTTTTTTTTTTTGGGGGGGGGGGTGGTTAGGAAGGGGGAGAGGGGATGTGATGACACACATTTTAGAGGAGCGAAATCCAAATCAATATGTACATTTTATAAACTACTTAATAAAAGTGATAGAAATATGAGATACCACCTACAAACACAAAATATGGCATATAAAATAACAAGCGTTACTATATGGATAATTAAATTAAGAATACATATAAATAAGCTAAATCGGGTGTCATTTACATAACAACCAAAGGAAACTTTGGGACCCCATATTTTCTGCGTCAATGGAACTAATGATGAACAGAAAAATATGGTAGTTGATAGTGATAATTAAACATAAAATACATGAACGGGTAAAAAACCAACCCGTTATCAGAAGTGGTAAAAAACCAGGAAACTATGAAAATTCAAGAGAGAATTTCCCACTTATAAGTTAACAAAGCCCAAAAAGAAAAGAGAAAATAAAAATAAAAAAGGGTGGCCAGATGTGATAATTATATTTAGTGAGAGGAAAAAAAAAACATCAGGGAATTCTAGCATAATGGAGAATCATGATGTGATCAAGGGGTGAAGAATGAGGAAGCAAAGTTAGAAGCTCCCTTGGATTTCCAGTCCTCCACATGCTATCTCTTACTTGCTGCACTGTCATCAATGCTTCTACTTTCTGCCCTCTGCACCTTATTTCTATCTGCTCATTTCATTTTTTTCCATCCAATTACAAAACATTAGTATCTATTATCAAATAACATACATACAAAAATAATGTGAACAAGGATAGGAACATTAATTTTTACTCCTTAACTTATAGTGCAGGCATGTCAACAATAACAACAACAACATTACTCATTGCCTTAGATGATTCCACCTATAACGGGATATGGGAGGGTTGGATGTACGCTACCATACTCATGTGTTAGAAACACACATATGTTTTTTCCGATAACCCATAATGAAAATTTCGTCAAGCTGTGTCGATCAACTACTACTTCATAATATAAGAAACGCAATCAATTTAGTGAGTCATTTTCCTTTATTACATCATATTCTAAAGTCAAAGAAGAGCGTGTCATTTTACCGACATTTATGTACAAGAAGGCATCGGCACTTATGTCAACAAGGAGACAAACATCAAGTAACGTATGTAGCAACATATATCTCAAGGATAGAAACATATACTATATTAAGTTTACGTATAATACACGAACGCGAAACAGAAGACCAAGCAAATATTTTTTTGTACTTTCACATGTTAAGAGGATGTTTTTAATGTATTAGGTTTCCATGTTTACAAAGAATCTGAAAAAATATCAGATGCTTATTTTTCAGTAAATGATAGACACGCTGCCCCTTCTACACTGGCAAAAGACGAAGAGACTATATGCAATGTGCATGCTGTATTCCATGTAATAATTTACCTAGCTTTAGGCCGCATGTGGATCTTAGATTTAGTTACTCATGATGATCTTGAAGCTTGATGCTTGAAAAAATGGCAAAAAGAAATCTTTATCCTATAGAAATTACAAATTGTTCAAATATTGTATATTGTATTAACTACTCGTTCAAGATGTACTTCTAGCGTGCCGACACCTTGATAATTATTAGTATTATCTTATGACTATACAATGTCAATCCTTAAGTAACATAGTCATACATCATTTTAATTCATAAGAACTACAACTAAACAACCTCCACACTAGACATAACTTTATTTAATTCGCAAAGTACTAAGAATGATATTATAAGTACTAACACGACAATCTTATTGTTGAGAATATTGTCCCCATATCGGACATTTTAAGATAAAATACATAGATTATATGAGGATGAGGTAACACCACTTATTGCATTAAGGTTTTGAGTTGATATGAGTCTCACCCCATGTAAGCCCAAGTTTCAACATGATATCAGAGCAGGTTTAAAATGTGGACTCACACCTTGCCGGACCCATGATTGGCCATTTATTGTCTCTCCTCACCCAAGTCCAGATATTCATGCCTGACTTGTGGTTTGTGATTGAGGGTGAGTTGTGATTGAGGGCGGGTTTTAAGACGCATGTGTATCCTAAGCCACGTTGCCACGTGAGGGCTTTATGCCTGACTTGTGGTTTGTGTTTGAGGACGGGTTTTAAAGCGCGTGTGTATGTTAAGCCTCGCTACCACGTGAGGGCGGATGTTGAGAATATTGTCACACATCGGACACTTTGAGATAGAATACATACGTATCTGAGGATGAGATACTACCACTCATTTACTAAGCCACGTTTTCACGTGAGGGCTTCATGCCTGACTTGTGGTTTGTGTTTGAGGGCGGGTTTTAAGGCGCGTGTGTATGTTAAGCCTCGTTACCACGTGAGGGCGGGTGTTGAGAATATTGTCACACATCGGACACTTTGAGATATAATACATAGGTATCTGAGGATGAGATACCACCACTCATTTCCTGAGCCACGTTGTCACGTGAGGGCTTCATGTCTGACTTGTGGTTTGTGTTTGAGGACGGGTTTTAAGGCGCGTGTGTATGTTAAGCCACGTTACCACATGAGGGCAGATGTTGAGAATATTGTCCCACATCAGACATTTTAAGATAGAATACATAAGTATCCATGGATGAGATACGAGCACTGATTGCCTTAAAGTTTTGAATAGATATGACCCTACCACTAAAGAAAAAGAGAAAAATAAGTAAAGGAAAAAGGTACCACGTATTTACTAGCATAACACTAGCAAGGGCCGGCGCTGACGCCTGACCCACGAATGAAACAAAATTGCCTACTTTAATCATATTAAAAGGACCCGCATTCTCTACCATTTTTTTCCCATGCTCATCATATAACCTATGACTTTTTCCCCCATTTAGTTATACATTTGTCCTATTAAATATGTAAAGAACGTGATGCAAAAAAGTAGATATAATTAAGCCACCATTTACTCCCTTCCAACACACAAATGGAAACGCCGCAGTATCAAAAAGTAAAAAGTACGGCGTTAAATCGGCATTACCTCAAAACCCTTATTCAGATTGATATGGTTTACGAACTTCTTTTTTTGAAGACAAAAAGGTTTACGAACTTTAATAAAAGGTTTTCATGTGTTAGATTTATAATTAACATGCAAGCATATATGAACACTCTAACATAAACTTAACTTTGTTTTGGTGCATTCTTAAGATAACTGAGGATTCTCAAGTCGACTTGAAGATGTTCATTAGTAAGAACATGCATAAATATAAAGAACATCTTCAAATTGCATTGAGAATACTCAAATATCTCAAAAATGCACGAGGACAAGGTTTATGTTTTAAAAACCATTGAAACACCAATTCTTTTAAAACCCTTTGGTGTTACTCATTTTTTAAGTGAAATGCGAATTTGTATTACCCGAATGTCAAGACATCAAAGGGATGTATCTCATGCAATATCACAATTCACTGTATTACTTGTAGAACGACATGCCGATCTACATGCACAATTCAGTAATGTAAACAATAGGTTCACTTTCTATGTCTAAAATATGGGAGAAGAGGTTAGGTGTTATTCATTGATGTGACAGTTATAGGAGGAATATTATTTAGAGTAGCGTGAAACATAACACCTAAGTGCATGAATATTGCCCCTACCATTGGAACACTAATTCTTTAAATTTCTTAATCACATCTTCTAATCCAATTCTTCCTCACAATCCTTAAAACCATGATAGTCAACGATCCACATAAAACGGGCCGGATATCCATTTCTTCAAGGATTTGTTTAAGCTCAACTAACAACTGAAAATGATTGTCTTCCTCTTTTTTTTCTTTTTTCTTTAATGAATACATGCATTGCACCCCCTATATATATGATGGTACTAGACAATGATTTCACACCTTTCACTACCTTCCTGGGCAACCACACGTATTCTCTCTCTATATATATACAGATTTAGACATGTTACATGTCTACGTATATATACATATACATATATGTACATATAGCTTCATGATGGATCATGGGATCATGCAAGATTGGTGTTGCTTTTGTCTCACGTAATAGTCTTACGGGCTACGTCTGTATGCATACTTTTAATATAAAAACTAGAAGACGATCTTTTAGGGTTTGGGGGGGGGGGGGTTGTGAATTGGTGGGTGGAGTGATAGGGACGTGCTGATTTTGTTTAAAATTTATGGGGGAAAAGAGAAGTGGTGCACTCAAAAGTATTGATAAGGGCCTGTTAGAAAAAGCGGAAAGTCATAAGTAATAAATTAATTAGGGCCTACCAACAACATTAGCTGTCCAAAGAGCTGACTTGAAGCAAGCGAAAGCATGACGATGCACACACATAACCCTCTCCTCTTCCAGAAAATTCACTTTTTTGATTAATCTAAATTTAGATGCAATGTTTAATGCAAATAATTCAACGTTTTCTATCTAAATTGCTTTTTTTTTTTGGAGATCACTAAGTTTTTATTGAGTACGTTTCATTCAATCGTAATCATTATGATTCAAATTTTCTATCAACTTTTGAGGATGAAGAGTATTAATGATGAATGCTAATTTACTATTTAACCTAACCATGTGTTATGCTATTTAAAAATTTCTAAATCCGTATACGTTACCTTAAAGTGATTATTAAAAAAAAGACAGAGAGTACTTTATTACAAAATTTTGGTTGAATCTATGTGCATGTTATAACTCAGAAGACTTGTGAACAACTGCATCGAGCATGTGACAGTTCTTCTTACTGTTGGATCAACTTAAAATGAAATTTTCCATATATGTGGGTTATGATAAGTATGCAGTTTATTTATTTAATTACCAATTAATACGTTTGATAGATGACTTCCAATTTTGTCGACGATAATCGAACTCTGTATCCTATAACCATATGTCCTAGTTCAAGAATGATTAATGTTGTTAGTTCATTAATATAGAATTGCTAATTGAGTAGGGCTCCTTTTTGTTTTTCTAAGAAATATTAGTGCCTTACTACGGGTGTTTCCGGTGCACTAAGCTTCCGCGTTTACACAGAGTCCACGGAGGGACCAGATCACTTCGCGATCTGATGTACGCAGTCTTATCCTACACTTTATGCAAGAGATTATTGTTTGAACTAAAAATCACAAATTAGCAACATTACCATTTGTTCCATAAGCCATCCATCTATTACTGGCCCACTCGTGATTTTAAAACCTAAAGTCAATGCACTGATGAACTAATAGGAGCAAAGGATCCAAGATTCGCCATAATATACTTAAGATATTTCCCCTTTTGTTTACATGTAGAATTAGTATTATCCTTCTCCTATTGGATGATCAAGATGCTTCTGTCATAAAATATATCAGCACAAAAAATAATTATCCGCACCCTTCTTTTTATATATTTATTCTTTTTTTAAAAAAAATAATAATAATACTACAACCATCAGAAATTGCACATAATCTCTTTAAATTGTAAAGATTGAGGGAAATGGTTTATGCAATCACAAATACCACACCAAAACTCTAATAGGAACAATAAGAAACGGTGTGTGTTCAACGAACCGAACAGTTCGCGAATTGTTCGAGTTTGGTTTATGTTCGGTTCATATTCGTTCGTTAATGGTCGGTAAACGAGCCAAATTCGAACATATATTCGGGTACGTTTATTAAAACGAGCCAAACTATTCGACTCGTTTAAACAGTTAAAGGGTTACCGAGCCAAAATCGAATCAATTTTAAAGTTCGTTTAGCTAGACGAACCGAGCTGAACAGTTTGTTTTGCCAAACAAATCCGAATTTGAAAACTTAGTATTCGGTTCAGCTCGGTTCGTTAACCCCCTAGTGAGAACTTACAGGGACTATGTTTCCAATTATATAGTATCATCTCTTCAAAATTGTGTGCCTAATCATTTTAAACAAGGCATCTTATAATTGACTACTATACATTTTGAACTTATATCATAAGATCTATAATGTGTAATTCATATCCATGACATAATTTTATAAGGAAAGATATGAAATATGTTAGACCATACATGTTCATACTACATGAACACTCCAACTATAGACGGGTCTAGCAAGGGCAAAACTGTAGAACAGAAAGCATATCACTTTGGTCGTTTGATATAAAGTCTTTTGTAAGGTTCTGCTGCTGCAACATTTTGAGCAACAAATCTGGTGGCCTAATGATTGGGTTAGGGTCACTCAGATGCATGTCACATGGACATTGCTGTCTGATATATACCTTATGGGTATCATGGAACTGGGACACCTTCCCTACATGCTTTCATGTATAGATAATAATTATAAGGTCGATTTTAGGGCATATCTCCTTTGGTATTTGGGTTGAAAAAATTGTAACTAGAATGTCGTATGTTCAAATCAGGACACATGCAGCGTTGATACAATACTGTTATCTGGACCAGTAATGGTTTAGTCTATCGTGTTCGTCCCAATTGGGTTAAAGGGTTACTGATCCAGTTTGCAGTGGAAACTTTATGTGGATTTCTGATTACACCTACTAGAAGTCCGCTGAGTTCCTGATTTACATCATCCACGCAACTCTATAGGGTTGCTCCACAATGGAGACCCGAAGTCAAGGATTTGGCCTTTTTAAACCAGAATAATTATAAGGTCAACCGGTCACCACTAAGCACCAAAACATCTCCTATGACAACGTTATTTTGTGGATTCTTAGAGGTGTTGACAAAAAAAAAAAATTTGGGTGTGTAAAAAAGAAAAGGAAAAGAGAGATAATAGATGGATTGGCTAAAGACAAAAAGGGAGAATGTTCAATACGGACATCTCATTCCAATTATATAAACAAACTATTGTATATGAAGCAGTCATGGGTATAATTATATTACTTCATGATTTTTTGAAAACTAATAAAAATGTAGTTCTTCAACTTTGTTTCCGAAAAAGAAGGGGTGCTTACGGAATAAGATTCTTGGTTGTTGCATGGCGGAGAAGTGCAAGGAATCAAAGGACTGTCATCATGCTTATTTTGCTTTGAATTATATGGGAAAGAGTTGACCTTAATTAATATCAATTGATGAAACAATTATCGTAATTAAATAATAAGAAATGGGATGTCACGTTGTACTCTAGGGGAAAAAAGCCATACCTTATTAATCATGCAGGCAAGATCGTTATTATATGACGCCCGCTTTGTATAATATGATAACCTTTTATTCTATAGTTAGTTTATTAGAATAATAACGATGACCAAGACTTTTTACGTGATTTTAGACAGCCGTTTAATTAAGCATATATGATGACTCACCAGAGAATGATATCTCTAAACAAACTAAGTAATAAAAAAATATTATGGGTATAACGGTTGCATCGTTAAACAAGTATTCCTCTTAACTCTCTATCCTTTGGGATAGAGGTATTGTTTGACAACCGCTCCCCCTTCTCAGATCCTAATTAACAACAGTTTTTGCTGATGTTAAGATATATTGATTATGATTGATTGATTGAATTGATCCACTTAATTTCCTTTCTTAAAACGTATAATGACGACGAAAAAAGCCAAAAGATAAAAATATTATCGTCATGCATGCAAGTCAAGTCCTTTAGGTCTTGCATGAGTAGGGATCATGAAACTTGCAAACAAACAACTAATAACTAACTGGCACAGGTGTGAGTCGATTTTTTATTTTATTTTATTTTATTATGGAGTAGCAAAGGGAGAAAAAGGAAAGCTTAACAACTTGAAAACAAACATTTGGGTTGTCCACTGCAACTAATATGAACAGATAAAATTTCATATTTTGAATCCCATTATTTAAATAGACAACAGTCAATTTATTCGAGAGAAGAAAAAATTACTCAAACATCAGTGTCCTTACTAGTAAACAACACTAACACAATAGCACACTATAACTCTATTATTGTGTTATCTATATAGGTACATATAGAACCGGATGTTTTAATGGAATCAAACTCTCTATCCTTTGGGATAGAGTTCTTAACGAATTGGCGTTTTTAAACTCAATAATTCAATGAATAGTCATTGTGTTACTATATATACAAGTGCATAAGTGCGTATTCATATATTTAAAATAAAAGTGTAAACATTGTATTTATTTATCAGTAACAACAAACTATTATGATAATAAATAATTCGTGTGAATCCAAGCAAAACATGTATGCCCATCTAAACAGTTTGTTTCCTATAACCAGAGTTTGTTTTTACCATTCGCTTTAAATATTTTTAACTCTTTAAATGATTATAGGATTCTAAAATATAAAGTTACAAAATCAATATAATACAAAGGTAAAGTAATACTGATGAAAATGAAGGCGGAGAACAATTTTATTAGGTTTTACTGCGACTAGAAGGAATAGTAAAAGCTTTTATAAGAAAAAAAAAATAGCATTATGAAGATGGGGAAGAGAAACCCACAGTTGTTTATAATAATGTTCAACTCTTATGTTCATTCCTGAATTTCCAAGAAATTTGAATTTTTCTCCTTAAGCTGGCGTCTAATAACAAAGAACAAGTATCGTTTAGTTAATTGATCAGCTAGAAGAATCGATTATCAGGTCTTTTTTGGGTCTATAATAACTTTATTAAAACACACAACATATACCAGTATATTCCAACGACAGCAAAAGCTATCGATAGGGTCTGGAGAGGGTGAGAGAGAAGCAAACAATACCTCCATCACAAAGGATAGATAGTTTGTTTCCAATGAAACCTCCGGCTCTATATGTAACTGGATAGTCGCTGGCGATTTCAACTGTATCCTTGACGAAGAAGAGAGAATATGAGGCAGGTCAGCTAATAACTACGAACTGCAGGACCAGCTCAGATGCTGTCTCCAGAATGGACTGATGGAGATCACCTATTCACGATGCTTCCATACTTGGGATAATGACACTGTCAAATCTAGGCTGGACAGATTCATGGCCAATGCTGCCTTTCTGGAGACGTTCTCCACGACAAAGGTACACTTCTTTCCTGCATGTTGTCTCTCTGACCACTCTCCTGGCATGCTCTATCTTGATCAATTTATGTCAGTAGTAAGAAGCTCCTTCAAGTTCTTCAACATGTGGGCTGACCATGAGGATTTCCTTCCTCTGGTCAGTTCGCACTGGAGACAGAGAGTACCTGGCTCAGCAATGTTCCAGATCTGCAAGAAGTTGAAGACACTAAAAGGCTCCCTGAGGGGCCTGAATGGGAAATCCTTCTTGCACATCTCCAGCCGAGCTGACCAGGCTAAGGAAGAACTGAAGATCATGCAGGAATTTCCAGACAACAATTGGGGCACTCCTGAATGGAAGGACAACATGTAGAAACAAAGGCACATTGCATTCAATCTAATGGAGGCAGAAAGAAAATACTTTGCTAAACTCGCCAAAGGTAACTTTTTAATTTCGAGTGACAGGAACTCAAACTTCTTTCACTCTGAAATTAAAAAGAACAGGTCAAGAAACAGCATACGGGAGATCAGTTAGCTGACGATACTATATCATCATCCATTGAGCAAGCAGCATAGCGTGTTGTCTAGTTCTTCACCGAGCTGCTCGGCTCAGCTCTGCCTGTGCAGGACATCAGTGCACAAGTTTTGAACAAAGGCCCATTGCTCTCAGCTCACCAAGCTAACTCTCTTATTGTCCCTATCTCGGAGGCCAAGATCAAAACAACTCTACTCTCTATTGGTAAAGGCAAATCTCATAGTCCTGATGATTACACATATCAATTCTTCATCAGCTACTGAGAGATAGTGTGGCCAAAACTTGTTATAACAGTTCAGAAATTCTTTAATAATGGGTATTGCTCAAGCAGCTAAACCATGCTATCATTGCTCTGGTTCCAAAGTCTATCCATGTCAACAGAGTTGAAGACTACATGCTTATCTCCTGCTGCAATGTCATATACAAGATTACATCTAAGATACTTGCCACCAGTTTGACATCAGTCATGTCTTCCTTCATGCTCAGACCGGCTTCCTTAAGGGCAGGTCTATGATGAAAAATATATTCTTGGTGCAGGAACATATTAGGGAGTATGGAAAAACGAGAACTGCTCCTAAATGCATGCTCAAAGTTGACATCAGGAAAGTTTTGACTCCATAAGCTGGTCATTTCTTAAGGACATGCTACTCGGTCTTGACTTCTCTACTGTCTTCACTGGATGGATTATAGAATGCATGACCCTCACCTCGTATTATATCTATCTTAATGGCAGACCTTATGGGCACTTCTAGGGCAGACGTGGACTCAGACAAGGGGATATTATATCTCCCTTCATGTTTGTAATAGGCATGGAGTACATTTCAAGACTCTTGCGACAGCTACACCATGACAAAGAATTCCACTTTCATGCTGGCTGTGCTGGGCAGAACATCACTCACCTCAGCTTCACAGATGATCTTATCCTCTTCTCCCGAGGTGATGTCTGCTCCGTGCAAAGAATCATGCAGGCACTGAATACCTTTGGTGAATGCTCAGAGATCAGGGCCAACCTGGTTAAGTCTCAGTTCCTCCATGCAAGAATTTGTCATGACACCAACTGGCTGTAGGTCAGCATGGGTTTCTCAGCTGGAACTATGCCTTTCAGATACCTTGGAATACCCATTGCTGGACACAAGCTCCGTTGCACTCACTACACTCCGTTCATCAAGAAACTGATGGACAAGGTGGGTCTATGGAATGCGAATAGTCTTTCATACGCTGGCAGATTACAGTTGATCAAACCAGTGCTGGAAGGCGTAACCTGTTTCGGGTTAAGTGCTCTGCCTATACCAACAACAATTAGGTCCGTTGTGAACACAATTTGCCTACACTTTTTATGGGAAAACTCCTCACTTGGGGCCAGAAAGGCTTGGGTATCCTAGTCTTAGATTAGTCTGCCTAAATAAGAAGGGGGTTTGGGTGTTCTTCAGCTGAAGGTATGGAATCTAGCGTTGTTAGCCAAGCACCTATGGGATCTCCATCACAAGAAGGATACACTCTGGGTGGAGTGGATGCATTATAAGTACAAGTCATACGCCTCGTTATGGACAAGAGCAGGCTGCAACACTGACTCTCCCCTCCTGAAAAAGTTTCTGGAGATCAGAGACAAATTGCTAGCCAGCTCAGGCTCTTGTAGCTCGGCTATAGATGTTCCTACTTCCTGGACGGAGGATGATATCCTCAAACATCATGTGGCGTACAATCACTTCAGGGAGAAAGGTAGGAGAGTCAATTGGACCAAGATTGTCTGAGATTCAGCTGCGATTCCCAAACACTCGTTTACACTATGGTTGGCCGGGCTGAACAGGGTGGCCACCAAGGACAAGTTTGTTTACTTAGACGATAATACATACCACCTCTGCTCTCTGGGACAAGAGACACTACCTCACATCTTCTTCTCCTGCTTGGCCACCAGGCAGGTTTGGATATCCATCTCAGCCTGGCTTGGACTTCCACAGGGACTTAGTTCGATTCATAGATTGCTGACCTGGCGCTCACGCAAACTAAAAGGGAATACGCTCAAAGCCAAGACAACAAAAATTGCCTTGGCAGCTACGGTGTATCACATCTGGCAGGCACGGAATAGATATATTTTTGAAAACATGTGCTAAATCCATAATCTATCAACAACATATTTAAGCGTAGAAGAAAATCTTTAACCGAATCTAATGAATTAACCTCAAAAATACATTATTAGAGGGGAAAACGAAAGTGGGTTTTATAGAGCAAATTACATACGAATGAGGAGAGAGTAGGAGGATATCTATTTCTGGTCTGAGGGGATCCAACAACAAAGGCTTCAGATTCGAGAAAGAGAGGAGTTGAATGTGGGTTTTCAGAGGAATATTCTTTTACCATACCGGCTAATGAATTATGACAAATATGCAACAAAAAAATACGCTACGATAATTAATTTTTTTTTAGAAAATTGTGCTGCAACCGCACTGTGATGCAGGTCGATCAGTAAGAGAACCGAAGGTTTCTTCAACTAGACAAACATTTATCTGGGGACTGGGAGAGAGTTAAATTTCTTGTTTTCTTCAAAAGTACGCTCCACTTAGGTTCTGAAATGCAAGTAAACATCTCTCAACAGATCCATAAGAGTTTCGTTTTGAACTAAGTTCTCTTGTTTAAAATACTTAAGTATCTACCATTTGAATGCACTAAATGCACCTTACTTTCATTTCATTGTTTTAGACAAGCCAGGGTAAGAAATGTTTAAAAAAAAAAAGAAAATCTTTTGCATTTTTATGTGCCCATCTTATTTTATTGGTGGGAGAGTTTGTGAGAAAGAGTTTCTATTTTTGGATCAAAAGGTTTTCCCACGTCCGCGGGCCTCCACCGCCTTAGCGCCAAAGAACATGTGTGGAAGATGCAAATCAGGATTCCAGCGGCCTTCTAGATTGGGTGAGATCTTATACATTTATCCATACAAGGTGCCTCCCCACAAACCAGGCCTTCGCCTTAGCAGCAGAGGAATACTCATATGCGTGTCCCTAGAATCGAACTCTTGACCTGTGGAAGCAAATCCCAATCCGAGAACCAACTGGACTATGACCTGAGTGCCAAAGACTTTCTATTCTTACACGTATATGGGATAGAGTAATAGTGGTTGGCAAAACCTAAGAGGGTAAGAGGTGGAAGCCTTTACCACAAAGGAGTATTTTGTAACTCGTGATCGTGTTTGCAAAGTCACTATTACGGGGGTTTTCCTTGAACTACAAAACCATGTATCAACAGCCTTGAAAGAAAGGCTTCGCTGTAATTAAGAACAGATGGACAAGACGGTGCTACCTACAAAGAAACGCACTTGACACCTAATTCTGATGTTATTTCAAGTACGTGAACTCACCAAGTAAAAAAAATAAAAAAATAAAAACCTTTTTAGTTGTGAAGTTTCTGTCATCTTCCATCACCTACCCCCACGACTACCCAAGAACGTGTTAACAGTCTAGTTTTGGCCTTCTTTCATGTAAATTCTTTCTCTTTTTGGCTAAACCATGTATTGATTACAACAAAAACATTAGCATCCCAGAAAGTTTAATAATCAATTATGTTTGATATATCATTGCAATTACCTAGTAAACTCAAAGACAGCTAATCAGATAAGTAGGTTTTTGTGAAGAAAACATCATTAAACATACGTACCTCTGACTCGCTTTCCAGCTTCAACTTATTCACCAGATACTTGAGCACCAAGCGAATCGTTGTTCTCCCGTCTCTGAAAAACTCAGCCGGTTATGATACGTTAATAATGTCAAAAAAAAAAAAGGAAAAACAACTATTTAAAACATAAAAAGAGTGAAAAAGAAAAGAAGTTTACTTGATTCTTAGATAGCTCTTGGATATCTGGGGCAAAAATGGTTCTTTTGTTCTGCAATGGATTAGAAAAGCAAGAAATATGTAAGAGTCTGTCACATAATCTGGTAAGGAAATGCATAAAGAAAAATCTCTAACAAATCATGTAGTATAAGCTAAGGAAAAATTCTGGGTTTTCTCCGTGGAATGCCTCTCCCAGAAAAAAAACGTACACACAGGATGACGGTTGTAGACGTATGTTTTTTCTGTTAAAAATGTAAGTTTTTCTGAGAGAAAAGTTATTGGCGAGCACAAATTTTACTATCGTTATGATTAGGTCAACAATGAAATGTGTAGAAAATTTATAGTCTTCTTGTTTTGACCAATCACACCTTGCTTGCATGTAGATAAAATTTATTTGTCATCATTTTATTATGTTACTAGTTGATCAATAACCACAACAAAATTTCTCTTTGCGATCCTCGGACTAAGCTGATAACAGAAATATTTTAAATTTTTTGAATTTTTTTCGTAAGTTAAAATATGATACTACTGAAGTTTATATACTCACTGATTTTGAGCGGCTTGAAGCATGAACCAGACGCCGGAATGTGGTCTCCGGGGAGCTTCAATGATTCTAAAATCATTACTCCGGGAATAAAACGAGGCCGCCGGTGGCCCAAACGAAGAGGCAGCCGACGAAGAAGCTGCTAATAAATTTCTTCCCCCAACCCCAAACCCCCATAAATTACTATCTTGCTGACGTGGAAAACCACCGCCCCCTAGAGCAGGTTGCTGAAAGAAGAACGCCGCAGCCGGAGCAGTCGTTAACATAGGGTTCAGAGGCCTCGGAGCAACCGCCTCATTAAAAAACATAGTCCTTATATTTTCCGACGTCGTATTGTTATTTCTTCTTCCTCCTGTAAGTAAATCTAGCTCAGCCGATCCTCTTTCTTGATCTTCTTGATTCGTGCTATAATTAGACGCGTGTGCGCCGCCAATACTTAATTGAAGCCAATTTTGGTGATCTTTATCTTGATGACCAATTACTTCCTTAGAGCTTGAGTTAGAACCATGTGTTTGATCAGTTCTCGATTCGTCTTCCGCCATTTGATCAGATCCTAATAACCAATTACTATCTTCACTGCAATCACGACCATAGCCTTCTAAATGGCTCACAAAACCGTCCTGCAACCGCAAAATACCACCACCACCACAACAACCACCAGCATAACCGCCGTGGATTAGATTGTGATTATCAGGAACCATGGTCATATTGATAACCCACTAATCTCCCCTCCACTAGGTAATTGTCCTTGAGATTTGAGGATTAGATGGTTAAACTTGACCTTAATTGTAGCCATGGATGGTTGAATCTAGTAGCTTTATATATGTGGTTTATGATGGAAAGGGAAACACATGTTTTGATGTTGGGGGATCAACAAAGATACAGACATCCATTTGACCAGATATGTGTTTGTTTTTTTGGGTTGAGGTGTGTGTTTGTGGGGAAAAAGGTGAGTGGGAATGTTTTAAATTTGACGATCTCACTTTCCTTTAATTCTCTTTGTTTGGAAGCTTATGGGACGTGATATATAGATGCAGACGGTGGTGGTCTGTCAGTCATGCTCCTCGTTTTTTTTTCAATTCAACAATCATGCCAATTCTCTAATTGAAACAGGTCATTAGGTGGTAAGTGGATCTTACCGTCTCAGTTAAAAAAAAAAAGTTTGAAGATATAAAACGCACACAGTGACAACTGTAAATTGAGTTAGCAATCCTTTAACGCAATTGAACCAAATAGTATAGCATAAGCTAGTACTAACACGGATAAGAGTATTGTACTTGTTTCGAACTTGCATACTTCTAGTTGTAATGTACTAATTGAGTACCAACTGAGTTATGATCTGAATCAATCATGACAATTCTCTTTCTGATAGGAATAGCAATTTCATATAATCCGTCTACCGGAAAAGCAATTTAATATAATCCGTATACCATACATACTTTATTGGTTAAGCACGCTATATCTTCTTTTCAAGTCGGCAGTATGTTTCCTTATGGGAAGGGTGGCCTCTAGATTTTTATTTTTCTCCTGTGTCCATTGGAGCAAGTCTCACCAGCCACGTGTCGTGTTTTGAGAAGTGAGGTGAAGCAATTTAGGGTGAGAGGATCCAGACCCCAAATTTACATTATGTCTTTGTGTATAGTGTTGATTAAATGATAGTATAAGAATTTTGATTACTATTATATTTTTATATTTAAAAAAATCGACAATATTTTTAGAAAAAACAAAAACAAAAACTGAAACAATATATTGGATGTGCAAAGAGTAAAAATTTAGTCAGTCGCTGCATTCTTGTTATATATATCTCTACTTGCTGTACAAGATCAGGAGAGTTACAATCCATTAATTTAACTTGCTATAATGAAAAAAAGTATTGAAAAGTTTTCCGAAAAGAAAAACAACTGTTTTCAGCCTTCTCTTATGTGTTCTTCCTCTTCCCGACGGTGGCCTCCCTCTTCTTCCCTCAGTCTTCCCAATTCTAACTGACTGGAATATCTCAAAAGAAGAGGGGTGACGGAAGACGTCTAAGAGGAGGTATTGACTATTGAAATGGTGGGTGTTGGTGGAAGAGGTGATGGCGGAAGAAGGGAGAGTTTGTATCCGCGGTGGAGTTGAGACTGCAGGGCGGATGAGATCCTAGGAGGCTAAAAGTAAGGTAGAATATGAGGCATCCAATCACGCGTCGTTACGTGTATAAAAGCAAATAGGTGCTGTAATTTTTTTTAAAAAAAAAACTGTTTTTGTACACGTGACAACGCGTGATTGGAGGTCTCATATTCTACCTCACTTTTAGCCTCCTAGGATCTCATCCGGACGGCCGGGGCTTTGAAAGAAGAACAAAGAAAGATAACATTAATTATAAAAAGAAATATTCTAAATGGCGCCATTCTATTTGCGGTCAGGATGGACGGTCAGGATGGAGGATCAGGAGATCCCAGTCCCGTAAGAATGATCACCAACAACAACATTATCCTATTGACTTAGAAGGTTTCGCCTATGGCGGGATATGAGAGGGTCGGATGTACACAACCATATCCATGTGTTAGAAACACACAGAAATTGTTTTCCGATTATCTATAATAATGCGTCAAGGTCAATTTATGTAAGTAACTATTTTTGAGCAAATAAAAACAATATATGAAAAATTAACATCAAATAGTCAAATTCATAATACCAGCGTTATTGAACCCTTACAAACCATAATGAACCAATGACTTTAGAAGGCTCTTTTTCGAGAATTTTTTTTAATATACAACAACAACATTACCTCGTTGTCTTAAGGGTTGGATGTACACAACCATATCTATGTGTTAGAAACATACAAATGTTGTTTCTGGTAACCAGAGACACACATGTTTCATCTACCTGTAGGCGAAGTGAGTATTACACTACAGAATGTAGCGATTCTAATAGGATTGTGGATTGATGGAGTAGCTCGTACGGGATGGAGCCCAGACACAATATGTTAAGATGACAAGATATGTGTACAATGTTGCTGGGATGGACAGCTAATGCTAATGGTATTAGAGGAAGCCATATACATCGAAAGAGGCTCGTAGAATGAATTAGAGAATCATCCCTCCTAAACGATGCATCTAGCATGGAGGTTGAGAAGAGAACATGAGCATTGATGTTCCTTCATGTCACGAGCTTATTTTAGGACTACTCAAGTACTCGTGCTCAGTTGCTTGATTGACCTCCAAGACTTTCAATGGATATCTAGGTATTCTTGGAGCATAGTACTTGGGTGTCTATAATGCAGCCTATTAGATGTTGCTCTTAGTGGTCCGAGAGATGAGTATATAGGATCGCTACACCTTTTGCAGTTTTGCATGTGGAAGAGATTTCATATATTGCGGCCTACCATTCTACCGGTAGGACGTTTACAACCACCTCTTTCAATTGTTACTCTTGGTAATCCTCAGACGACATGGTGGCCAAAATGCGTGCAATTTTCAAGACGTCCCTAGACATGCATGGATAGCATGGCTGAGGGTGACTTTATATGAATGCCCTACTTGGCTGAGGTTATTTTGTTGATTCCGAGTCTGTATTGCGAGAGCTTAACATTGTGGCATGCTCAGGTGTCATTTATACTGTGGGAGATCGTCGAGCTCCATGTGCCTAATAGGGTATCGCGACAGTTTACTCTAGCACAAAGAGTGCCAGATCTTGTCAACACAGGTATCTCGCTGCATTATAGTGAAATATGGGTATCGGGTGTCGATTATCGGTCTCAAACATATTAGTATGTAGACTAGTGAGATACATGATATGATAGCATAGTGCATGGGGTGAGTATCACTCGGCCCATAAATAGTGGTACAGATCCTACAAACTTATCTCTCTTGGTTGACAACGTGTTCAATGCATCGACTATGACGGATATCGTAGTGTTGTGGCTGATCTACGTTGCATGGTAAGTTTTTCTTTTTTATTGTATATAAAATATTGATATTCAAAATATTAAATGAGAATAGATGCTAATATTTAATTCTACAGGAAGATACCATAGTGTGTATGTATCTCGTGTGTCATAACGAAGATACATCACCACCATATGTATCGATGTCGATACTCTATGGCCTGAGGGTTTTAGAGAACTCGTGGATAGTCTTCTGGTTCTGGTAGATGCAGCCACACAGCGGAGCACCAAAGACGATGTCCCACAGTATGATTTTACACAGACGCATTCCCTGACACAGCCCTTGACACACATCGTTAGGGCCTTCGGGTGGAGTAGATTTATGTACACCAACTGTAACTTTGAGACATATATTCTCCAGGATGACTACGTAACCACTAGGTTGAGACCATGATTTTTTGAATAAATATTTATACATAGAATGGCTTAATAGTTGCCCATAATTGCAAAAACTTATGGATGCTGCGGGAGTTCCTAATCAGTCTCTTACTACAATTGATATGGAGATGTTCATGTCACTGTAGTCTATAGATACAATACCAGCATGTACTCTAGGAGACGTGGCACGTCCATCTCAATAGACTCAGCCACACCCATAGTCATTATCCTTACCGCTACCTCTACCAATAAGACCTATCAGACATGGGTCACAACCTAGGCATTCGAATTCTTGCAAAACGGGTGTACATATCGTCTCCAATTTTTGTATTTTTATGTATCGAGATTTTTATTTTTTAGTACTTTGTGTACATCACATTTATGTGTATCATTTATTTTGTACTATTTAACTGATTGTTTGAAGCTATGCATATATCCATACACACACGCACACACATGTTATGCATATTATGTTATTTCAACTTTTGGCTAAATATTTGTACGTTTATGATACAATATCACTTGGCATTGTCATCATTTTTGTAAGACCACGATTATATAAACTTCAATTGTGTGACTTTATCGTTTGACCATTATAATACAAAATAATTGAGATTTTTGAGATCATTTTCTGATGACTTCAAAAAGATTTTCTACTTGGCTTCTTCATTACACTATCAATCAATCAATCAATCGCACCCAGTATTTTTCAACGACAACAAAAGCTATTACTAGGGTCTGGGGAAGGTAAATGGTAGGCAAACAATACCTCTATCCTAAGGAATATAGAGTTTGCCTCTTCTTCATTACACTATCGTTGCAATTAAATAGAATTTCATAAATAAAAATTTGGAATGGAGCAGGCCTAACACCTTAGACGGGCTTTGCAGTGATGTCAAATTTCCATGGATGCGCCTGCCAGTGCCGTCTTGGCTGGGGTTTCTTTACAGGGCCCAGAAGAGCCTTTCTGTCCTCAAAAACCACATACTCTTGGACGCAACTGTCAGTGCCGATTAAGGCTGACTTCTTGAACGCAACTGACAATGCCATCTAAAGTCTCTTTGGACACGACTGCCAATTACATCTTGATTATTTGTGAAATTTTCCCAATTTATACCATAATTTAAGTTTTTCTTATTAAAAATATAATAAAAAAATAAAATTTCTCCCTCTTTTCTTTGGAGGGGGTGGTGAGAGCTACATTACAGTTTCATTAAAGTTTCATTGGTCAACTAGACTTAGTCTGGCAGTCAATGTGAGACAAAGAATATCAAAAGTTTTAGATTTAAGTCCATGCATATGCATAAATTTTCCACTTTACAATAGTGAGTACTCGCTTTCATAGTTACATATATGAAAAAAAAAGATGGGCATTCTATTTTACCTATAGAATACAACATTCTCCCATATCAATTATTCTTATCTTAATGATTAATTAGTGTGTTATTTATTCATTACTATAAAATTCACTGTTGCAATGATAGAATCCTTTTGCTAGGCTAATATTTTGACAATTGTAATCAGATTGGTTATAGTTGCGATCTCCAGATCTTAATTTAATTAAGACAACAGTACAATAACTTATAAGCCTTTATTAAATAAATAAAAAAGAAGGAAACTTATAAGCCTTTATGATCGAGCCATTGCGAGAGAAAATATCAGCCCCCGACTAAGCCTCCCCCCCCCCCCCACCTTTCCTTTCTAAGCTAAATTCGTTATCAGTTTATTTGTTGCTTAAAATATTAGAAATATGAAGGATAATACCTTTTGGGTCTTCACTAGACACCTCCGAAGAGCCTCAAGAAATTTTTTTAAAAAAAGGATTAATGTGTATCAAGTAAATCTGTTAAAATGGTATAATCGTGTCAAAACATAACCCTTATATGAATATGCACAGACTAATACAGGTTACATTAATAGAAAAAAAAGCAACTATATTTTAACTTTAAATGAATCAACATATTATTATTTCATTAAAAATATAAAACATTAAAATACATATGATGTGACATTGTAAAGGCACTTTCTTTTAGTCCGAAATTCACTTTTTAAAATAACATTGTGGTTGACGAAATCGGTGAAGTTCCTAACTCTGAAAAAAAAAAGCCAGAAACTAGTAGTAGTACAAAAGGAGTTCCTCTCTTTATCGAGTAACTTTATTGGCTTTTTAACTTGAAAAGTTCAGATAATTTAATGTCCGTCGCTATTACTGGTAGAAAACTTTAATCGTTTGAAGAGGCAAGAGTCGAATAGAGGGGCTGAGATATACTCATCCCAAAACCGTCACCTTCTTTTTTATCGTCCGTCACGTGACACTCTTTTCATACATTATTTCCTTTTCATTTTATCATCTAGCCTCACCAACTTTCTATGCTGCTACACATGACGGGCTTCACAAGGCAGAGGAATTAGACGTGGTCTGGAATGCCGGAGAGTCAGGCCATACATAATAAGCTTAGTATAGATTAATGAGAAGTGTAGGTTAGCTCGTCTTAGTGATCTAGTCCTACAACTCTATCAGTGTGCCCCTCTTCAGTGAAAAGAAAGAGTGAGAGTTAGTTAAGAAGCACTTTCTTTGTTCTTTTATTTTCCTAGCACTAGTTACTATGGTGCTGTTTGATAGTAGCTTTTTTCTTTTTTGTCATCTCTTCTTTCTCAATGACCCACCCTTCTTTGAACCTTGTTAATGATCAAACTTAAAGATATGAATTGAGTGTCATTTGATGAGAGAACAAAGGAGAGGGATGATTGTTTTGCGATCTGATGGTATGTAAATGGTTAACGTAAATTAACTTTAATTAATAAACAATACTTATAAAAAAGGGTGTTCTTGGTATATTAGACTTCCGTGTTTGTATAGGATCCGGAGAGAGGTCTGATTGTTTTGCAATCTGATGTACGCAGTCTTACACTATACTTTTGTTCAAAAGACTTTTTTCGCGACTCCAAGCTGTGACCTCAAGGTCACAATACTTATATATCATATATTTCTTTATTTTTATGATGAAACGAGATGTTACATTCCTATTCAATTAAGCTTTCCTCTGATTAAATGCGAAGGCATAATTTACACAGCAGAAAATAGCCAACAAGGAATAATGGAGGCATCATGGCTAAAGGCTCTCTAACATTCAAATCAGGCAAGGTGAATCCAAATAAACACAAGATGAATTTGAATTGAAACTTTGCAAGAGTCTAACTTCAGGCATTGAAGCCTTATGATGAAGTCTAGTTGGTACCGGGTTGAGAATTGTTAGTAAGAACACAAAAGTTTGAATCAAGGGATAAACACAGTGTGTGCGCTCCACTTCTACTAGTCTATAGAGGGCAATTGCTCCATTTGTGCTAGTCTATAGGGGCAATTGCATCACTTCTACTAGTTTGTAGGGACACTTAGTATGAGTCACCGTATAAGACCTCACCAGCCTAAGAGGCCCTAGGACACAACATTTTCATCCTACACAATGCACAATGCTATAGGGGGCTTGAGGTGGTGGCACAGTGCTACCAAGCTTTCAGGCATTGACTATTCTCGACTGTTTTGATCATTTCCACAACATTACCAGTGCTCTTGTGTCTTTCAAAATCAACAAAGATAGAGACACACCACCAACTCCAATTGCCCGTAAAGGAGGCGTCTGGTTTGAGCTTTTCAGCAGTACATGTTTTTGAAGACCAACCAAAGCTCCCACATATGCAGACCTCCTGGCTTCCATGTTACTGCTTTGCTTGCTAGACCAAACCACATTTGTTGGACTTTTTATGTTGAAATGGAGACAAATTCACCCGGTTACTGCTTAAAGTTGCATTTTGACGTTAAATCTGTTAACTAACCAAAACATATAAAGTCCAACTGAATGTTTTTCTGTAAGTTCAATTTGAATTTGCTATTTGGAGTTTTTTGACGAATTGAGCTTATCATTTAATGTAGGGCAAAGTTGGTCACTAAACTTTTTTTGTGTACATTTTGGTCACTATGCATTTCGTTTATTATGCGAGATTCTCCCGTGAAATAGCTGGAATCGAAGGGTAAAATGGTCTTTTCAATGAGTAATCGTCTTCTCCGCGTTCCTTCCCTATACCTTGCCTCCAACCACCCCACCTCCCCGTTTGCCATAATTTGCGAAGCAGTTCAATATTCCATGTATAGTAACTGAGGTGAAGTTCTATAAGCAAGAAGCTAATCTTTACCCTCCTCGACGTCAATATTTGCACCAGCAGCCAATGCCTTCTGTAGCTCGAAGCTGCCTTTTAGCAGAAAGCTGACACAAAACCGTCATTTTGAATTCCCACCACCAGAAGCAATGGGATCAGTTAGTTTCAATTCAAGAATCTCACCCGCCGCCGTTTCAGAAACTGCTGCTGCTATTTATGACTCTGCCACCGTGGAGATCACTTGGCAAATCGTAGTTGGCACTTTAGCCGGAGTTACACCTTTCGCGGTCGCCGGAATTGAATTCGGGCAAAAGAATATCGTACAACGAAGACAATGTGGAGAACATAAAGGCTCAGGACTAGTGTTGTGTTGAGGTGTACGATTTTGAGATAGGGGAGAGGTGGGAGGTGGGGGCGGTTGGAGGCGAGGGGAGAGCGCCGTTATGGTGGGGGAGCAGGAATGGGGAAGGAAGATGGAGAAGAGGATGACTCATTGAAAAGACTACTCTACCCTTCAATTATAGCTATTTCACCGGAGGATATCGTCCGAATGGGTGAAAGGGATAGGATCCCCTCACCGCTCCCTCCTCATCGCGTACGTGACCACGCGACACGTGGCAAAAAGGGGGAGTGGTGAGGCTGGGTGAGGGTAACCCTCATCCAGCCTCACCACCCCCTACTGCTGCCACATGTCGCGTCCTGGGCCGTGCGGTGACTCACCGCGTGGTGAGGAGATCTCATCCCTGGGTGAAATGTCATGTTTTAAAAAATGTAATTACCAAAATATTACAAAACAAAAATTTAGTGTCCAAAACATTTTCATGTAAATAGTTCAGTAGTCTTTTGTAAAATTTGTCATTTAGAGGGCGGACTTTGGAACAACTGGTAAGGTTGTTGTTTTGTGACTTTGAGGTGAGGGGTTCGAACGGCGAACATCAGATCATGAAGCGATCCGGTCCCTATCCAGATCCTACGCAAACACGAGAGCCTAGTATATCGAGGATGCTATTTTGTATAATTTGTCTTTTGATAAAACATAGTGTCTGATTTTGTAGGATAAGACCGCGTATAGGGCTGTTGAACGAACCGAACAGTTCGCGAACTGTTCGAGTTCGATTCGTATTCGTTCGGTAATTATTTGTTAACGAGTCAAATTCGAACAGGTATTCGCATTCGTTTAGTTAAACGAGTCGAACTGTTCGTGAACTGTTCAGCTTGTTTAAACAGTTATATGGTTATCGAGCCGAACTCGAACCAATTTTAAAGTTTTCTTACCTAAACGAACCGAGTTCAACAGTTCATTTAGCTAAACGAATTTGAAAACCTAGTTTTCGGTTCGGTCGGTTAGTTAACACCTCTAACTACGTACATTCACAAGTGCCACACGTTCAGGCTGTTGACTTCTTTCGATAATTCTCCTTCAATTTTACCCCATTTCTTGTCACTGGAGGAATGTGTATAAACATAAGGACAAGAGCACACCAACATGTTCACCTTTAATAGTCTATATTGTGTCTCCAGAACATAGCCCAATTGGTTCCGGACAGAAGTTCTCGAAAGGGAGGTCAGAAGTTAAATTCTTGCCAAAGGCAAGAGAGTCCCTTTCCAGCAAGTGCATTGTGTGGGAGCTTTCTAGGCCTGTATGCTTGCCTGCAGTGCTGGAGGCTCCTAATGCAGAATATTGTGTATATGACCAAGCTCTTGCTAGCGAGCCGTTGGGTATCTGATTTACATCCCTACACTACCTTTGGGACTGGGCGTGACATGGACCCTTACTGGTTGGGGTTCAAACTTTTTTTTAATAGTCTATACTGTAATTATATCAGAACTCAAAAAGCAGAGTGGTTGGGGAAACTCATCCATGACAAATTCTGATGATCATAGATTTCAATTCCAACTCGGTGCTTTAGATTGCTGAGTCCTTGTCATTGTAACATGCATCTCGTTAATAAGAATATGGGTCTTTTCTTTTTCTTATGCATGCCTTAGATACGCATGGATTAGCTCATTGTAACACATTAGACACTCCCCCCCCCCCCCCCGGGTCTTTCTCTCCTACAAAGTTACTTTTTAATGCACTACTATGACTCGTCATCTTCTTTCCAATAAAATTGGAGAGACATCTCCTTTTGAGAGAAAAATCCATGTCAGAGTTAATTAGATTTCCTCAACAAAAAAAAAAAAAAAAAAAATCGTCCAGTTCAAACGGGATTCATTTTCAATTAGGTGCCAAAATCCAAAAAAAAATTTGTCCGCAAACAAAAAAAAAAAACTAACATTTTCTCCAAGAGGCGTCATGTATCACGTTGCTTTGCTAGATTACCTGTTGGTAGATGCATGGTTAGTCAAGCCGACCAAGAACGCCTCATAACTTAAAAGTGTGGCTGAGCAGCGAAGTCGAGGTGATGGATTCAAGGCCAATTACGCATGCTTTTGCCAAGGTGATAGATGACCAAGTTGACCATCTTTTGACTCTACCCAGGTGGATCGTAGTGATAATGGTCCAAGGTTTGAGCATGTTGTTGGACATGAGTAGCTTTGGTGTATCTAAGGCAGCCTACGTCTTTATTAGATCAAATGACGTTGATTGTGACGGATCGAGATAGCCACACTTGTTATTTTGGATGATTTTACCCATCTCAGAGGTCAATTGAATCTGATCAGGCATGCGAATCCCATGCAATACTGATTGCTAAAACTACTCAAACATACCAAGGTCGAAGTCATTATTACTGGTGGATCCGAATTTCTGGGCAATATTCATCCTTCGCACTCAAATCCATTTGTACTCAACGGTGACCATCACCTACATGGCAGATGGCACACATGCAAATTGATCTGTGACTCGTGTTATGACACCATATTGAGGTCTTTATAATTAAATCGGTAAAAAAAATAACCCCTTTTTCATGTCTTTATACGATCATCATTCAATTACTAATTATTGAATTAGGCTGAAAAATACTCACTAACCATATTAAAGTGACTAGGTCATCTTCAAATCCAATGTAGGCCTCAATGAATTAAAAAATAAAAAAGAAATCAAGACTAAAGTAAATTGGATTACTGAGACTTGGACTTATATAATACGAATACCTCAAGGTTCAACTGGCTTCATTGGTCATGCCTGTTGTTTTTAATATTCCACGTTCGATGAAAGGTTTTAGTTCTATTTAACGGGTTGATATGAGATGAGGCCTCAAGTGAAGTAAAATATGAGTCATTTAATCGCGCGACGCCACGTATACAAAGTGACATGTGGTTTATTATTTTTCTAAAAAAAGGCCCACTTTATACACGTGGCGTCGCGTGATTGGAAGTCTCATATTTTGTATCATTTGAGGGCTACTCTGATGTGAACCCCTATTTAATAAGACTTTAAAGGTAAGTTTTGAAAGATCGAAAAGGCCACAAATTGAGAGTTGAAAATGCAACTGGCAAAAAGTTAATATTTCCTCTTAATAATGTTGTTCGCTGACTTGTGTCTAATTTACTTTTCAGACACGCTCCTCGTTACTCTAACGGGGGACCCGCTTTCTTATAAAAGATTCTCCAAAAGAAATACAGAAGATCTCCTCACTTTCAAATCCCTCATCTCTTTCATCACCATCTGCTACGTGGTAGCAGCTCCCTCATACACCTCTTCCTTTCCATCTCCTCATTTAAACTCATCATCTCTCGCTGCTGCCACGTGTCGGACGGTGTGAAGAAGGTTAGTAGTTTATGGGTGAGGAGATCCCATCCCTACTTAAATAGGAGAAATATGGGGTTTTTGTTTTTTGTTTTTTGTTTTTGGCCTCGTTGCCATACACATAGTGTACGTATAATTAACGTTGGAATTTTATGGAGATAGCTCGTTCATTTCGTCATTGCGCTTCCACTAATACGACCATCATGATTTCTATATATTTTCATCAAAAGAAATGATGAATCGTGCCAAAGATACCATTCATGCATTTTATAGTCCTAACCAAAGTGATTTATGTATTAGTCTTCCTTTTCCGTATGCAATCTTCTACAAGTACTAAATTATTGAGGGAGGGGTTTGATTTTAGTTTTGGCATTGGGTTTTTAGGAGAAAAGTTTTGTTTGAAACACATTCTGAATATGTTGTGAAGAGTAAATTGAGTTGATCTCCATGGGACATGTATCAATACTTGATCCTTGGTTGCAAAAGGGTTATTGTCAAGGACACATTTTTTCTTGACTTTGAAATATGATGGAATAAAACAAAATGACTCAATAAATTGGCTGCGTTTTTATATTATGAAGTAACAGTTGATTGACACATCTTGATGCAATTTTCATTATGGATCATCAGAAAACCAACTCTGTGTGTTTTTAACACAAGAGTATGGTTGCATACATCTGACCCGTATAATTCATCATAGATGGAAGCCTATTAGTTAATGAGGTAATGTTGTTGTTGTATAGTAACGGATGCATCATCAAGTATTAGTTTTTAACTTAATAATGCAGCTACCTTATTCGGGATGGCCTTTTTGAAAGAGTAATCAAGGTTGGGGGGGGGGGGTGTTTGGACTTTGGATTGGTTTAGGGGGTGGGGGGGGGGGGTAAAGTTCTTTAGGACATATGAGTGCTTTGGTCTTTTAAAAAGGAATGATTATTTTCACATCTTAATATACTTATGCACGTTATTCTAACAAATAACATATATATATATATATATATATATATATATATATATATATATATATTAGAGTGGTGATCATATATTGGCATATTGAGGGTAAAAATAAGCACTTCCTTTTTAAAATCCTACGAGGAAATAACTTGTTCTTCAATGATCAATATGCATTTTCTGCAAAATATATACTAATAAAATTTGACCATATTGCAAAAATGGGTAACAGCAAACCATAACAGAAATCACATCAAAACGAAATTGAGAATGCAAATAAACACTTTCTCTTAAGGAGGAATTTAATGAGTGCAACATGCCTTACGTCTTCCAACTTTTACGCCAAGCAAATGCTTTAGTTAGCAACCTTAGAAAGGATTGGGAAAGGCAAATATTCACGTTAAGACAAGAAAATACCCTTTTAAAATGTGTCTCCATTTTGCAGCAATATGGTTTCTATTATTACTTAAAAAAATCAAACAAGTGGCACGCAAGATATAAAGGGGTATGTCATTCCCTCATCCCGTATGCTCTCACCACCCTAGTCCCAACGAACATGTACGGAGGATGCAAATTAGGAGCCCTGCGTATTCTTAGATTGGGTGAGATCTTACGCAGTAACCCACACAAGGTGTCCCGTCGCAAACCAGGCCTTCAGCCTAGCAATAGAGGAACACTCGCACTGTGCGTGTCTTTGAAATCGAAATCTTGATCTTATATAGAGTAAATCTAAACTCGAGTACCAAATGGACTATACCCTTGGCGCAAGGGGTATGTCTAATTATACGTGGTTTGATTGATCTTTTCGTGGAGGGCAGTCTGACTAATATGCATGTGCATGTGGCATAATGAGTGGCAATGCCAGTGTCTGCATGTGGGGGCTGCTCACATCATTTCTGCACATTATATGATATTTAAATGCTTTAGTGGACTTCCATTCTAATTTCTCATGGATATTTGTGCAGAAAGCATAGGCATGGCTCCTGCATCAGAATTTAGCATATCAGAAATCCTGGAGAATATATATGCATGCGTCTTCCATGGTTAGGGTTCATGTACTAAAATATGGGACGAGATGTAATAACATGTCGGACGAGATTCGATTGTCTTAAGGTCTTAAATTGGTGTAAATGCAACATCCATAACGATGATTAAGCTCTTCTTCCAAACATACACGTGGAAGTCATATCTTAACCACTAGTTTTCACTAAAAAGACGTTCTCGGTACATTAGCCTTCTGCATTAATTTATGTAGGATCCGAAGAGAGACCGTATCACTTCACGATCTAATATACGCATTCTTACCCTACACTTTTTTTTGTAAGCGGCTCTTTCCACACCTCGAGTCCGTGATCTTAAAGTCACAAAACAGCAACCTAACGAATTGTTTCAAGACGCGTCCTCACCAATCTCACTAAAATCTCAATTATCTTCAGTACTATATCACTTGAGAGTTTCCATCTTTTTCAGTATTTGTGAGGCGTTTACTATTTAGAGGTGGTGGTGGTGATAACAACAACAACAACAACAACAACAACAACAACAACAACAACTCCAAAACAATATTTATAAGCTAATAAGGATGATTAATTTCTTTCTTTTTGCTGGTTTGAGTGTCGGATATTTAATGAAACACTTGTTAGATTATAAAATGTTTTGATGATATAAAAAGATGTTTTTAAAAGAACTAAGATGGAATTTCACACCTTAAGATTGAAGCAAATTGAGAAAAACATGTGCGAGACGTAAATCTCTCATGGATCGGTTGAAGTATACATCAGCCCTTCTGGAGGCACATGGTTCGTTTCGTGTGAAGCTTGGTAAATGTTTGAGCTCTCAGATCCACGTCATACTCTCAACCAAGAGACGTGGATCGATCGACGTATAACTGAGAGACGTCGATCTCTCAGCTTAAGGTATGTCGATCGATCGACATACATCTGAGAGACGTCGATCTCTCAGCTAAGAGTACGTCGATCGATCGACGTACATCTGAGAGACGTCGATCTCTCAGCCTAATGACGTCGATCGATCGACGTCATTCTAAGAGACGTCGATCTCTCAGCCAGGCTGACGTCGATCGATCGACGTCATTCTGAGAGACGTCGATCTCTCAGCTCTGGCACGTAGATCGATCGACGTCTCCAGGATTCAAAAATTTTCAAATGTTGGAACAAAATACAAGGGAGATCTATGATATTTTCTCTCTCCAATCTTGCTCAAATTTCTTGTGGACTTTAACCCAATATACTACATGCTTCCTTGACTATTTTAACCATGTCTAAGATTCTCTAGGGTGGCTATTCAAGATCAAATCATTCCATATGATGGCTAAAGATTATTTGGGCACTATCTTGACATTTTTGAAGATGAAGACTTGGTGGTGAGCCTCAAAAACGTGGTCAACTTTATCTATAAATAGAAGAGGCTTGGATGAAGCAATTACACACTTTCAACATCATCTAGCTTCATTTTCTATTGTTGTATAGTTCTCTCATACTTGTAAATTTGCTTAAAGCTTGTTTAGCTTTTCTTTGTTCTTCATTGTTGTATATTGAGAGAAAGTGAGTCAAGCACAAGAGGAACCATAAATATTTGATCTCTTGCTTGTGTTTAGACTTGTGAGAAAGTGTGAACCTTACTATATTTCTTTAACCCACTGTGAGAAGTTCTTGAGAGAACTTTTTTATTGAAGTTGTGAGGAAGCAAGAAGTTGTTCTTGCTAAGAGCTGTAGTTGCTGTAGTTGCACAAGTGTGTTTTGTGCAAGAAGTTGCTGTTGTTGTTGCTTACACTAAAGTGTTAGTGTAAGTATTGTTGTGGTTGTTCTTATTGTTCATAATAAGAAGAGTAGTTGTTGAAAATCCACTTTGGAAACAAAGTGGTGGTGGAGTAGAATCATTTACGATTCGAACCACTCTATATCCGGTGTACTCATTCACTACTTCTTATCTCCCATTCTTGCTCTGATTTTGAATATCCTTTTTGAGTTGAGCAAACGAGAAAATTCCGCAAAAAAGCCAAACACTCTATTCACCCCTCTAGAGTGTATTTCGGACCTAACAACACTATTACAAGAAATAATTGATCATTGATGTTCCTATTAGTTGATTATCATACAGACATGGTGCCATTTGTGTGAGGTCAGCTAAACGAGTCTTGTGATTGTATATTATTACTACAATGCATCTCTTCAAAAGTTCAAATTCTAGATACCAAGAATCTATGAACGAATATTATTAAACTTACATTTTTTTATCACTCAAATTTATTAGAAGTTGTTTCATGAATTACCTAGGGAAAAGAAAAGAAAGGAAAAAAGACAATAAGAAATCAAATTCAACGAGGAAAACATGACGATATTAATGATTTTTCTTTGTGATTTGTTTAACATTGATTGCTAGACCACCTGTTATTGCCTAAAAAAAAGCTTTCTCAGTTCTGTATTTGTGGCGTTTCGTAATCTGATATATGCAGTTTTATCCTATATTTTATAAAAGAGGTTGTTTCTGTATATCAAACACGTAATCTCAATATCACGAAGCAACTATTATTGCATGTCTATGTGGAATTAGCTCTGCCTTTTCTGTATGAAGATGTTTGACTCTCTCTTTTGACGAAAAAACATCGTTCCGAGTATCCATGGGACCTATTTACATTAATTGATAATTAAACTTGTCAAATTTATGCAATAATATTTTCAATTTCTTATGACTTAAAATGATCACAAGTCAAATTCAGAAATGTGGTAGATTGTAAGAATTTTCCTATAATGTGGTCCTTACAACTACCTTTCTGCCGTTAAAAACAAAGTGTCGCATAAAGGCCAATAATTATTGGTCAACTTTTTTTAATCAGGGTTGTAAATGAAACAAGTCGTTTGGTTGTTCGGCTCATTTGGTTCGAGCTCGAGCTCGAGCTCGAATAAAAAGTTAATGAGAATAGCTTGAACACCTTTTTTTCTGTTTGAACTTAGTAAGTGGCACCGTTCGTTTAAGGTGTTCGACTCGTTAATGTTGTTCGTGAGTTAAACGAACCAAGCTTGAATAATTAAATATGTTTGTTTAAATAAACAAACAAGCTCGGCTCGTTCGCTAAGTTAAATGAACCGAGCTTGAACAACGTAATGCTCGGTTCGTTCGGCTCGTTTACAGTCCTTTTTTTAAGTCTATATACTCAAAGATGGATATCAAAATATGTCATTAAATATGACGGTACGTTTGTATATATCATACCAAGACTTCATCCATACTTCATCTGGGATTGTGTTTCAAAGTTGGTGTTTCTTCTTTGTCAAAAGAAAAAATGGTGTTTCCCCCTCGCCCAATGAAAACTATGATAAAACTTTACTGTACTAAAATAAATAAATAAACAAGTGTTAGGCATTCTAATACATATACTCGATCATCAATCAATAAAATATATTACAACAACAGCATTATATATTGCTCTCCCGCCTATGACGGAGTTTGAAAGGTCGGATGTACGCAACCATACACATGTGTTAGAAACACACAGAGGTTGTTCCTGATGATCTATAATGATGCGTCAAGCTATATTAATCAATTCTTACTTCACATTTAATGATTCATTTTGCCGATATATATAAATGAAAACGAATTGACGTATTAAAATAGGTGAGTACAAACTCGATACTAAATTTTCCAAAAAGTAGAAAACCAAGCCACCATTTCACGGGATGAAGGGTTTATTGTAAATTTTACTAACATACTGTTTAGGGAAATTATTTGTATTATTGATATCACATGATTTATGTGGTTAATTTTTGTTATGAAAAATGTGAAGGAAACAAGACAGCAATAAGAGAGCAAGTAGAATGTAACTTGGCTTGAGGCGTGTATATACATTTTCCGTAAGGAATATTTGCCCCCACTTGATGCTGCAGGGTTATAGGCAAACTTCCTCCTAGGATACAACAGCCAACAATCTCTAATCCTCAGCAAATATGATTGAGAAACAATGAACTTTCTGAAAACAAGAGTGTTCTTGAGTAAGAAGAAGAATATGGAATGCTTGATTGTATATGTTGCAAGATAAGACTTCTAATGGGTTATAATAGCCTATTTATAGGCTCTCAAACTCCAGGAAGTCGTTGGAGGAGGTTGCATGGCGATTGGACATGTCTTCTGGTGCAAAAGGCGTGAATTTTCATGAAAAAACACGTCTGTCAGGACATCGATCGATCGATGTGATCGATCGATGTCCTCAGTTCAACATAGAACTCTGCACTCAGGACATCGATCGATCGATGTATGTGACATCGATCGATCGATGTCATCGATAGATGTCCTCAGTTCAGACATCGATCTCATCCAGGACACATCGATCGATCGATGTGATCTCCATCGATCGATCGATGTCATCGATCTATGTCCGGCAGAATACTCAACTTCATTTTCAAGCCACATAGATCTATCCATTTGATACATGGATCGATCCAAGTCATGAGTCAAGCTATTCTTGCTTATTCCAACACCATTTCACCTTCATCTTTGATCTCAAACATTCATTCTTCGTTCCATTGCCTTTACAAACTATTATAACAATCCCCCACTTAGTTTGTAAAGCAACTTATGACATTTCATGCATTTAAGAAGTATCTTTCGATTTGAACTTCTTATTAGTATAACATCTCAAAGTTCTAACGAAATCACGATAGCTAAAAAGCCTTGAATCAGATTCCTATGTGCTAGAACCGGAAACATTATACACATGAAACCACACTCTCAATCGAAGTCCATTTTAAACCGCACTTTATGGCCTTGTGCTACCCCTAGTGTTCATGAACATTTCAAGATCATTGCTTGTCGAAGCGGCACCACTTCCCATGTTCATATAGGTGAAGATTAAGATAATTCCTCTTAATCCTTCATTAAGAGTGCAATGAACACTCACCCTCCTTTAACACTAACATTCCAATTCTTTAAAGATCAATATCATGCGGCTTGATTCTTTAAAGATCAATCGTAGTGCTTTAATACCTCACTTTGTGACTTGTTGTTACCCATTGAACCTTTGGCTAGTGGTATGCTAGACAAGGTTGGGTTTCTATCACAAGTGAACTTATTCCATACGTCTCAATCCCATCCCTAAAGATGTACTCTGTACCAAGTCTTTTGATAGACTCTTTGTCAACGGATCCGCCAGGTTATTACAGGATCTGACGTACGCAATGGCTATTACACCATCAGTTATCAATTGCCTTACATAATCATGCCTAAGGCTGACATGTCTAGATTTCCCGTTATAGATTTTACTATAAGCTCTAGACATCGTTGCTTGGCTATCACAGTGTAAAGAAATGGCTGGCATCGGTTGTGGCCACAACTCTATATCCAATAAAATATTTCTCAGCCATTCCGCTTCTTTACCTGCAGAACCCAATGCTATGAATTCGGATTCTATTGTAGAATGAGTTATGCATGTCTGTTTCTTTGAAGCCCAAGAAACAGCACCACCACCCAACGTAAATATCCAACCCGTAGTAGACTTGTTATCACCAACACTAGTTATCCAACTAGCATCAGTATAACCTTCTAACACGGCTGTAAAATTATTATAAAACAATCCGTAACTCATAGTCCTCTTCAAGTATCCAAGTACTCGCCCGATTGTCTTCCAATGATCTATACTAGGATTACTAGTATACCTTGATAATTTACACACCGCAAAGGCAATATCCGGTCTAGTGCAATGCATAGCATACATCAAACTACCAATTGCACTAGCATATTCTAATTGTGCTACCGCTCTACCGGTATATCCAGTCAATTTATATGATGCATCGAATGGTGTGTTTGCTTCTTTGATCTCCAAGTGTTTGAACTTGTTCAACACTTTGTTTATGTAATGAGATTGACAAAGAGCAAAACCCCCACTATGTTTGGACACCTTAATTCCTAAGATAGTATCTACCTCACCCAAATATTTCATTTGGAATTGAGAAGTTAAATACTTCTTAGTTTCATTTACTCCTTCCATATTAGTACCGATAATAAGCATATCATCCACGTACAAACAAATAATAACACCATATTTGTCTGTAAACTTGGAATATACACACTTATCTGCACCATTATGTCGGAAACCATCCTTCAAAATGGTAGTGTCAAACTTTTCATGCCATTGTTTCGGTGCTTGTTTCAGTCCATACAATGACCTTATCAATTTGCACACTTTGTGCTCATTCCCCGGAAGTACAAAACCTTCCGGTTGTTCCATATAGACTTCCTCGTCTAAATCACCATTGAGAAAGAGTTAATTGCACATGATATCCATTCTTTTCCACCAAGTTTTAAGTAGCATCCCATCTTTCATGAAACTCACTTGCCATCCAGACTTATAGGGGTAATAGACACCTGGCATCTGGCAACCGGAAAATGACCTGCTGTAGGCGGTTTTTATGAAATTTTCTTTTTTTTCCACTTTTCCCCCAAGTGACACAAACTTTTCACAACCCTGGTTAATTTCACCATCTTCCCTCCATTTCTTCCTTTTCCATCAGATATAGTGGTATTTGTTCTTCTCTTTCCATTTTCCCGTTCCATTTTTGCAATTTCAAAGAGTTAAAATCCAACTCTATTCCCTTTCCTTCTTCTATCTGTAGCATCTGTAATTTTCTCCTTTTTAGTTTGAAATGCTAAGCATTTTCCAGTATGCGTTGCAACATTCTAAAACATCCTAATCCAAGAAAATACAAGGCATACACGCGCAGAGGTGGTGAGCCCATAGCTCAGTTTTCCAATTGAAGAACTCAACATATACAACTGCCAGTAATAAATCCATGACAACCATGATGGTTGGACTATAGGCCTAATATGACCCCTACTTGGATGCAGCAATCTGTTTTGCCCCAACAGAGAAGAACTCAATAATAACTTCCAGCGGCATGCCCTTGGTTTCTGGAACCCGCAGGTAGGCAAAGAACCAGGAAATGACACACACAACTGCATAAATGCCACCAATTCTGGACGAAGAAATCGGAGAAAAGGGGTTAGAGGATGAAGATGATACCGGAGAAGACATTGGCGGGAGGCTGCAGGCTTTGAGAAGGGAGGAAAAGGGTTTTTGATTTTGTTTTTCCTTTAATTTTGAAGGTAAAATAGTCAACCTTGGTTAAAGTCGGGTTAAAAGTATGGTTAAGTCCGGTAAAAGGTCGATTTCAGCGGTCAACGGTCGACCAGCAGGTCATCCGGATGCCAGGTGTCTATTATCCCTGTAAGTCTGGATGGCAAGTGAGTTTCATGAAAGATGGGATGCTAATTAAAACTTGGTGGAAAAGAATGGATATCAAGTGAAATTAACCCCATTGAGAAATGCAGTCTTAACATCCATTTGATGAATAACCAAGTTATTCATGGATGCTAATGCCATCAACACTCTAATGGATGTTATTCTTGTTACAGGAGCATACGTGTCAAAATAGTCTATCCCTTCTCGTTGTCTAAAGCCTTTGGCTACTAATCTAGCATTGAAAGTTTGAAATGAACCATCCGTATTGTATTTCTTTCGAAATACCCATTTACATCCAATAGCTTTGGAACTTGGAGGCAAATCAGCGAGAATCCACGTATTGTTTGACAATAACGAATTCATCTCATCATCAATAGCTTCCTTCCAAAATGATGCATCTCTCGATTGCATCGCCTCCTTATAGGATTTTGGATCATCTTCAACGCTTAGTACAATAGGTATTTGATTAAACACCTTTGTCCTATTACCTTCAACTAAGAAAGTAATGGATTGCGAAGAAATGAAATCCGGATGTAAATGTTTTTCCTTTCTAGCACGTTGACTTCTCCTAACCTCAGTTGGAGAATCTTGATTTAGATCATCAACACTAGAAGGATCATTAGTAAAATCACCAACAATAGGATCATTCAAACTTTCACTTGTTGAACTTTGATTTGAATATGTTCTTAAGAATTTATTCTCAAGAAATTCAACATCTCTAGACTCAACAACCACATTGGATTCTAAATCTAGAATCCTGTACGCTTTAGAGTTTTCGGCATATCCAATAAAAACACCTTTAAGAGCTCTTGGCCCTAACTTAGTCCTCTTTGGATCCGGTACTCTATAATAGGCTAGACAACCCCAAACTCTAAGATAACTTAGATTTGGTTTTTGTTTCTTCCACAATTCATATGGAGAAACCTTAAACTTCTTAGAAGGAATTCTATTATGAATATGACAAGCCGTTAATAAGGCTTCTCCCCACAAATTCTTTGGCAAACCAGAGTTTATTAACATTGCATTTAGCATGTCAACTAAACTTCTATTCTTTCTTTCTGCCAAACCATTTTGTTGGGGTGTGTAGGGAGCACTTTTCTGGTGTATGATACCATTTTCTTCACAGAATTGATTAAATTCAAGAGGAAAGTATTCACCACCACGATCACTCCTTAGAACTTTGATTTTCAATCCCGATTGATTTTCGACTTCCATCTTATAGACTTTGAACATGTCAAAGGCTTCATCTTTATGCCTTAGTAAATATACATAAGTATATCTAGAGGCATCATCAATGAAAGTTATGAAATATCGATTTCCACCTCGGGTTAATACTCCGTTCAATTCGCAAACATCCGAATGAACAAGTTCTAAGAGTTCAGTTTTCCGTTCTACTTTCGGAAACGGTTTCTTTGTCATCTTAGCTTGTATGCATACTTCACATGTTCTTTCATTTTCATCTTTGTAAGAAATTAAGGCATGCTTAGACATGAACTTAATAGTTGTATTACTAACATGTGCAAGGCTATCATGCCACAATGAAAAAGAAGAATCAACAGAGTAAACAGAAACTGCGGAATTTTTATTGATACTTAATTTGAACATCCCGTCGCAAGCATAACCCTTGCCGACAAAGACTCCATTCTTGGACAATATAATCTTGTCCCCCTCCATTACAATCTTGAATCCACTCTTACAAACAAGACTAGCAGAAACAAGATTCTTAGAAATCTCGGGTACGTGTAGTACATTGACTGACAACAACTTCTTTCCAGAAGTAAAGTCCAATTCTGCACTACCTTTACCCAAGACTCTTGTGGCACTGCGGTTTCCCATAAGAACCTGCTGGCAATCATCCACAACATGGTAGGTCTTGAATAGATCCTTGTTGTTGCATACGTGCACTGTTGCACCCGAATCGAACCACCAATCTCTTGTGATCTCGTTCGAAGCCATATGAAGTTCTGTTACCATGCCAACATGCAAACCAGAGACCATTGCAACCAGTTGATCGGTTCCAATGTCTACCAAATTCGCATTGTTGACATTTTGAGAATTACCGCCCTGTTTTTGTTTCTTTCGAAACCAACAGTCCTTCTTGAGATGTCCTTTCTTACCACAATTATAACATCTCTTTCCTTTCTTTGATTCTGCTTTGTCTGTGGATTCAATATAATCGGAGTTCTTCCTTTTGTTTCCAACCGAACTCCCTGTTTTCCCTTTGACATAATGCACTCTAGGTGCATCGTCAGAGACATGTTTTTTTACAAGACTCATTGTCTCTTCTTCAATTCGCAGATGCTTTTGAAGTTGTTCAAGGGAAAAGGATTCGGTTGAGTGCAGTAATTTCTTCCTGTAGTCATTCCAACTAGGAGGAAGCTTAGGAATGATTCCTCCTACTTGTAATGCCTCAGAAACTTCTACACCCAACTCTTTCAGTTTGGACACAATGACCTGCAACTCGTGCACTTGGTCCATGATTGACAAATTTTCAACCATTTTAAAATTAAAATACCTCATCACCTGGAATTTGTCTGCGCCTTGTTTCTCATTGTTGTACTTGAACTCCAAGGCGTTCCATATCTCCTTTGGTGATGATGTTGCCGTGAACAGATCGTAGATACGATCTGACAAGTTGTTGAGGATATGCCCTCGGCAAAGCATATTGTCCTCATGTCTCTTCCTCCAAGCAGCCTTGACCTTCTCGGAGTCATCGTCTTTAGGAGTGGGTAGATCCTGCAGAGTTGGGTCGAGACAATACCCAATCTGCAGCGCCGTCAGAAGGAACATCATCTTGTCCTTCCAGCGAAGATAGTTTGTTCCATCAAAACGGTCCAACTTCATGCTCTCTTGATTCAAGTATGTCTTTGAATCCATCTCAAGTATTCCTTACGATTGTTATGAAAAATGTGAAGGAAACAAGACAGCAATAAGAGAGCAAGTAGAATGTAACTTTCTGAAAACAAGAGTGTTCTTGAGTAAGAAGAAGAATATAGAATGCTTGATTGTATATGTTGCAAGATAAGACTTCTAATGGGTTATAATAGCCTATTTATAGGCTCTCAAACTCCAGGAAGTCGTTGGAGGAGGTTGCATGGCGATTGGACATGTCTTCTGGTGCAAAAGGCGTGAATTTTCATGAAAAAACACGTCTGTCAGGAAATCGATCGATCGATGTGATCGATCGATGTCCTCAGTTCAACATAGAACTCTGCACTCAGGACATCGATCGATCGATGTATGTGACATCGATCGATCGATGTCATCGATCGATGTCCTCAGTTCAGACATCGATCTCATCCAGGACACATCGATCGATCGATGTGATCTACATCGATTGATCGATGTCATCGATCTATGTCCGGCAGAATACTCAACTTCATTTTCAAGCCACATAGATCTATCCATTTGATACATGGATCGATCCAAGTCATGAGTCAAGCTATTCTTGCTTATTCCAACACCATTTCACCTTCATCTTTGATCTCAAACATTCATTCTTCGTTCCATTGCCTTTACAAACTATTATAACAATTTGACAAGGTGTGTTTAAATTCAAGTCATGACTTAGTGAGTTTGTTTTCATGTTATTAGATTTTGAATCTTTGTAGCCTTGGGTGTGACAATCAACTTTTGAAATATTTGTTTTAATAGGACTAGGGATTTAAACAAATGAACCGAATCAAACATTTTTATCGAGTCGAATATGTTGTAAAATAAGGTATGTCCGAGATCATGTCTACAGCGCTGGGGCATGTTACAAAATGTTCAAGCTCGATTCGAACAAATTATAATGATGCTCGAGTTTGGCTCGATTATGTTCGACTATTTACGAGCATTTAAGCATTAATCAAGAAGATCGATCACAAGTTGCTCATGTGTTTGAGTCTGATCGTTTGCTCGAGTCCGCACCAAACTTTCATGTAATAGATACAATTAACATGATAATTCAAATGCTCGACGAGCAGACGAGTCAGTTTGTTACATACTTGAATTCAACTCAATTTAGTTAAGAAATCGTTTGAGATCAGCTGAAGCATCGTTTAAATTCGATCCGAACGAGTTATTTTACGAACCGATCATGAACTATTCATGAACGGATTGATTCATTTATATCCTAAATAGGACCTGTTAATAGCATAAATTTGTCATATCGCCTGGTTCATTTATGTCTGCATGTCCAATTGGACCATAACTCAAAAAAATGCATGTCAAATTGGCACATAATTCAAATATATTTATTAGTTAGGATATGTGTGTTCAGTTTTATCTTATAGACTTTAGAAAATTAGACCACTATATTATGAAAATCTAGACTTTAGAAAATTAGACCACTGTATTATGAAAATATATGACAAATGAATGCGGGAAACTAATTTGATTTGGTTTTGGAATGTTTTGGGTTGAGCTTACAAGGCTTCTATTTGTGCTTGGCACATGAAGTTATGAACTTGAGGCAATTGGGAGAAACATTTCTTTCCCATTCCATTTTATGTTTACTCAAATAAGAAAAGTAAAATAGCTCTAAAAAATTGTAAAATTCATAAGAATATAGAACATAATGATAATCACAAACCCATGGCCACGTAAAAACAAAACATTGACCTAAGAAAGGAGTAGAATATTATAACCTTCCATTACATACTTATAGATTCATTTCGAAATCTTCTCGAGAATATATGTCAAATATGGATTGTTCCATGATGGCTGCAGATAGATATAGATCCAAGGTTTTATTGGAAGTAAATTTTCTATCTTTTAAGATGAAGGTATTTTTTTGTGTCTCTTAATCTTTCCAAGTCTTAGCGATAATTTTTGATGTCGTTGGAATATGTTGTGTATGTGTTGTTCTATCATGGCTGACTTACGTAGTGGACTAATGTTTTGTTGCGCGATCATTTCAAAAGTGTAAAAAAAGGGGGCCAACTTTCCATAAGTCCCCAGACCTTTTGGCATTGCAATTGCATTTGCATGTTCCCTTTATATTTGAGTTTATGCCGTTCCTTTACGTTGGTATAATCCTACTGCCCATGAACCAATTTGATGGCAACAATCCACACATCTTCACACGTGATGGTGGCTCCCATAAGTATCCCACCAATATATATACATATATACATATATATATATATATGGTAAAATGCAAATTTGTATTACTCAAATGTCAAAACACCAAAGTATCTATCTTATACAATAGCTCTATTGTAGAACATGTATTATTTAGTAATGTAAGCTATTTTAAACAATAATAGCGTCGTCTATGTCTAAAATATGGAGGAAGAGTCATTACTTTGTACACATGAGTGCGTATTCTATATATTACATCTTTAGACACAAAAGCTGTGTTTTCAAAAACATATCTATTCCGCGCCTACCATATGTGGTATACCTAGCTGTCAATGCAATTTTTGATGTCTTAAGTTTGAATGCCTTCCCGTTTAGTTTACATGAGTCCCAGGTTAGCAAGTAGATGTTCATGATCCGAAGATTGACTGGATTAATACAATGATGCTAGAATTTTGGACTTCAATCTCCTTGAGACAATTAATGTGAAAGATGCCCAGAGGTTATTTATTTAGGCTTTGCAAGCTAAGGCATGTAGTCATACATGAGGACATTGATGTGTGTGTCTATATATATATATATGTATATATACATATATATATGTATATATACATATATATATGTATATAAACGAATTTATCTACCAAATCGAACATGATCCGTTGTCATAGAATGACAAAAAAATTAACTATTAGACTTTTCTCTAATAGACCAACTGATCATTGATCAATTTCATCAAATTGATATATTAATGATGTAAATGCAATGTCATGCAGCACTTTCACACATATATATATATATATATATATATATATATTATGGAATGGACAGGCACGCCCGAGTTCCTTTGCTGCACATATGCATGGGACGTTGCGAATTCAGAGAAGAAAAATGATTTCTCTGTATTCATGTTCTCTCCTCAGTTTATATGTATGTATCATCAATCCAAAAAAAATATATTTTATCTGATGACATAACTCAGTTATATTTAAATTGAGATATAGTTTCAAAAAAATACCTTTGCATGTCACTTGGCCCCAAATATTCCATTCTTTTCTCGACCTTTTATCTCTTCATACAGTGTTTGCCCCACCCCACATCATTACGTACCCTAACTTCATCATTCCCGACTCCATATTCCTAGTGTTTTTTATATAATATAATGTCTTTATGTCATCCCCATTAGTACTTTTCTTTGCACGGTTACGACTGTGGGATTAGTTTCACAGCCAGAAATAACTTTCTTGCTTTTTTATCGTTGTTCCTATTTCCATCCATCGCCAAATTATTTAACTTGTCTTCACCACTACGCATGCACTACTTGATAATAATATCCAACTTCACCTTTTTCCTTTTTTTTATTTTTCTTTGTTTTTTTCTTGATTAACCTTTTCACTTCAAGAAAATATACTTTTTACTACAAACCGAAACATGAGTTAATAAAACAGAAAATAAAGCTACTCACACCACGAGAGATCATGAAAAATATATAGACATATATACATATATTAGTTGGTAGAAGTTTAATTAGAGGTAAAGGGTAACTAGAAGTTAGTTAACTAATGCAATACTCTCTCTGTCCCCCACACAGTTAACTTTTCTATCCATTGTAAAATTATATTGGGTTAAAAAATCAATTATAAGAAGAATGGTAAATCTCCAACGTACGTAGATGTGCAAAAAAAAAAAAAAACACAACAACATTACTACATTGTCTTATAAGCTCTTGTCTATGGCGGAGTATGAGCGATCAGATGTACGCAACCATACTCATATGTTAGAAACTCCCGCTTATGGTTGGATATGAAAGGTAGGATGTACATAATTATACACATATGTTGGAATCACACGTTGTTTTCCGATGAACCTTGATAAAAATTGCGGTAATATATGCAAAAAGAGCACGAATAAGTCTACTCGATCATTGTCTACTTACAGTCTCCGGCATCAACAATTTTTACGCATGGTCTATATTTAATTTATTTATTTATTTAACTGAATAAATGATTTAGTCCGTTTTTTCTGTCATTATGTATATGATTTAAGGATTTAAAGTTATGAAAATATTTAACCTACTAAAAGAACACCTGTGAGGGGGGGGGGGGGGGAGCACGTGATGGGAGGAAGGCCGTACGCCATAGAAATGCCCGACAAAATGGGTGAAATGCAGGCTATCAAATTCCACGCTCGGCTGCATGGAGTTGAGTGGCTATGGACTTCCAAAAAAAAAAAAGTCCTGCCCCTGCTGCAAGGAATATATGGTTGTTGGTGGGCCCCATCTCCTGACTACGCGTGCATCACCGGGCCTCACGACCCTGGCCCTCCATAGGAGAGAGCGCTCCGCCGCCCCGTGGTGGTTCCGGACTTCTTAGACCATCCGCTGCAACAGAAGGATGAAAATGTTGTTGTACGCATGACATACTCAGTTGGTTCTGGAAAGACAGAATTTTTCAAAAGGTACAAAGTTCGAATCTTACAACATCATTGTGTGTGACTTATCTTCAGACTCCAATATGGATATTGAAGGTAGGCTATTAGTGTGGGTCTGTGTGTTCTGTGTCTCTCTCTTAACATGCCGCTGAATATCTTATTTATATCTTTTCAGCTGTCTCATCGGGTCGGTGGAGTCTTGTTGTTCAACCTTTTGCTAGATAGGATGCAAATGTCGTCCTGAGGGGACATATTTACAATTTCTCCCTCATTACATGTTGTATTGAGGGGACTTATTTACAATTTCATTAGCTCAATGAAACTTCAATACGCCTAAATAATCACATAGTGGGACATGAGAATGATGATATAAGAATGAATATTCTCTTCCAATGTAGTATTTGTAATATATTCTTTTTTTTTTCAAAAATATTGTCATTTGTTTTAGAAATATTATTTACTTTTTAAAAGTAACAATATTTAGTCGTCAGAGTTTTCATACTACATTTTCAATTAATACACATGATTCTTTAATTTATCTCAATTAACCAACTAAAGGCACAATATGGGTAATGAGCAAAACAATTTGAATTTCTTAGCTCAAGATAAATTATGACAAGATTCTTAAGACGAAAGAAATATTTAATATTGATTTGTTAAGTATTTGAGTCGAGCCAAATTTATTATCAATCTTTATCGAGCTAAACTAATTGAATGAAAACTTGAACGAACTCGATCGGATTAAGAACGCTAGGTCCATTTACACTTATACTCACTCAAATGATTTTTTATGCATTTTAATAGATTTTTTTTATTGAATGACATGAATGAATAGTTGGTTATCATTGAACCACAAAAAATACAAGATAAAATACGATCATAGCACCAATTTAATAGAACTGCATGAATTAGACACGTCCATATGTATGTTATGTCGAAGAATGCATAATCAAAATTTATTATTATAATTATAACTACATATATTTGTATGAATGAAATTGCGTTTCTTATAGTTACTAAGGGTGCAAGATGAGGAAAGCATTGCATGGATCTTTTTTCTTTTCGTCGCCGCAGCCCAATCAAAAGGGCGAAGGAGTTGATGCATCACATTTTTTAAGAATAGCCAAGTTGATATTTTATTTAAATAATCTACCACTCAATTACCAATTGAGCTACGTTCTCTGATAAACCAAGATTGAACCATCTGTTAGTCAATAACAGCCAACTTCAGTAGGCTTGGCGTTTGAGATATTATGGTACAGCAATTCACCTCAGCCGCTCAGCAGCCCAGCAGCTCGGCCGCTCAGTGCCTAAATATGGCAGTTCAGCTTCAGCCCACTTTAGTAGAACAACCCAACACCCTCGCTAAAAAATATGCCAAGGCTTTCACTTCGGCGCCAACTTCATCATATGACTCGAATACTACACCTCAGACCACTTCATCCAGACACTATTTAATCGTATTCTACAACAAAACTTAGGTGTGTACCACAACAAGCCGAGTGCTTCGGGATTTGTCAAAGGTCAGCTGTGTACCACAGCAAGTTACGCACTTCAGCAAGGTTCGACTGTGTACCACAGCAAACCTACCTTGCCAAGATATTATGTCGTGGGACCCTCAGACAGATACTCTTTAAACATAGTGACTACAGCTGACTATTCTTATATAACACGCCAAGGTCACAATAGCCGGACTACTAGTTACATCAATCAGGCCGACCTATTGATTACATCAGACAGGCTATTGATCACATCAGCAGACCTACAGCATCCTAGGTTTTCTGCCCCAAGCAAAGATCTTATCATATTATCTACTATCAGAAGAAAAAGGCGGGAAAGTCTATAAAAGCGAGGGAACCAAGACGAAGCGGAGGGGAGAGCAGTTGAGACATTCTTACTTCAGAGTATACATATATTTTCTGCTCCTCGGCAAATACGGTGAGAAAATCCTAACTCACCCTTTTACATTACAATCTCAATGAGATATGGCCCAAACTGACTTGAGCGTCGGAGGGTTTTTCCCGGGGCCAACCCCCTGGGACCTCTGACCTGTGCTACTTTGTGCAGGATATTTGGCGCTATTTCAGCTACACATCTTCAATTCCAGTTGACAAATTCTTTACGTCAACCCACGGAGCTGAATCGAGGTCATCTAGACCCATGGTGAAGATCCAGCTTCACCATTCTCAAACATTTTGAAAACATTTTGATCTTGTTTATTGAATGAGGCAAGCACTTTTGATATCCATGAAACATTTGCCAAAACCCAGTGTAAATCAAATATTAGCACTTCTAGCGAGCATTGTAGGTATCAAAAATTTTATGAAAATATAATTATAAAAACTTCTATGCAGGTACATATGTAAATCAAATATTAGCACTTCTAGCGAGCATCATAGATATCAAAACTTCTATGAAAATATAATTATGAAAACTTCTATACATGTATATATAGAGTCAGGGGTCTCACTGGAATCAAACTCTCTATTCCTTAGGATAGAGGTATTATTTCCCTGCTTCTCATCCTCCGCTAACAATAACTTTTGTTGTCGTTAGGATATATTGGGTATGATTGTTGAAGTAAGTTTCATGAATAACCTATTAACGGAATCCTTCGTCTTATTCTTCTTCCTTTCTTTGCTATGAAAGACGGCAATTCTAAACTTCTTTTGACCAAACATGCCAACGTATCCTCCTGGCCGGTTCGTTTCTTTTATTTATTTATTTTTTTTTTCATTTTTTGGGATGAGAAAAGAACCATGCAACTTCCCAAATCTCAGAGTTCATTGCATTATTACATCGTCCAAAGTATTTACAGAACGTTTTCATCAGGCACAATATCGTGGCCCCATTGATGTCATAAAATAAAAGTTCAAATTTGGCAACAAGCCTGCAATGGACAACAAGGCCCGATCAAGCACAAGAATAGGACCAGATAAAACCCACCAAACATATGAGGAGTCGAGTTCTCGAGTCTGACCACCCTTATTACACACCAAATTTTGACTCCTTGATGGTGGCCATAATACCCCTTAGGAATTATCTTTGCACATCCGATAATTCTCAAGCATAAGAAACTTTCGGCTTTCTACTTGAGATCATCACATGACATTTCAATGCAGTGGCCAGTGGGTGCTAACAGACCTATAGCAGTAACCATCATCTTTAGTATGTTATAGATCTTGGATAAAGCATAAAGGACAAGTTCACCAAGAATTGCTTGAACTAGGGTCATTCCACAGCTTAAACAACAACAACATTACCTCATTGTTTTAGAGTCTTTCGCCTATAACGGGGAGTGGGGGGTCGGATGTACGCAACCATACTCATGCCTTCCGCCTCTAGCGGGAAGGGGTTGGAAGTACGCAACCATACTCATGTGTTAGAAACACAGAGATGTTGTTTATCGATGACCCATAATGAAGATTGCGTCAAGCTGTGTCGACCAACTGTTATTTCACAATATAAGAAGCGCAACCAATATAGTGAATCATTTTGCTTTATTTCATCATATTCCAAAGTCAATGAAGAGTGTGTCATTGACTTCATTGAAAATGGAAATAATTCTACAGCTTGAACATATAGCCAAAAGGAGATGTCACAACCGTAGCAAACACTCAACAAAGCCATCTACCTCCCTCATCCCATGTTTACTTGACTGAGATAGCTGCCTTCTGTTGCAAGTCAAAGAAATAAAAAAAAAGAAAGAAAAAAAAGATTATCAAGAACCAAGAGGGGTCTGAAGCAAACTTCAAAAATTGCCACTTTTGGCTGCACAGAGACAATAGAGAGAACATAAAAATGTGATGACAAGCTTCATCATATCCTGTATTCACAAACTAAAATAAAAATAGAATCACTATAACTGAAAATGTTTGTTCACTATTTATTCAATTTCTGGATTAGTACATTCATCTTGACTCAGTTATTCTCAAGAATATGCTGGCATAATACATGAAGTCCATTAAACATTAATAGAAAATGTTTGTTCACTAATGCTTTCATTAGTCTCGTGTAAAGAAACATTACTAGCAAGCTCCTTCTCTCTAGCTAATACTGAAGAGATTGAAACAGAAACTTTTTCACAGATGGCAACAATTATCAGCCAAGATAATGCAAAACATTGGCAGTTCTCAACAAAAATGAACCCCCTAGTTATTTTGTCAATTCTATTATGCAACATGACAATGACATTAAACCATAATCCCAGTAAGCAAGATGAAGTGTTACTTTCAACAGAACTGAAAGCTGACTATTAAACTGCAACATTTATCTATCCCAAAAAAAAAAAAAAAATCCTGCAACTTTTTGTAGCGTTTAAGATATCCTCATCTAAGGAAATTAAAGATAAACCAAGGAAAACAACAAGTAGGAATGCCCAGGCAACAAGGTCCTTTTCTGAATGAAAGGAGCTGTCAGCATTACTCAAGCACAAAGATTAAAGTCATCTGTTTCTCTCACCAAAGTGTGAACCAGAAATGCATATCATTGAATAGTATCAATCACAACTCACCATACATGTTGGCTGACTGTAGTCTATCCACCAAATAATGCAAACCAACGAAAGCCAGCATAAATCGTATACTGGTTCTACACGAAACTTTTTTTTTTTACATGATTCACGAATCCATTGGCTGAATCTTTGACTAGTGAAAGTGGGTGGTTCATTTATTTCAACTAGACTATCAATTCCAATAACATCACCTTACTCATAATTACTAGTAAGACTCAAAGACGAAGGAAGAGGAGGAAACCTAACGCAACGTGCGAAACACCGTTTATAGTTGAAGTTACTTTTTGAAAACAATTTCAAGTGCATGACTCAACGAAAAAGACATGCAACAGATTAATACTTTTTTCATATATATGAAAGAAACTTCCCGTAAATGACAACTTTTCTCATAAAATGTGCAGCCTGTAACTTTACAAGATTTGGATTAAGAACCACAACTCAAAACAACCAGGATAAGATAAATGAACAACATAACATTCTGCGGCAAAACTAACAACACAAGTTTAGACAGAAGGAAAAGAACTAATTATATGGCAAAACAGCGAGAAGCTTCTATTTAGTTGAAGAAATAATCTGCATAAGTAATTACAACTTTTTTAGAAACAACCCTACATAGAAAGCTCTGCAACTCAATCCTCTCCAAGAACCAGTAAACACATCCACAGCCACTAGTTCACTAAACTTATCAAGCTGACACAGTAAATATTTTTATTGAGGAATACAGTCTAAACATGATATCCAATATCTTTCAGCAGCTAAGTAATGAATTTCCCTGCTTTAGTTAACTATCTGTCTATCAAGTTAAATCACATAGAAGATCTGCGCTCATGCACTCTCTCCAACACACTTTGAGCATATCCAAAACTGATAGTTCAAAGATACAGTGTCAATTTGGAAATCAAACACTTTCAGCAACTATATACTGAAATTTACTGCATATTACAAACATTCTCCATATAGTTGTTTTAATCAACTACCGATCTATCTAGACAGATAGGTAGATAGATAGATATATATAAAACATGGAGAATGTGTGTGATGTAGGATCTAACTTCCAATCTGAAGTTCTTTTTCATGGTGGGTAAGGAAGTGCTTTTTCTATGCATGCCTTCAAAAATAAAATCCTTGATTTATTTATGGGGAAAACACATCATAGGCACCTATATTGGTTGTTTGGCATTTGCCCAATTGGCCTATCCTTTATGCTAAGGGGCAACCCTCTCTCTCTCTCTCTTGGTTTTGGTTTAAATTTAATCATACATTAACCAGCAGAACTTTGAATATTATAACCCTGAGAAACTGAACAAGTTCCCCAGAACTGCTAATACTTGCATGGAATATGCCTCGAACCATCAGGAAAACAATCAATCTGGAGAAACTTACAAGTAGGGGTGGCAAGATTGGAGACCACATAGAAAAACTACATATATGAAACCTCATGAATAGAGTTTTAAATGGTTACTATTAATTATAAAAGATGAAAAGGGAGGAGTTGAACTTGAAAGATTATTTAAGAAGTTCATACCCCAATTCCTGGTGACCTCTTCCAAATTCATCTGTAAAAACATTGGATAGGGACCCAAAAAAATCAATGAAACTAGGGAAATATAGAATGAATTTTACAGTCTACTTGCTTCACAGCCTAAAGCATAAACTGGGTGTAGCTCAATATTTACCTGCAGGTGATTCAGCTTTGATCCAACAGATAGAGGATGTCAAAACACCAACAAGCACAACATGATACCAATAAGTCCACTTAAAGTTTTTCTGTTCCAGTATAAGATCGAATTGTTAAAGGTATCGTGTAGGATCCCAGCAGCAACATCATTAAAACCTTACTCCCAAGGGAAGATTCAAGTATGTGGCTGCTTTATAGAACCAAAATTAAGAAATCCTTTTCCTGGAGATTTTGTGCTAGGATTGCATTGGCTTCTGAGCTGCTACAGAAATTGTGAACTGGCTTCAGCAGGTCTAGTGAATTAGATAACAACAGTATCTCCAAAATGAAAAACTACGAGAGTTGCCTCTCTAAAAATCCAACGTTGTACCCAAACCCCCAATTCGGCTATGTGGCACCTCACCAACAAATTCCACAAGAACAGATGCCATTGTGAAAGTGATGAAATCTGTTTACATATTTAATTATAATAACTCGTCTCGTAAACTTTGATATGAACTACATTAAAACATGGCAGTCCATACACATTCGTAAGTTCTCAATTATAGGAATTGGAGTACTAGATGATATTATGACAAGCGCAAAAGCTATTGCTAATTTCTCACTGTGAACCCGTAAGAGAAAAGAGTTCTGATCCTCTTCTATACCGAGTAAAATAACATTACAGTTAGGAACATAGCCAGCTGCACTGACTTTCCTGTTCAACCATTCTAGCATCCCAAGGATTAGTTTGATGTCCGGGTGTGAGACATCTCCTACAGCAAAATATCCAACTGAGTCCAAGTTCTCTCTTCACCCGTTTCTTCTTGATGATTTTCCTAATAGATGAGACATTGTCCCAACTTTTTGATGAAGTATACAAGTTTAACAATAATACATAAGCTGCTTCATCTTGTGGACCCATCTCCAATACGTTCTGCTGACATTCTACCAAGTTCAATATCACCATGAACAGAGCAGGCACCAAGCAGAGCACGCCAGATCATTACATTGGGCTCGAACGAAATCTCTCCAATCAACTTGACTGGCTTGGAGAGTGAATGTTGGAAACTCTTTGATGACATGTTCCTTTGAGTGCACGATTCCTTAACTGCACCAGTTTGGTACCGAGCTCTTTGATGGCACAGGGAGCTTCAAGAGGGCCCAACTTCCCATATAGAGACGCCATACATTTGTAGTGCTCCGTGCATGGTTCAATACCATGCTTCTACCGAGTTAAAGTGAAATACCCCTGCCCATGATCTAGCGACCCTGTGTTACTACGTGCAGAAAGCACACCAACAAAGGTCAGTTGATTAGGCTTGATATCAGACTTCTGCATCCTCTCACAAAGTATAAGTGACTCTCCACCAAGGCCGTGCATTGAATTTGCTGACACAGTGCATTCCATGAATTATATCCAGCTCATTGTGTCAAAGATCAGATGAGCATCTTTGATTTTCCCACACTTGCCATAAATATCTATCAAAGCATTTCCAACAGCAAAATATTGCTCATATGAGGTTTTTACAACAACATCATGTACGTGACTTCCTGCGTCAAATGCTGCTAAGCTGGCACAAGCACGCAGAATACTAGAGAAGGTCATGTCAGTCGCTTGTACACGGTTCCCAATCATGGTTAAGAAACAACGCATCACCTTCTCACCTTGCCTCATTTGTGCATGACCAACAATGATACCCCATTTTTGTTTGCTGCCTCACCAAACAAGTCAACCGAATTATCCATGTTTCCACATTTTGCATACACATGAATGAGGACATTCGAAACGATCAGACCAACCTTCAGTATATGGCAATGGAGTTTCCTTCCCAAATCAAAAGCATCGATTGTTGCACATGCGGAATAAGTAAACTGGTTTGCTGGTACCAAAGCTTTTCTCATTTGACAGAATAAAGCTAGTGCTTCCTCGCAATGAGCACTTTGTGAGTAACGAGCAATCATGAAGCTCCATGGGATTAGATCATCCTTGGGGGAATCGTCAAAAACTTTCCTGGCAGTTTCAACGTCTCCAATGGTAGTGTACATATCAAGCAAGGAAATACTGACATACAGATCCATATCATAATGCGTCTTAATGACACACCCGTGAAGACTTTTTCTGACATCAATGGCCTCGAGTCCAGTGCAAGCCTTTAGCATACTTACAAAGGTAAAATGATTCGGACTTGACCCAGTCATTCTCATCTCAGAAAACATCGTAAGAGCCTCCATGAAGCAATCATTTTCAGCAAAGCAAGAATCATACCAGAGCATAAAACTATGTTCTTTCCGCGAATCCCACGAAACACTCCACCAGCTAAGTCAACTAAGCCAGAAATCGATTAGGCGTCTATAAGTGTAGCACCAATAAAAGTATTCTTATCATGACCAAGCTTATAAACGCATGCATGAATACTGCTCGCAAGCTCAACCCAGTCCATAACACGAGCAAATTCAAGACACTGGTAAAAACAAAAGGGTTAAGCTCCTGACCTTCTCTGTGTAACCTGGCAAACAAGTCAGCAGCCTCAACCCACCTTTGAGACAGTAAGTTACCCTGAATTAAAGTTACAAAAGAAACCACGTTTCTCTCAAGCATTTCTTCAAACACCTTACGAGCATCAGATAAAAACCCAAACTTCACGTAAAATCAAGCAAAATAGTTTGAGCAAATACATCTAAACAGCCACCTCGTTTTTGAAAATGGCAATGAAGGGCAATTCCCAAGTGCAGTTCTGTGCTTCTTATGCAATCCTTAAGGGAATGTGCAAATGCATGAGAGCAGAGAGCCGAAGTTGATGGCTGTACAGTATAGTTGATGATGGATTTTTCTTCTAGGACCGGGTGAGCAGCAACTTTCCTTGACAACCCACGTTTTCCAGGGTGAAAGCAAGCTTTATCCGTGTGACTGTCCTTTGAATAAGGTACTTGATCATGGGTCCTTTACGTTTTAACTAAAAAATAATCATTTTAAACCTCACGTTTACTGTTAGGGTTGACATCACATCAGGTAAAAAGTGAGGTAAAAAATGAGGTCTCCAATCACGCGTCGCCACGTGTACAAAAGAGTAGAGAGGTTTAAAATTTTTCTATTTTTGAAAAAAGCAATTTATACACGTGGCGACTCGTGACTGGAGACCTCATTTTTTACCTCACTTTTTACCTGATGTGATCTCAACGACATCAAAAGCTACCGTTAGAGTCTGGAGATGGTGATAGACAGACCAATAATACATTCATCCCAAGGGGATAGAGAGTTTGCTTCTAGTAAGACCCCCGACTCTATATGTACCTGCATAAATGACACAATAATAGGAATATGGTGTGCGAGTGGACTAGTGAAGGAATTTAGTAAACAAAAATAAAAAACTTATGATACTAAAATAGTTATAACTGTGTACATGCACAAATAATAAAAGACAAAGACAAAAACACAAAGATTGCAAAATCAACCTAAAGTGTAAAGTGTATATAAGCTCCTAAATATACTCTAAGGTGCTCATATATCCTGCCTAACCTCCCTTAACCTTAATCATCTACCTCTATGAACTCCTATCATAGATCATGTCCTCAAAGAGGTGCAAATCTAGTAGCCCATGTCTAATCCTCTAATCCTAAGTCAGTTTGAGCTTGCTTTTACTCCTCTTCCCCTTTACAATGAAGCTTTCAACTGCTTTGACAAACGTCGTTCTCTGTCTCCTCTAGACATGCTCAAACTATCTCAGTTTCCCCTCCTTTATCTTTTCCCCTATAGAAGTCACCCCTAACCTTTTTCTTAAATACTTCATTTCTTATCCGGTCTAGCCTTGTACGCCCACACATCTACCTCAGCATCTTCATCTCTGCCACTTCCATCTTCTGTGACTGTGTCCTCTTAACGATCCAACAGTCTGTTCTATATAACATTAACTACGATCGAGGCAACTCTCGTAGTTTTTCATTTTGGAGATACTGTTCCATATAACATTGTCGGCCACACTGCCGCCTTCCACCTACACCAGTCTGCCTGAACTCGGTGTGATACGTTACTACCTATGTCCCATCTTGTTATACAAACGATCTTAGATACTTGAACTTACTTACTTGTGGTACCACTTGACCTTCGATGGTGAGCTAGTTATTCTCACAGTGGCTGTGCTGCTGAAGTTGTAATGCAGATAGTCGGTCTTAGATCGACTAATCTTTAGGCCTTTTATGTCTAAATCATCTCTTCACTCCTCGAGTCTCATACTCAGCATATGTCTACTCTCTACGACTAATATAATATCGTCAGCAAAAAGCATACACCACAGAACTGCCTCTTGGATCAGCTTTAACTTGTTTAGGACAACTGCAAAAAGAAATGGGCTCAAAACATACCCTTGATGAAGGCCTACCTCCACCAGGAAGAAGTTTGTATTTCCTACAGGCATATGAACGGTTGTTTTTGCCCGAGCATACATATCCCTAATTATGTCTATATACTTCATAGGAACCCCTATTGCATATAAACTATACCAAATCAGTATACGTGGTACACTTTCATATTTTTTTCAAGATTAATGAAAACCATACGTAGATCGCATTTATTCTCCCTATACTTCTATCAATCTTCTTAGAATGTGTATTGCTTCGGTAGTTGACCATCATAGCATGAAACCAAATTGATTCATTGTAACATGAGTTTCTCTCCTAATTCTAGTGTCAATTACTCTCTCTCTCTCTTTCTCGTAATTTCACAATATGGCTTAACAACTTAATCCCTCCTGTAATTCCCACAACACCGTACGTCTCCTTTGTTCTTATATAGAGGGGCACAACACTCCTTCTCAATTCATCTGGTATTTTTTATGATTTAAAAATAAGGTTGAACAAAGTAGTTATCCATTGAGTCAATTCCTCTCTCAAATACTTCCACGCCTCAATGGGTATATTATCTAGGCCAACTACCTTATCTATTCTCATCTTCCTAAGTGCTCTCATCATCTGTCCTTGTATGATGCTCCGATAGTCGCAGTTATTATGTTATCATTTTAGGGGTAATGATGCATTCTCTTTCTTCGTGGTCGGCCCTCCCGCTGTTGAAAAGGTTGTGAAAGTTGTTTGCCATTTTTACTTGATGTTTTGTTCTTTGACTAAAACATGTCTATCTTCTCACTTTATAAACTTTTCGCCTCCTAGGTCATGCCTCTTTCGATCCCTAACTTTGGCAATCTTGAACATATCATACTCTCCGCTTTTCGTTTCTAATTTTTTGTACATCCTTTCATAGGTTGCGTTCTTTGCCTCCGTCATTGTCTTCTTCGCCTCCTTCCTGACGACTTTGTAATTCTCTCTCAATGTCACTTTTATCTCCATGTTTGTGCAGCTTGAAATCTTTGTAAAACTCATTTGCTTATCCATTATTTTTTATTGCAAATCATCGTTCCACCACCACGACTCTTTGTGTACAATTGCTTTTCTATTGTTACCCTAAGAGTTTCTCTCGCCGCGTGAGTAATAGTAGTCGTCATAGCCTCCCGGTTTGTGTCTTCACCCAGTCGGTATGATGTCGCCAAGATAATCTTGTCTCTAAATATGTCAATTTTTCGTCCTTCAAACTTTCCCATCGAATCTTGGGTTGGAATTTTCCAACCCCTTGCTCAGCTTTTGGCTCAAAGCTATAACTACCACTAGTAAACAATGTCATGTCACTGTTGTATCCCTTGGTATGACCTTGCAGTCCCTCCACAGCCGTCGATCTTCACGTCTCATCAAAAAATAATTGATCTGCGTGTTACGTCATCCGCTATTAAAAGTGATCAAATGTGATTTCTTTTTCTTAAAGAACGAGTTTACAATACCTAGGTCATGGACCACCGCAAGGTCTGACAGATCTTACCCTACTTGTTTCTATCTCCATAACCAAACACGCCATGTGCCGACTGAAAACCATCGGTATTCTTTCCAATGTGGCAATTAAAATCACCTCTTATACAAATTCGTTTCTCACTAAATATTGTCTTCGACACTACATCTAAGCCATCCCAAAACTATTTCTTTTCATGTTTTCCTAGTCCCACTTGGGGTGCGTATGCGCAAACCACTGTCACTACCTCATTGTTTAGTATTAACTTCATCACCATAATTCTATCATTATATATTATCACATCGATCACGTTCGTGTGCAATTCTAATAATATACATCCATCTTTCTGTGCATTTCAAAGTATGATTGTAAAAGTGTGTATATATTATATAATAGAAAAATTACTAAAATCCTCTAGGGATTATCAATAAGAGTAAAAATAGTGATATAACAAAGTAAGAAACCACAAAGGTTCAACTGGTCGAGTTTTAATGTATAGGTGCTGCAGAAGTAGGTTTGCTAAATCAATAAGGAGCCATGTCTTAATAACCATACTAAAGTATTTAGTCTAACTATTGAAGCGTTGAAAATATAAGTACACACATATTTACATATACATACATATAACTAGATGTCACTATTAAATTATTGTATACGTATCTTTCACTTGGGAAACCTGATTTCCTTGCTCATTTAAACACCTAAAAAAAAGTCATGTCCCAATAAAAATTCTTCGATCCCGCGTTCTTATCTTTTTGCTTGAGGTAGTAATCTATCGTCGGAATGTAAATTGCGAAGACAACCCCGGAATACAACAACATATATCCTAACGACACCAAAAAGTTATCGTTAAGATATGTGGATAGTGGAAGACATACGAACAATACCTCAATCTAAAGGATAGAGAGTTTGCTTCCAGTAAGACTACGAGTTCTATATATAACTGTATACATGACATAATAATAGGGATTTGTTGTGCTAGTGTGTTACTAACGACAAGCTCGGAATAGGACCGGCAAAAAATATAAATGTCAAAATGTAAATGTGGACATCCATGAATGGATAAAATAAGAAACATGCATGTCAAAAACACAATTGAAATGGTGTTTAACGGGGGAAAAACGCGCATGTTAGATATTGTTTAAGTGGACGAATACTCAGTCTGAAATAAAAAAGATTGGAAAAGAAAGTCTTGAAAGAAATTTATTAAGAGGGATGTGACATTTTTCAGAATCTGAAGATGTAGTGCACGATCATGATACGATGAAGGCAAATGATCATTTAATTTGATCCACATAGTAATATGATTAAAAAAGAAGAAGAAAAAAAAAAAAACTTCTTTGTTGTGTTATTATTGGACCCTTGTGCAGTGAAAATAAAGCTGAAAAAGGCAACCTAAGCCATGGGATTGGAGGGGATCTCAAGAGGTAACGGTAAAGTAACAGGTGAAAATTTCAAGGGAATGTGACTGAAAAAGGTATTTGAAAGAGAAGATGCTGATCCAGGGATAAAAACAACAGGTTGTGAAAAAGGAACAAGACAAATATAGATCCTCCTGTTAGAAAGAATCGTTTGTGTGAAAAAGACCCTTTAAAAAGTGTCTAGGTTAGTAACATTATCGACTTTGAACAGTTTCTCAACCCGAATAACAACTGAACTATGTTCTAAAAAGAAAGTTTTCTAACTCGACTCTCTTTGAAGTATAACTTCACTGCCTCACTCCTCTTAACTTGAGCAAGGAGCAGTATAAGAGATTTTATGTTGTTTTAGGAGTAACGAAAAAGTAAATAGTGATATGATAAAATGATTTATATTTTTCACAAAATAAGTGCTTGAGTGGGCATGTGACGACCCTTGGTGTGGGGATATAATGTTTTATTCTTTAAGAAAAAGGAAAAATTTTTGTCTTCGTTTTAGCTAAGTGGATGTTGAGTTGATGAGTAGCTACTGTGTGTTCCCCATCTATCACTCTCAATGAGGCTGTGTTTGTTCAGAGGGCTTTCTGCCAGATTCCTTTCTGGGCTGTTGGTAGCCCCTTGCAAAGTAAAAGAAAAGGTCGTTACATATCAAGGATATATTTATCAAAAAATCTGATTTACATCAATTATACAATTTGAATCCCAACCAGTAAAGTTTCCTGTCACACTCAGTCCCAAAGATAACGTAGGGATGCAAATCAAGTACTCAACCGCCCGCTAACAGGAGCTTGGTCATTGCCGTAGAGCCTCCCACCTAAGAAGAAAGGTTGATGTTGTTGATATTCACATCCCAAACTCTCCAGCTAAGGTGGCTTTGGTTCGTAATTGGATATCGGAATCAGAATCGGAATGAGTATGACATGATATGAGTTTGGAATATATGAGTTTGTGTCTAAAAGTGATAGTTGTTTGGTATTGAAGTGAGAATGGGTATGATAGGTATTGATAGTGTTTGGAACGTATCGGAATTGAAATGAGTATTGAATGTGAATGGCCGGAAAAATTTGACCGACTGGAATGGTGACCGGCCGGCGGTGGCCATCGGCATTGACCGGCCATACCCCTCATTCCTCCATATTGATAGACAAGGAGGCTAGTATATGAAAAAACGATATCCATCACCACCTACTTATATATCAAATTCAAACGCATACCTCTCATTTCCCAAACAAATAACTTCAATGGGTTTGGATTCCTCCAAATCTATTCTATTATTCCTAAACCCCCAACCAAACACCACCTCATTTCTTTTTGCCCTTTTGACTGGACGCATGTATTGTACAGCCAACCACCAAAAGGGATGATTCCTTAAAAACAGGGTGGAATATCTATATGTATACAGTAGCTTTACTGTCCTAAAAGTTACTAGAGTTAGTGGTAGTTACTTTTTATTTAATGGAATGTGTATATATATGTATATAAGTATAATATGAGTAGGGTAGTTGTGTTTAAAAGAAGAGTCATCTCCACTATTTAGTACTACATCCGTCTTAAAAGATAAATTCATATTTTGGTTTTTGAATATAATATAAATTTACAGTATGTTTAAAAGTGAAGTAGACTTATATTTTGACACAGAAGGAGTAGTTACTGTTGGAACAATATAATCTTTAAAATGTGTATATTAATTATTCATTTAAAACCGTTTCTTAGAATTTATTTTAAAATTTTTAAATAGATATATGTCTCGTGTTAAATGATTTACAAGTTATATCATAATACCCTGACATGCTACAAAAGAAAAGTACAAATGTAAAAACGATTAGATATCGACTGAATGTTGTTTTAGGAAAATGAATAGGCATCAGAACATAGTCCAGTTGGTATTCGGATTGAGATTCGTTCTAAGAACTCAAAAGTTCGAATCTAGGGACACGCACAGTGTGAGTGCCCGTTGCTGCTACATCGAAGGCCTAATTTGTGGAGGCACCTTGTGTAGATCACTGCATAAGTACTGACCCAACCGACAAGGCCATTGGGCTTCTGATTTACATTCTTCACGAAATTTTTTGGAGCTAAGGTGGTAGAGATCTAGGGACACGCACAGTGTGAGTGCCCGTTGCTGCTACATTGAAGGCCTAATTTGTGGAGGCACCTTGTGTGGGTCACTGCATAATCATTCACCCAACCTATAAGACCGTTGAGCGTCTGATTTACATTCTTCACGAATCTTTTTGGGGCTGAGCTGGTAGAGACCCGGAGCGAAGGATTTTGCCTTTATGCTCGAAGGAAAATAAAATAGAAAAAATATAAGGGTAACTGGAGAGAAAGAGGCGGAAAAGGAAATAAGTTGGATAATGGATCTGAAGGAAGAAAGTTTAAGAATTGCACCTTTGGACCAATCGCATTTGCTTGAAAAGGAAGAATATGGATTATATTAAATTATAGGACGTGAATTAATTCTTTTTGTTTTATAATGACATCAAACACGACATTTCCACTCCTATTTGCAGAAACTAATAATGCAGAAGCGAGTCAAACATACATGATGGTGCATAATTATATAATCAAATAAATCGAGTCAAACATCTATAATGGTGCTGCATGATGTCCCGCATATAATAACTACATAAATCCATTAACTTTGTTGACTTTCCAGAAATATTTTCATACTTTCATACACTTTATTTCTGTTTCATAACTATTTGTATAGTTTGGTTTTGATATAATTTGTAAAATTAAACTATTTGATTACTATTTTTATTTTACTTTTTAGTTATTTAATTGAGATAAACTAAAAACATATAATTATTAATTGAAAGAGTAATACAGAAATTTTGGTTATTGATTGTTACTATTTTTAAAAAGTAGATAATGTTTTTTGGATAAACCAAAATAGAAACCGTGACAATAATTTTGAAAAAAAAAAGTAAAATAAAATAAGATAAACCCTCGGATCCCTTGTTGCAAGTGCGTGATTGAGGAGGAAATGCGGTGGATGTTTTTTTTTATAGTACTTTATGCGGAGACCGGTAGCTGTGTGTTTGAGAATTTACCAAAACAGTTGAGAAACTCTTTAGATATCTTTTAGTAAGAAGTAGGACGGTAAATGTACCAAGCCGTTTGGTTGTTCGGCTTGTTTGGTTTGAGCTCGAGCTCAAGCTCGGCTCGGATAAAAGATTAATGAACAGAGCTTGAACACCTTTTTTTTGTTCGAACTCAGTAAGTGGCACAGTTCGCTTAAGGTATTCGGTTTGTTAATGTTGTTCGTGAGTTAAACGAACCAAGCTTGAACAATTAAATATGTTTGTTTAAATAAACGAACAAGCTTGGCTCGTTCACTAAATCAAATGACGAACAACGCAATGCTCGACTCGTTTGACTCGTTTACCGTCGTAGTAAGAAAGTAAAAGAAAGTGAACAACCAATTCTTTATGCGCTCTAACAGTTGAACTTAGCTTAAATTTCGTTGTCGGCAAGATTTTGCAGAAACAAGTTGCACTAATCCGCCTCCATACGTAAGCTTTAGCATGGAAATAGGAAGGATTTGCACATAGAAGAAAAGATATATAATGCATTATACTTTCATCTTGTACATTCAATTTTAAAGTTAAATTTTCATTTCCTTAAAGTTGCACCAACATTTAATCTATTATGGAAAGTTAGATTTTATGTTATACCCTTACAATGACAACTAGAACCACCTAAAGGAAAAAGTCAAACGAAAAGATAAATAATAAAAAATGTTTCCAATGCAATAGGATTATGCATTTGTGAAGGGTCCAGTGAGTAGGCGGATCGGTTCGCGATCTGATGTATGCAGCTTTACCTTATACTTTGTGCAAGAGGCTGTTTCTGCAGTTCAAACCCGTGACCTCAAAGTCACGAAGCAACAACTTTAACATTTGCTCTAAGTTCAGGGACTATTTAAACCTTGCATGCTGAAGCAATAATAATACTTGTCTCACGAGCACTTTAAGATTCATCTGACCCTTTAGGAATCATCATATGTCAAATTAAACTGAGAAAGTAGATGTAAACCCCAAGTTACATAGACAACAAAGGAAAAAATCAAGAAAATAAACGTATTCTTGAGAGAATTGCTTGAATAAATCAATCCTATATAGCTATTACATCATCCAAGATACTCACTTTGGTCTAAAGAAAAATTGTGGAAAACCCAACAATTAAAAATGAAGAATAAAACTTATATTCAAATGATGGAGAGAGCAGTCTTAGGAGCAATCAAAATGAAGAAGTTGACCACAACATTTTGGACATTCTTCCACTTGCTTAGGCACCATGTAGTACATTAAACAGCTCTTACATCCTGCAACTACAAGCACTTCTCCACAGCCACCATTCTTGTCACCGTTTTCGTGGCTGATGCTGAAGTTGTTGTATTGGCGCCGCTCCTCCTTAGAAGCCACCGAAGGAGATGATTCCGGTGATGAACCCTCGGTGTCGTAAGAGCAACTATCGTACTCTGATAAGCAATTCTCCAATATCTCTGGGTTTTTCCTGGGGTCCTCCTGAGATCTCATGCCGGTTTTCCAGTTGATGAAATATATCTCCCCAGTCTGCAATCCACATAAAGTGAACCTTAGGCACCAAATGGCCTTTGAAAAAATTCTTCCTTAGATGATCAAACAATTAACAAGAATTGCATAAATTCAGAACTACACATACAAGTTTAGATATGTACATTACTGTTCTTTATCGTATAATGATACAAATGTGTACAAAGGGCATAGATCCTGCTAGAATTTAGAGTTTAGGCATGTAAACTACCATCCTATGAATATATCATGAGGGACCCTAACAAGTGCACGAGAGCCCAATGCATATTTCAATTAGAGAGCAATAGAAACCAACTGGGCTAGCTCACTTGATGTTGATTACTAGAGATGTCTTTATGTCTCTTTGCTTGAAGATCATGAGCTTCAACTCATGGCTCATTAAAACTTCCTTCGTTATTGTTTTGAACATTGTGAGCTTCATAACTTCAGGTTTGATGGTGTGAATTCTTATCCACAGTTCAAGAGGATGTGTGCTTCTTTTCTGTCATATGATGGCTTTTTTACTTATAAGACAAACGACAGAATAATCTTTGTACTAAAACAAACGACAGAATATCCATAAGCAACACTAACCCTACTTGGTATGTGAAAAACCTAGAAAAATTAGTGTTTTTTATTTTTTTTTCTATTAAGAACAAAGTGCATGAGGAAAAAGCAAAAGAAAGACTAATTGGCATATGCAACCTAGGGATGTTGGTTCTTTCCTTTCATCAAGAAAAAGGTGACGGAGAAAAAAAAAAATAGGAAACTTAATCTAATTGTGATTTTTGCACATTCTAAAGTTCATTTTTGCACAGAAAAAAAAAGCTATCCAATCAGTGTCAGAATATGAATTAAGAATTGGAAATGAACACTTGAAAGGCTTTTAACAACATCAATAGCAAAAGCAAAAATAATTCACAATTATGAATGTAAATATTAGATTTGAGAGGATTTGGCAGGACTAAAGCCATCAACTTTACTGTCTTTCTAGGGTTTTGATTTTGAGTTGCGCAACCTGTTTAAGCATGTCAAAGAAACAATAAATGAACTGCTATTACCATATCAGGAACAATAAATATATTCCCATGGCCCAACAACTAATGAAGACGTTCTTTCAATGAAACAGAGACAAAAGAGTACTATTGGTTCTGTTATTTTAAACAAAATTCTCCACAATTACAAATAATTACTCCAATCCTCCATCATTGATCTACCCAATCGATGTATTAATTGTCCAGAGATATAATGCCATTTTAAACAAATCTTCAGAAAGACAACTTCAGTATTTTCACTGACTATTCAATGATTTTCGAACTCCATAGTGAGCAGTTTGAAACTTTACTCTTCTATAACGTGACTATCTTTTTGTCGTTAATCAATGAAAACAGACTGGGAAAATTACTTCCATCGGGAAAAAAAGAGTGAGAAATTTCAGATACAGTGCAATCAATACTGAGAGATTAAAAATGGGAAAAATTGAACATGTTAATTACGCCATATTTATGGAGCAAGCCGATATTGTTTTCTTGTTCTTTACCTTCAGATCAAGGCATTGTTCCCAAAACTGAGGCAGTGGGGTTTCTGAATGGAGTTCTAGAGACGAGTTAGTCGATGGATCCAGATTTCCCGTCGAATCTGACACCGATGACTTATCGCCGGCGTACCTGAACTCCCCTGCTTCACCGGTGCTATTGCTGCTACTGCTGCTGCTCTGTGGGGGATTATTATTAAGAGAAATATTCTGAAGGGACCTTTCTAACGAAGCCGTTATGGTATCCATGTTCGGTGCCGTCATGGTCACAACCACCTCCGATTAAAATTAATCATGAAAATTAGTCAAAATCCATAGTTATATACTGCAAAAAAGAAGGATTCCTGCGGGGAAAAAGGGGAAGAAATGGGAGATTGAGGTGTAATTTGGGTGAAGTTGGTTGTAGAAAAGGTGTTTGACAGTTTTTCTCCGAGTTGAGTGAGGAGAAAGATAAGAGTTTGAGGGGAAGAAGTGGCGGAAAAATGGGGGAGAGTTTAAAGTTCAGAGGAATCTTTTAAAACAATCAGATGGGAGCAGGGGAGTCCAACTCCAATTAGCAATTGGGCCCACCTAAAACATACCAACTCCAAGAATTCTCTTTGAAATACCTCCTTGAGTGTCCATAAACATATTAAGAAAATAATCAGGAGTCTAGCAGTCTTTTAGGTTGAGTGAGATTTTTCATAGCGACTTATACAAAGTGTCCCCACAAATCAAACATTCTCTTCTTATTGTGTTGTCATTGGATGAAAAAGTCAGATTTTGACTTAATTGTTTTCATGTTAACAAGATTTGTAAATTATACCAATCAGGTTGTTCAGCCGTTTATTAAGTAAGAAGTTTATGATTTAGTGTTTACAATATGTTTAAGATCAAATCTATTCTCGTACAAAAAGCTGACGATATAGCTCAAGTACTAACAATGCGGCTGCTAAGATTCAAATCAACAAGTTTAAAATTATCTATCCCTGAAATATCAACTTATTTTCTTACTCTTTGTCCGTATTTTTTATAAAGCAAAGTTTTCGGCACAAGAAAGAAAGCATTAGTCTTGCACATCACATAGTTCAGGTTCGTGATTAAGGAAGAAGGCAAATACAAATGGAAAAGTTTGTGAAGACTTAATACATTCTAGAAGTATCTTCTTACGTTAATATGTAAATGCAAATGTTTAATTTCAAACAATGAGAACTCAATCGAAAGAATTATGCAAATTATAACACTAGCATTGTTCTACTTTTATCCTATTGCTTGTATCCTCTAGTCAACAACACTTGGAGTCTTGGACAATATGGGAATCACGCACATCCTCTTATACAAAATGTAGAGTAAAGCTGTGTACGTCACATCAGATCGTAAAGCGATCTGACTCCTCTATACACCTTAGACAAATACATGATTATAGTGCACTAGAAACATTCTACACTGAAAAGTATACAAATGTCTACTGCGTGTTTTTCATTCAAAATAGTACCTTTTTCTTCGGTCTTAAAATTGTGGTAGGCATCGGTTAAAATATAAATTTATTTTAACTTTTTAAGTTGATAAAGTTATTTAAAAAAATTAAAAATGGATTTGTTTTTTAGACGCAGATGGTAATAATAAATTAAATAATCATGCGTTCAACTTATCCTGTTATACAGTATCATTGAAAAGATTTTGGATATTTCGTGCCTTCAACTCATCCCTGCCTCTCAAGTCTCACCTTCATCATTTCCTATAAAATCAAGAGATATTTAACAACCTTAGTTTTGGTAAATAAATAAATATATATATATCTATATATATAATGTGTATTAGCTAATTTAAAGTAAGCTTAATTGGCACATCAAATCCTTAAACATAAGTATGGTCATGAAATATTCACATCTTAATAGGCAATATTAGATTTGGTCAGTTGAATAGTTGCGCAGATATTATAAAAACTTATTCTCTTATATGTTGCAACTTGCAACGCAGGTGAAACTTTTATTTCAACTATGTACGTACTGTTTCTATCTATGTATATACACATATATATACACACACACATCATATTTCAATCCGTACATAATATTAAAAAAACACATGCAATTAGTACATATTGTTTTGGAATTACATATTTGTGAAATGTGCGCTGTCTTTTTCACTCGACCGATGAATATAGAACTTTGAGTTGGCATCTTTTCTTCTCTTCCAACTTTTTCTTTTAGACATATTTTTTTTGTTTAACCATGTTTTGTTTCCCTTCTCAACCTAGTCCTATAATAAAAATCAATTAGTAAAAAGTTAAAAACTAAGCATTGTATTAGCTAGAACCAACTATTCAATTGGTCAAATACTAATAAGTTAATAAAAATTGGAACTCGTAATATACTTGACCTTTTACTAAATTAATGTAGCTTCTATAACCATCCCTAATTGTTTCCATCCTATTATCAAATTAATCTTGCATTTTTTTGATATCTCTATATTCTTTTTGGGTTTCGTAATTGCAAACCAATTATTTAGTTAGTCAACAATTATTTATTGGTCATAATAAAATCTTCTATATCATATAATTCAATTATCATATGAATAATATTATGAAGCACTTCAGAATTCAGAAAGCAAAGCCCATCGCATTAGTCGTGAACAGCTAACAGGTAATTGACGAAAGAGATTTAGGTATATGAAGAGAAGCACTCAAGTGCGTAGGCTTGCAATATGGAGACAAGATCCTCTCATCTAAGTTCTCTCATTCCTTTTTTTCACCGCACGATACGTGTCAACAGCGGATGTGAGTCTAGAAATAGGTGATCTTTATCTAGCTTCACCATCCTCTACTGCCACGTGTCGTACGATGATGGAGGAGTAAAAAATTTAGGTGAGGAAATCTAAACCATGTTTGCAACATGTGCATAGAAAATGTCGAACGGAAAAGTATACCCCAAAAAACATTTCAAGCTATTGAAAACTAGAGAGAGTGCCAAGTGCATTTCAGTTTTCACGCAATGAAGAAATATATGCCGATAAGCAATAGTATATATTTTAAAAATATTCTTTTAATTAATTTTTAACATAGTATAAATTATACTATATTAAAAAAAATTAATTAAAACGATATTTATGAAATAAGAGAAAAGAATATAGAGAAGGAGAAGGGAAAAAAGGAAAGACAACCGATAGGATTTTATGTGCAAGAGTAAACTTAATTTTTGGACATTTTTATTAATGTGGGAACATATATACAATTTAATACGTGGATACCATATGGATAGTTATTGAATAGTTATTGTAAGTCTTTGGAAAGTTGATAAAGAATGCAATTTTAAATAGTGTAGTATGCTTTTCGTCCCAAAAATATTATCAGAGTTTGTTTTAACTATAGTTCATTTTAAATTATATTCAAATCAAACTATCATAATATTTTTAAAACGAAAAGAATATTGATCTATCTAGAGGTAGGACAAGCTATGAATCTCTTACATTAAAAAAGAAACCTCGGTGTTATCTTTTTGGTGGCGAAATATGATAGTTCATTTTGTATATCGGTGATAATAGTCTAAATTATGTGGGATTTACTCTTGCGTGAAAAGGATTAATATCGGCGAAGTCTAATCTTCTTCTAGGATTAATGGATGATTATAACGTTGAAATTAACTGTCGTTGTCGTTGAAATCCTGCAGATTCAACAATATTAGAGGCTCCTAAGTCCTACTCTATGAAAAGCCATCCAATTATCAAGTCAATTGTGGGTATTTTCATATTAGGAAGTGTTTATACTATAATATTTAAAGAAATCAATCCTTTGTGGTAATTCGAGAGGATTGTTCTGTAATTCGACTCAATGTGTCCCCCCTCGATGCGGTGTTTTTGTCGTTTTTGTATGTTGGAGCAAGCCAATGCATGTTTAGGAGCTACGGAAGAGTGTCAAGTTTATCATGCTTGTGTATGGTTGCCAAATGTCATCACGTGTCGAGTCTTATGGTTAAACTGCTCATGTGATAGAAGTCTGTTTGAGCTACATGTGCCATGCCGACCAAAAAGGCCTTGGGCACCGAGTCTGTGGCTGACCAGCTGAGTGCGGCCGAGGTCCACGATGTTGTCAAAATGACAGGTATGTCCTAGGTAGAGATAGTAGGTGATGTGACTAACTAAGGCTGCGAAAACATCTCTCGCATCTAATTGATGAGACAAAAAGTGTTTATGTTCAATAATTAACGAAAATACCCACGTTTAGCCTTTAAACGGGCAAAAAAAAAAAGAATTTTAAATAACCTATCTGGCTTTTATAGTCGTCTAAGGCCTTACTTTGTGTAGCGCCCCGCTCCCGAGCCCTAGCATCGAGAACAGTGCACCCGCCGTATCTCACTAAGGAGAATACAAGGCGTCAATACAAATCAACTACACGTCAGCATAATAACGCAAATTGATGTCAGCGGAAGTCATTGCTAAAATCCTCGATAAAATGGTCGTTATCATTAATACAATGTCTAAGAATTTCTAATCAATACAATAGTCAAATATATATAACCACTAATCTTGAAAATACATAACCTCGAATATCGAAATAACTGTCTCATCCAATTCTCGAAAGTCTTTTCTGAATATCCTTAGTTTTGAAACCTCTCGTCTCGATCTTCCACGGTATACCAACTCCTGTGTAAGCATACCCTAATTTCTCATGCCTGCAAAACTGGTGAGTGGTGGTGTGAGCCAAAATCAACGGGCTCAGTAAGCAACCTACTTATACTTGTTATAGGAATCATACATGCAGAAGCAAATACAAATAACATTTACAATTAACATAGATGTCCTTAGTCCACAATAATTTCACTCGATTATCTTTAACAGTTAAGACTTCGAAAATAAATACAAAATAAATCACTCATCAGCCCAAACTATCTTACCGTGATGCATGCTCTTCTTAAGTATGACATACACAACAAACAAATAATCACATAAACAAAGAAAAAGACAATGTATACAAACGAAGTAGATAAGCCGCAGAAAGTAAGTCACTCCACATAATAATGCGCAACTTCATGATGCATGTCCTATTATGCATGTCACACGCAACGAAGTCATGTCACACGGAATGCCGATATCTCCACCATGCAATGCATGAACCCGGGTCCTAACTGAGTGGCTGTGGGTCGTACCCACCCACAGTCACCATCCTGAGTGTACTTGGCCCCGCCACCGTACACCATCCTGAGCGCCCGTGACCCGTACGTCACGACCCACCATCATGCAAATGCACGTGCCATGAATGCAAACAACACAATCGCCTGAGGCCCTTGGCCCATCCTCACCATCCTCCGGCACTCGAATCTAGGTTCAGTTATTTCTGGAATTTATTTCTAATGTTCTGATATTTATTTATATTTTCCTATAATTATTACTATTAATTAAGTTACATTTATATCATGTTCTGGGTCGAGGCCTGCCACCGTAACCGGTCCGTTGGCCAATCGGCCCGGCTCGACGGCCCGCCTGGCCCGACTCTCTTTTCTTTCATCTCACTTTCATTTTCATTCTCATTTTTTTTTCTTCTCATCTTCGTTTAATCTGGTGTATCCACACTCATACATACACACAGTTCACATGTAAATACATATATCACATATGCACACAATTCGCATATAGAGGAAATTCAGTTACAGATATGCAATAAATAACACACGGATGCATGATAACATAACGAGCACAAATAGACCATTTACCTCTGATGCATGACAGTATAACAAGCATAGATAGACCACTTACCTCTGATCGGTCACTTAGCTTTCTTATTTTATGCTCGAACGTGAGGAAGGTTACATAAAAGAGTCTCTGCTTCTACATGTCCATCTTATCCTCTGGAATCTTCAAAATTTGAATCTTTTACAAATTAATTACAGAACACCGAGGAGACGATTGTACATATATAAAACTGCCAAACAAATATGCATAGTTTGTGTACACCTATTCTTACCAACGTGCACTTCCTTATTTAAATTTATTCAGAACCATCTCTAAAATTTTGTAAATAGTATTACTGTAATACCGTAAATATATAAATACATATATATATATATATATATATTATAAATGGAATTTCGAAACAGTGTAAGTATGTTTGTACATATTTGGAAAACAATTTATATATATAAATAGCACAAGTTCTAAGACCGCTAACAACTATACACATATGAATCCAAAAACAAAACAGTACATTTACATATATATATACAATTCAGAAAATATCATATAAGTTCATACATATTCCGAAAACCATTATATTTATATCCATGTAATAATTCGGGAACTAGTTCTCACATTTGTATATATGTAACTTTGCGAAACGACATGTATCCATTCTTTTACACCCTTTAAATAATGTATACACTTGTAGAGGTAATTGCAAAATTAATACACAATTTATATGCATTTCTATATCCTTAAATCTGAAAGCAAAAACAGTAAATTATAAATTCCTCCAAATAATTTTCGATAACTCTGAGTACATGAAATTATGTTAGCAAAGTTATATAAATTAATAATATTCTTTCCAACAGTAGCTATATAAATTTCTTTCCAATAGTTTTGTACACTTGTACTTAGCACCGTATACATATATACTTTAACTTACTTAGAACAACTCAACTACATAATATGAGTTCCTAAATCAGTAACTAACATTTATGCATATGATTTTGAAAACAAACGATATATATAATCCTGCAACAAATCCAATGCAAAACAAATAAACATATTTCGGTAACCAGTATATACGTATATACTTATAATTCCGCAAATCCATTTGAAAAACTGTACGTAATTATTAAAATAGAACAGTTTAACACATATGTATATAATTTTGTAGACAAAACATATATATATACATTTAGATGTAGATTCCCGAGAAACACACTTACATGCATATATAATTTCAAAGAGTGAGTATATAACTAGGTTCATATTCCTGCAAAGTCTTTAAGTGTCAATACATATACATAAAATTTTGAAATCGAAAAGTATTTGTATATATACTTAATTCCTGCAAACCATTTGGATTTATATATATTTGTATAATCCGAAAATACTACATAGTATGTAAATATACTTCGAAACAGCAAACCAAAAAGAACAACAAAACAACAAATTATGGATTTGATTAGGTAGGAATTTTCTGAAAATAGTGAATGTTCACACATGTATAATTACTAAATAATATACACACCCACATATATATGTTTATATGTTTCCGAAACAGTATAGGCATTCTAACCTATACTCCGGCCGAACACAATAAGCAAAGGCATGATTATCACGCTTCTACCCATACAATGTGTATTATAATTGCATCAAAGCCTAGTACTTAAGATAAGTGCAAATTTCAATTTCCTGAGATTGGAAAAGAAGAAGTTGATTGTTCAGGCACCAAGTTTTTTTTTTTTTAAAAGAATAACCAGTTGCAACAATGATAATTGTTTACCACTACGTGAGACACACATATGAACATGCAACACAACCGAAATCTATGCATAATTCATATATATGACATCTAGTAAAATTGTGATAAAAATTCTAAACATAGCAGAGTACTTACTTGAATTGTAGAGTTTGTTTTTCTTTTTCTTCTCCTCCCTCTTCTTCTTTATCTTCTCTTATTACCTTTTCTTCACAAAATTGCAGTATGTGCTTGTGAGGGTAATGTGCAGCGGCTGGAGGGGAAATAAATAAAAGAAATTTTCCTTTTTTTTTTTTTAGGGGAAGTGGGTAGTGTTGACCGGGTGTGAGGGAGAAAGTGGGGGAGGGAATTAAGGAGTGATAGTGGGAGTTGATTGAGGGAAAATTTTATCCTTTATGGTTTTCTTTTTTTTTTTTTTATAAATATTTTGATCTCACATCCTACACACGTGCACTTTTTTATCTATATTTTTTTTTTATTTTTTTTTTCTGGTTATAACAGTCTACCCTCCTTACAAAAAGTTTCGTCCTCGAAACTTGCGTATCTTAATCGAAGAGGTAGGGTACCACTTGATATACTCGTGTGCGTTTCTCTTCATACCCCTCCACCAACAATTCTTCTTGTTAATCATTTTTCTTAGTTCCTATGAATACCTATATAGAGTTGACTTATTCTACACACTTGTTAACGCCGATCAGTTATCACGTTGACCTTGTTATTAGATAATCGTAGATGTGACTTCCATCTTATACTGCCAAACACAAATCGTTGAACTTATATAGTTGTGTTTTACATTTGAAATACCTATCCTTATTGATCAAGTGCTAAAAACTGACTCCCAACAGGTATATCGTCATCATTACAGATGTTCCTCACAAGCAATCCTCCAAGAGTCGTTTCTTGTATACTGAGAAGGTAACTGATAAATACGTTATCAACCGCTAGTTATATCACCCCTTAATCATTCCATAACTCTGATATCAAACTCACAGGTATTGACACCATACTGAGAGTGCCAGAATCCGGTGGCCAGTCTAAGTGGAATTTCCTACCTGCGGTCCTCAACAACCCTCTATAATCAGCACTTATAAGTACTACAATCTTTAACTTAATGTCTTATCTTCAAAACTCCATTCTTATACCATATGTATTCTCAGAACACATTTTTATTCCAGTACTATTTCACTTAGTCATCACTAGCGTCTTACCAGACAATATAGTCCTTATATGGTTCAAACCTTAACTTACTTCTCCACAGTTACCACTTAGGAGTTTTCACTATGCTATCATACACTTTCAAGCCTACTCGTCTCCGTAGATCGTTACTCCTAGTGACAATATCACAACTTACTCATTCGATGCTTAACCGTAACTTATCTCCACTAGTTCTACATCGTAAAATTCGGCTTGAACAGTCATTAACTCAGCCATATGTTTTCGTTGCGCCACTTTGATCTACCGTATTTCTTTGTTTGTTTATTTCAACTGCTAATTCTAGCTAAGTTAAATCCCATATGAATAGCAACCACTACTTCCATACTTACTCTGCCTTCTAAATTTAAACCAAGTAACTCGATGATCTTAAAGATCAACATATAACCTACCATTTTGTGACGGTTTGTCATTCCAATGTACTCACTATATCTTAATAACTCCTATCGTTACTGATCAATATCTCTAATAAGACTAACGTCGTCGACCTATTCTGATAATTCTAAATTCTATATCTTAATCGTAACCTATAAACTCTTTTGTACGTTATTCTGCGTTAAACTCTATTAATCATAACACATATTACTTAGTAATTACTATTCTACTATAAATTATTTCTACGATCCAAAATTAGTACTAATTATACTTTGACACTACAGTCCAAAGTAGGGTTTTGGGCCTGCTTTGTTTTTATCGTAATAGTACTGATCCCGTGTTGCTGTTACGATGGGGTAGTCCGAGTAATCGCAAGATCTCAACTAACGTCTGCAGTAGGACAATCTTGTTAACATTGCAATTTATAATTTAATTATATATGCTTCAATTAGGGTTACTAGGATCACGGCTAAGGGAACGTGCAAGGGTTATGATCAAAACTTAGATAATATAATTAACCTAAACCGTATGGATATAATATCATTCTAGATATGCGTACTCCCTCAACCGAATGTTACTTAAGTCTAAGTCATGTCTAAATTCTAAGATCACGACTTATTTCCAAAATCATATTTAGTCTATGATCAACGCTTATGACTAAAATCAGTACTTATATTCGAGGTCAACTCTTAATCAGAATCGTCACTTATGTCTAAGATCATGACTTATGGCAAAATCATCACTTAGTTTCTAAGATCATGACCTAAATCTAAGTTTCCGCCGTGGATCTAGAGCCATGCTCTGATACCAACTGTAGCGCCCCGCTCCCGAGCCCTAGCATCGAGAACAGTGCACCCGCCGTATCTCACTAAGGAGAATACAAGGCGTCAATACAAATCAACTACACGTCAGCATAATAACGCAAATTGATGTCAGCGGAAGTCATTGCTAAAATCCTCGATAAAATGGTCGTTATCATTAATACAATGTCTAAGAATTTCTAATCAATACAATAGTCAAATATATATAACCACTAATCTTGAAAATACATAACCTCGAATATCGAAATAACTGTCTCATCCAATTCTCGAAAGTCTTTTCTGAATATCCTTAGTTTTGAAACCTCTCGTCTCGATCTTCCACGGTATACCAACTCCTGTGTAAGCATACCCTAATTTCTCATGCCTGCAAAACTGGTGAGTGGTGGTGTGAGCCAAAATCAACGGGCTCAGTAAGCAACCTACTTATACTTGTTATAGGAATCATACATGCAGAAGCAAATACAAATAACATTTACAATTAACATAGATGTCCTTAGTCCACAATAATTTCACTCGATTATCTTTAACAGTTAAGACTTCGAAAATAAATACAAAATAAATCACTCATCAGCCCAAACTATCTTACCGTGATGCATGCTCTTCTTAAGTATGACATACACAACAAACAAATAATCACATAAACAAAGAAAAAGACAATGTATACAAACGAAGTAGATAAGCCGCAGAAAGTAAGTCACTCCACATAATAATGCGCAACTTCATGATGCATGTCCTATTATGCATGTCACACGCAACGAAGTCATGTCACACGGAATGCCGATATCTCCACCATGCAATGCATGAACCCGGGTCCTAACTGAGTGGCTGTGGGTCGTACCCACCCACAGTCACCATCCTGAGTGTATTTGGCCCCGCCACCGTACACCATCCTGAGCGCCCGTGACCCGTACGTCACGACCCACCATCATGCAAATGCACGTGCCATGAATGCAAACAACACAATCGCCTGAGGCCCTTGGCCCATCCTCACCATCCTCCGGCACTCGAATCTAGGTTCAGTTATTTCTGGAATTTATTTCTAATGTTCTGATATTTATTTATATTTTCCTATAATTATTACTATTAATTAAGTTACATTTATATCATGTTCTGGGTCGAGGCCTGCCACCGTAACCGGTCCGTTGGCCAATCGGCCCGGCTCGACGGCCCGCCTGGCCCGACTCTCTTTTCTTTCATCTCACTTTCATTTTCATTCTCATTTTTTTTTTCTTCTCATCTTCGTTTAATCTGGTGTATCCACACTCATACATACACACAGTTCACATGTAAATACATATATCACATATGCACACAATTCGCATATAGAGGAAATTCAGTTACAGATATGCAATAAATAACACACGGATGCATGATAACATAACGAGCACAAATAGACCATTTACCTCTGATGCATGACAGTATAACAAGCATAGATAGACCACTTACCTCTGATCGGTCACTTAGCTTTCTTATTTTATGCTCGAACGTGAGGAAGGTTACATAAAAGAGTCTCTGCTTCTACATGTCCATCTTATCCTCTGGAATCTTCAAAATTTGAATCTTTTACAAATTAATTACAGAACACCGAGGAGACGATTGTACATATATAAAACTGCCAAACAAATATGCATAGTTTGTGTACACCTATTCTTACCAACGTGCACTTCCTTATTTAAATTTATTCAGAACCATCTCTAAAATTTTGTAAATAGTATTACTGTAATACCGTAAATATATAAATACATATATATATATATATATATTATAAATGGAATTTCGAAACAGTGTAAGTATGTTTGTACATATTTGGAAAACAATTTATATATATAAATAGCACAAGTTCTAAGACCGCTAACAACTATACACATATGAATCCAAAAACAAAACAGTACATTTACATATATATATACAATTCAGAAAATATCATATAAGTTCATACATATTCCGAAAACCATTATATTTATATCCATGTAATAATTCGGGAACTAGTTCTCACATTTGTATATATGTAACTTTGCGAAACGACATGTATCCATTCTTTTACACCCTTTAAATAATGTATACACTTGTAGAGGTAATTGCAAAATTAATACACAATTTATATGCATTTCTATATCCTTAAATCTGAAAGCAAAAACAGTAAATTATAAATTCCTCCAAATAATTTTCGATAACTCTGAGTACATGAAATTATGTTAGCAAAGTTATATAAATTAATAATATTCTTTCCAACAGTAGCTATATAAATTTCTTTCCAATAGTTTTGTACACTTGTACTTAGCACCGTATACATATATACTTTAACTTACTTAGAACAACTCAACTACATAATATGAGTTCCTAAATCAGTAACTAACATTTATGCATATGATTTTGAAAACAAACGATATATATAATCCTGCAACAAATCCAATGCAAAACAAATAAACATATTTCGGTAACCAGTATATACGTATATACTTATAATTCCGCAAATCCATTTGAAAAACTGTACGTAATTATTAAAATAGAACAGTTTAACACATATGTATATAATTTTGTAGACAAAACATATATATATACATTTAGATGTAGATTCCCGAGAAACACACTTACATGCATATATAATTTCAAAGAGTGAGTATATAACTAGGTTCATATTCCTGCAAAGTCTTTAAGTGTCAATACATATACATAAAATTTTGAAATCGAAAAGTATTTGTATATATACTTAATTCCTGCAAACCATTTGGATTTATATATATTTGTATAATCCGAAAATACTACATAGTATGTAAATATACTTCGAAACAGCAAACCAAAAAGAACAACAAAACAACAAATTATGGATTTGATTAGGTAGGAATTTTCTGAAAATAGTGAATGTTCACACATGTATAATTACTAAATAATATACACACCCACATATATATGTTTATATGTTTCCGAAACAGTATAGGCATTCTAACCTATACTCCGGCCGAACACAATAAGCAAAGGCATGATTATCACGCTTCTACCCATACAATGTGTATTATAATTGCATCAAAGCCTAGTACTTAAGATAAGTGCAAATTTCAATTTCCTGAGATTGGAAAAGAAGAAGTTGATTGTTCAGGCACCAAGTTTTTTTTTTTTTAAAAGAATAACCAGTTGCAACAATGATAATTGTTTACCACTACGTGAGACACACATATGAACATGCAACACAACCGAAATCTATGCATAATTCATATATATGACATCTAGTAAAATTGTGATAAAAATTCTAAACATAGCAGAGTACTTACTTGAATTGTAGAGTTTGTTTTTCTTTTTCTTCTCCTCCCTCTTCTTCTTTATCTTCTCTTATTACCTTTTCTTCACAAAATTGCAGTATGTGCTTGTGAGGGTAATGTGCAGCGGCTGGAGGGGAAATAAATAAAAGAAATTTTCCTTTTTTTTTTTTTAGGGGAAGTGGGTAGTGTTGACCGGGTGTGAGGGAGAAAGTGGGGGAGGGAATTAAGGAGTGATAGTGGGAGTTGATTGAGGGAAAATTTTATCCTTTATGGTTTTCTTTTTTTTTTTTTATAAATATTTTGATCTCACATCCTACACACGTGCACTTTTTTATCTATATTTTTTTTTTTATTTTTTTTTCTGGTTATAACACTTTGTGAGACTGCTTCTTACATTCCCAAACGGAAAGAAACGAAAATCCTAATCCAGTACCCTCCAACAACAACAACATTACACATTATCTTAGAGGCTTCCGTCTATAACGGGATACGGGAAGTCCGATGTATGTAACCATACTTATATGTTAGAAACATACCTAGGTTATTTTCCGATGACCCATAATGATCCGTCAAACTATGTGGATCAACCGCTACTTCACAATATAAAAACATAGTCAATACCCTCCATGAACCACAAACCAGAGCCTCTTCAACGAATTGGAACAATACAATTCATCCAGAAACACTTCTAAAGACATCAGAATAGGTTTAGTAAAAACATAATCAAAACATCCAATCTTATGTGGGTAAAGTTTGGTTAAGGCCCCATCTCACACTAAAGTCGAAACGTCACCTGATGCTTACTCTTTTACGTCCAAACATTCTAAAAGTTCCTTTAGAGTATTTTAAAATTGATTTGTGTGACCACTGATCCATGATATGTATTTTATATCTTAAGTCTTTATTGTCATTGATTTCAAAACTATCATATTGTAACAAAGTACAAATAATATAAACGTCATAACAGTTTCTTTCTTGGGACAGTATTCTATCATATTATAGAAATTTTCAATCAAACGTACACATGAACATCATCAACAACAACAACATTACCCTATTATCTTACATGCTCCCGCTGATGGCAGGATATGGAGGGATCGGATGTACGCAACCATACTCATGCGTTAGAAACACACAGATGTTATTTTCCGAAGGCCTATAATGAAAATTGCGTCAAGCTGTATCGATCAACTGATACTTTTATAATATAAGAAGCGCAACCAATTTAGTGAGTCATTTTGCTTTATTCAATCATATTTTAACATTAAAGAAGAGTGTATCCTTGGCTGCATTGGAAATGAAAACAAAACGTACACATGAACATGTTGATACAAAAGGAAAGTAAAGCTTGGGAGGCATACATTGACAGACATGAAAAGAGTTTCAGAAGCTTGAAATTTTGATGTGCTAGTGAATGCATCAAGCATCACAGACGCAGAAAATGAATGCCTACGATGGTATTTACATGGACCCAAAGCACCTGTGTTTCCTTTGGCCCAGATGGCATTTTTGGAGTTTTTTTTTTCTTTCTCAGATAGGGCTTCCCGGAAAGAAAGCTGAAGAAGCATTATTACAAACACATAAATATTTATACACAATTTGGAAGGTTTTCTTAGGCGCAATAGTATATGCCTGCAGGCTTTTGGAACAGTAAAAATCGTCCAAAAATTATATCAAAGTCATTGAAAAAAAAAATGGATATGATGTCACTGATCTTAAAAGTACGTTCCTGGTGCACTAGTTTTCTATGTTTGCGTAGGTTTGGGAAGGGTTGGACTGCTTTGCGATCTAATGTACACATCCTTAGCATACACTTTATACAAGAGGTTGTTTTTACGGCTCGAACATGTGACCTCAAAGACACAAAGCATCAACCTTACCAATTGCTCCAGCCCTCGTCCTCTATAATGTCATTGATGTTAAAGGTGTCAAATCATGTAAAGTCCTGCATGGCATGCAATTCCTAAAATGGTATAGGACTAATCTAACTAATGAGATACAGACAAGTTTAAATATATTTATCTTTTTGGTTTATCATAACTAATAAATTGACTACTTTTGCACTGTCATAAATATATTCGCATGATATGTTTCATCTCAGACATTAGAGCAAAATCAAATTTTAGAGGGCTCGTCTTAGAGTAACTGGTAAGGTTGCCGCGAAAATAGCCTTTTACACAAATTGTAAGGTAAGACTACATACATTAGACCGCAAAATGATCTGGGCTCCCTCCGAATACCGCACAAAAAGAACGCTAGTAAAATGAAATTTTACTGAATTTATATCCTGGAAGAGAAGCTATTAAGACGGGCCCGTTCTGAAATTCAGATATTAAATAGGGAGAGAGCCCAGAAAGTTGGGTAAAATAATGACTGTGCCTCAATGTATTGGATCTGGGCTCATTAGTTCCCCCAAGGCTTTCCAAGGGATTTATGCAATTACTAGAAGAGCCTTAGCTGTTTCATGGAAAAAGATTTTCGCAGGTTCACTAATAAATTATCAAGTTGTATTAACTACACATACACATCGTATTTTTATTATTATATTATCTATGCAGATACATATTGAATCGCAGTCTTACTGTAAACAAATTATCTATCTTTTGGATTGGAGGTATTGTTGGTGTGCCTCTCACTCTCTCCAGACCCTAGCGATAGCTTTTGATTTCGTTGGGTATGGTTGTTGTTGTTGTGTACTAACTATATCTTTTGTATTAATTATTTGAAGGGATGACTTAATTAACATAAATTTTAAATCAAAGTGATAAGCATTGTCGCGTGTGGATGTCGTCCACTAGAAAAAGTGCATATCCATATCCCATGAATATATGTTCCACTGTACTTTGGTTCCCCATTTTCATGCCCATACTGTAATAAGTAATTCACATTTAATATAAGTCTTCAGAATTATATTCACGTACTTGCATTTAAATTCTGAATCGTAGATATATGATATAAATCCTAGATATGCAGAAAGCAAGAATAAAAAATAAAAAATGACGAGTCACGTTCTATGAGTCTAAATTTAATGTATCTAGTACCTTCTCCATCTCAAAATTACAAAGAGGACTATCAAAAAAACATGCCAACCCATCAAATATAATTATGGTACTATATCAATGATACAACATTGAAATGATTTAATTACTACTTTCTCCGTCTAAAAAATGTTATCATAATTTCTATTTTGGTATATTCAAAAAATATTGCCAGATTTTTAAAATAGAAAGATGTTAGTGGCCAAAATTTTCATACTACCATTTCAATTAACTTTTGCTCCCTCTGTTATATTAATATTGTCATAGTTTGACTCAATCGTAATTTAAGAAAGACAAACTTTGTAGGCTACTATTCCTATTCTACCTACTTAGTTGTTTATCCATGGTATATTAGAGAAATCAAGTAAGTGTTAATTGAATGGATATTGTAGAAACTTTTACTACTAATACGTACTATTTTTAGAAAATGAACAATATTTTTAGGTTAAACCATAATAAAAATAATGACAATGATTTTTGGATGGAGGGAGTAAATGAATTATCTAGTTTACGTCAATTAACTAATTGAGGATAGAATAATAATAGTTACTAAAATTGTTGACTCCTTAAACTATACTCAACTAAACTATGACAATCTTAATGAGTAATATTGAAAACATATTAAAAGCTCATTAAATTGGCCATTTATGTACATTCTCATATGGCACTAACTAAGACATAGATGTAGCACGGAGTATATAAGTATCACAAGTTTTATCGGCTAACATGTTTCTAAAATGAGTTGTAAAGCTAATAATTTAAGTCCCATAACTGTAAAATTTACTTTTGGAGATTACTCGTCATATGGAATGTGATACATAATCAACTAGATTTAGCCATTTAATCTACCGTCTCCAGAGCATAGTCCAGTTAATACTCAGGTTGAATATTGATCTAAAAAGAGAAGGATTCGAATCCGGAGAAACTCGTAATATGGATGATCTACTTCTGTTAGTCTGTAGAGGATAATTGCACTATTTCTGATAGCTTGTAGGGGACATCTTACATGTGTCCTCGTGCGCAGCCTGCCAATCTAGAAGACTGTTGGACACCCGGTTTATATTTTCTACAAGCTTTATGGGGTTAGGACACTAGAAATCCAGGCAAGAGATTTCGCCTTTCCTCCCAAGTCATTCAACAAATAAAAAAGAGTCCTCAGGACATAGCCCAACTGGTTCCAGGCAGAGATTCTCGAAAGAGAGGTCAGTGCTTCAATTCTTGCCAAAGGCAAGAAAACCCCTTCCCAGGAAGTGCATAGTGTGGGAGCTCCGTGGCCTGTAGGCTTGATTGCAGTGTTGGGAGGCTCCTTATACAGACTACTGTGTAAATGACCAAGCTCCTGCTAGCAGGCCGTTGGGTACCTGATTTAACTCACTACACTACCTTTAGAACTGGATGTGGCAGGGATCCTTACTGGTTGGGGTTCAAACTCAACAAATAAAAAAGAACGTACTGCCTTGGATCTTGAAAGGGACATCACGGAGACAAAACTAAAAAGAATCTGAGGGTAACTACTCCCTTGGATCTTGAAAGGGACTTATGTACAATTAAATATCTTTTTGTCTTTTTTTTTTTTTCCTTCTTTTGTTCGAACGTGGATCTAAACGTTTGATAAGTTGTCTCGCCAGTTACCATGGCGATTATACAACTTAATTAATTAAATGAGAAACTTTTTTGAGCAATGAATCTTGGTTACGTTTGGATGTAATCTGACACTTGAATACCAACGGAGCTACATCCACTTAAAATTAAACAGATTATACAACTTAATTTTATTAAATGAGAAACTTTTTTGAACATTGAATCCTGGTTATACCTTTGATGTAATCTGACACCTGAATACTAATGAATTACACGTACCTAAAATTAAACAGAAAGAAAGTTCGCATCTATTTGAAACGAGCAAGAAAAAGTGATAGTTGGTGAGCATCAAGGACATTGTCTTGACTAAGGCAGCACGAAAACGAAGCATAAATGCTATCCTCTTCTACTCTTTTTAAGGAAAGACCGAGGGCATATAGTTAAATCTATATTTATGCACATTATTGAATAAGAAAAAATCTCGATGTAGAATGAGATATTACCTTGAATCTTTTTGCATATGAAACCAAAGTTGCACAAACCTTTTCGCAAAACAATTCCACAAAAATAGTTGTTTTAACTTGTACTAATAGCATTAGCTTCCGATTTTCTATCTTCGCGTTCTCTATCTTGAGTTCACTTCGTAAATTTCTTACAAAATCACGTTCTTTTGTAGTATCATTAACTTGTTGTGTTGAGAAGGGAAAAAAAAAAAGAAGGAAATTCGTTTTTTTAATGAAGAAGAAGAGTTTGATTCAATTCACATATTCAAAGTTGTAGAATTATAATATTTGACAAAATATTGTAACTTTTGGTGTAACTAATCATAATCGCTTTGAAAATAACTGAACTGAAAGTTCTTTCTATTTATAAAGGGTAAGCAGTTTGATGCACTAAGCTGGTGAAACATGTAGATAAAGCAGACTGTTGCTAAAGCTGGCTGATGATGCTAGTAGTAGGGTTGTACTCCTGAAGCAAGCTAATGTTTCATCTGATATTATTCGTATTCTGTTGAAGCTTCCGAGTCAACTTATTTTCTCTCTTTCAATATTATCTAAACCCGATTTATTTTTTCTATGAAAGGACATGTATTAAACAAATATTTATCACATATGAATTAGTTTGGGATGTGGTATTTAATAAAAGATGAAATAGATTTGACCCAGTATACTTATAGTCTTAACCTGTAAATGGAAACCGGATCACATAATGTTACGTCATGGATGACGAATTAAAGGATCTAGGGAGCCGCAAAACGCACAGAGCTGTCACCATGCCGACTCACTCATTCCCATGTGCTTTTTATAAATTTTTATAAGACACTTGTAATCATCTTCTCTTTTCATATAATGTTGGATTGACCCACCTGCCATCGGATATTTAGTCAGCAGTTCTTGTATTTTATTTGTTAAAAAAAAGTTTGAACCAAACCAGTAAGGGTTTTTGACACCTCTGGTTCGATAGGATGTGCAACAATGTAAATCAGGTTCTTAATACTCACTATTAGAACTATGTCATAACACAAGGACAACACAAGAAGCACATTGACACCGAATGAATAATTGACGGGCTGACCTGTCAGCCTATCAGGTCATTCTACGGGCCAATAGTGCTTCCACATTATGCATCTAGCCCGGAGGGGGTTCAAACATTCGTGTCTTCGGCAAGGTTCGAACCCCTGACGTTCATTTCGAAACATCTTACCTGAAACCATTAGGATATGTCTTGAGAAATACTTTATTTGTTTCTTTAGCATGCAACACGATTATTTACTTGTTTTAAATTTCTAAAAGGAAAAAAATCTCTGAGTACATGAAATTAAAAAATGGATTTTTGTACACGGGAAATTTCCAAACGAACAATTTAACGAAATGGTTGAAATTGAAACCATTTAGGAACCGATCTTATCTGGGATCCAAATCCTAAGTTTGTCTCTTTTCAGTTGGTTAGAATCCGTTACTTTGGTACGTATCGGATGAACCAAATCTTCCTAATAAACTTAACAGAAAAGAACAAAAGTAAGAATAATAATTTGAATGAATGATTCTTTGCTACTGCAATTATAATAGAAAATTTTGCCATCATGTTATGGAACCTGTCGTCAAATTTTACAATTTTGTACCAAAATTAAAGTATGCAGATAACTGTTGATAACTGTTGTTAATATGAAATATATAAATAATATTCACAATAACTATACGAATATAAAATATCGTATTTTTTTAGATGTTTCCTTCTTATAGATTCATCACATTTACTATACTTTTAGCATATATTACTGTGCTTTTCACTCTTCTGCATCACACATCAAAAAAGAAGACACGCCGTTTTATTACCAGATCTAATAAACGTATGCCTCTCGAAAAAAAAATAAGAAAAATCAACAGCTTATTATTGTCATGTAACTTGTCTTTTCAGACATTTATAAACATGATAATTCAAGGGTCTAAGATTTTTTTAAGACATGATAATTTGTGTATATCTTTTTCTTTTGAGAAGCAACCACTGTCCGACAAATTTGTTAGTAGACTTATATTTATTTGTGAACAACCCCAAATCAATTGGGGTGACCCATAACCTCGGAACCACGATATAAACGATATTTTTTTATATATTGTGGTGACAAAAGGCGAAAGGTGCGCGCATGTAGCGCACTGTTGATCTCGTTGGACCGTACGGGATACAAAGCTCAAGTATCATTACCTAATTTTTCAAGATCCCTAATCATATTGCGTTTGTGCACGGTTTGGAAAGAGATCGGATCGATTTGCAATCTGATGTACTCAGCTTTACCTTATGCTTTGTGCAAGAAACTGTTTCTACGGTTCGAACATGTGACGTTAAGGTAACAAAACAGCAACCTTATCAGTTGCTGCAATACCCGTCTTCAAGATCACTAAACATATATGACAAATTATTCTTTAACCAATAAAATGTATAGGATATATGCGGCCTCATGCTTTCGTCAATCATATCTCGTTTTGTATGTAATTTGTTGTGACGCCAGTACTCCTGAAACAAAACAAAACTTCTGCGTTCTTTGAGCCGGACTACTTTATAATATGGGTTCAATAAAATATGTAATGGTTCATAGAGTTTGCAACGTTTCCTTCGGTCAATATATATCATAATATGTTAGACAACATATAAATAAAATTGTAAATCCAAAACATATAAATAATATAGTTAATACTTGTCAAAATATAAATCGTATTTGATTTAACAGTGGTCTTTCTTTGGTTATCACTGTAAGAAAAAGATTGAGTTGAGACATGTTATGACTCCACTAAACAGAAGAAATGATGAAGGAATCCAAAACGTGGCGATACATGAAGCATGGACAAATGAAGCAAATTGACTCCACACCGATCATTAACACCCTGTTCTTTGTATTAATATAGGCATTTGGGGATAGGATCTTCTCACCGCAAATAAGGTGCGGTGACGCGTGACCGTGCGACACGTGGCAGCAAGGGGAGGTGGCGAAGCTGGATGAGGGTCACCCACATCTAACCTCACCACCCCTTTTTGCTGCCACGTGTCGCGTGGTCACAAAAGAGGTGAGGAAAGTGGGGTTAGGAGATCCCAACCCAGACATTTGTACGTTTGCATGAGCACTTTTGTTGTGCCATCCTTTTATGGAAACACGTTTTTTCTAGTAACATTCCAATACTTCTGGTTCTGAAGTATCTATCCTCCAAATCCTAAGAAGTTTGGTAGAATATGCAAATTAGGAGCTCAAAAGTTTTTTAGGTTGACAAAATATTGCTAGAAACACACACAAGATGTCTACTGTAAATTGAGTCAGTAACACTCTAGCCCAATTGGACTGGATACAATGGTATAGCCATGACTGACTCAGACAGCAGTAAATCACCCACACTGCGCATGTCCTGCTTCGAACCTGTGCATTTCTGGACCGGACAATATTATGTCTCTTTAAAAAAGCTAATGTTGTGTGTTTCTGAACAAGATACAAGGTCATAGCCATGACTTCTTTAATCAATATTATGTCACTTTAATAAAGCTAATATTGTGTGTTTCTGAACCAGATACAATGTCATAGTCATGACTTCTTTAATCAATATTATGGTACTTTAAGAAAGTTAATACTGTGACAGTGTTATTTTGACATGAAAGAAGCTACTCTACAAGAAATTGATAACAGAAAAGATTAGGAAACCATCAAATTAAAAGTTGTTATCATTTGATTTGATTTATGAAACTTACCATTAGTAAACCATCAAATTAAAAGAAGTCGTCACTTGATTTTATTTGATGGAATTTGCCTGTACTAATTGCATGCATGCAAACATCTCTCAGTAAAGAAAAAAGAAAACAATAATATTAATATTACACATAACTTCTCTTTGGAAATTGATGACTAATATCTAATATTCAATTAACCACATAACTACTTTTGAAAACATATGACCAATATGTATTTCGTTAACTTCTTCTATTGAATAGTGTACAATTTTAACTGATAGGATATAAGCAATCTGTTACTGTCCGAAATTGTTCCCAACCAGCACCTCTTTTTTTTTTTTGTTTTATTTTGTTCATACAACAATTTTTCCTCCTTTTTTTTCAAAAATATATTTACTTTTTTACCACCAGAATTCCAGATATTATACTTTCGAAAATTTTATTCGGCAACAGAGTAGTGATAGTACTTCTTTACAACTGGAATCTAATTATACTTGCACAAAACTTTTTTGATGGTAGATTTTCGGAAGATAGAGATCACCTCATTCACTTTTTTTTCATCACACGTGTCACCGTGCGACACATGACAGCAGAGATGGATGGTGAGTCTAAATGAGGGTCATCCGTATCTAGCCTCACCACCTATCCCTGTTGTCGCGTGTCGCACGCTGACACGTGGGATGAAGAGAAATTGTGTGAATAGATCTTAACCTGATTTTCGGTGGTCCAGTCATTTAAACAGTGAGACCATAGTGATCTACTGGAGTCCCGATGGTCTACCATGTATGGGGATCTCAATTATAGGTTCCTACAAATACATTTATTTCCTTACTATTAGTATCTTGGTTATACTTTTAAAATTTTTTTTTGCTTGTAGAGTTTTGATGGTTAAGTCATCTTTTTTTTTATGATAACAACGATTATGCACAAATAGACTTCTATATTAGTTAAAAGACGTATTCCTAGTTACAATTTTATGTAAACACAAAAAATATTTGCTTTGGAAAGCAGCCCTTCATTGACAAACCGAGTCCATGAGTTGGAATGGAAAACGTGCTAAATGAGCATAGTTTCTTTCAGGTATAACGATCTTTTTATCGGCTAATTGAACTGAGAACAATTTGGTTTATAATATGTACGGTTGAGATCTGAGGAGGTAAAAAGGTAGGCAAAATATGAGGTCTCCAATCACAAGCCGCCACGTGTACGAAAAGGACAGTGTTTTAAATTTTTTTTGTTTTTAAAAAAAGGTTGTTTGTACACGTGGCGGCGTGTGATTGGAGACCTCATATTTTACCTAACTTTTTACCTCATGTGATCCGAACCGTAATACGTACCAACCATGTTTTCTCCTAGTTATAAATCCTAATAAGTAATAATTAAGGAAAAAGGGTGAGTGATGTAATAAAACTTATTCTAGGAAAATTGCCTAGATCAATCCTCACTTATCTTTGTTGACATATAAATTTGATATGATATCATACTATTGTAATATTAATTGTTTATTGTTTTAGTAACAACATAAAAATTCTCTATGATGTCATATACCACTCACTAAATGGAAATTAGTATTTTGATATTAGTTATGGCTATAGTAATAAGCTTTACTAATAAAATTAAAGAATAAATGAAAATAGATACCGAGAAAGAACAATTGTATGATTGCTATGGTCGTTAGCTCTCACGTTATAGTCCAGTTCATACTCAGATTGAAAAGACTAAACCTTTCTAACTCTCTTAAACCTACGATTTGTTCCAAGAAGTCAAGAGTTTGATTCTAGGAGCACTTATAGTGTGAGTGTTCTTATGCTGCTAGGCCGAAGATCTGGTTTGCGGGAGTACAACTTGTGTGAGTCACTGCGTAAGATCTCACCCAATCTAGGAGGCCGCCGGACTCCTGATCTACACATCCTGTGGGACCAGAGGTGACAGTGACCCTTACTGGTTAGTGTTTAACTTTTCTTTGAGGTTGAGACGGTCGAGACATGAAGTGAGGGATTTCATCTCTAAGAGGCCGTTGGACTCCTGATCTATACAATCTCTGGGACCAGGAATGGTAATGACTGTTAGTGGTTAGGATTCAATCTTTCTTTGAGACTGGGACGATCCAGAAGGGAAAGGATCCCCTGACCGCCGAATGCCTCACCCCCTTTGCGACCCCTTGCCACGTGGCAGCAGGGGGTGGTGAGCCTGGGTGGGGGTCACCCGCATCCAGCCTCACCACCCCCTCCTGCTGCCACGTGGCGGACGGTCACGAGTTGAGATCTCCTCACCCCTACTTTGCTCACCCCTTCTGTGACCGCGCGACACATGGCAGTAAGGGAGGGTGGTGAGGCTAGATGAGGGCCACCTGCATCTAGCCTCACCACTCCCTCTTACTGCCACGTGTCGTACGGTCATACATCACCGCACCTCCTTACGGTGAGGGGATCCTATTCCGGTGGTCATGGGAAGGGGGGTCAGGTGATCCCAATCGGGTCCAGAAATGAAGTGAGGGATTTCACCTTTTATAAAGCTGGTCGTTTGAATGAAGAAAATACTCTTACCCAGATTAGCAAAAGGTGAAGATATTTTTTCCAAATTGGTCCCTTTCATATACTTTCAGAAAATAAATATTTAATACCCTTACAACTGTCAATTATCATCTCAATTCCCTTTTTCTTTATTTCTCTTCTCTCTCACACACCATCTCTGTGCTTTTCAGCAACAACCATCCTTACCACAACGAGTATAAATTGGACCCCATTTCTATCCTTTGGGACGCTGTAACTAAAAGTAAAACCTTTCCCTACTCCTTCCTTTCTCTCTAGGGTTTTGCAATTTAATTCAGTAATGGCGAATTCCAGTGGAGGTGAAAGCGTGCCCTGCGATTTCTGTAATGAACAATTGGCTGTTCTTTACTGCAGGGCTGATTCCGCTAAGCTCTGTTTGCTCTGTGATCGGCATGTTCATTCCGCTAACGCTCTTTCCCGGAAGCATATACGATCTCAGATCTGTGATAATTGCCGCTCTGAACCCGTTTCCGTTCGGTGCTCCACCGACAATATTGTACTTTGTCAGGAGTGTGATTGGGATGCTCATGGTAGCTGTGTGTCCGCCGCCACACACGATCGTAGCTCTGTTGAGGGTTTTTCTGGCTGCCCTTCTGTTCTTGAGCTTGCTTCTTCATGGGGTTTGGAGATTGAGGATAAAAAGACTCCGCCTCTGACGGATTCCGGCTTCCATTGGGGGAGCGGCGGGCATTCAGGCCTTTGGATTAGTGGGAAAGACGTTTCGCCTTCGCTTTTGATGCAAGAGTTGATGGTCCCAAATCATTATGATCCTGCAGTTAGTTATTCAAAATGCCTTGCGGAATCGACCAAGAAGCAGAGCCCTAGCTGTGGAAAGCAGAAGCAGGTGATTCTGAAGCAATTGATGGGGTTGTTGGAGACAGATTTTGGTGGAGATGGCGGTCATAAACGCGGGTCTGATGAGTTAGGTCCGGGTACTCCAAATGGGAGCGGCGGTGGGTTTTGGCAGGGAGATGAGGAAGCTGGTGGATTAGCTGATAGTTTTAATGGGGGTGTGGACACCGCGAATCAGCAATTTCAGCAGCAGCCGCCGCAAAATGAGACATTTATGTCATTGGTTATGGCGCCCACAGCGGCCAATCCCAAAGATCCTGAAAGAAGCGTGGAGGGTAACATTCTGTGGAACAATACCACTCGTCCACAGGGGACTCAGGTGATTATTGTTGTTGTTGTTGTTATTATTGCCAACTCTTTTGAAGTGGATGTTTACCAATTTAGTATATTTTCGTTATGATTACTACATTGTCAATGATCTGTGACTGCCTCTAATGGAATAGAAGCTTATTTACATATATGTAGAAGGATGACAGTAGTTCTGATTAATATGCTTAGTTTTCTGTCTCTGCTGGAGCTTCTTTTACATTCTTTGATGCCCTTGTTGTCCAGAAAAGGGTTCCAATAGGAAAAATGTTCACTTCTTTTTGGCTCTAGATCATGTTTTCCCCTTGATGAGATGTTGTACTGATTAATTATGCTTTTTGCAGATATGGGATTTTAACTTAGGACAGCTGAGGGAAAGTGGTGAATTTAATGCTCTTGAAGTTGACTACAATGATAGTGATGTGGGTTATATGATGAGCAGTTATTGTGATCTCCTTAAAGATGCATCTTTAGCTTCTACAAAAGGACTAGAACTTTCTGGATTTAGCTGCGCAATGGGACATGAGGATGTCAGAGCTTTTGGTGTGAGTATCTCTGCTTCTGCTAATATGCAAAGTTAACAAAATCTTCGTGAATGTCTGATGATTCCTTTGCAATTCAATTTACTCATTAGTTGGGGGCAACGACCAATTTCTATTGCTGGCAGGTTTAGAATGTAATAATGAAGCTACAAAGCCTTCCTAGCACTAATTGAGAACCTTTTTGATGACCAGTATAAGACCTTAGGATTCGATATAGCACTTGAGTAATTGAGTACATTTTAGAAAGCAAAAATTTAAGGATAGTATGATTTTGATTTTTGGACTTGCTTAGAAATTATATAATAGACTTCCTACCATAAAATCCTTATGGAAACATTCATTTGTAAACTGAGTTTATTGTATGTGGCATATAGGCATTTGAAATAAGAAACTAGAGTACATACTTTGTTTATGTTTATTTCTAGATTTGTTTAAACTCCTGATTTTATAATCTGTCCTGTGTGGTTCAGACAAGAACCCACTTTGACTAGAATTGCATGTTGATATTTGTAGGGGCTCATAGTTGAAGTAGTTGAAAAATACTGCTCTTTTGTGTTACATGAAGAAGTGCCAAAGAGAAGTTTATCCTGGAGGATTGTTTCTTGCTATGTTTAGGAGATTTTTTGAGGGGACCCTAACTGAATTATTTTGGAGAACATCTTTTAGATAAGCTGAGAGTACTTGTTTCCCCATCTCTATTCCCCCCTGAAATACATCAGTTGTGTGAAATTTTCTCCTGAGTGCTGAATTCTATCTTTTAATCTGTCAATATGCAGAACCCACTCAACCAGGGGCCTGCAACTTCAGATAGCAACAATTTGCCTAAAACAAGGACCACTTCAGGTTCAGCTAGCGGTAAACGAAAATTATGTGCTGGCTTGAACGATTTCCATGTCATGGGTCAAAGTGTCGTGGTGAAAAGTGAAAGTGCCACAGCTGCAATGGTGCAAGCTGATATGGAATTGCTGGCCAAAAACAGAGGCAACGCCATGCAACGCTACAAGGAGAAAAAGAAAACAAGAAGGTGAAAATTTGCGAATCTTTCTGTTGAACTCTCTGTTGCCCTATTCTACATGAAAATGGTATGAACTGGAACTTGTATTCTGAAATGCTATATCTTCTATTCCAGATACGAGAAGCACATTAGGTACGAGTCCAGGAAAGCAAGAGCAGACACAAGAACGCGTGTTAAGGGACGATTTGTCAAGGCTAGTGAAGCTCCAAATGGATAATTCTCTGAATCGGGCTTTTGTTTTTTGTATGTAAATATATCCTTATGCTGATTCCTTCAGAGCAACTAAATTGAGCTGCTTACCTTCCTGATGTATAAATATCTTCGTTCATTTCATGAGTCAGGCCCTTCATTGTGAAGGAGAAAAAAGCACATAACAAAACTTGCAAGCGTAAGAATATATGGGCATTGCTGTATGCCAAAAAAGGTTGCATGTTACATGTGGAAAATTTGTTCTGTCTTGGTATCCATAAGTGAGTCTTTCCTTATAACTGCTTCCTTGGAGTGCCAGTAGAAGATGACACCGGAAATAGCTGTTGGATCTGACGAACACCCAGAGGAGCAGTAAACTGGCCCATGCTGTTCTTCCTCTTGATTCCTGAGGAACAACAACATATACTCAGTATATACCAACGACAGCAAAAGCTATCTAACCAACTGTCTTTTTGTTTTTGCTGCATTGCCTGTTATGATTATGGACTTTGTGCTGATATCATATTGTCAGTATGATTGTTGCTGAATTTTGTTTGACCCAAGATGAACATGACCATTCACCCAGCTTCGTTTAACCTTTTCTTTACCTTGGTGTCGTGGGCATGTCCTGCAGTATTAGTTTCACAGCATTACAGTTTATATTATCACCTGCGGCTGCAATTGTTTGCTAAGCAGATATGCTGACAACATATACTGCGCTAAAATCTGTGGTAAGTTTTCGCTGGGACATTTATTCGAATAGTTTTGAGGACAATTTACTCCCTCGAATTAACTGTGGAATTTATTGACACATTTGTTACTGGTTTGGATCGATAACAGTGTTAAGAATCCGCAGTGTCGCCAGATCATGTGGACCTATTTCAATACATCTAACAATATCTAGGTCGATCAAAACGAGTACAAGGCCACGGGCACTGGTCTTCGGGTTACTTTACCAGGATTCCCCTTTTTGATCTAGCAAGTTTCCATCTCTTGTACTTCGAAAAAGAAACAAAATCATAACAAAAATGACGTTAATAATATATACCGAAAGTATAAACGCAACTCGTAGGATGAAAGTTTTACAAGTACTATCATATCTCTTCTTGTCGTGCTGTTGAAGATAGTACTCGTTGCAACAAATTGAGAGTGAGGTTTTAAGAATATCTTAATGAAGTTCGTAGCCATGTTGTATGGTGATGTGAGCAGTACACACTTGATGAACTTCACCTATATAAGGGTGGATGTGGTGCCGCTTCCTATGAGAGTCTGGAAACTCACTAGAGTATTTTTGAAAACCTAGGACTGGGTGCATGGCTGATCTCGCACCACACTGCGAGCTTGTAAGAGATCAGATAATGGTATGTCACTTGGTTGTTCATATAAACAGTAGTGGAATATGATTCAAGATGTCGTTCATCTTATTTCCGTTTATATACCTCTATTTGTACTGCATGCAAATCAAGACAGAAGTCATCATCTTTTATGTATCATTATCTTCGTTTGTTGTTAGAACAATTAGTTTTGATAGTTCGTTCATAATTATACAAGTTTGGATTATGTGGGAGATTATTGGAAAAATTACTTTAAATCATGTGCTCGAAGCTTGTATAAGAGTGTATGAAGGCTTGGTTGAAGTTTGAAGTGATATATGATCTTGAAATGAAGGTTGAAGCGTTTAAAGGTGATGAAGCGCTTTATGTAGTGTGCAATGTCGATCCAGAAACTTCTTGATTGATATCGAACGCAAGATAAAGCGTTTCAACAAGAGAGCGATGTCATTACAGAAGTCTCTGGAATGACTTCGCACGCTACATAAAGCACTCCGTGTGTCTGTTTGTTCATATAAAGTTGCAACTATTCACCATAAAACCTCTCCTTTTGATTTGAACGATTTTTAACTAACTTGGAGGTTATTCATCTCCAGAAAGGATGTCTTTAACTTGATGAAAAGGTATCCAAAGCCTATAAATAGAGGGGCTCGCTACTTTTGAAAGAGAGAAGTTTTTTGTGAAAACTTAGAAACATTTCTGCAGTAAATTTTATTCTTCTTCTACTTTTCTCTACAACAAACATGTCTAATGTACAAGTTCAATTCTTTTCTGATAGAGCAAACGAATAAGGAAAGCCATTAAATCCTGGAAAGCATTCGGTTGTAGTTCACCTTGCTCAATCGGTAGATGTGAAATTGCTTTTAAAGACATTATTTCTATCACGTCTCGACTATTTCGTTCTCTTAGATTTTGTTTACTACATATTGCATCCTGATCGACCATTTGCTAATGTTCAATTCTATACTTTCTCCTTTCTCCTTGCGAGCAAATATTGTCCAATGAGAATCGGTTGACTCGAGCCGGTCCAAGTCAACAAAATGTACGTGTACAATTCATTTATCTCGTTTTATTAAGACACCCCGACTTTCCATCGGTCAAACGGAATGCTTTTGTTATTTAACATTTTTCTTTTGTGGAAAATAACAGTTTAAAGAAGTAGAAGACGAGCCAATAAAGCCTACTTCTAGAAGAAGTCTCGTGATAAACTTGTGTGTTTAGGTGATATAGTAGTACTTTATTTCCATGTATTACACTAACAAGTAAAAGTTATCGATAGAGTATGGAGAAGTTAATAGACAAACAGACAATACATCTATCTCAAGAGATAGAAAGTCTGTTTCCAGTGAGACTAGTTCTATGTATTAGAACCATCCTTTTAATTTACTGTAATGGTTTATTTGGTTTATTACATATGTTATAGTGATTTATTCACATAATAACATGTATATGTATCCCATGTAACAAAAAGGAAGACAAAAAAAAGGTTTTGGTGTGCAAGCAACGTATTCAAACGTTGACCAGAAGTTCCACTCTATCTTATGCCGTCGTGGTATTTGGGTTGTATATTAGTATTGGGTCTATTGAAAGGAAGACAAAAACAAAAAAACAAAAAAGAAAAGGAAAAATGGTTTCGGTGTGCATGCAACGTATTCAAATGTTTACTAGCAGTTGCACTCTATCTAATGCTGTCGTGTTATTTGGATTGTATATTAGTAATGGGTCCATTCTTTTACTTTTTCTTTTTTTCTTTCTGTCATCCATCCCAATAGAAAAAGAGATGAGATCTCCTCACTCCAAATCTCTCACCCCTTTCCTACTGTCTTTCACCAGGTAGCAGAGAAGGATGGTGAGGCTAGATGAGGGGTGAGGAGTGAGGAGAAAGAAGTGTATGAGGAGGTGGCCGCTACGTTGGAAAAATGGGTAGTAGATTTAGAGGTGTGAAGATCTCATCCCAAAAAAAATGTTACAACTTTAAATAAATCCGACCAAGACAATATGATAGTTTTTGACAAGATACATCAACATACTTCACCCGTTCCCAAATAATATAGTCTAAAACTGTATAATTAAAATTATATGGATGAAATATTTTATACAAGTAGTGGGTAGAAAAAAAAAAAAAAAAAACAGGCGATCCAATTACAAGTTACAGGATTTTCTTATTTGGATGGCGGTATATGTTATAAATCAATTTTTTTATGAGTCTTGGAAGTGTTTTAAGTCTTCCCCCTTCCATACGTTGCTTCAAATTGTCTCCCATTGTCGTAATTAAATAAACAAAATACAAGGAATAAAATGGGTTTGCTGGCTATTATAAAATGGATGAAATAAACTTGTATCAATCCCACTTATACTCTTCAATCTTCAAGAAATAATGAGGCCTAAAGAAGTCAGCCTGATTCTTGTCTTAGCATTTGCCGTTTTTGGTATCTCCAATGCCAATTCTGAAGGTACATTATGTTAACACATCCAATATCAAATCACACAGTTACATGACTTTTGCTATTAATTTTGTGGAAGTATTGATGCAGGGGACATTCTTAATACATGGAAAACACATCTGGTAGATCCCAACAATGTTCTGCAGAGCTGGGATCCCACGCTTGTTAATCCCTGCACCTGGTTCCATGTTACTTGCAACATTGACAACACCGTCACACGAGTGTAAGTCTGGCCATAAAGTCCCAATTCGAATTCTTTTTATGTATGTAAATGTCATCTTGGAAGGTTATAGTAGCCAAAGCCATTAGAATTTTTAATTTATACATTGGAAAAATCCGTTTTATTTCAAGCCCTGACCATTCTCCTTTGATAGCATTGCCATAACAAATAACAAATCCAACGAACAAAGTAAATAAACTTAACACAAGCATACTATCGATCAGTGCGAGTGTGAGTACGAAGCAAAGGTGCCAAGCTGAAGGTTGAAAGTCTTGTTTCTGGTGTCATGTCCCTCCAGCTATATAGATAGAAGGGGATCAAATCACTAATCGAAGATAGTAAAGCCGTTGATGGTAGGATAGTGATCTACCATGGTGGTGATCCCCGCGTCCTACTCTTTCATTAGCGTAGATTTTCCAATTTCTCCTTTCTCATCTAGCTCACTGATTGAAGTTGATGAGTTGGCTATTAGTATATGCATGAAAGCGCAGGGTAAGGCTGCGTATGTCAGATCGCAAAACGACCAGACCCCTTTTCAGTTCCTGCGCAAACGTAGGAGCCTAGTGCACTGAGAACGGTCGCATGAAAGTGAGTAGGCAGTGCCTACTGTGCAAGGCTTTCTTGAAGAGGCCGTGCTGCTTCCTTTTTCGTGCTCTTCCCTTAATTTGGTATTGTTTTCATGGTTTCTTTAAGGTATGACGTTGTTATTCTCTAACAGGGATCTTGGGGATGGAGGTTTATCAGGACCTTTAGTGCCTGAACTAGGACTCCTGTCCAACCTTCAATACCTGTAAGTAATTTCAGCTAAATTTATTTATAAAGTTTAGATGAAATGCCATAGCGTATAATATTTACACGTGCATGGGGTTGGCAGGGAAGTTTATGGTAACAAGCTCAGTGGAGCAATCCCACCACAGTTGGGCAATCTGAACAAACTTATTAGCTTGGACCTGTACCATAATCAATTTACTGGTACAATTCCAGAAGCGCTTGGTAACTTGAAATCCTTGAAATTCATGTAAGAAGTAGCCCTTTTGTTAAATTCATCAATCATGAAAAATAATTCAGTTGCTTCTAATTTCACTAAGAGATATGGTTTGCATGTATGGTCTTGATTTGTAGGAGATTGAATAGCAATAAACTAACAGGGGTGCTTCCAGATACAGTTATTCAACTTATATCATATGGGAACTTGCAGATTTTGTAAGTGAAGAAAGATTCCATAACTTTACTATCTTTGAATCCTCCAAGACTTTGAACGGTACTGTCAACTATTGACTTTACTTGCATGGATTCAAAATCAGGAATGTGTCCGAAAATCATTTAGCTGGAACTGTGAAGAAAACCAAACGAACAGGTATATTTGTTATGGCAAATTCTGAAGCCTCATGTTTCTGTTTTTGCATTCATTTCTTTACTCATGCTCCTGTTTACGCACTCCCCTTATATCCTAGAGTGCGACAGAAGTCTAAATTTTGGCCAACTTGTGTATATTAGCATGTATACGTGTATATTTACCATGAAGGCGGGCCTTGGAGCAAATGGTAAAGTTGTTATTTTGTAACTTTGAAGTCAAATGTTCGAGCCGCGGAAATAGCCTCTAACACAGAAAATGCAGGATAAGATTGCGTTCACGATCCGACCCCTCTCCGGACTCTACGCAAACGCGGGAGACTAGTGCAACGAGGACGCTCTTTTTTAAATGTGTGGTCACATGTTTTACATATTCTAGAGCTTTCTAGCAATCAAAGAGTGTCTAATCTCTGGCTCTTTTTCTCTTTGCGTCTGAAGGATTTGCTGTAACAACTGTGTGTTACAAAGTGAACAAGGTAGCAGGCACAATTAGGAGAAGATTTTCTGTATATTTTGTATGTTTCAATGAGTACAATTTGATCCCTATATATACTAGCTAACATATTACATACAAGGAAAGAATATATTACATTTAAGTATCGTATTTACTGTCCTATCAATTAGGATCAATTGTGATCCCTCTGATTACTCTTGTCTATGGTAATTCCCTTAATCATTTCCTTTGATTTATGGCACGTTTCCTAACACTCCCCTCAAGTTGAACTGTGGGATCACCAATGTTCAACTTGCACAGTACTGTCTCGAACGCTCGTCCACACACTGCCTTGGTAAGAATATCTGCCAGTTGATCTTCAGATCGTACAAACGGTAGCTCGATAATGCCATTTTCCAATTTTTCCTTGATAAAGTGACGGTCGATTTCCACATGTTTCGTCCTATCATGCTGAACCGGATTTTCGGAGATGCTAATCGCTGCTTTGTTATCACACATTAGTCGGGTAGGCATACTGACATCCAGTCCTAGCTCTCGGACCAGCTTCTGAATCCACAAGACCTCGGTAATTCCTTTAGCTATACCACGAAATTCAGCTTCAGCGCTTGACAACGCAACCACCTTTTGCTTCTTACTTCTCCAGGTGACGACATTGCCTCCAACAAGAGCAAAATATCCTGAGGTAGATCTTCTATCAACCAAGTTGCCGGCCCAGTCTGCATCGGTGTATGCTTCAATATTCAAATGTCCATTATTCTTGAAGACAATCCCCCGGCCTGGAGTAGATTTTAGGTATCGTAGTATCCTGACAACAGCATCCCAATGGTGTTTCTGAGGACTATGCATGAACTGGCTGACAACACTCACTGCATACGCAATATCTGGTCGAGTATGGGAGAGGTATATCAATTTTCCAACCATCCTTTGGTACTTGCCTTTATCAGTCGATGCATCTCCTTCGAGCACTTCCAGTTTCAAATTCATGGCCATCGGTGTATCACACGGTTTACAATCGAGCATCCCAACTTCTGTTAGTAGATCCAGTATGTACTTCCTCTGGCAGATGTAAATTCCATGTTTAGATCTCAGAACTTCAATTCCCAGAAAGTATTTCAAGTCACCAAGGTCCTTCATCTCAAACTTTGTGAACAAGTGTTTCCGGAGTTGAACCATTTCCTCAACATCATCACCTGTAATTATCATATCATCAACATAAATAACTAGACAAGTCACCATACCTTTCTGTCGCTTGACAAATAGTGTGTGATCAGCGTTGCTCTGACGGTACCCACTTTGCTTCATGACTGCAGTAAACCGCCCGAACCATGCTCGTGGAGATTGTTTTAGACCATATAGGGCTTTCTTTAATCTGCACACTTCTCCTGTTTTATATTCACCCTCAAATCCTGGAGGTGGTTCCATATACACTTCCTCTTTAAGATCTCCATGTAGGAATGCATTTTTTACGTCAAATTGATGAAGTGGCCAATTTTTTGTTGCAGCAATGGAGAAGAGAACTCTGATGGTATCAATTCGCGCTACAGGTGAGAAGGTTTCAGAGTAGTCAACTCCATAAGTCTGGGTGTAACCTTTTGCCACGAGTCGGGCTTTATGACGTTCAATGCTCCCATCTGCTTTGTATTTGTTGGTGAAAATCCACCTGCACCCTACTGGTCTTTTTCCTCCTGGCAAGACACACTTTTCCCATGTTTTATTTTTGTTGAGGGCATCCATTTCAACTTGCATTGCTTGTTTCCATTCTGGTATCATTTGTGCTTCATTGACTGTTTTCGGGACCTGTTCTGTACATATAGACACAAAGAAACCTTTAGCAGTATCAGATATATTTTGTCTATTACGGTCCACGGGATACCTTGATTTTTGTGATATCTTTTCAGGTGTGTAACGATCTGGGGGAATGCCTCTCTTGGTTCTGGGGGGTAACACTCTCCCCCGTTCCTGCTCAATAGAAATATCAGTGCTTTCCATGTAAGTTTCTGGATTATCAAGTTCGTTAAGACAAGGTGAGTTTGGAACTTCAGTATCAAATAGGGGTGGTGTGGTGCATGTGTCATTGTTACCATTATCAGATTGTAAAGCACCTGTATCATCAATACTTACCTCTGACTCAGAGTTCATTTGAGTTGGATCATCAGAGGGCACAGTCGTGTCAGATGCTACTATGTTGGGAGCTATAGCACAGTCGGCGCCATCTACTGACCGTGTTGGAACTATCTCAGAACAGGAGCGTGGTGACAGCCAATCTAGGGTTCCTTCATGAGTCTCCCCCTGAACCCGAGATTGGGGTAGGTAGTAAAATTCGGTTTCAAGGAAGATACAATTCATGGTTATATGAAGGCGATGAGTTCGGGGATTAAAACAACGGTAGCCTTTTTGGGTGGATCCGTATCCCACAAAGATGCAGCGTTCAGCATAAGGGTCAAGTTTTGAACGTTCATGTTTGGGTGTATGGACAAATACGGTACAGCCAAACACTTTGGGAGGTAGGGTGAAAAATGTTGGGATCGGATGTTTGGTGGCTAAGGTATATAGTGGAGTTTTGTGGTTTAGGGTTTTCGTGGGTAATCGGTTAAGGAGGTATGTGGCGGTTGAAACTGCCTCCGGCCAAAACAATTTCGGAACATTTGATTCAAACATAATAGCACGAGTCATTTCAAGAAGTATACGATTTTTTCGTTCGGCAACGCCATTTTGTTCAGGTGTATTGGGACACGATGTTTGATGTATGATCCCATTGGACACAAAATATTGCTGTAATGTGCCAGCAAGGTATTCCCCCCGTTATCGGATCTAAGGATTTTGACATTTGTGTTGAACTGTGTTTTGATCATCTGATGGAATTGTACAAATTTTTGGCAAACCTCGGACTTATTTTTCAAAAGATATATCCAAGTCATGCGGGAGAAATCATCAACAAAAATAACATAATACCGGAAGCCAAGTGGCGTAGTATATGGAGATGGACCCCACACATCAGAGTGTACTAAAGAAAATATCTGATTAACTCGTGTATTTGTAGTTGAATAAGATGCCCGAGTTTGTTTTGCCCGGAGGCAAGTGTCACAAGAAAAAACATTATTTTGGGAAACAAATAAAGTAGGAAATAGGTGCTTTAAGTAGGTAAACGAAGGATGACCCAGACGGCGATGCCACAACCACACCTGTCGAGAGACTGTCCCGGTGGCCAGATTAGACTGTCCCTGTTGCGCCACCGCATCAACATAGTATAATCCGTCACGCTCAGTGCCACGCCCAATGATCGCCCTCGTATGAATATCCTGTAAGAGGCAAAAATTGGGATACATCAGTACAATACAATCCAATTCTTTAGTAACCTGACTGACAGAGAGTAATTTAGTGGATAATGTTGGAACGTAAAGGCAATTGCGGAGGGTAATCTGAGGGGTAATTGCAATGGACCCTCCACCTTTGACTGGTATAGAGGATCCATTGGCAGTTTGGACGGAGACCTTGGTAGGGGTTGTATGTGTGACAAAGTCGTGGGGATCGTAGGACATAGTGTCTGTTGCACCACAGTCAAAAATCCATTGAGATGTAGATAGTGCGGCAAAGCACATGGATTGGTGTTGTGGGGTTGGACAAGGTGAGGATGTTATTGTAGTTTTTGATAAGGGAGGGATCAGATTTGACATTGTAGGAAAGTTTGGGGGCCATGGGTCAGGATAATGGGAACTGAGGGTGTTATTATGGTTTTGTGGAAGTATAGGGGCTAAAGTGGATAATTCAGAAACTTCCGGGGCAGCACCTGCATTTCGAGAGAGTACAGGGGGCGGGGAAGACAAATTACAAAGTGCAGGGACTGGGGGAATTATTTCAGAAAACTCAGGGGGTATGACATGCAATTTGGAGGGGTTATATAAATTGGAATTAGGGTTAGGGAAACATTCCCTAACCCGGTTACCTCCTTCTGTGGCCGCCAGGTTGGCTTGTGCTGCAGTGTTTTCTCCGCCATTTTTCTCTCCTCTGGTGTGGGTTTCTTCCGTGGTTCCAGTAGCCACTTTTGCTTGGGATTTCTTCTTAAAATCCTCCCACCATTCAGGGTACCCGTGAAGTTTGAAGCATTTGTCCATAGTGTGTCCCCTTTTTCCGCAGTGCTGGCATTCCAGGTTGTTTTTATCACCACCACGCGATGAAGAACTGGCTGAGCGTGGTGGTTGTGGGTTATTCCGGTCTGTTCCTTGTCCCCTGCCTCGTCCTCTTCCTGATGTCCCTCGGTTTACAGTGAAGCCATATCCCACCCCTTGTGATGATGAGGAATCTGAAGGGGTGATGACTGTATCCTGTATCTCAGCCCTTCGTAGTTCGTTATATGCTGTTTCTGCAGTTGGTATGGGATCTCTCTTTAACAGTTCCTTTTTTATGTTGGCAAATTTGTCATCCACAGCAACTAGAAGTTGATACAGGCGATATTCCTGTATCTTTTGATTATAGATCTGAATATCCTTGGGTAATTCCATAGGATTCGGATCTAGGGTGTCAATTGTCATCCAGATCTCCTGAAATTGGTTCCATACGGTTTCAAGGGTTTTGTTGCCTTGCTTGATTGCGGCTGCCTGTTTATGCAAGTCGTATACTTGTATTGGGTCACCTCCGGACCCATATGTGACCAGTAATCCATCCCACAGTGTCTTAGCTGTAGGGTACTTGGAGACACTGTTAATAAGACTGTCTTCAATATTGTCTATAAGCCAAGTGAGGACCAGTTGGTCCTCCTGCTCCCAACGGGCATAATTCGGGTCTGTTGGCAGGGGAGATGGAGGTACCCCTGTAATGTGGGCGCTCTTTCCCCTGCCTTTGAGAGCCATGGTCATCAGCCTTTTCCAGAGAGTGTAATTGTTGCTATTTAATTTGACTTTGAGGACAAGATTGCTTTCTGAGACTGGTGAACTGGCAATGTTAAGGTTTTGTTGGATGAATTTGGCGAACTGTTCTGAGAAATCAAACGGAGCTGGGCCTTGTGATGTTGTTTCAGAACTTTCACCCTCGGTTTCATGATGAGTTGACATATTTGTTTTGGTTTTTTTTTTCTGGATTTCAGGTATGGCGAATGCGATTTGGATTCAAGATGCTTGATCTGATGAATTCAAGCAGTTTTACGGTAAGGTAGGGTAAGGTACTTGGTCTCACGCCGAAGGCTGTGAAGGGTATTGACAATGATGAACTCAGAATCTGAGCCAAAAAGACAAAGGAAAAAATCCTAGGATTATAGAGCCTGCTCTGATACCATGTTACAAAGTGAACAAGGTAGCGGGCACAATTAGGAGAAGATTTTCTGTATATTTCGTATGTTTCAATTAGTACAATTTGATCCCTATATATACTAGCTAACATATTACATACAAGGAAAGAATATATTACATTTAAGTATCGTATTTACTGTCCTATCAATTAGGATCAATTGTGATCCCTCTGATTACTCTTGTCTATGGTAATTCCCTTAATCATTTCCTTTGATTTATGGCACGTTTCCTAACACTGTGGTTCAAGATCCTAAGGCTGCTTAGCCGCTGACGACTAGCTCTTTTGGTGAACTTTATACACCAGGAAAGGTGGCAGGAACCTCGTTTAGTCGCTTACAACATTTTTGCGACAAAAAAATAACAATAATAATCATTGGTGCCTGTGTTCTTACATAATAATAGGTTGATTTCTGCATTTCACAATTGTATCGGTGTGGAGTAAATCCACCACAACTGTCAGAGTACAACTAGCACTATACCTGCCAAGAGAACTCTCTACCCTCTTTTGGAATTTTATCTACATTTGTTGAAGAAGACTAATCAAATGCAACAAGAAGACTAACATTACTAAATAACAATAACTAATTTAATTCCTGGGAAATGCTATTTTGACAAATACGTGGCCCATTATTGTGATTCTTATCCCTGCAACTGCTGTTTCTGATAAAAGGTTGACTCCCTAAACCTAAGACCCCCACTATCGCACTCGTAAGGCTTCCGCTATCTTGTTCGCAAAGTTTGTTCGTAAAGTTTTGTAGATAATGTAAGTCGATATATTTGTCCTACTGAACAACCTTTCAAAGCTTCCTTAATCACTGACAAGATTCATACCCCCAAATAACAGGTCTTCAACGCCACAACAGATTCAAATACAAGCTACTGATAAAATTCAGACTCTCAAATAACGTATCGCTAATTGGCTATCACTAGTACCGGAATTCCCTTGCACAAAAAAGTTTTACCTAGCGGCACAGACTCATTTCAAGCGTGCATGCACAATCAGACAAGGGGGAGAGACCCTGGAAAATTTATGGACCCGGCTATAGGGGCTCTGGAAGGCCGTTGATCGCAGAACCCCGAACCTGATACAAGCTGAAGAGGATATCGTTATCTTCAACCAAAATAGCCGAACAAAGGCTGTTTCAATTTCTTACAGCCATAGATGATAAATACGAAGGTGTTTGCAGGGACATTTTCAAACAAGACCCTCTACCCTCAGTAAAATCGGTCTACTCACAAACGCAGAAAACTAGTGCATCGATAACGCCATTTAATACTGCAATTCCCATTCTCCCACCTCAAAAAATTGTGCGCGCAAATGTGTACGTATGTTATGCCATGTATCATGTATGTATAGAAAAGTTATTATATTCTGATTAACATAAAAAGGAGTAAAAAAGGTGTCCTTTATTGGGCTTGCGTGGTCTTAGGAATAATGTAAATCAGTGCATGCTTTGGACATGTAAAAGCACGAAACAAAATTAACAAAATTTGGCCAAGTCACAAAGCAAGAGCGGGTTGTCTTTTTCTTTTCTTCTTTTCTACATATGTGACATGTCATACTTTCCTGACCGGATGAGATGAGAAAACAGTAAGAAAAAAACTAAACCCAGAGATTCTGAGTAGAAAAAAAATGAAGACGAACTATCCAAGGGCAGGCAAGAAAACATGGAAATACCATCCAAGGCAGCCCAAAAGATCAAAAATTGTGAGAAATACAGCAATGACTTGTCAAGCTTAAAAATGGTAAAACTGGAGTAGAGTATGGTGCCCAAGGTTGCTACCTAAAGTCTAGTATCATTCTGCAACTGGGGCGATTCTGAATCTTCCAAGACACATCAGAACAAAATATATTTACAATAAAACCTGATGTCTTAAGTATACACCATCTATATCCCTTCATAATCTAAAAGGAATAACAAGTCTGAATCGCGATTACTTCCTCTCTAACATGTTACCAAAACAATCTAAGAAACAGGGGAAGTTGTCTGGGAATTTGATACAGAAATCGGCGTCATCGGCGAGGAAGCAGGTTCTTCGGCCATCTTCAAACCGCCAGGGGTTTCCAATTGAGCATGCATTGTTGCTTCAATTTGTCCTCTGGAGGGGATAGAAAAACTACGAGGAATAATGTTTGGTGGAAGTGGCAGGGCAGAGCCTGTGGTAGACGCCACTGTTTTGCTTGAGCTAAAGGAATCTTGAGTTTTGGATACCAAAGGCCCTGAGTGAATGACTCTTGCCAAATTAGGAGGGGGCCTAGGAAGCTCATGAAGTTCACTTATCTTGGGTGGTGAAACAAAAGTAGAAGAAACACGCGAAGATAATTTCGGCCGAGCCATGGGATTGCATGGAAGTGGCCCAGAAAATGGTTGATGGTAACCCCTACTCTGGGCTATAGGACCACTGGCTGATAAAAACTTGTTCGGCAATGGTTTACCGGTCAATGGACCAGAGAATGCTTGCCTTTTGGCTTTTTTATTGTCAGATGCAAAGTTTGCATCTTGCTGGCGTGGGGAGGGGCCTTCTGTAAAGAACGGGAGAGATTGACCTGATCTTGTATTATCATTGCTCTCTTTGAGAACAGAATGGGGATTTGGTGTTATAGGTCCAGATAAATTGGAAGCAGTCTTTTCATACGTGTTCTTCAGCAAAGGAGATGAATGCCACAAATTGGATGGTACATGACTGAGACTAGATCTTCTCCCTTGAGAAAGATTGGTATCTGATTTTCCAGAAAATGGAACGTTCATCTCCTGTGGCGTGGGAAGCACATAAGAGTAGAACTTCTGTGAGGGCGAGTGTCGAATTTGAGCAAGCCGCTCAGCTTGTTCAAATCTCCTGTCAAGTAAGAGAGGCCCAGAACTGCTGGTTCTAGCCTCCTTTTGAAAGGCCATATGGTTCGCACTTGAGCTTCGCTCAAGTTTTTCCTGACATTATACAACCAAAAAAGATGAGTTCTTGAGTAGAGATAAAAAGAAAAATATTTATACACATAAAAATGTATTCTTCAACTTCCCATCCAACCTCTAACAAAAGGAAACATAGCAGACATCTTTCTAGCAGAGAGTTAACACATGAAACATCTCATTGCAAAAAAGGAAAAGAAGACAGTCACCATAACTCATTTTCCCACCTCATGAATCTGATGTTTTACTGCAGGTTTTCTCCAAAAGATTCACCAAATGTTCATCCCCAGTTGAATTTTAATGTCACACGTTAGGATAACCGTTACCGTTACTAGAGACTCGCTAAACTAATATTGATGATGTAAACAGCCAATTCACCTCACGTCCACTGGAAACTCTTCTATACCTCTTATACGTGAGTGGAAGGAAATTCTTTAATCCAATTCTTAAGGGATGAGGATTTGATAGAAAGAGGTCTATTTCTAGCTTTACAGGCAAAAGAAACAGAGGCACTTCTTCTCAAATATATGCTTTGAGTATGCTGCTTATACGAACCTCGTTGGCCTTATAGACGTCCTCAATCAACCACAGATATATCATCCAAATAATTAAATAGTTAATCCATGTGAGATAGAATCTTGGAACGATTAACTCAAAGGGGAAGATGGTAGGTGGAGGCAGGGGGAAAGGCAAGTCGTCAGAGAATGGAAGAGAAGAGGTTGTGCAGCAAATGCACCAATCATCAATATTTCCCCCCTCCATATTCATGTGGAATTAGGCACTCAGGCCCTGGTACCAGAAAAAGGGGTAAATGATATCGGATGGTGAATCAACCAGGGAGCCCACATATTTCACCAAGGTGATGTACTTTCCAGTTTCCATCATAAGCCCTACCAACTAAGTTTATCAGACAATTGAACCACTGAGCAAGTATGAAATATCCGCATGCTAGCCACGGTCTCTATTTCACATTTTCACCCACGGTGTTCTCCGCTGTTCTGTATAACAACCTCCTTTACTATGTGAACTAGAAACAGCAGGAGTACTAATAGATTTATGACACCCAACAACTAGGTTAGTCTATAATAAAAGAGGTGGATGAGACCTAAAAAATAAGAATAGGTAACTAAAAATTTTAAAAAGAAAAACAAATTTGGGGTCGCTCCTTACCTTTGCAGCATCTAACTTGGCCACTTCAGGAAGTGTGACATCCTCACTGTCTAACTGTTAAAAAAATAAGTAAAAATAAGTAACTAAAATGATAAAGAATTCATATATTTCTGAAAACAATAACAATACTTGAGAAAAAGTTATGTTTCACATAAGCCCACAGTAGGTATGCAAGTCTGCACAATTCATGAACAAAATAAACAAGCCATCACTTGGCAAAAAGCACCAGAATATCCAAAGTAGCATTAAAGGGTCGTCAAGTTTCCATCAATTACATGCATCAACTCCTCGAAATTTTTTTATACGACATATGGCACGGAAGTAAGAGCAAAGATGATAAAAACCTAAAAGTAAGATCCATATCTGACCTATCCAAACTATACATGTGACGCAGTTCATTATTCAGAAGTATTGACATTGACACGTACAAGATAAAAAAAAAACCCTCCTTTTTCTCTTCTTTCAAACCCACTCTGTCCCGTCATCATGTGGCCCCCCTCCTCCCCCAGCCGTCAAGTCTGTGTACGTCCTGATTATTGTCTCTGATAACACATGAGCAGCACAAATGTATGAGAAGAATGCCCTCCTCCTGATTAGTGTGTATGATACTGATAAGTTGGATGGGAACTCCTTGTTTCCCTCCAATATTGAGTGAACGAGAAAGACTCAATCTCATATATCAGGGGACATAGTGCAACTATTTTTAAGCTGGAACCGGAAGTATGCTTCTTGAAACAATGTTGACATCAAAGATTAGCATGCTCGCTCATTTCATTATTCAGAACAATAATTAAGGAACTCCTTATCCAGGAGTAGCAGATGTGCTGGTAGTATTTGGCTTCATCCCTCTCCCTTGCTATATCAAGAAATGTTGGTCAAGACCGCCATATAAGACAATGCTGGAGTTGTTGTTCAATAATTAAATAGATGGACTAGATGGACTTTTGAGTTTTCTATCCCTCAAGAGATCAAATACCTTAGTCTAAAGCTTAAGGTTGCCATGGACATTCTTAAAATTTAGGATATCAAATGGGCTTCAGAAATTTCTCAGCATACCCCACAAGCTACTACATAACATTTTCACAAGACAAGTGAGTTTCTAAAATTGCCCTTACTCTTGCAAGACTATATTTAAGCTAGACCTACGTACCCTTAAAAAAACATTAATACTCACCTCCATCATGATTCTTGAGGGAAGGAGGTCCTGTGTCATGTCATTTTGTCCATGGTCAAAACTCAATTCACTATCACCCTCAGAGTCAGAGCTATCTCCAGTTCCAACCTCTTCATCCTCATCCTCGTCGTCATTATGCTCTCCACCATCATCTTCAAGTCCACTAAATTGGTAATCAATATGTTGCTCTGTAGCAACTGACTTGACATGTGGCTCAATTGCCTCAAGAGATTTAACAGCCTTTCTCAAGAAAGACAACTGCTTACAAGAATGGCAGCTTCGTGTAAGAAAATCATTTAACTAAGGCAACATTAATCAAGAAATAACTCGTGCAGCAAAAAACCTGAGCAGCATGGTGCCGAGCAGCCTGTGTTAGAAGACTTCGAGATTGTCCTTGTCTAAGAGATTTCATCCGGAAGACAAAAGCATTTGCCTCCTCATCATATTCATCACGAGCAATTTGCAGCTGGTGAGAAGAAAAACATTCACTTTTGTTACCTCTGAGCCTCCCTTTCTCTCTCGCTTTTTTCAAGAGCTCCTCATACACCTCTCTGAAGATTAACAAGACAGAAGAAATTAGGAATATGTTTCTCTAAAAAACGAAAGGACCAAAAATGTCAATACAGATTAGGTAACAAGATGAACTACTGCGAACCTTTTCTCATCGCATCGCCTCTTCATTTCCTGCAGATATGTAGAAGTCAGCAGCATGTAAATGAAGCAAACATCCAGTGAAGTGTCAAATTTACAGAACTTTATAGAAGTTCAAGCTTTAAGTGTAGTTATTACAGCATATCATAACCAACTGACCATAAATAACATCCATCAATTAACAGGCCCATGCAACCTTATTTCGAATACAGCTCGACAGGAAAACTTTAAAAGAAAAAGACTTTCTTTTATATAGTGTTGACCTAAACCTTCCATAAATTTGGGGGCAACAGGTGAGTACAATTTATACACTTACAAACAAGGCTTTTAGATTTTGACATCCCATGCATGCCAGGATCGTAGGATTATTATGCCTGGAGATCATGCGAATTTCTCACTGAAAAATAAAGCATCATGAGTACCAATAAGAAACCCAGTCCACCCATGCAACTGGGGATCGGGAAACTACATGACCCTTAATGCAAAAGTTTTTCTGATAACATATATTCGTTTGAATAAGAAAGCAGAAACATATATCTCAGGATAACAAACCAGTTCCATGTGCACCAAGAAGGATATGATATTATAATAAGAATAGGCTGAAATTGACTGAAATTCATTGGGAAGAGAATTAAGACATTCACATATTTCTCTTCATAGTGGGGGCAATTGCAACAATGAGATAAAAAATGATTACAAAGAGTTTTCTAAAAACATCCAATGGCCACTTATACATGTACTGAAGGTGGGAAATAATCCTCAAGTGTTCAGAAGTAGAACCATTTTCAACAGTATGATATGTAATGACTTCCTCACAAATAAATACCCTGATGGAATTAGTATGTGCAGGAAAAAACCAACAAAACAGTTTGGTATCCTCGAAATGAAGATACTGATAATAATAATCACGATGATGATAATAAATACTACTCCAACGTGACCAAATCTGAGATACACTACATAGCACGTGCAATAAACTACCTACCTCAACAATGCGAAGCTCGTTAAGGAGGGATTCTGATGGAATTGTTACCGTCTGGAATATATGAGAGCGCTGCAAAAGGAGAACAGATACTCAGAAATGTCAACTCAAGGGGAAGAAATCTGATAAAGTACCAAAATGAGTTAAGCACTCACATAGCCATCAACAAGCTTCTGAAGCTGCAACTGCAATTTTCCTAGCATTAACAAAACTTTGCCTGCATAGCAAGAGAAAGAAAATGCAAGGAAAAATCCTAAGTTCCACTCATCAAGGAAAGAAGTAAACTTGACAATTCTAACTTCAGACTAAGACTGTTCCATGAAATTGTTTGTACCACTTCCTTCATCGTCACTTAATGCAGTTTTCTCAAGAAGACAGTCACCCATTTCACCTAACGATTCTGAAAACTCTGAAAGCAGAGAAACATGGATTAGTTCCTGTTAAGATCAAATGTAAAAGACAAAAAGAACTGTACTGAAGACAATTTCCTCTTACTACAGAAAATTCCTCTAACTCCAGATATGAAACCAAGCTATTTTTTGTTTGAATATGATCATGAAGGTTTCACAAATGTTTTTGCAGAAGCAGAAAAAAGCTACAAGCTTTACTTCAAAGAAGTATTTGAAATATGGAAACAAGATCCACGAATCACCATATACACTGTTTGCTGTAGCTGCTGCCGCAGAGAGCAATCTATCATAGCAGTCCCTCATATCTTTCATGTCCTAAATGCACGTAAGCGAAGGAAAACGAGAATTAGATCAATTTTGGAGTAAAAAAGGCAGCATTTCCCCAACTTCATCATCTATCAAATAGTATATGTCACAACACAGTCCACCTAAATAACAGATACTATAAGCGGATGGAAATTCAATTTCGCTTGAAATAAAAGCATTTAAGTATTACAGGATAACTTTTCAGCAATATCACTGAAGTACTAAGGCATAAATAAGAGTGGAGAAAGTTAATGAATGGCATAAAGGATAAGCAAGCATTAATAAATGGCCCAAGCCTTACGGACATGCAAGCCTAGCAAATGCAAATTATACACTGCATGATTTACTCCCTGAAATCTAATATGAGCCAATGTTGCTCAAATGGATGAGTTCTTGAATGGTATACTAAACAATTCAAACAAGGAAGTACATTGTATATGGTCACAAGTACCAAATAACGAGTTTATTACTAATAGCTATGCCGCGACATAAACCAAAATCAGAGCTCGTAGTCTCTTGGATAACTCATTACTCAAAGTAGGAGCTCAAACAGTGGATAAGTCTTGATAGAAAACCAATTAGAATTTTAGCTAACAAAAAACTGAGCTAATTACAAAGATAAAAAATCTACAAAAGCAAGGTAACCAAAGAAGAGAGGGAACTCAATCACAAACACGAATCACCATGTACATAAAAAAGGATAACAATCTGCATTGGCAGATGAACAGAACAAGAAAATTAGATTCAAGGGAATCTTAGAATATTCCTCCACTCTGAGATAGACTTTAACAGAACAACAGATGAAAAAGAAAAAAGCAATAATTCCCCCACCCCACGCCTAAAACCACTACAACAAAGAAAATAAATAAATCAAGAAAGTACAGCAAAGAGGAACGCAGCAGGAAAAAAGAGACGAGAAAGAGAAAAATGGAAAACCTGGGCAGCTTGGTCGATCTCATCGAGACTAGAAAACCTAGATTTCTGAATCCTATCTCGATATTCTCTTCTCTCATGCTTAAGGGCTCCTCTTAGTTTCTTCAAAGAGGTCTTCATTATCTAAAAGATTTGCAATTTCAGACTCCCTTTGCGTCTAAACAACTAGTAGCCACCTCAACTTACGTCTTCTTGTTGGGGAAAACCAAAATCGAGACCAGAACAAAATGGAAGATGTAAAGCAGAGGTCAGATGAACAATCAAAAAGAAATGCAGATTAATGGATGTGTGAAGTATTTACAGGGAAATAATTAAATGTGTCGGAAGAAGAGAAGAGAGAAAGGGGTCAGAGATGCAATTTAAATATATGGTTGAGAAAAGAAAGGGAAAATAGGGTGAGAAGGGGACGGTGGTCAAAAGCTGGGTTTAGTCTTCGTTCAACACGCCCGCACCTGCGGGTAATAATGTTAAGATTTCGGATCTCCCCAACCCAACTTTCCTTATTCTTTTTGTGACCGTACGACTTTTTTGTGACCGTGCGACACGTGACATCAAGAAATGGTAGTGAGGATAGATGAAGGTCATCTGTATCTAGCCTTACTACCCTCTTACTACCACGTGTTGCGCGGTCACGCGTCACCGCACCCCTTACGGCAAAGAGATACTGTCCCTAATGTTAAGGCCTGTTTTACCAATTATTTAAGCACATATTTTTAGATAGTATATGCATTCATTTGTGTAATCATTAATTTTTACTTCTAATGTGCTTTGGTCCAATACACGATAAATTTTTTATGGTTTTTTTCGACATTTACCTCTCTTGTTTTTTCTTGGAATGGAGGGTTCTCGACATTTTTTTACCACTAACAAAATATAAGCTTTCCTAATATAGCTCAATTGTTATTCACATCAAAAGATAACATATTCGAACCATGACATGCACATCGTGAGTGCAATAGTGTTTCTAGAACCAGTAATGACTTATCTATTATACCCGACTCATTTAGATTAAGGAATTGATCCAGTTTATAATAGACATATGAGTTTTTGGCAACGTCTTACTAATTTAAGAAGCCGCAACTATATAAAGGTGAGTAGTCTTTTGCAACTAGAACTAACTAAATATCAAAGAAATAGAAATGATATTTTACTTTAAACTACCATTTGTGATGGCGTGGGGGTTTATATTTAGCGAGATGGTCCTTAGATTGTGGTACTCACGAAATCAATATGTTACACGGAAATACTACCCTGCTCCCATCGACACAGTGGTTCAATGTTCATCAGGATTCCTTACGGCGAGTTCAATTGATAGACGCCACATCCCTGGAAGCAGAAGGTGAAATCTCTCATTCCCAGGATCTTCACTGTTCCAGTCCCAAGAAGGTATGTAGAAGATGTAAATCAGGAGTTCAGCGGCTTTTTAGGTTGGGTGAGATCTTATATGGTTACCGACACAAGGTGTCCTCTTACAAACCAGGCTTTTGGCCTAGCAGCAGAGGAACAGACACACTGTGCGTGTCCTTAGATTCGAACTCTTGAACTATTGGAACAAATCTCAACCCGAGTAACAATTGCACTATGTCAGACGCCACATTCCTTGAGTATAGGCTCTCACTTATTATCATGATGTCCATAGAAGTTAAATTTTTATTTTTATTTTACCCTCATTGTACATTGTTTTGTGAAGTTAAATAAAATCGATCCTTTCCACTCCAAAAAATTGAAACAGAAATTTGTTGACGTATTATTTTTATGGTATGAATTGTGTTTATTTTCAAAATTACCTTTGTAAACAATAAATTAAGACAATACATTAATTATAATCAGACTAATTGATCGAAAGATGGAACTTCGGAATTAGAGCCATTAATTATATCAACTGGGATCGAAAGATAATACTATGAATGAGAGGCAACATTAAATACTAGACAATATATTAATAATGTCTCATTAATAATAATTTACATATTTTTCAAAGGGAACTAGGAATTTGAGAAGGATAAGGTATACCGATACAAAACTGCGTTGCTTTGAAAGTTCCCAATGCCCATGGTCGAAGTCGCTTTGCATAAGAAGGTTTTACATTTGTTTCTTCGAAGAAAAAAAAAAGTTGTTATGATATATCCCTTAGAAAATTGAATTAAATGTTTTTTAATCCAAAACTTAACGATCTATGATTGGCAATTATTTACAATTTATTTTAAAATGTATATAATTTTTTTATTTAACAATATTATCTTAATTTGACTTAAATATAAGGACTTCGTTAAAGTCAAAGTAAAATGATATTTTAAAATGGCAAGATATTTATCATTAGTAAAATACATATACATACAATAATTGTGTATCTTTGCTTTTTTTTTTCCCCTTTGTTTATATTTGTGTATTTTTGCCCCTTTTTAATTATTTTTCCTTTTCTGTATGCGTAAAGATCAATTTTTTCCTTGAACAGAAGGAGATTTTTTTCCTCTTTCCACTATCAGGTCACGTCAAACCCAAGATGCTTAAGAAAACAAGTGCTAATTTCCAAATCTGTGTTAAACTTTTATTTTTATCTAACCATAGTTTTTTTAATTATTATTATTGTTATTATTTAATCCATCACTACTGATTCAAATGTCTTTTTTTTTGTTGTAAAATAAGTGCCCACGTTCCATTTGGTCGTTTCAGTGAAATATCAATTCAAAGACGACAAAGATTTGACGAGCATCACATATATCAAGTTACAAAAGGAATATGATCCTTGTTTATCTACAAACATACATATTCAATATATTACAACCACAACGACAATATATTCCAACGATAATGATAGTTGTCGTTATCCTCATGTGAATTATTTTATGTTATAACAAGTGTGTGCACCTTGAGATTTCATGATCAATACTAAATGATTTGCTTCCGAACTAATATATATGTCTATATATATCAGAACATTAATAAACATATACATGTTGAAAATTGTTTCGCATTAGTTATTTTAGAAAACAAAATATAGGACAATGAAATACCATTACATACCTATTGTCCTTAAGATATTAAATACATCTCATCTTATACAATCTACTATCAAATATTTCAACAATGCGAGAGGTAAAAGTCTACATATAATTTTAGTGCACATTTCAAATTAAACATGATCGTGAACTAATAGATTGGGTATAAAAGGGTCTGACTTTATTCGCTTAATATTGAAATCGATTTCGAATCCGATCTCGAATGTGATTGAACTGAATAACGCCACCCAAAAAATCGAGTCGAATTCAAATGACTCTCAAATTGCTTCATTTACGTCCTAAATGGTATTAAACTTTTAAAATATATTTAAAATATGTAGAATAGAAACAATCTTTCATGAAATGCCATAGTGAAGGAGTATTCATGTAGTTTTACGTCACCGGATGATTTCAACATAGTAAAAGCATTTTTCTGGAAATATATAAAAAATCAACACACTTGACGAAAGACGGATGGAGCACAACTATTAATGAAAATGAACAATTTGGACCTTGTATTTGTATATGTGATAATACGGTCAAAAAAAAAGCATAAAAATTAGTTTTTGACGCTATGAAGTTAAATGAATAGATTCTTACGTCATATCTAATTTTAAATATGACTAATGATGAAGCCGGATCTTCACCAAGGGTCTAGACGACCTCAAATTAACTCCGTCAGTTAACTCGAAGAGTTGTTAACTGGGATTGAAAGCTGGTAGCTGGAATAGCCTCTAAAATATCCTGCACATGGAAGCACAGGTCAGAGGCCCGAGGGTTGGCCCCGGGAAAAACCCTCCGACGCTCAAGTCAGTTTGGGTCATATCTCACTGAGATTATAATTTAAGGGGTGAGTTAAGAGTTTCTCACAGTATATGCCGAGGAGCAAAGTGTATGAACTTGCTTTAGAGTATGGATGTTTGAGATCCGGATCCTCTTCTTTGTCTTGGTTGGCTTGCTTTTATAGACATTTTTCCCGCCTTTATCCCCTGATAGTGGAGTGTGGATAGGACGTTTGCTTGGGGCAGAAAGCCTAGGACGCTGTAGGTCTGCTGATGTGATCAGTAGTCTGACTGACGTGACTAATAGGTCGGCTGTTGTGACCTTGGCGTGTTCAGAAAGAATAATCAGCTGTAGTCACTATATTTGAATTGCACGTCTGTTTGAGGATCCCACGAAGTAATGTCGTGATGGGTTCCTTTACCGAAGTGTCCAACTGAACTCTGCCGAAGTGCAGAATCAACCCTTGCCGAAGTGCAAGACTTGGCCTTACCCAGCCGAAGTGGTCTGAAGTGCCGTACTGGGACATAAACTGAAGTTGGTGCCGAGGTGCAAACCTTGGCGTATTCTTCGATGTTATAAGGGCGTCATGACACCTTGTTGAGGTGCCGTTGAGGCTGAACAACCATGCTTGGGCGATGTACTGCTGAACTGCAGTACTTTGATTGCTGAGCTACTAGAGTTGAACCGTTGACTGTTGTTGACTAACAGACGATTTAATAATGGTTTATCAACTACTGTAAAAATCAATTACAAGAAAGTTAATTTCAAATATGCAATTATAATTGATGGTAAGAATCTTGTAATTTATTTATAAATTACTAATGTAGATCACATATGTAAACATATCCCTACGTTCTATTGACGAGACTGCATTAATGATAAGATTTGATTCTGATTTATTGACAATCATTATAATTACTTGATGCAAGGAATTAATGATGGGTCCTAACCTATCCTATAAATACACAATCTGTGATATTTCATCAATCCAAGCAATCAAGCATTCATATAGACATATACTAGAAGACCCTATTTCCCAAAAGAGTTCATCTCTTGAGTAGGCTTTCAGTTTGAAGACGTCGACTAAGCGACAATGACCGGATATAATTTTCATGTTTTTGCTATTTATTTTGACGTTACAACTATTTCATTAGATTAAATTAATCGGCTTTTCTATTCAAATTAGCAGAGAACGGAAGTTTTGACGGAAAATCCATTTATCTATCTAATTGTGAAACCACTAGGACTGGAAAGTTAAGATGTGAAATTAGAAGGGTGTATGAGTAAGTTCATCCAACCAAGAGAAGGACAAAGGTAATCTTCATTAATTGTAAAATTCTTCCATATAATCATCTAATACATTATTTTAAAAATCATCTAATATAGCTAATTTAAGAAAATCCTCAATGAATAATCGGTGTCATAATATGATTTTTTTTACTTGATGTTATCATTTTTCTGTAACAGATCGCTATTTATATTTGACAAATACAATCTTAAGTATTCACATTTTGAAGAGTTGATAGAATGAATTTGAACAACTAAATTTCTAAGTCGCTATATAAAATCTGACCATACATTTTTTAATTGACTTTCTAGAAAGAAATGCTAATAGTCATAATGTAACTTTTTCAATAAAGAGCAACGATTCAAATAGTATGTACCACTTGTTTTTCTAATAGCAGGACCTTACGCAAACAACATTATGTTTCTCTTTCTTATGCGACCTAGTTTCATGATAAAAATAGTCAATGACAATCACCTTAAACGAGGGAGGTTGAGAGTTCAAATTCTTCCAGAGATATTTGTGAGAAATTTCATTACTTGGGCTCCATAATGCTGTATTCGTGTATATAACATGCCCTTTGTCTGAATCTATCAGATTCTTAATTTATATCTCTACACTTCTTATATGACCGGAAGTAGCAAGATCCTTACGGTTGGGTACAACCTTCTTATGTGACCTAATTCAAAGAGATAATCATTACACCTTTTTCTATGATGTTCCACCAAAATCCTCACATTAGGGTAATAAAGCTCCTTTATTTAATTGTCCAAAGAAAACATTATGCCCTCTCTCTATAGTTTAATAATTTATCTTTTTTAACTCATACAATAATTGACTTCACAAAAATATGTTTCCCTCACCCAACCCCCAAAAGCTGTGGTCTGTGGACTCTTCATCCGCTGTTGTAGGCTTAAAAAAAAATAAGAAGGTTGCTGTTTTGTGATTCTGACATTACATATTCGAGTTGCGGAAATCGTCATTTACACAAAGTGCAAAGTAAAGTTGTGTTTCTCGATCTGACTTCTCTTCAAACCTTGTGAAAACATAGAAGTTTAATGCATCAGCAACGCCGTACCCGATCGTCATCTACTTTTAATAGCTTTCATTTCAAATGTATCCCCTTTGCTACCACTAGTTACAGCTTTCCAGGATTTTTTTTTAAAATATATTTCTTCGATGATTCCATACCTGTACACATGTTGGATGGAAAAGAGATTTTAAGTAAATGTCCTACTTAGACATGTATTGAATATATTCAAATTAAAGTTACACACACAAACATACACCGACGACATACATATAATGGGTCCCGTCAATAGTTAACATAACCCCCCCTCCCCCCGCCCAACAATTTAATCGTTAATTATATTTTCTGTGAAGAGGACTAGGACTAGGACGAGGGAGGGCCAGGTGGGAATCTACTCAATTTTTCGCTAATAAAAGTAGAAAAGGAATAGTCAAATTAACAAAAGCCTGACAGAAGAGAAGATACTATATGGTTTCAGTAGTCAGCTGCTATTAATATTCTACATGTTAAGAAGTTATAAATTAATCAAATACAAATTGTGAAAATCACAATACATAAATGATGATTAATTTTCGAGCATTAACCATTGAAGTAAAATCCCGATATCGATCCCTCAAAAGCTGTTGAAAATCCAGATAACACAGCATGCAGGAGGATCAATACTGAGTACTTTATCATAAAAACTAGATTATTGATGCATCACATCAGACTTGCGTCGTTAGATTTCTGCATGCCGATTTCAATTTTAATCGTAACTTAGATATATTTCTAACATTTATTAATAACGTGGTATTACACCAATTTGACAACCCTTTGGAACTGTCTATTACATTGAAACACAGTAAAATTTATGTTTACGGGATACCATAAAGACCCCCCTAATTAACTCAATCCAACGGTAGATATCCGCATCAAAAGCGTCGGAAGCAGCAATCAGGAGCTGCATGCATGCAAGCTTCAAGCGTGCCGTCAAGAAGGAAAGGCTTCATCAAAGCTGCCTTGCGCCTGTTTGATGAATCTGTAAGTAGGCGTCCACAGGTAGGTTGGTTCCTGGTTCGGCCGATAAGTTTCATTTAATTCGTTTATTCAGTTTGAATGTCTCTATCAACAAATAATTTTATTGACCTGAACTTTTGATTACCAACAAAAAAAGATCTATAAGCAGGAGAAAGAAAAACCAAATGCACATTGCGTAGAACTATACATTAATTAGAGAATAATAGTAAGAACTACCAGAATTACTCACCATGATCCTTGCTCTATATAGCTATTGCATATATTCCATTACTTTCTTTTCCATATCTGAACGTTTTGAAGTAAACAACGGATTCAAAACACAACACACGTATAAAACACAACTCATTTTATTAATATTCGAAAAATAACTCAAAACCGAACAACACTCGCCGCCACACCAATGGTTCGGCCGACCCCTATTATATAGACTCACTAGTCTAGACAAAACCTTAACCTAAAAGGAAATAGATAAATATAATTAAGGAAATATACTAAAACTTAAACTCCTACTTCTTAGGAGATTCCTAATCCTTATCTATTAAGGAAATTATCCAACAATCTCCCCCTTAATTTCCGAATGTACCCTCGGAAGGTCTTCCACGCCGAGCAAGCTTCGCATCTCCTTGAACTTCGTCCGCTCCAACGGCCTTGTCAAGATGTCCGCTCTTTGCTCATCTCCACTTACATACTCCATCTCTATCAATCCATTCTCAACACACTCTCGAATGAAGTGATATCTCGTATGCATGTGCTTGCTCCTTCCATGAAACACGGGGTTCTTCGTAAGTGCAATGGCCGACTTATTATACACGCGTATGACAACCTTTTCTTGCTTCCAACTTGTTATTTCGCACAACAATTCTTGAAGCCACAAAGCTTGGCATGCCGCGGCCGTGGCGGCCATAAACTCGGCCTCACAAGATGATAATGCTACGGTCCTTTGCTTTTGAGAACACCATGTAATCGGAAAATTGTTAAAGTAGAAGATATGTCCAGTTGTGCTTTTCCCATCGTCTTGATCAATATCGTGACTACTATCACTATATCCAACAAGCTTCTTGAAACTTCCTCGTCTAAACACTATTCCAAGTGTAGTGGTTCCTTTCAAGTACCTTAGAATATGTTTAGTGGCAGCCTTATGACACTCCTTTGGTTCTTGCATGTAGCGACTTACTACTCCAACTGAGTAGGCAAGATCCGGTCTCGTGTGCAACAAATAACGAAGGCATCCAACCAACCTTCGGTATTGTGTAGCGTCAACTACATCATCCACATCGGCCTTGGTGAGTTTTGTGTCGGGATCCATTGGAATGTGCGATGCATTGCAATCAAGTAAACCCGCTTCCTTAAGTATCCTTAATGCATAAACTTCTTGCTTCAACGTAATGCTGTCACTTACTTGGATAACCTCAATGCCGAGATAGTACATTAGATGACCTAAATCGGCCATCTCAAACTTCTTTGCCATGTCTTGCTTGAATTCCTTTATAAGGGTTGCGCTTGTCCCAGTTACAAATAGATCATCAACATAAACGGCTATTATAAGAAAAGCTTTGTCCCTTGTTTTCTTATAAACCGACCTCTCCTTAGTGCATCGTACAAAATTCAAACCCTTTAAGATCTCATCTAGCTTCGTATTCGAACACCTCGGTGCTTGACGTAAACCATATAAAGACTTTGAAAGCTTATAGACCTTTTCTTCTTCTATCCTCCTTTCAAAGCCTTCGGGTTGCGTCACATATACTTGTTCTTTTAACTCACCATGTAAGAAGGCCATCTTAACATCCATGTGATGAATTTCCCAACCATAAGACGCGGCCAAAACAACAAGTAACCGAATGGTCTCAATACATGTCACGGGTGCAAAAACTTCATCATAGTCAATGCCAAATTTTTGAACGTACCCCTTTGCAACTAGACGAGACTTGTACTTGTTTATAGAGCCATCGGCGTGTTTCTTGATCTTGAACACCCATTTCAACCCTATTGGCTTAACACCTTCGGGTTTGTCTACTAGCACCCAAGTCTCGTTTTTGTTTATGGAATCTATTTCATTCTTCATAGCAATCATCCATTCTTTCGAATCCTTTGCTTCAACAAAGGTTCTCGGCTCGTTATCAACCATCAGGGACACATCATCATCATCCATATATAAAGCGAGAACATAGTCATCAAGGTACTTAGGTTGTTTCTTGGGTCGGCTTGATTTGCGCGACGTCGGAGGTGGGTCAGCTTCTTCCAAATCGGGCTGCTCTTGCACCTTCGCACCATGCGGATGAGACGCATCCGCATACTGCCTGGCCGCCGATGGTTGGGCGGAGCCTTGCTCATTCGGCCTATTACTGGACATGGCTGATTCGGATGAGGTCACGGGCGGCGGTATGAGCTCGGGGGCCGTGGATATGTACCAGTCCGTTTCCTTCATCAAGTGTATTACGCCATACTACTTGAAACATACCCGGTGGCTTTGTTATCTCGAGTCCTTGTTCATCCTACTTCCAACCAACGCTTTCATCAAAGATCATATCGTGGCTAACATAAATTTTCCTTGTCTTTGGATCATAAAGACGATACCCCTTTGTGCCCGGTTCGGTCCCCAAGATGGACCAAAGGTCGAGCCCTATCTTCCAACTTCTTCAAATGATGCGCCTCATTCTTGGCATAGGCAAGGCACCCAAAAACCCTAATGTGATGAAGACTTGGTTTTTCTCCTTTGTGCAACTCATGTGGTGTCTTATTTTGTGAAGCTTTCGTAGGAAGACGATTAATCAAATACGTTGATTGTCGAACCGCTTCTCCCCACATGTAATTTGGCACACTCATAGCCTTTAAGATACTTCTTGTCATCTCCATTAATGTCCGATTACGGCGTTCTACGACACCATTTTGTTGGGACGAATATGGAGTCGTCAAATGTCGCTATCCCCTTCTCTTCACAAAACGTGTTGAACACGATAGAGGTGAATTCCCCTCCTCTATCGGTACGGAACACTTTTACATCTTTTGAAGTGACTTTTTCGGCCATTATAACAAACTTTTTGAAGACTTCAAATGCTTCGCACTTTTCTTTCAACAAATAAGACCACATATATCGTGAGTAATCATCAATAAGCACAAACGCATACCTATTTCCGCCAAGTGAGCTAGGTGTGATAGGGCCAAGCAAGTCTCCATGTACAAGCTCTAGGGGTGCGTCCGCGTGGTACCTAGTGCTGGGAGGGAATGGCAATCGTGAATACTTGCCAACGAGACACGCCTCACATATCCGATTCTCATGATCAATGAAAGGCAATCCACGTACGATGTCTCTTCTCTTCATGTTCTTCAAGGTTTCGAAACTTACATGTCCTAGGCGTGCGTGCCACTTCCATGCTTCTTCATCAATCTTACTTTGAAGACATGTTGGAATACCCGGTTGTATATTGATCTTGTATTATCGATTTGGGCTCTTTGGTACCCTCATTAAAACATGGCCCTCCTTGTCAAACAAAGACAAGTTTTCGCCCTTCATCCTTACCTCGCACCCGGCCTCGGTTGCTTGCCCGAGACTAATTATATTGCTCTGCAACTCCGGTATGAAGTAGACTCCACTAAGCAAACGTTGCTCGCCCGATTTTCCTTGAAGAATTATTGACCCTTTGACTTTGATTTCAACACATGATCCATCACCAAATCTCACCTTACCTTTTACGTTTTCATTCATCTCGGAGAAGTAAGATCTATTCCTCGACATATGATTGCTTGCTCCGTTGTCAAGATACCATACATGATCTTCAAAAGATTGAAAAGTCACCCTACTCAGTATCAAGTTTTTCTCATTCAAATTAATCTCTTGGGGTTGGTGAGTCACAACTTCATGCACAAAGACCGTCTAATTTATGTCCTGCCCCTCGGCCATAAGAGCATCTCCCGGCTTTGTTCCTTTTTCGGGGCACTTACTCGCGAAGTGTCCCGGTTTCTCACACCGAAAGCATATTAATTTCGAACGATCCCTCTTCGATTTTCCTCTGCCTTTTTCGTGGTTGGAGTGCGCGTCAAAGGCATCATCGCTGCCTTGCTGTGGATCGGACCACTTGTCGCGGCCCCTTCCCCGACCGCGGCCCCTACCGCGAGCCCCACGACCACGATTCTTTTGATCCGAAAACCCTCGCTTTTCCCCGGTGTTAGTATATAAGAGAGTACTTTGAGAAGTCGAATTAATAGTCTCTTCATTAATCCGTTCCTCATACGCTTTCAAACGACCAACCACATCCTTGAAGTCGATTTTGTTCAAGTCCAACACTTGTTCGAGTGATGCAACGATGTGCATGAATTTCGATCTTGGCAACCCGTTAAGAAATTTCTTCACCAATTTTGAATCTTCTAAGGGCTGTCCTAAAGTAGCCGATTTTGCTGCTACTTCGGACAACTTTCCGGCGTACACATCGATAGAGTCCGTTTCCCCCATCTTGAGTCTATCAAACTCGGTGGCTAGGGTTTGGAGACGTGCCTCCTTTACTCTATCCGCCCCAAGATAGCGAGTATTGATGGTTTCCCAAATTGATTTAGAGGTTTCTTGATTACCAACTTGTAAGATCAAGTTTTCGGGGATCGCTTGAAACAAGAGGGCAATCGCTATATCATTCTTTTCAGCATCATCCGAACCTGGATCAATTGTATCCCATACTTTATGAACCTTTAGAACAACCTTCATGTGCATAGCCCACACGGCATAATTGGTTGGAGATAACATCGGACATTGAACGGTTGCGGAACTTACCTCCCTTCCACGCGTTTGACTTGCGATGCTCACAGGCCTTGCGTTGCTTTAACCGACTTCACTCATTGTGGTTGAGTCCTTCCAAGAATATGTTTATTATAACCCCCTGTTGTAACCTTTCGGCCGACTACCTTTCGGCCTGGGCTATATTTTTTTTTGTGTTGAAGACTCCTTTAAACACGCAAGTCTTCAATGGACACGCGATGAATCCGTCCCCTGTTGATACGAAGAACACGGTAGCCTCCTCCCGGGATCAACCGATACACGGCAACCCTACCACGGTGACTCCTCCCTCTTCACGCAACCTCGGCTCTGATATCAATTGAAGTAAACAACGGATTCAAAACACAACACACGTATAAAACACAACTCACTTTATTAATATTCGGAAAATAACTCAAAACCGAACAACACTCGCCGCCACACCAATGGTTCGGCCGACCCCTATTATATAGACTCACTAGTTTAGACAAAACCTTAACCGAAAAAGAAATAGATAAATATCATTAAGGAAATATACTAAAACTTAAACTCCTACTTCTTAGGAGATTCCTAATCCTTATCTATTAAGGAAATTATCCAACACGTTTCACCATTAAATTTCGATAACCATAGACCAAGCAGCCATTCTCCACGCGGATCCATGTTAACAAATTAAACGATGTAACGAAAAATCGTCAACATATAACTTACTCTGAGAGGCACGACATCATATGGTGACTTCTTGCACCAGTTGCCAAATGATAATGAGTTACCGTAGCGATGAGGCCATTGTAACACATAACCTTAACACGTAATCACAAAAACATCAGCAAAGGATCGCCTAATTTTTTGGCAAAGCTGACCAAAGTGCATAATATGGCGTGAGAGATAGAGACTCTCGGTCGCACGCAGCGTGGCACCGCATATAGGGTTTTGACATATATATACACACACATACACATATATATGGTGCCATGCAGTGATGCGACTGAAAGCTCTTCCCCTTCACTTTACACTGCGTTGAATCAAACAACTATCTCCTTCCTAATTGACATATAATCATCTTTCAGGTGTCTTTAGTTTCCATGCATGCAAACTTTGATTTGTGACCTAGCTGTATATGCAGGCACAAAGTTAGCTATATATATATAGGGGAGACGCGACGCCGAAAGAACAGATTGTAGGAGTTGGCAGAGATGGGTACGTGATAAGGATGACAGGGCAAGCACATAGGTGAGTCACGTCTAAAACATGGATACTTCCAGGAAATGGGACGTGATTTTTCTTGCTAAGTAAGCACCAGCGTACCACTAATATGATCATTATTAGCTCAATTTCTAAACCAGTCATTCTGAAGTGGAACAAAATGAACCAACATGATAATGATGGATGAGCTACGTAGCGCATTCTTAGCCGTTAGATTCCTATTTTCGATTGAAACAGAAACAAGCTAGCGGTGGATTTGTCCCGAATAGGGACACGTCAAAGTATATGCATGAAATACCTGGGTAGTTTAAAGGCAGAAACCAAAGCCAAGTGTCATAGTTAATGTCGTTCGATGACGAACGCTGGGTCAACTAGCCAAGGCACGACAAAGCTGTCCTTTTTACAAACGCCAAGAGCTTTATTGTAGAACTTACTTCAAAAGGAAGAGCTCTGTTTCTTGAGAATTTAAATAATTCGCATTCACTCGATTTACATAGTTTTTTTTGTGTTTTTCTTCTTAACTGATCTATTTACCATTTGTACAATAGTTACTGTTTATCTACAATGAATTCTAACGTATAAGGTAATGACTAGTTACATGTTCTGTTCAGCTATGTACAATAACAAACTTCTAAGTTACAATATTTACAAGACTAAGTGTAACAGCTCAGCCTTAGCGTTGCTGCCTTGTTAGTGCTTCACCTCGGTACCTCGGTTCAACACTTCTTCACTTTGGTGGTTCTTTGCTTCTCTTTAGCTCTTCTTTCATCTCAGACTGTTTGTCTTCTTCAGTTTAGTCCGACCTTATTTTGTCTTCACCTCTTTAGTTCAACTTCCTTATCTAGTTCAGCTCGGCCAACATACTTGGTCACTTCCTTACTTGTTTAGGTCGGTCCTCCTCAACTCTTCCTTATCCAGTTCAGCTCGACTACCATATTTGGTCACTTTCTTCATTCTTTGTCCAGGTCGGTCCTTTTCAGTTCAGCCCGGCTGAGCTTATTTCTACACTCTCCCTCAAGCTTAGTTGTATATATTCATAAATTTTATTTTCTGCGAAGGTAGCCTTCAAGGCCGGTAGTAGTTTAGTACCCAGAATCCGACTTCGTGCAGTGTTGAATTCTGGGTTCACTCCAGCCAGGAAGCGAAAACTCGCTCCCTTTCTGTTATCTCTTTATACAGTGCAGCATCAGTGATACAAGACCACTGATGTGCTTCGAACAAATCAATCTGCTGCCACACCTTGGTAAGTAACGTATGGTACTTTTGGACAACAAGTTGCCTTGTTTAAGCTCATGAAGATGAGATTCAATATCATACAGGTCTGAGATGTTGTCCTGCTTGGAATACATCTCCTTGACTGCAGTCCAGATCTCTGCTGTAGTAGTACTCATCATAAAGTCGTGAGAAATGTCTGGCTGCATAAAACGTATCAGCCATGACATAATCATGTTGTTTTTGACTTCCATAGTAGGACATTTGCATCTGTTTCAGATGGAACATGGACTGTCCCATATAGGTATTCCTCCTTGTCTTTGCCGGTGATGAACATCTCTACCCCTCGAGACTATGAGAGGTAGCTATCTGCATTAAGTTTATGGCTGATGATGACAATGGAGGAATCATCAATAATTGAGGAACACGAAACACCCCTTATGCTTGATGAGAGGTGGAGGTGGACTCCGTGTATTCAGTTGGACCGAAAGACGTAGTCATTTTGAAAGTATTTTAAGAATTGTAGAAAATAGAGTATGCGAAATTCGGTAGTTGTGAATCAGAGTGGCTATGATACCATGTTGAGAATTGAAAGAATTTGTATTCATTCTAGTTAAAGAAAGATTTACATGGTTGTTTCCTATTTATAGGTGTGTTTTTCTGCCTAACGGATTTATTTTACCACTTGCACAGTGGTTATTGTTTATCTACAGTGAATTCTAACGTATAAGGTAACGGCTAGTTATCTATTCTGCTCAGCTATGTACAGTAACAAACTTCTAAGTTACAATATTTAAAAGACTAAGTGTAACAGCTCAGCCTTAGTGTTGCTGTCTTGTTAGTGCTTCATCTCGATACCTCGGTTCAACACTTCTTCACTTTGGCGGTTCTTTGCTTCTCTTTAGCTCTTCTTTCACCTCAGTTTGTCTGTCTTCTTCAATTCAGTCCGGCCTTATTTATTCACCTCTTCAGTTTAGCTTCCTTATCTAGTTCAGCTCGGCCTGCATACTTGGTCACTTCCTTCGTTGTTCAGGTCGGTCCTCCTCAGCTCTTCCTTATCCAATTCAGCTCGGCTACCATTCTTGGTTACTTTTTTCATTCTTTGTCTAAGTCGGTCCTTTCTAGTTCACCTCGGTTGGATTTATTTCTACGGACTTCGAAACGGAGTTTTATAGGCTAAAAGGAAGACGGTGGTGTATTTTCCCTCCGTCTTCTGAACTTATGGAAATTGTAAAAATACAAAAGCAATTTCTATAAGTTTAGAATCGGTTTCCAATGTTGACTCCTGATGATTTTTTTGGACTCTTGACTCCCAGATATTTGTACTCGCTTCCCAAGCCTTCTATTCTCCTCATCTTCATTGATATTCACGAACAGTTTTTAAACATGCAAAGAATACACAAAAAATATCTGAAATAACTAAAATTTATAAAAACGACTCTAAAAAAGAAAAACTATAAAGTAGAAAGGAATACGAAAAGTACTACAAAATGACTCAAAAAAGCTACTAAAAGCATGCCTAAAATCGGACTTATTAAAGATCTATTCAAATTCTTGTAAATGTGTAATCTAGCTATTATCGACAAGACTTCGAGAGACTCTGGATTTGTTGACTAATTGTTCCCTAACAAAACTATCTTAGGTCTCCCTATCACTACTAGGTTAGACACTTTCGTGTTGCAATCACATAACAGTTAGATCTAGTATAAGCAACACTTTGGATATCGATGAAGTTTAAAACATATAACTCAAAGATAGCAATCTTGAACATTCATGGGAATGATGCGCATAGTTAGAGAACCATAAATAATTTTTTGATTGTGTTAATGTAGCTGAATGTGATCAAAGTTTTGTTTAGTTACTCTGTTCATATGCTTTTTAAATGTGATATCATCCCAAAAATGTGAAGCTTGTGCACTTCTGGATTTTAACCTGGTATGTTCTTTAACTGTGGGTCTATTAGAAGCAACCATTGGTTATGCAATATTTTCAGGATCAGCAGTATAGCTTTATGTCATGTATAGTAACCCGCAGCCATGCACTAGTACGCGGTCAATGTATGTGCAAATTGCCCAAACAAAATTTAGGTTTGAATGATGATGGTGCTGCATTTTATTCTTACGCCTACCTTCAGTTTTTGCACTATTAGGCCCTCTTCACACTTTTCTAGACAACAGTGTGTCTATACTTTATCCATCTCTAAAGTAGCTCTTTTTTTGGTCTTTGAAGTGCGTTGTTGTTACGTTATTGCTGCAAATAGAACACATACTACTTTTATTTTGTATAAACTGAAGTTCATATTTCTCTGATCTACCACGCTAATTGGACTGCCTTATTCAGCTTGTGACTTTCGTTTATGTCTATGTTTCTATGGAACCTTCTTAATCCAAAGAATGAAACAGGCAACAGATGGATATTGTTTCTTGTTCAGAACAATCTAAGCACTTGGGGTGGGGGTGGGGGGGACCTTGTTTGACTCTAAGCCAAGATCAGTTTGGGACATGCTTCAGAATTTGATGTCTATGTTTTTGTTGCTTGTTCTCATCTATGTAGATAATTGCATCTTCTACATTAAATTGAGCTTGGTCAACTTGATTTGTTTCTCATGTTTGTTATTTCATATTCTAATGCTGTTAACTTATGCTTTGTGACCTTGAAATCATGGATTCGAGCCACGCAAACTTTTTGCATAAGTGTAGGGTAATACTGCGTATATCAGATCGCGAAGCGATGCAGCCCCTCCCCGGACCCTACGCAAACACAGGAGCTTAGTGCACCGAAAACGCCAATTTTTTTTGTTATTGAAAATTTCATTAGTTGAATATAACTAACGCAAGTGTCCTTCTGACAGAATGAAGCTGTTCTGAGCGCTTGTTCTGCGCGCTTGTTCTGAGCCATCTCCGTAAAATCCTGTTTCTACTGGGGAAGAAACCGGGACAAGGGAGAGTAGTTGAGAAATAAAGAATTAAGAAATATTGGATTAGATGTACCATTTGAACAATTATTTATAACCAGTTTTGCTTCTTTTTCTTTTTTCCGTTGTGGACTTCTTCTTAGCCTGAATGGATAAATGAGATATGGTAATTTGTTGGTTTCTGGAAACCCAAAACCAGGGTGACAAAGTGAAAAGTCTTCAGCTTTTCTCTTTATGACTGATAATCCTTGATATCTGGTGAGGGAGGTCATGACAGACATGGCCTTTTCTCTTACATTATAATTTAGAATCTTCCAATTCCCTCTTCGTATGGACTTCTTGTAAGATTACTAGATTGGAACTAATGAGTTTTGAGGGTCACTGGAATTATGCTGAATTTTGGGCGCTCATCTTCTAAAGAAGAGAAATCAGAGGCATGATTGAGATGATTCTTCATCCAATAACTTGCTGTGTGTTCAAGCAAATTATACCACGGAGTATTTGGAAAACTCATCGGCGTTGCTAGCTATAGTCATTTGGATTGCGGAAAGATCAAATTAGCATCGGTTTCTTTTATTATGTTATAGTTCTGATGGTCATTACAGTTGACATATCTAAGTGACGATTTTGTTTAGGTTTCATCATGTCATTTCCCTCCTTGATTTGTTATGTTGCTTTTGTTGAACTCTTTGAAGAAACAACCTAGAAGCCCAATCAAGCGCATTCGCTCGACTCACGAAGTCCTGAACCGTGAATTCACAAGTGTTTCACTCTGAATCATACCCCGACTCCAAGGGCGTCATCGCCTTAGTCCCAAGGAGTTTCATAGATGATGTAAACTAGGCCACACAGCGGATTTTTAGGTTAGAGGGTCACGACTTGGTGTCCACAAAGTGTCTATACCAAACTTGCTCAACCAACAACATTTTCACATGCCTGTGTAAGTCATTAGTTTTAACCATCTATCCAGTACCTGGGGAGCTCAATGGTGTCGAGTGATTGAAGAAGTCATAAGAAGAAACAAGATAAATTAGAGATGGAAAATCAGAGAAGTGGGTAGATCCCAGAGGCGCCTCGGGTTCTTACTTTTTTTTTGATTTTTTTTTGTGGGGGGGGGGGGGGGGAGGGATTGGTTTGTGACATTAAAGGAGTTGATGGCAATATCTGCAATCTTGGGACCATTGACACCACAATTTGACGCCCTTGTGGACAAAGATGCAATGAATGAGGTGATCAGTTTGGGCCTTTAACTTACGTCTTATGGTGCAATATCTAAAGCAGGTAACGATTTAAACTTCTTGTGTTCAATGAGGACAAACATATGAACATATTATTTAAATATGTTAACCCTTCAAACGATGTGAATAAGTGGATTCATATGTCGTTGGAAAAATAAACGGCGATGCATTAGCCTCCCGTGTTTGCACAGGGTCCGGAGATCCGTCAGATCGCTTGGAGATCTGTCAGATCGCTTTGTAATCTGATGTACGCATCCTTACCCTACAGTTTGTGCAAGATATTGTTTTCGCGGTTCGAGCTTATGACCTCAACGTCACACAGCGGCAACCTTACAAGTTACTCCAATCTTGTCGTGGGAAAAATGCTTTAACCAAACTACGTGAATAGAACCTCAATTTAATTAATTAGAGTTGTACTTCTCCATTCTAAAAATATTCTCTTACTTTGATCTACTTTGACTTGAGTATAATTTAAAAAAGTAAAACTTGGTAGTTCATTATTCTTATTATATCATTCATTGGTTAAATAAAATAAAAAGAAATTATGTGAGTGTTAATTAAATGAGTAGTTTAGAAATTTTAACTATTAACTATTAATATTTAATATATTTAAAGTAGACAATATTTTTGTGACAAACCAAAAGAGAAAAGGGGACAACATTTTTAGAAGAAAGAGAGTAAGAATGATTCAGCTTTACATTATCAAGTTTAGTTTCAGTATAAGGATATATATATATATATATATATATATATATATATATATATATATATATGTGTGTGTGTGTGTGTGTGTGTGTGTGTGTGTGTGTGTGTATACAAAATGAATTTTGACACGATTCTTGGGGTTGAGACCAGGGAAGCCATAAAGTGATGCAAGATATGAGGTCTCCAATCACGCGTTGCCATGTGTACAAGCAACTCTTTTTTAAAAACAAAAAAAATTTAAACATCTTCCATTTTTGTACACGTGTCAGCGTGTGATTAGAGGCCTCATATTTTGCCTTACTTTTTGCCTCTCCTAGTCTCAACCGCGATTCTTTACACTCTCAACATAAGTTGAGCCCATAATTTCCTCACCTCCCTTTCCACCGCATGACACGTGTCCTCCACCTCCTCATACACACATTCTTGAAATGAATTTTGACACGATTCTTGGGGTTGAGACCAGGGAAGCCATAAAATGATGCAAGATATGAGGTCTCCAATCACGCGTTGCCATGTGTACAAGCAACTCTTTTTTAAAAACAAAAAAAATTTAAACATCTTCCCTTTTTGTACACATGTCAGCATGTGGTTGGAGGCCTCATATTTTGCCTTACTTTTTGCCCCTCCTAATCTCAACCGCGATTCTTTACACTCTCAACATAAGTTGAGCCCATAATTTCCTCACCTCCCTCTCCACCGCATGACACGTATCCTCCACCTCCTCATACACACATTCTTGCCTATCTCTTCATCTAACCCCACTATCTTTTGGTGCCACGTGGCGGGCGGTGGAGATGGGGTGAGAGATTTGAGAGTTAGGGGATACCCCTCAAACAGATCAAAAATTGCTTTCTAGGACATATTTATACCGAAAATGAAAGAAGATCTCCGTGAGTCTTGAAAAGTTATGTTTGAGGAGACGTAGCTTTCTGATGGAGAGATTAGAGAAGAAATTGCTAAATTTGTCAAAATCATCGACTGCCCACTTGCCGGAGGAGACTCAGAAATGCACCAATGAGAAAAAGGGGTACCCACATTTATGGTTTTCTTTCTACCACGGCTAGATTCCTGTTTGTGAAGAGGCCACAAATTTATTGGAACTCAGCTGTACAAATGGGAGATGTCTTTGTTGCAGACATTTTAAGCAACCAAGAGAATTGTTCCCTTTTCTTTTTTCTTGAATCTTGATTTTAAAAACATGTTGCTTGGACGTAGTTGGTTTTGTAACGGGTCAAAATGTGCAATCAGTGTTCCTGTTATTTCCAAAGCATGGCCCCCAGTTGCATTGGATATGTCTGACTTTGTCTGATATCCTACAATTACTAACTTGGACGTTACCATGGCTTTCCTTTAAAATGGTTTGCCTTTTTCTTTAGTTTTTTGGACCCGTTTACACAGGGTCCAGGTCTTACCATGCACTTAGTTTTTGCCAAACACTAATAACTTTCCATTCTTCGGTTATGTATGGAAAGATAGAAAAAAAAATACTTACTGTATTAAACCTACGTATCTTAATGTTGATTCAGTCTCCTTTCTCCCGTGGATCTGCTAGGTCTTCAGTGTTGGCTGAGATGGAGCGAGTGTAATACTTGAAACGAGCAGGGAATAGGAAGTCGAGGACTTGTATTTGATTGGTGATGATCGGGATGGTTTTTGGCAGTAACTAGTGTATGATAAGTGGCCAGAATTTTGTGCGTATTGCCCCAGATCGGGAATGTTGAGGATTCTTGTTTTCGAAAACACCCTCAGTTACAGGGAAGGAGGAACGACTCGCAGATACAAATGCCCACAAGGAAGCTAAGAAGGTAATATATGTGCACAAACAGTCTTAGAATCTTGGGAAGTCCATGGATGCGAATGGACAAGATATTGAGGAATTGTCCATACGTAAAATCATAATTATTTATATTACAGGGGGCTGGATCCTAAACATCAGAGTGCACAAGAGAAAGGGAAAGGCAAAGCACTACTGAGCAATTCATGTATCACTTGATACGGACGACTTCTGTTTTTCCGCCGCTTAGCAAACGAAATATGAATACCACAGCCACAAGCCTATCAACTCATAAGTAGGTAGCTCACCGTTCTAAGACAGTGATTGGGAGTGAGTGACCAGCTCTGCGTCGGGCACGAACGGAGTTGATTGCAGGGCCTTTCTTACTAATAAGATAGAAATTTCTCGTTTAGTATTGCTTTGGCTTCGCCCTATCTTGCTGGCGCGGAAGCTACCACAACTAAAAAAAAAAAAACTACTAGACTAGACTATTCCCTGCTCGCTCCTACTCCACTTGCTTCCTTTTTCATCCTCCTACGTATCTTGATGTTGATTCAGTC
>AP025053.1:31991216-32014737 GCA_036186865.1 Eustoma russellianum | reverse complement strand
TGTTTAAAGGCAAAAAGGAAGGGATTGAGCTGCGCGAAAGCCGTTGCGCTAACGCGCATCCCTTTTCTTGCTCGTTAACGCTCTTTTTTGATTGCAGGGCCTTTCTTACTAATAAGATAGAAATTTCTCGTTTAGTATTGCTTTGGCTTCGCCCAATCTTGCTGGCGCGGAAGCTACCACAACTAAAAAAACAATATTAGACTAGACTATTCCCTGCTCGCTTTAGAACTGTTCGTTTTTTATCAGAAGGTTGTGATTTGGTCTTTGAGGCAGCAAGTATTGTATTGGTTGTTGTGCCCTCTTGAGGTTTTTGTGAATCTGCCAAGTATATGTTGTACAACCAGGCGTATAAGTTAGCGTACATCTTACTAATTCAGAATCAAAAGGATGTCACATTTGTAAATAAGAACGGTCTATGCTAGCTTGCTCTTTATTTTATAACAAGTATATCTCATCGTGCAACAAATTCATCCTTGTTTATTTTGCGGATTGAGAACCTCTTGAGTAGACCCTGTGCGTTTTGGCTAAAGACAACCATGTTGCCTTGGAAATGAACCCCGACTTGTTTTTCATTTTATTATTTGTAAGTCGCACCGAAATTATTTAAAACTAATGTTATCAGAATTCAGTTTTTACATACATGATTTCGCCTGTTTGGTATCTTACTCAATGCATAACTTGGTCAATACTTCAATATTTTTTTTGGGAGCAAGTTAGTAGAGTTTTTTTTTTTTTGGAGGAAGTGCATGAGTTATACAATTTAATGCTAATTACCTATTGGGTTGGCACTTATTTCTCCGTTTATCTCTTTTTGAGTTATACTAAACAACTAGTATGATGCTGGATGATTGGTCATTTACTAAACACATTTTCTAAATTATTTCATTTTAGTCGTTTTGGCTCAATGTTTGATGATAAACAATTGCCTTTGACTAATATTTACAAAAATTAAACTGAATTATGTTATTGTCATGTGCATTATACGTGATTGTTGTCTAGGAAAGAGGCTATTGCCATGTATATTGATGAGTTTGAAACAACTTCTTATACAAATTGTAAGGTAAAGCTGCGTACATCAGATTGCGTTTCGGCTTTTCTCCGCATCCTACACAAACATAAAAGTCTAGTATACCAAAAACGCCATTTTTTTGCTTATGTGGATATTCAGAAGTAAAAAGTTTAACTAAGGAAGTTGAGCTCAAGACCTAACTTCCAGAAGCTCAACTCCATATCTTTGCTAAAAACATGGTAATCAGAGATATAGGAAAGCGAGTTAGACTTGGACATAATAACGTACGGTTAATTTTTTTCATTTATATTTTCGACAAATACTCTTGGAACTAGGGTTTAAGGACTTTTAAGATTCGGACTTAATCTTTTTGTACCCAATAAACACGTACACGATAAAGTTCCTGCAATCATGCGCACATGAGGCTTAGAACTTCAGTATGATTTGAGTCATAAATTTCAATCCGGTGCTTGAAATACATATAGATGCCAAAAACCGTAAATCGCAAAACACAGTATAGGTTCCAGTTACACCTTCGCTGGGTAATTTAAAAAAAAAATCAAATAGTCCCAAAGGTGATTATAATCATAATCACTATAATCATATATAAACACATGCAAGAACTTATTAACTTATTATAACCCTAAACTCTTAGTATATCAAACACCTCCGAGTATTTCAAAATTTGATACCGATTCTGATAAGGCAAAAATATCCATCTGTCAGTCAACAAACAGTCAACGGCAAATCCAGGTTTAGGAGATCAACTCCTACAGTTCGGTAGAAATGCACCTCTGCTCGGTCATACTCACTTCGGCTCAGCAAGGTATTGCTTACCAAAGCATCCACTTCTTATTGGAACAATAAGCAATACACCAAAGGGTTTCACCTCGGCCCCGAGCTCCATCCTCGGCTTCTACTTAAAAGGGGGCATACTCCAAATCACTTCAGTCAGATCAGAGCAGGACACCAGGCCCCTCTTTGCACCTCAGCTGAGGAATCAACCGTAACTCCGCCTCGTTAAGTATGGAACCATCTGTCAGATGTGCAGTATAAAGAAGGGGTACACATCAGATTACTCAACCTACATACGTCAAGGTCTCATCAGCAGACCTATTGGTCCCATCAGCAGACCTATAATGTCATAGTCTCACTGTCAAGCAAAGGTCACATCCGCCGTCAGAGGCAAGAGACGGAAGGAAGGCAACAAAAGCAAGACGACGGACAGAGAGAAATAGATTCGAAACGTTTTTCTTCTCTCTAAGAACTAATACCAGAAAATCTCCATAGACAAAAACTGTGAGATCTTCTCAACTCTTCAAACACAAAACATATCTCAGAGAGAATGACCCAAACTGACTTGAGGGTCGGAGGGTTTTACTCGGGGTCACACCCCTGAGACCTCTGATCTTTGATTCTCTGTGCAGGTCATCGAGGAAGTTGTTAGATTTTTCAAGTTCAAACAAACTAACGACGTGACTTTTGGATCACTTCTGATCCTTGGTGAAGATCCGGCTTCATCAGACTCTACGCCGCATAATAACATAAATTTTATATGTCACATTGTAGACTGCACTTTAATACGGTCCTTGCGTAGATAATATTCTTTTATTTGTTTGGCAAGTAGAATGGGATGCAATTCTTTTTCAAAGTTTGAGTGCGTTAGTCAGTCGTTTGCCAGGATAGGCTATTCATATGATTGACTAAAAACAACACATGAATACCCATCCTTTGTTTATAATTTATTTATATGTGTGAAAAAAGGAGAGGCAAATTGTTGGGACAAAACTGTGTCTGCCTGATTCTTTGTTTGCTTGTCTGGATCTATTCCTTGTGATCAAGAAATTGTGACAAATGACTTCTCATAACATCGTTCAATTGATACTTTGATAGATTTTATTATAAGAGATCGTTGCTTCAACTTTTAGCAGCTGCAGTGTAAATATTAATATGTTGTCATTAGTTCTTTATAACAAAATGAAATTAGACTTGATATTTCGTAGATATTTAAAAGATTGCAAAATTTCTTAATTTATATCGTTTCAAAACTTTTTAAGAACGAAACATGGTAAGTCTTTGAATTAGGATATGAGGCTTATGCATTACAAGAAATTGATAGGCTGAGGACCTGGTATGCATAAATATACTTTCGGTAAGTCATTCCGTAAGTCTTCATCAAATCTAAAAAACAGTTGAACTCCTAATTTATATCATCCACAATATATCTTGAGGCTGGGACGGTGGTACCTCTCATCGCGAGCGAATGGACTTTTCATCAAAAAGAAAATTGAATGGCCACAAGGGGAGAGAATGCTGACGTTAACAAACGTTGACACCCCCGGACATGATTGATGCATTACTTCAATACCATTTTCACAAGAAACTTTGGTCGGCAAGTTTTATTTTTTTTATGGTTTTTAATATAAGCCAAACGCTTAGCATCTTACGAATAATAAATACAATAACAACATTAATTCATTGTTTTAGGAGTCAGATGTACACAACCATACCATATGTTAAAAACACACAGATATTGTTTTCCGATGACCCATAATAAAAATTACGGCAAACTGTGTTGATCAATTTTTACTTCATAATATAAAAAACGTAGCCAATTTAATGAGTCATTTTGCTTTATTCTATTATATTCTAAAGTCAAATACTCAATTAGAAATGAAAACATTGCTAATAATAAATGAAAGACGAAAAAAAAAATGACTCTTCATAGTAGTAGTTACATCCTTGGAGATTGCCCTCATTCGGTGGGAATTTAACATTAATTATAGGCAACTATAATTTAATTATTTTCTTAATGAAGGATCAAAGTTTGATATGCCGTCCTTTTGCTTCTCAGCAACCACATGGCAACTTTGCAAGGGTATCGTCCAACTTGCAAGATCCGGTCTGTCTCTTTTCCTTATCTAAATTAAATCTGTAGTATTAGGTAACTGTAAGTATTATTGTTCTGGAGCCAAGGCCAATACTTTTGGCTCTATAGGGTTCCACCGCTCCTGCCATAAAGAGTTTCATAGAGGATGCAAATTAGGAGCTCAACGTCTTTTTAGGTTGGCAAGCATTGTTAGGAACCAACACAAGGTGTTCGCTGCAAACCGAGTCACCAATCTTCTAACCCAATTAAGCGGATACAATGACATAGTATTATTGGCTTAAACAGCAGTAAAGCAGCCACGCAGCGCGTGTCTTGGTTTAGACCTGCGTTTTTCTGGAGTAATGTCTCAACACGAATATCAACTGAGATATGCTCTGAAGGCAATTGTAAGAATTATTGTTGTTACAACAAGAGAAAGCAAGAGAATCCAACTCCAGCTCTTATTCCATTGTTTGCTTCTATATATAGAGATCAGACAATATGTCCTAATGTAACAATTATTTCAAGTGTTTCTTGTTTTTGGGTCTAATCTTTTTGTACAAGTAAATGGATCTTTACTTAACTGGAGAGACTTCTTCAATATTAGGCCAGTAATAGACAAATATGTTAGAGTAGTCATATGCTTTCCACAACCATGAGTGTTTGTGTTTATAATACTATTTGTCTTTTTTTATTTTAAGTTTTCGTTGTATTTTATAGATTCCTTTTTTACATAAACAAGTTAACCAAACTTGTTTGAGCAACGGAGTTTGTTTTATTGGTATTTTTTTAACAAAAGAAAGTCAACCAAACGAGTTTGTGTGACATACTCTGGTGACTACTATACAATCAAGTGGCTAAATGGTTTGAGAATTCTAATTCGTATAATAGAAAAAGGTATTACACTTCGTGATGAAAATTAGGGTTTGAATCTCTTTCTTTAAACAAAACAAAACAAAAAAAAAATCTTCTCTTCTTTCCCGTGTGTATAAAAGCCAAAGATTTGGATAATGGAAAAATCACAAGTTTAAAAGATTAATGATAAAAATCGAGGTTAGAATCTCATCTCCACTCTCATGATGTATGTATAGAAATAAAACAGAAAAAGATGGTTTTAAATAAAAAGGTCAAAAGCTCGAGAGAGTTTGTATAGTGTAGATGCCTACTTCTGTTTTAGTACAATTTAGGCAGCAAATTTCGATGAGAGGGTAATACCATGTAGAAGGAGACGTGATCCTCTGACTACAATCCCCTCATCTACTATTCTACTACACGACATGCGGCATTAAGGAGTGGTGAGACTAGATACGAGTGACCTTCATCTAGCCTCACCATTCCTTTCTGCTGTTACGTGTCGTACGGTGAGAGAGTACGTGAGAAAATTGTAGGTAAGAGGTTCCAAACTCTGGAGAAGTTGAAGAAGTCATTATTGATTTCAGGGACAAACTCTTGGATCTTTCACTCATTTGAAGTGAACCCATTGAAACTGTACAAAGACTTATTATTACAATTTATTACAGATAGAGTCAGGGTCTCGCTGGAATTAGACTTTCTATATCTTAAGATGGAGTTATTGTTTATATGTCATTCATCCTCTCTACACCCTATACTGGATATGATTCTTGTTGTTGTTTGTTGTTACAATTTATAAACAAATTGAGGAATATGCTCTAGTGATTAGAGACATACGACAGAACTCATAGTGCCTTAGAGTCCTACCATGTTTCATTGGTATCCCAATACATTATAATTTTCCTAAAGAATACTTAACGTACCGAAACTTTTAATTAGTAGGATCAAATCCGCTCATTATGTTAAAAATACATTACAACAAATACTGTACGCTGTACGCTGTACGCTGTACGCTTTTCCATTGGATTATGCTGTGGGGTTGAAGCAGGCATTCTTGATGATTACCCCCGCCGCTTGTACATTTGAAATTGGACTTTCTTTTTGGCAATAAATAGTCTACAAAGGTCTCGGGAAAGGATCCTCTCACCGCAAGAGGGTGCGATGACGCGTGACCGCGTGACACGTGGCAGCAAGGGAGGATGGTGAGGCTAGATGCAGGTGACCCTCATCTAGTCTCATCACCATCTCTTGCTGCCACGTGTCGCGTGGTCACAAAGAGGGTGAGGAAAGTAGATGTGAGGAGATTCCAACCCTTTTCTTTCGTCAATTAGGTTGCAGAGCAACATGACTTGGGAGATACAAAAACGACTAATTATTGTACGGGATTTGCTTAGGTACCATTTGCATTATGCAGTTAAATCACCCAGCATTCAACCCTTTTATTTCGGGATAGGATCCCCTCAGCGCAAGGGGGGCGCAGTGACGCGTGACCGCGCAACACGTAGCAGCAAGGGGGTGGTAAGGCTTCATCTAGCCTCACCACCCCTCCTTGCTGCCACGTGTCGCGTGGTCACAAAGGAGATGAAGAAAGTGGGGGTGAAGAGATCCCAACCCTTTTATTTCACCTACCAGTCTCCAACTTATTGTGGTTTTACTCCCACTTCCTCTTTTGTTTTAGATGTAAAACAATTGAAAGGTAAGTTAATGTTGATTTTTTTTTTTGAAGCAAAAGATCAAATCTCTCGCTCCGAAGATCATTAATGTCCTAGTCTCATGGAGCTACGTGAAGTATGCGAATCAGGAGCTTAACGGCATTTTAAATTGGTAAGGCATTGCCAGAACCCATACAAGGTGGCTACCGCAAACTGAGTCAGCAACCATTTCACCCAATTGAGCAGGATACAATGACATAGCCATTACCGGTTAAGATAGCAGTACTGCACTCACGCTGCACGTATCCCAGTTCGAACTTGCGACCTTTGTTGGAACAATTTCTCAATCGAGTATCAACTGAGTTATGCAATAGAGGGCTTTTGTGCATGTATATGTATAGACCAACTGTTTTTCTTGCGCGTATGTTTTATTTTTTTAATTAAAACGAGATTTGCATCACCATTTTTACTCTTACACTTATATCGCCCCTATATTCGAATAGTTATTGGGTTTCTGAAATTTTCAATTTGCTGTACTTTAAGAGCAACCATCAATAAGAATGAATAGTAACGAAAATTGTGATGTAAATAATGAGATCTAAGAACATTCTAACACAAAACCTTTATGCATGCCAAACAGCCAAAGGAAGTTATGGTAGAACAATTTTCATTCTTCATTGGTCATGCAGAATGAAAATTTCCACCAAAAAACTTACCAAAGATGGCAGCCTGAGTATTGTCTCTACTTGGTTTTCACAATAATTAATCGTTCCCCAATTCACAATTGAGTTAATACAAACTACATAATATTTTTAAGAAGTACTGATCCATGTCAGATACCATATGTTTCTTCAGTTATAATTTTTTGCCTGTGAAAATGTAAAAGTAATATTATGACAACAAAATTTCATTAATAGTCTAGATGATAATATCGACTATCTCTTCAATGTTGGGAGTATTATTTGACTCGTAAATGGTGGCTTGTAAAGTACAAAAGCGGGGGGGGGGGGGGGGGGGGAGGGGAATACAGACGTCTCCTGAAGAAGATTCTTAGTGTAAATCTAGCCTTTTGAAAGCTTCACGCACAAAGTGGATTTGCAGAGATGATGTTCTTATTCTCTGTGCTGCTCCGTGCAGAAAAAGAAAATGTCTTTCAGTAAAGTTGGTGGATATTGCTATAATTAGGGGTGTACATGGTCCGGTTCAGCCGGTTTTTGAGAATCTTACGGACCAAACCGTTTGTTACGGTTTGGAAAATAAAAAACGAAAACCGGTCAACAAACCGTTTGACCGGTCCGGTCTAGTCCGGTTTGGTTTCGGTTTTTTCCGGTTTTATTCACCTGAAGCATTGATAACGTTGATTAAAAAAGTCAAAATTCATAATCAAAATTGAGGACAAGTTTTCTTCCTGATAGGATTTTTTTCAAACTAAAAATGAAACTATACTCCCTTAGTAGAATACTAATATACCTTAATTTATCATAGAATATTATTATACCTTAATTTATCATGTCTTGTCAAGAAACGCATACTATAATAAATTACACAAAGTACCTGAACCTCAACAAAAGGATGGATTAAGGTGATAGAGTAGTTTAATCGAAAAATCGTCCAAGTATCCTTAATACTCAATCATGTAATCACATTATTTGCATACAGAATAATCATGCAAGTAACAAAAATTCAATTCTTTCATACTTTTACAGGATGATAAACAATGTGTGGAAATAATTATACACTAAGAATTACTAAAAATCAAAGAAGTAATTAAACGAGGATAAATAAATCAAAGGAAAAAACTAATATTTTCTTAGGTATAATCAGACAAATCCACTAGGTACCAAACCTTTGTTAGCAAAAAATGATTAATCAACTGAGTTTTTCCTTCCCAAGTTATAAACATCCAATAAAAAACAAACTCACAAACAATATAAACAAATAACTAAAATACTACTATAATGTATAAAATATAATTAAATATATAATGTATAATCAAACTTATATATATATATATATATATATATATATATATATATATATATATATATATATATATATATATATATATATATAACCGGTATGGTCCGGTTTATACGGATTGAAATTCTTAAAACCGGAAACCGGACCAAATGAAACAGTCCGGTTTTGAGCATTTATTAAACCGACCATGAAACCGTGGTCCGGTTTTTTACGGTTTGGTTTGGTCGGTTTGGTGCGGTTCGGCCGGTTTTTAAAAAGCATGTACACCCCTAGCTATAATACAAGTTGTATGATGCAACTAGCTATACTAAATGATAGGCGCATTGTACGTATTTGATTCATTAATAAGGCAAAAAGAGCCTCATGGCATAGTCCAGCAGTACTCAGGTTGAAAATTGCTCCCAAGAAAGCAAGGGTTCGAATCCGGGGACATTTGCAGTGTGTGTGCTCTATTCTGCTAGTCTGGAGAGGGCAATTGCTCTATTTCTGCTAGTTTGTAGGAGGCACCTTGCGTGGGTCATCGTGTGCAGACTGCCAAATTAAGAGGCCGTTGAGCACCCGATTTACATCCTCCACAAGTTTCATGAGGCTGGAACAGTGGAGACCCCAGGACGACGGATTTCGCCTGCTCCCAAGAAATAAGGCAAAAACCAGTAAGAGTCCTACCACACCCAGTCCCAAAGGTAGTGTAGGGAGGTAAATCAGGTACCCAACGGCCCGCTAGCAGGAGCTTGGTCATTTACACAGTAGTTTGCATAAGGAGCCCCTCGCACTGCAGACAAACCTACAGGCCAAGAAACTTCCATACTATACACTTGATGGGAAGGATCTTTCTTGCCAATAGCAAGAATAGCAAAAGAAGCATGTGCACGCATGTCTACAGACAACAAACTCTATCATCCAACTCCTATATCAAACAAGTTGGTCAAATTAAGGATATCTTAATAGAAACAGATCATAATCCATCTCTATATAAGGACCACAACGTACATGTTTATCAATCCAGACCCTAGCGATAGCTTTTGTTGTCGTTGTGATATACTGGGTACGGATGATGATGATGATCCAAAGCAATGTAGAATTTTTTTTTCACATAGCGCAGAAAAAGGGGGGAAAAGCTAAACAGAAGAAATTTTACTGTTTCATTTCCACACTATGATTATCTTTAGATGAAAACAGAGTTCTTGATCAATTGATTCAAATGGCCGCGAAAAGTTCTTCTCATGTCAAGAAATTAAAAGGGCAATCATACACATACAAATGTTTTTAAAAAATGGATTAAGAAGACAAAAAAGAAGGATTTATTCTAATGCCCAAAAGAGCAGGCCTCTTTTAACGTTGCAGGAACCTTTGAATTACACGCCTGGCCAAGTTGCAGCTGTTCTTACACCTCTAAAGACCATCTTTCTCCCCCTAGACAAAAGAAACTACAAATTACTAGACACTCTGCATAACTACTGATAATCAAAAGAAGGGGAAAGAGGGGGGGGGGGGGGGGGGCTGAAAAGGAAGCTGATTTTAAGCAATTAAATCTTAAGGGCTCTAAATTAACATAATCTAGTGATAAAAACCTCGATCTTCAAACAAATTATCATCTACTGGAGTCAATAAATTCTAGACCTTATTGAACCAGCTCTTATGGCCAAGATTTTCTTTTGAAAGGAGTAGCGGAAGCACTATTACAACTGCTTTCTTCTCTATGTTCATCTGATTCACTCGATATCTCTGTAATTCCACTTGTACCCGAAGATGAAGAGCGAGGTGTCACATTTAAATCCGCCATGTCCTTCCCCATGAAATCGTAGAAAACAATCTTCCCCTTTGTTCCATTGAACTTTTTAGTCTCGCATTTCTCCTCTTCATGTCCTTCATTGATGTTACCATTACTACTTCTCTTCTTCAGAAAGATTCGGCAGAGTACCCAATTTTCCTAACAAGCCCACAAAATAAATAATTCAATTCGACTTGAATTGGAATAGAACCATCATGATTTGGGAAAAAGCAGGAATCTTTATCAAATTGGTTGAATTTGATTGACAATTTCTCACCTGGGTCAACTTCTTGGGGAGTGAGGTTTCGAAGTTATTAGCAAGGCGATATTCGTGCATGATCCAATCGGTTCTGATGCCATTTGGGGGCTTCCCTCTGTAAAAGACAAGGGTTTTTTTCATCCCAACCACTTGGAGCTGCCGGCTCCGAGAAGTCACGATTTGCTTGTCGGCACCGGTGGCTTTCCAGTAGCCGGAGGCAGTTGCCCTATTGGAACGGCTGCCATTTGGGTATTTCACTTCCTTTGTGCTGAAATAGTACCTCTCGTGCTCCGAATCACCTAATTCAAGAACAGACCAATTAATTTACTATTTCAAGATTCTCAATTGCAATAAAAGAACTGGAGATTGAAGATAAAACGAGGAATCCTCTCCACAAGTGCATCCACAACCACAACTTAAAACTGTAATAAGAATGCACACCAAGTATTCGTTGAATGGAACCCACACTAGGCAGTGTGTTTTTTGGACCAAAAATACGCAATTTTAACTTGTAGATAGACTTGTAATCCGCTGTTTTTGGAGAGGATTCATCCAAGATATAAAGTGGGTGTTTGAATGAAATACTAACCAGGCAAATCCCAAGGATCAGACTTGCAGACTTCGACCTCGGGGATAATGGAAGCAGGAAGAGGGCAAGAAAAGACCTTTCGCCTTAAGTACTGAAGAACGAGCTCCTCGTCCGTTGGATGAAACCGGAATCCAGGTGGCAATCTCAGCATTCCGTTCTTCACGATGGTCGTTGCTTCCATGGCCCTCCAATCAAAAACAGTCAAATTCTTGATTAAAGCACACTCCAATTCGGAAAGAGGGCCTTTTCAAGACAGAAGTGTTTCTGACATTTAAAGGAGGTGCAAATGCGAGGAGGGAAAGAGGATTGAAGAGAAACAGGGGAGGGTAGTTGGTTCTTTATAGGAGTAATGGGGATGATACCAATTGGAAATGGCTTAGTGAGACAGAGACAGAGACGGGAGACAGAGACAGGAGGAAAATAGAGAATAGAATGGAGAGGTTGGTCTATTGGGCAAACAAGTTTGCGTAAACCAGACTCCTTCTTCTTTGCTTCGACTCTTTCTTTTTTATTCAATTTATATCCATCTCATGGTACTTTCTCCCCCCCCCCTCACTTTTGTTTATTAGAAAAAGTATCGTTTCATTTCAATACATAGCTCCGTTGGTATTCAAGTTAAGATTTATTTCGAGAGGTCAAGGATTCGAATCCAAATACACATACAGTGTGGATGTTCCACTGCTGCTAGTCCGAATGCACACCTTGTGTCTCACTGCGTAAGTCTTCGCCTAACCTAGGAGGCCAGTGAACTTTTGATTTACATACTCCACAATGCTCCTTGAGACTAAAACGGTAGTAGCTTCAGGCCTTTTGCTCCCAAAAAAAAATATCGTTTTGCATTAAACATAATAAAATATTTTGTACATCGTCCACCAGCCTACGTATCTCAATGGTGCTAGTATTTACATGAACAACAACCAGACCGGACCGTATAGGTCAACTATTGTATTGTTGAATCAATAATATTACTTGTTCGATTCAATTCAAGAAATCAAAAACCACAAAACCAAAAGAATGCTGGTGAGATCGCCAAACAGTGAACAGTGGTTTCGATTCTCGTATGATGTATAATTTTAGGTCTAAAATTCATGCTTACATATACGTAACTATAAGCAGTTTTCTGTTGTTTATAACTTTATTTGTATTTTGCTTAAGTAATTATGTTTTTCGATAATAAAGTCTTTTTATTTTACTGGTAGTTTATATTGTTCATGATCATATATTATGTTTTTTCTCTTTATCTTACTCACAAACAAACTAATATCTTATGAATCAATAACTTTTACCGCCCCAAGACATAGCTCAATTGCTACTTAAGTTAGGAGTTGCTCCAAGAGATACATGGTTCGATTCCAGAGACACGCACAGTGTGGGTGTTTCACTGTTATCTGTGACAAAAGTCCTAGTTATGTGCGCTCCTTGTGTATGATCTCCCAACCTACGAGACAGCTGAGCTCATGATTTGCATCCCCTACAATGATCTTTGTGGCTGAGACGGTAAGGGTCTTCAGGGCCAGGGTATGCGCTTTTGATCCGATCAATAACTTTTACCATCAGATCTACAATCCCGTCTTTGTAACATTGCTTCTTAATCTAATTGTATCAACTTTTATCACTTTTAGACATATTACATGCTAATACACAAATCATAAGTAAAGTCTTGAAATATGTTTTCTCAACTAAATTCCCATTAGGGTAATAACTGCCAAAATACATTCACAAGAAATAATTTCATGCAATATTCTTTCATTTATATAAATAAGTTGCGTTAGTGTTGCACTAAAATTGTTTCTATATTGCCGCTTATAATACTTCCAGTAGGTAATAGCAATATCACACGAAAAGATGATAAGGCAGAATTCTTACACAGAAGAATTTATTTAGATTTAGCGAACGGACTTTGTAGTTGCGGGTTTCTTTTTCTCGACTAGTGTTTACAAGTTACGATTGCTAACGTTTTCAATACGAGATTGTCTAGACGAAAGCAAAGCTCAACGACTTCTTCTTGTCGGCATTTCTTTTTGCGAATTATGGAAGATGTTAGAGAAAGAAATAACATCAAAATGTAATTTTGGTTAACTTTCACTAACGATAGTTTTTTATATCGTTATATATATTGGGCATCAACACCTTACACGGAACCCGATTGTATTATTGAAATGGGATATGGGTTCAGTAATCACGATTGATCCGGTTGCGTTAGGTACGTCTTGTTATTTTGTTTGTCAGTTACTTCAGAATTTTTTTTATTGGTTTCTTAAATGTAAACCATGAGCTTAATGTTAGTGACATTTTATTAAGATCCTGATAAGGGTATGAATTTGGGAAGCCAAGCTTGTCCATTTTAAAGTCAACCTGTTCTGAAATTTACAATAAGAATCCAATCTCAAATTGAAAAGAAATACGGAATGAGACATGATCTAAAGTTGGTAAACTATTGAAGATGATAAAGTTGGTAAATTATTTGAGACACATTAAGAGAACAAACATTACAGAATTGGGCATTAATTTGTACATGCTAAATATTTCATTCGTGTTATTTTAAAATTTTGACCGACACGTTAAAACATAATATCTTTTAAACCAAGTAAACATATCATTTTCAATAACGTCTCTATGATACTATTTTTGTGGATCACTTATATGCGTACGGAGTTATTACATGTGCCGAATGGAAATCATTCTAGTTTCAAAAGTCAAATCCTTGGCTCCTTGGCTTCCAATGCTCTTGTCCTAGAGCTGTTAATCGAACCGAACGGTTCGCGAACGGTTCAAGTTTAATTTGCATTCGGTTCAAGTTTGTTCGTTAATTTTATTTAAACGAGCCAAATTCGAACACCTATTTGGGTTCATTTAGTTAAACGAGTCAAACTGTTTACAAACTGTTCAGCTCGTCTAAACAGTTATGGCGTATCGAGCCAAACTCAAACCAATTTTAAAGCTTGTTTAGCTAACCGAACAGAGCCAAACAGTTCGTTTAGCTAAACAAATCCGAATTCGAAAACCTAGTATTCGGCTCGACTCGATTCGTTAACACTCCTAGTCCTATGGAACTATATGGAGAATGTAAATAAAAACTGTCAGGTGTGGCTATGAACCCACACAAGGTGCCCACTGCAAATTAGACCAGCAATACTTTAACTAAATTGAGTCAGATACAACGGCTTAAGACATTACTAACCAAGATATCGATATTATACCTATGTTGCGTGCGTCTTTGTTCGAACCTGCGACCTTCTAATTGTCCCAATCCGAGTACCAAATGAGGTACCCTTGGGGACGGAACAGAAGATTGTTGGTGAGTGAAGTCATCTTAAGTTAGGCTTACACAGAGGATTGTCCGTATATGGAAGGGCAGTTGCGAGAAGGCATCATCTTTCTTCCTAGTAGGGGAGCTCCATGCTTGTGAGGAAGGGGCAGACAGTTGGTTGGCCTCCCTTCCTTCCCTCTCTTACTAATTGTCTTTGTCACCATTTCCTCAACAACTCACCATCTTGCTTTTTTTTACCTCACTTGGCAAAATCGTGTGCGTGTTCTTGTTTGATTACGTACGAATCTTCAAGATCCAATTCTCCATCCCCACTGCCCATTCTGCCACTTGCGCATCAAATTTGTGGAACTAGTAAAGAATTAAATGGTATTATATTGGCTATCAAGTTTTTGAATTTCTAATATTCCAGCTAGTAATTGATCAAGGAAGTATTTGGGAGAGGAAGGGTTCAATTGCTAACTACTCTGTACAACCTTATTTTCAAAACATGAAAAATGCCAGATGAGTGGAGAAAGAGTATCGTGGTCCCGCTATATAAGAACATAAGAGACGCACGGTGTTGTGGGAATTACCGGGGGATAAAAGTGCTAAGCCGTACTATGAAATTATAGGAGAAAATAATCAACACTAGAATTAGGGGTGAAACTCAGGTTACGGTGAACCAATTTTGTTTCATACTAGGACGATCAACTACGGAAGCAATACACATCCTAAGAAGAATGATGGAAAAAGTATAGGGAGAAGAAGCGCGATCTACATATGGTCTTCATCGATCTTGAAAAAGCGTATGATAGTGTGCCACGTAGACTGATTTGGGATAGTCTGGATGCAAGAGGAGTTCTTATAAAGTATATATACACAATTAAGGATATGTATGCTAGGACTGCAACAACCGTCCGTATGTCTGTGGGGAATACAGACTTCTTTTCGGTGGAGGTAGACCTCCATCAAGGGTCTGCGTTGAGCCCATTTCTTTTTGCAGTTGTCCTCGACGAGTTGTCAAACACGATCCAGGAGGCAGTTCCATGGTGTATGCTTTTTGCTGATGATATTGTATTAGTCGCCGAGAGTAGGCATACCCTGAGTATGAGACTAGAGTAGTGGAGATGGGCTTTAGAGAGAAGAAGCCTAAGGATTAGTCGTTTGAAAACCTAATATCTACACTACGACTTTAGCAGCAAAGCCGACGGTAAGAATAGCGAGCTCACCATTGAGCGTCAAGTGGTACCACATGTAAGTAATTTCCATTACATAGGATCATTTGTACAGTAGGACGAGAACATAGATAGTGATGTAGCACACCGAGTTCAAGCAGGATGGTGTAGGTGGAGAGCAGCCTCAGGGGTGTTGTGTGACAAGAATTTTCCAACTAAATTAAAGAAAAATTTTTATACGGTGGCAGTGCGGCCGACAATGTTATATGAGAAAGACTGCTGGACCATTAAGAGGACACAGTCGCAGAAGATGGAAGTGACAAAGATGAGGATGTTGAGGTAGACGTGTAGGCATACAAGGCTAGACCGGCTCAGAAATGAGGTATTTAGAGAAAGACTAGGGTGACTAGTATAGCAGATAAGATAAGGGAGGGGAGACTGAGATGGTTTGGGCATGTTAAGAGGAGACAGACAACGGCGTCCGTCAGAGCAGTTGAAAGCCTCATTGTAGAGGAGAAAAGAAGTAAAGGCAGATCTAAACTGACTTGGGAGGAACAGATTAGACATAACCTACTAGATTTGCATCTCTCTGAGGACATGATTCAGGATAGGAGCTTATGGTGACGGAGGATTAATGTTAGCGATGTTTAGACAGGATATAGGGGCATCTTAGAGTATATAAAGGGGCTTACATACTCTTCAACGTGAGGTTGACTTCACATTTTTTGTGTTTGTCTTTGTCTTTCATTATTTGTCGTTCATTATGTGTCTATGCAGATACATATAGAGTCGCGAGTCTCACTGGAAGCGAACTCTCTATCCCTTGAGATGGAGGTATTGTTTGCATGCCTCTCACTCTCCCCAGACCCTAACGATATTTTGTTGTTGTTGTTGAGGTATGATGGGTATATGTTATTGTTGTTGTATACACGTACACATACATATATTTCTAACCATCGTCAAGAGCATCCTTAAAATTTTGCATAGTTACCGAGTTTTGTAGTGGTAATTATATCCTCTTCTCATTTGGTAACGATGCAAGTCATGGCATACTAGAGAAACAAAAGCAAGAAACCAAAGGAAGTAATGAAGGAATATCAGAAAATGAGTATAAAGCTATAGTAATAGTGTGGTCCTAATTGATATATACACCCTTCTCAAGACGCAAGTCACAGGACGTAGTTTCATTTTGTGTGTCCATATTCATATCACATAAAATTGGGCTACGAAATAGATAACATCAATCGTTCATGACAAGAAAAATGCATTCTACGTATAAGGGTTCTTCTTATTATAAAACAGGATACACAACATATATAGTAGATTACCCATATTGCGATAAATGCTAAATAAAAAAAACTATTTTTATCAATATATTTTCAAGTAAAACAAACTATAACAAGTAACTAGATGAGAACTTAGACTCTAATTAGTTTTCAATCAATTCACATTAAATTACTTTTGCCAAAGTGAACAATCAAGCCATTAGTAAAATAACTGGAAATTTAATGGTCAAACCACAGCCGCATATATAGCATGCGCAATGTAGTTTTTAATGTTAAACTGTTGCCGTAACCTCCCCTCCCTTTAAGTCTTTAACGACTAACCCCCCCCCCCCCCCACCCTTCTAACCAGGAAAAAGCCTTTTTCTCAGATTGCTATAAAGTGGAGCACTGAGGGACGTTATTCTAGAAGTATTGCATCAGGCAACTTTTCTTCCCTAAGAAAACAAAAAGGAAAGAAGACTTTAAACAAGATAGTCAGCCATCAGCATGGTAGATGGAGTAAGCTAGTGAGAATACATCATTATATAGGCGGAGAAGAAACTTTTGAGTAAGAATAAAGAATCGGGCACATATCATAACTCATTTGGTATTCGGGTTGAAACATTACTAACAAAATAAATAAATAATCATGTTTCGTGATCTACTATGAGATGCTCCATACAGGAAGTAGAGGCTGACATCCTTCCTCATCATAAGTTGTTATTCAGTCGGTTTGTGATGCATGAATACTTGTCTCAAAAATAGATGCGGTACGACTTTCCTTTGTATCTGTCCCTTGTCACACACGCATATATGAATTATGTATATATGTATATATGATATATATGTATATGTGTATATGGCCAATGCTAAGAATATAATTTGTATTTATATGCTTTTGTGTAAGTGTCAAAAATTAGATTGGTTTGAGTTTAAAGATATTGTTGTTGCTCCATCTTACACTTGAAGTAGGTGGCTAAGATGGTAAATTTTGTTGGTAGTACATTTGTATCATTAAGTTTTTGCTTTTGTTTTTGTTTTTTTGTAAAATTGATAAGGTAAATGATGGAAACCAATAAATGAAATATAATATGTCTTTGCGTATAATATCTTATTCTCATTTATCTAGTCATTCACGTTCTCTTTTTCTATAATTTTATCGTAAATTAAAAAGGTGTGTATGTATATTGTAGTACGAAATAACCATTTTAAGTTGGGAAGAAAAGAGGAAGTAACCAGTGGAGTATAATAGTATAGCATGAGCATAGTAGGGTGCACGGCATGATTAACCAAGAAATGGAAAGGGTGCGGCTTCAGCACATAGTCTAGTTAGTATTCGAATTGAGATTTGTTTCAACAAATTAATAGTTCGATTCTAGAGACACGCACAGTGTGATGTTCTTCTGCTACTAGACCGAATGTCTGGTTTGCAGGGGGACACCTTGTGTGAGTCACTGCGTAAGATCTCACACAATCTAGGAGGCCGCTGGACTCCTGATTTACATCCTCCACACATGCTCCTTGGGAATGAAATGGTAAACACCCTCGGGATCGAGGGATTTCACATTTTGGTCCATGAAAGGGGTGCGGTGAAGGAGAGAAGATGGGGGTTCGTTGGGGGTCCTTTGAAACTGACAATGAGCTGTAGATTCTCCTCTTAAAGAACCTCCTTAGCTCATCTTTATTCTCTTTATCATTTTTTAACTTATCTTTTTTTATGGGTACAAATTTTGTATATTACTCATCTTTACAGTACTCATGTTTTAGTAAGCGAAGGGAAATTGTTTATCATGGGCGATGATCAGCCTCCGCGAGTGGCGGTGGTGGTGGATGATTGCGGTGGAGCCGGTAGCTGGTGGGTGTAGCAATAAAGTTTTAGGGGGAAGTTGTTTGTTTCAAGTAGGCTAAGTCAAAACTATACCCCATATTATTATTATATTCTTGTTCTCTGCTAGTTATAGATCAAAAAAGGAAGTATTCAATGATAGGAAAAGAAAATAGGTTTACCCTTTTAGAGATTTGAATCATTTAGGATGATGAGGAGGGGGGTTTGGAACAACTGGCGAGGTTGCTGTTTTGTGACCTTGAGGTCACATATTCGAGCCGTGGAAATAGCCTCTTGCATAAAGTATAAGGTAAGACTGTGTACATCAGATCACACAGCGATTTGGTCTCTCACCAGACTATACGCAAACGCGGGAGCCTAATACATCGAAAACGCCGTTTTAATAATCAAGGATGATGACATTAAGTTTCTCGTTATGTTTATGTCCTCTATGATGTTCCAGTGCTATAAAATTTAGTCGCAAACAAAGTGGTTCATATTTTTGCTTATCACGTCTATGATCCTTAAGAGGCTTATTGTTCACCTAAGACAATTCACACGATTCTTAAAGAATATTTTACTCTATTGTTTCAAATACAACAACAATTATACCCGATATATCTCAACAAAAACAAAAACTACCGTTAGAATCTGAAAAGAGTAAAAGACAGATAAACAATACCTCTGGATCATTCAAGAAATACAGAAAGCGTGTAGGATTATATGTCCAAAGCTACACCTAGTTTGTGTTTATGTTGTAGGTTTTCTTTTTCTTCTCGACAAAAGGAGGGCGCTACCTTCTTTATTATTAGATATCTTCATTTATGACAGAAGAATACTGTAATTTTTATAAAAAAATAAATAAATGAAACAAGGAGCTAAGCAACAAATGAATAGCCAAGCTTAAAAGAAAAGTTGAAGAAAAAAAAAAGAAAAACATTCATTATGTTACACCTCTAGGTAGAAGTAGAAGAAAAAAAAACACGTCATTAATGGAGAGATTTCCTAACATTAAAAATAAGAATGGGGAGATTAATCAATTGTTTTAATTGATGAGTTGTAATAGTAGCTATCAATTGATGGAACATTTTTCTTTTAAGATTTATAAGTAAGAGATTATTATTCTAATCATGGGCCATATTTGATTTGATTACAGAATAATTCTCTCTTCTATATTATGATCCTCAAGTTAATCAAGATTACGGTTTAGAGTACTGCTAATGGTCCTCAAACTGTACACCAGTTGAAATTTTTTATTTTTCAATTATTTGAAGATGGGAAAAAGAATCTCATCTTCACTTTTCCCCTCTTTGTTGTCGACACAATTCACTTTTAGAAATATCAAAGTTTAATATGAGAAGACGAATTTGGAATATGATAGAATAAAGCAAAATGACTTACTAAATGAGCTGTGCTTCTTATATTGTGAATCAGCAGTTGATCGACACGCAATTTTTATTATAGATCATCGGAAAACAACCTCTGTGTGCTTCTAACACATGTGTATAGTTGCGTACATCCGATCCCTCATACTTCGTTATAGGTCGGAGCCTCTAAAACAATAGGGTAATGTTGCTGTTCTAAAGTTTAATATTAGAAGCATTCCTATTAGTCCAATCAACGAATTCAGATAGAATAAGAAAGGATTATAATATTTATTTTAAAAACAAAGATTATAATGTAAAACGCCCGAGACACTAATCCATCAAACAGCACAAAATTCAGTGAAATTATTATTCACAGATTCACACAAGTGTAAAAGAACTGTTTAAAAAACATGGTCCTTATCTTCAAAACATGGTTGGTTCAGTTGGTATTTGAATTGAAAAATTATCTAAAAAACATAGTTCAGTTGGTATTCGAATTGAAAAATTATCTAAAAAACATTGTTGGAAATTTGTCTGGTCGTTCAACAAGAAGAAATCGTTACAACATTTTTTTTTTCCTTTTTTAAGATTACCGGTATGCCTTAGTCCTTCCAATTTAAAGTGATTTGACCTGTAAGGTTCCTGATCTAAATAAGTCACGCAACTGGCAAAAATATTAATTATCTGTTTACGGAACTTGTTATACAAATGTGAAAAGTCAACTAACGTATTCACTTATGAAATAAAAAAAGACGTCGCGTACTAGGTTTTTGTATTTATGCAGGGTTTGGGGAGAAATCGAATCCTTTATGTATTTGCGCATGATCTGAGGAGGGGCCGGATCCTTTCGCGATCTGACATTTTGTGCAAGAGACTGTTTTCGCGGCTCAAACCCGTGGCTTTAAGGTCACAAAACAGCAACATTACCAGTTGATCGAAGACATGCACTTACTTATGAAATAATAGAAATCTAATTAAGCAATAAATATGACATAATAGGTAAAACCTAGTAAAAGACCATAAACGTTGGAGATAACATTTTATTTTTGAGTATGAATTAGTAACTAAAAGTTGGGTAAAAGAGGAGATACATCAATATTAGTGCCTTATTATTATATTTTCTTTGGAGTTCCTTCTTAATTAATTCTTTCGAAGGTCAGTTGATTCTGAACCAGTTATTGCTAATCCAAGTACTATATATATATTTGGACATTCATTAATAAACTCAGGATCTAGAAGTGTACAACAACAACAATCATACTCAGTATATCCTAACGACAACAAAAACTATCGCTAGGGTCTGGAGAAGGTAAGAGGCAGACAAACAATACCTTCATCATATAAGATAGAGAGGAAACGAACACACTTATTAGAGATGAGACTTATAGCAAATATCACTCTTGTTCTTTGCTTTAGTAACCGGTAGACAGTCATTTGCCGAATTCCATGCATTTTTGTCGAAATCTGTACTTGAAGTAGAGGCAACAAATGTTGAAAATGATACAGATTTGTTATTGAATGTAAAATTTGATGCGGATGAGATCAGAGGAGGCCTCATATGAGGCAAAATGTGAGGCGTTCAATCACGCGACACCACGTGTATAAAAGGATCCGCTATTTACTTTTTTTTTCTTTTTAAAAAAGACTCTTTTATACACGTGGCGCCGCGTGATTAGAGACCTCATATTTTGCCTCATATGAGGCCTCCTCAGATCTCATCCGAATTTGATGAAGATAGCCACATACTGCAAATTGATAGAATTTTGTATAAAATATATTTTTTTAAAAAAAAATTATGCACGCACACGGGAAAAAAAATGATTCGAACTCTAATTCTTATCAAAAAAAACTAGTGGACTCTCTCAATAGACCAATTCAAATTTATTTTAAAATAAATGTTTAGGTAACTTCGGTATTTGTATACACAACGTTTACTTCTAGTTGTTAGAGGACAACATATATTGAACATTGATCTAGAATTGTATTGCATATAAAATTTAATTAAGGTAACACTCGCATTTCAGGTGGAGAGAACAATATTCTGAAAGCAATATTTTGATTAGTATACATATACCTCGGTGAAATTCTTTGTATACATATAAAAGATTTAGTGTCCATTTAGTATACATTAATGTCATAAGATGATAGAATGAATAAGATGATTTGATTCTTCACAGCTCCAACCACTGTCCCTAATTGAATAAGTTTTTTAATGTAACATATTTATGACATCAATATCATAATGTAATATTAATATTCGGTATAATTTGTCTTTTACTACCTCTTAAAAACTATCACATATGACAAAATAGATATTACCATATAAAAGCATGTTACATACGCACATGAAAATGTATAAGCTAATCTTACACATTGAATTTTAAAAAACTTATATCGAATAATAATAATTTATCATCATGTTTATATTATGTTACTGTTGCAACAAAGATATCAGGAGACAGCTTTGAATAATAAAATCAGGTAAAAGGTGAGTGGGATCAGCGTAAGACATTGGGATTTAGTTAAGGCGTAGCCTCAAACTTTGACAATTTAGAAATATGTTATTTCAGGACATGTCTCAGTTGATACTCGGATTAAGAAAATTGATACTCGGATTAAGAAAATTGCAACTAAAAGAATCTGTGGTATGATTCCGTAGGGAAAAGAAGGTAACCTGATTCTTGAGAGTATTCATTTATTAGGGGAAAATGAAGGAAAACGACCCTAAACATTTAATTCGTCCAAGAAACTTTATAAAAAATATGTTTTGTTGAAAGGGAAAAAGAGATTCGACATGGATGAGATCTTCTGCCCCTCATTCCTCTCACCACATACGTCACCGCACGATACGTGGCATCAGGGTTTGCGGTGAGGGAATCCTAACCCCGATTCGACAAGCCAATGGTCACGGCAAGCGTTAGTCAACTCATTTTTTCCTAGCACGCTGTTGTTGTATGATTCTCTCTCTGTGAAATATTTATGAATAGTGCAATCGATTCGGGAGACTTTTAATGCACTTATATGAATTATAGAAAATGATTTGTCTTGATTGATACATATCATTTCACTAGTAGTATTGTTACTACTATTGTTACTATTAGTGTCGGTATTCTCTTTGTTAGAAGTGAAAATAAGTATACGTTTGTATTTTCTTAAGAGAATTTGATAATAAATTGACATGTTTTCTTCATAGGGTCTTTTTGTCTAGGTACAAGTAGTATACATCTTCATATATATGTCTATTTCATCGAGCCTCTCTTCAAGCTAGTGTCCAGATCGTTACGTCTTTCATGCTGGTTGGAACTTACTTGACATGAGCTTTCGCTACCTTAGGACCGTTATAATTATGGCCATCATTTACCGAGGATTTGGTTGTCGTTTTCCCTGTCATCATGTCACCAACTTCTTTGATCATTTGGTACTGAGCAAGCATCAGCCCCACAAATGGTATTGCGACTTTGCAGTGACCTATGCTTTTGGTAAACAATCGTCCGAGCCTGGTAACTACAACCCTCTTTGTGAGAAGACGCTCCTTCTCTCAAAGTTACAGTGCTATTTTGCCGAGTTCCTTGAAGATTGTTGAGAATTTGTACGACCTTAACTAATTTGAGAAAACATATATATATGTTACATGATGATAAGGTACCACCACCTATTG
>AP025053.1:31942811-31991206 GCA_036186865.1 Eustoma russellianum | reverse complement strand
GTTGTTGTATGATTCTCTCTCTGTGAAATATTTATGAATAGTGCAATCGATTCGGGAGACTTTTAATGCACTTATATGAATTATAGAAAATGATTTGTCTTGATTGATACATATCATTTCACTAGTAGTATTGTTACTACTATTGTTACTATTAGTGTCGGTATTCTCTTTGTTAGAAGTGAAAATAAGTATACGTTTGTATTTTCTTAAGAGAATTTGATAATAAATTGACATGTTTTCTTCATAGGGTCTTTTTGTCTAGGTACAAGTAGTATACATCTTCATATATATGTCTATTTCATCGAGCCTCTCTTCAAGCTAGTGTCCAGATCGTTACGTCTTTCATGCTGGTTGGAACTTACTTGACATGAGCTTTCGCTACCTTAGGACCGTTATAATTATGGCCATCATTTACCGAGGATTTGGTTGTCGTTTTCCCTGTCATCATGTCACCAACTTCTTTGATCATTTGGTACTGAGCAAGCATCAGCCCCACAAATGGTATTGCGACTTTGCAGTGACCTATGCTTTTGGTAAACAATCGTCCGAGCCTGGTAACTACAACCCTCTTTGTGAGAAGACGCTCCTTCTCTCAAAGTTACAGTGCTATTTTGCCGAGTTCCTTGAAGATTGTTGAGAATTTGTACGACCTTAACTAATTTGAGAAAACATATATGTTACATGATGATAAGGTACCACCACCTATTGTCTTAAGATTTTGTGTGAATATGATTGTCTCTCATGTAAACACAAGTTTTAACATGGTATCAAAGTCAATTTAAATGTGGACTCACATATAGTCTAACTCATGGTTGACCATTTATTGTCTCATCCTCATCCAAGTCCAGATGTTTATGCCTGGTTTACGTGCTGTGCTTGAAGGTGGTTTCTAAGGTGCATTTCCATGTCAAGTCACATTGTAAAGATGGATGTTGAGAATTTGTATCACCTTAGCTAATTTGATAAAGAATAATGCAGCCTATATGAGGATGAAGTACAACCATCCGTTGTCTTAAAATTTTGGATGAATCCTCATGTAAGTCTAAGTTTCAACGATGACTCCTCCAGGGCATAGCTCAGTAGGTTCAAACCAGGACTTGCGCAGCGTGAGATCAATACTGCTATCTGAGCCTGAAGACCAAAACCCTGAATCTGACCCAATTGGGTGCTGGGTTACATGTCCAATTTGCAGTGATCTCCTTGTGAGAGTCGTCTGGTAATGCCTTAATAGGAGGCCGCTAGGTTCCTAATTTACATCCTCCATGTAGCCCCATGGGACTGAGGCATTAGAAGCCTTCGGAGCCAGAGATTTGTCATTGTTTAGCGATTCAAGTTTGATTTCGAGCTTTAATTCGTCGAATAAAATTCTAAATCGAACTCGATCGGCTCACGAGCCACTTGACTCATTTACACCCCTAATCCAACTACATATATCTTTTCCTTTTCTCTCTTAAAAATAAGAAAGTTAATTTAAATAATTGTAAAAGGAGATTTGAAGAGAACACATAGAATAAACGGATATCTTTTTTTGGACAACACATGACTAACAATTGAAGGGGGAGGATACTACTTTTCCTCCTCTTCTTTCATCCATATGCTTGTGCAATTGATTTCTCATCAATTTCGTTTTATTGACATGTCACATTTTCTTGATTCACAAAATTATAGTTTTTGTCATTAGAATTCATTTATCAATTAAATCAACTTGATGAAGGGATAAGATAAATAGAACTAATGCCATGTAACATGTTGAATTATAGAGTAGAAAACAATCAGAAATTTGAAACTGATAATAGTATCAATTAATGAACAAATGAAAATAATAAAAAGAAATTAGTTGTCTCGTCAGACCGGAGTGTGGGGCTTTTGGGTTGGGAATCAACCTCTTTTTTTTATATCAAGAAAATTGATTTCCGCACTGTAATGTGAATTAGTTGCACCGCCATCGCACTTGTAATTAATTTCATAATCAATAAAAAAGGTATAAATATTAAAAAAATGAATAAGACTTCCCAATCTTTAACTTATAAAATATTGGATGGGTTGCCAACAAGAAAGTAGGTTGCGTGCGGGGTTGATGAGTGTTTTAACTTATAAGGGGGAAAGAGAGAACCGTCAAAAAGGTTGCAATTATTGAGCTTTTAATATAATATGATGTTCTCTTTTGTTTTTGTTATATTTTTGGCCGTTGTTATATGTTAGAATATATGATGTTAAGTTGAATATGTCCTTGGTCAGAAGAAAATAGTGGAATATGTCCATGTGCTTACGTCATTGTCAGGGTTTATTGCGTCTAAATTCTTTTGTAATGTTCCACACGCAAATATATATATATATATATATATATATATATATATATATAGATATATTTTGGACAAAGTAAGGTACTTAGTAGTATCTTATAAAAAATATATACTAATATTTAAGATATTTTAGAAAAGAAATAGTTCCCAGGACATAGCCCAACTGGTTCCGGACAGGGGTTCTCGAAAGGGATGTTAGTGGTTCAATTCTTACCAAAGGCAAGAAAGTCACTTCCCATCAATTGCATAGTGTGAGAGTTTCTTGGCCTGTAGGCTTGCCTGCAGTGCTGGGGCTCCTTATACAGACTACTGTGTAAATGATCAAGCTCCTGCTAGCGGGCTGTTGGGTATCTGATTTATCTCCCTACACTATCTTTGTGACTTGTTGGTAGGCCTGTTTGTGAACCGAGTAGATCGCCAGGCTCGGCTCGTTTGACTCGGACCCGGCTCGAGCTCGGCTCGGTAATGGTTAAGCAAGCCCGATTTCGAGCCATGTTTGTGGCTCGTTTATTATGTGAACGAGCTCGAGTATTGCTCGTGAACAAATACTCGGCTCGGATTGTTATATTCAATTTAACCAAATTTTAACCCACCCCCTCCCTCACTTTCTCTTGCCCAGCGTAACAGACAGCGTTCTCCCTCTCCCTCCCGTTCCTAATTTCCCAAACCCTAAAAGCTACCCCTTTCCTTCCTCTCCACTCTCCAGCCTCTCTCGTCTTCCTCTCCACTCTACAGCCTCCATCTCCGGCGAATCGTTGTCATCTCCAGCCTCCTTCTCCGACGTCTTCGTCTCCAATCTCCAGGCTCCATCTCCGGCGAACCACACCCTCTCCGTCTTTGGCTATCAATTTCTGGTATGCACAGATTTTTTGGTTGTTTATTTCTTGTCTTCTTTGAATTGTTTCAATTGTTTCAAGCTAAGTATCTAATTTGCAGTTTATATTTATGTTCCTACCCTGTTTTTCCACATACTATACTCAGCTCTTTGTTCATACGAAGGTATAAAAGATTCCCAAAAATTAAAAATATTTGGGGATTTCTTAATCCAAAGAGATGAAATTACCTTGTAAGCAAAACCGGTTGTTAGCTGTAGCTTGTCTCAGAGCTTCTTTGTAAGCAAAACCCGAATCTTGACCAACAGGATGTTGTTGTTGGCTTCTGAAATTTTTTTGATTTATCTGTTCTGTTACCTATAACATTCTCATTGCAACAGGATGTTGTTGTTTGGATGAGATGGGATGTTGAATTATTGCTCTGAATCTTTATATATAACATTTGAATTTTTTTTGATTTATCTGTTCTGTTTTGGGTCCTCCTGCAAGTACCTATAACATTTGAAATTTTGTGCCAGAATCTTGACCAACAGGCCTGTTTGTGAACCATTCATATATTGTTAGCTATAGCTAGCCTTTGACTAATTTGGCCTTTAATTTTATAAATTGACCGTTCCTCGAAGATCTTGTTTTTGTATTTGTAAAGTGTGTGAGGTAAAGCATAATTATAATAAGATCTTTAATGTTCATCTATTTCTCTGTTCATACGGAATTTGTTTTTGTATTTGTAAAGTGTGTGAGGTAAAGCATAATTTCTTTCATTCTTCAGGGAAACAGATGGCACAAGATAGTGTTGAGCGGGAAATTGACAACGCTGATGTGATGTCACAAGAAGAAGTAAACAGTCCCCAAAGAGTGGGTCATGATGAAGCTGCTGATGCTGAGAGTAATGAGAGATTTCAAAGGAAGAAGAGAAAGAAAACGTTTATGGTTTGGGAGCATATGTCAGAGGTAGTGATTAATGGCGTCACTATGGTTCAATGCAAGCATTGCATGAAAACAATGACGAAGCAACAAGACGGGGCTACTACACAATATACCCGGCATTTGAATAGGTTCCATAAAAGTAAGGATTCGGCTGGTGCATCTAGCGGTGGAACACAACAGATTTTGCAATTTGGAGATGGAGGAAAAAATGAGGAGGCTAGTATCACAAATTTCAAGTATGATCATGTCAAGGTACGCGAGAGTGTAGCTCGTGCAATTCTTATACATGAGTATCCCTTTAACATTGTTGAGCATGTGGGTTTCAACGACATTATGAAGGTTACATGTCCTTGGTTTGTAAAGATTAGTAGGAGGTCAGTGAGGGAAGACTGTTTTACTGTTTACAATTTGGAGAAGAGTAAGATGGTTGCTGAACTAAAGAAAATTGGTAGGGTTGGCATAACCACAGACTTGTGGAAGTCATGCCAGAAGACACAATACATGGTGGTGATGGCACATTTTATTGATTCTGATTGGCATTTGCAAAAAAGAGTGTTTAACTTTTGCAATGTGCCACCACCACATACTGGGGAGTTAATTGCTGAAGCTTTGGCCAAGTGTTTAAGTGATTGGAATCTTAATGATAAGATTTCTAGCATTACGGTGGATAATGCTTCTTACAATGACAAGTGCATAAAAAATTTAAAAGAACATTTCATGCAGCGTAAAGCCCTTCCTATAGGTGGTAGACTGTTCCATGTGCGTTGTTGTGCCCACATAATCAATTTGTTGGTCCAAGATGGATTGAAGGAGATCGGGAACATAGTTGACACAGTTAGAGATGTTGTGAAATACTTGAATGCATCAGAGTCCCGTCTTCGAGGTTTTGGTACCATTGTGAAGCAATACAATGGGTATAATAAGAAACTTATTTTGGATTGTCCTACGCGATGGAACAGCACTTACATGATGTTGACTGCTGCTTTACCGGTGAAGCATGCCTTTACGAGATATGGTGATGTGGATAAAGGATTTGAGAAGTTTGCACCATCCGTGGTTGATTGGGATAAAGTTGGCTGCGCCTGTGAATTTTTGAAGCTTTTCTACTCCATCACTAATACTATTTCTGCGGTCAAATATCCTACATCGAATATGTTTCTCGTAGAATTGGCTAGGATAAAACTGTTGTTGGATGACAAGAAGAATGATGTCAATGAGGATATGAAGGCAATGGCTAAAGTGATGTTAGAGAAGTTTGATAAGTACTGGGGGGAGTGTAATGTGTTGCTTTCTTTGGGTGCTCTTCTTGATCCTAGGTTGAAGAGGGAGATTGTGACACATTGTTTTAAAATTATTTTCGGCCCATCTGCATATCAAAACAATGTAGATGACATGGTAGCATTGCTGAAGGTCTTGTTTGAAGAATACAGGGTTACCCATACAAGTACAAGTGGAGGATCAACACATTCATCGTCGCAGGTTAGTTTGAATGTTGCTTCATCCAGCAAGGGTAAATCTAGCATGTGTTGGGGTGGACTGGGGGACATCGGTTACATAAGTGACGATGAAGCACCTAGTACTCTTTCAGAGGTGGATATATATCTGAATGAAAAGAAATTAAAAGGAGCACCAGACTTGGATGTGTTGTTGTGGTGGAAACTAAACAGTGGACGCTTTAGTATTCTTTCAATGGTTGCTCGTGATCTTCTGTCCGTTCCGGTTAGTACTGTTGCCTCTGAGTCTACCTTTAGCGCCGGTGGACGCGTCATAGATGATTACCGATCCAGTCTATCAGTGGGGACTGTGGAGATGCTATTGTGTGCAGGCGATTGGGTACGACAATCGAGGAATATAATGAAGGTAAGTTATACTATTATTTGTAACTTTACTATATTAGTTCACTTATTATTATATAGTACTTGTTGTAATTGTTCTTTGTATCTTTAGGCGGAAACGGATGATCAGAATGCATGGGAGGAGATTATATTACCAGATTGATTGTAAGCACTTTGTCCTATTGCTTGTGTGCTTTATTATTATTTTTAGTTGTTTTTAGTCATCCTAGACATTATCTAACTGTGGAAAGACATTTTGGACAGGGTTCGAATGAAGAAAATCAAGTTGTGCTACAGGGAGGTTGCGTAGGGAATTTGTGCTAGGTCTGTATAATCTTATCTTTTTGTGCTACAGTTAGGTTGCATAGGGAATTTGTTTATTCCCCTTTTCTTGTGCGGTTTCGTGGTATATATAATATATGTTAATACGTATTTGCAGTTTGCTCTCATCCCATGCAGTCTTATTTTGTTTTGGCCTTAAACTGCTGTAGAATGGACGAAATGATGCGTGGTCAGAGAGGGTGGTGATTGGCCATTTGAGGAGGTAGGCTGGTAGCTAATGAAGAAAGCTGAATTGTTTCTCTGAGGATTGATGATTGCATTTGTATTCTATTGCTGTAGCTTTTCAAACTTGTGGTGGTCCTGCGTAAGGAAACTTGTAGCTTTTCAAACTTGTAGCTCTGAGAATTGATGATTGTATTTTACTGTTTTCATGATAATTTCATCATTTTTTGGTTTTGGTGTTCGTGAACGGGCTCGGCTCGTTCGATACACTATTGAGCCGAGCCTGAACGGTTACATTTTGTTCGGTAACATACCGAGCCTGTTCGGCTCGTTCAGTAACATTGGCGAGCCGAGTATGAACAGGTCCATACTCGGCTCGTTTGGTTCGTGTACAGGCCTACTTGTTGGGCATCTGATTTACCTCCTTACACTATCTTTGTGACTGGGTGTGTCAGGTGGTTGGGGTTCAACATTTTAAAAAAGAAATACGATACTGAGTGACGTGGTGGGAGTATTTTGGTGCTGAACATAGTACCTTGCCTTAATCGTTCTAATTACCATATGAAATGGTCCAACTTAGTAACTTCGGTCAACCAATATTCTATTTACTACAGACTCGAGAGTTTGCACTTCTGATTAGTTCCGAGTTGACCCGTCTGGTTAGGATTCAATCTTGTCCGGTGAAGTTTGTTTGCTCATAAGTGGGTTCTGTTCCTAAGGGGGTAGAGGCACCCCGTGATGTGGGCACCTCTCCCCCATCCACCCATTGCTTTGCACATTAAAATAACTTATAATACGTAGTTGTCTTCATTTAATTTGATTTTAAAGGACATATTTTCGGAATTTACTTGTGTTTGTGGTGATCCGAAGCTATTTCTTAGCAAATTAGCTAATTAGAGTATCAATTCACGAGAGAGGTTTCATGTATTTATTTGTTTTCAAGATTGTTACTTGTGCTTGACATGGTTTTTGTGTGTTTGTGTGATTTGCAGGCTGGATATAGTTCTCGGCTGTGAGTTGGCTTGGTTTGAACTTGTTTGGAGGCTGTTTGTCGTGGCTTAGTTGGATTCTGTTTAATATTTGCTATCATGGTGGTATGTTTGTGTTTTGGCCTGTTGGTTTTTGTTCAATTTGGATGGAAAAGGTTTTTGACACTGATAAACTCGTTTACAGAGTCCTTCAGATCACAAAGCCTGTTTTATACTATGTTAGATTTGAGGATGAAAATGTATTTTCGTTGATTTTTAAACGTATACATTACACCTATGTATATTAACAATTGGGTCATCGGAAAACAACATCTGTGTGTTTCTAACACATGAATATGGTTGCGTAAATCCAACCCCTCTATATCCCGCCATAAGCGGTAGCGATGAATCTTAGACATGTGTATCGAAGCCATTGTTGAGATTTCCGGCTTACACGGGTAAAAGAAAATAATGAATGAAAAATTGCATACAAAACGTGTATAGAAGAATTGGGGATGAAGATTTGAGTTTAGGTCTATTTTGGAGGAAGGAATCGGTTGAGACAAAGGAGGGAATTAGGATTTAACCATGGTTGGAAAATGTTTAGCGTCAACTGTGTTAACAGTTAAAATAAATGGAATATTGCTAAAAACCGGCTACAGTAGGTGATTTCCTGGTTGCCGGATGCCAGGTGTTAATTTCACCTATAAGTATGGCTGGTAAGTGAGTTTCATGAAATAATGGATGGTAATTAAAACTTGGTGGCAATGTATGGATACCAGGTGCAATTAACTATCGTATATTACAATCACTATTGCTAACTATAGAATGTAAAATACAATAAATACACGACTATTCTCTTTTTATGAGTGGCATGATTTGATTTTGATTCTTCTTGATTTGCTCATTGACCATATTTGTTAACATAATGTTATTACCAAACATGTCCTCGGTGTGTCCAAGCCGAAAATTTGAAGCTACGCCATGTACTTGAATATCACATTTCCTGTTTGCACGCCACATAATGCATGCTCATTTCATACTCATTTGTAGTTTGAATGCTGAAATAATAAATCAAATCAGAAGACTTGGAGACATGATTGAAGATAAAAAGATCGTTCAAAAAGGTTCTTCAAAGTCTTCCCCCCTAAATATGATTATGATGTTGTTGTCATCGAGGAATCTAAGGATTTCTCTGCTTATACAATCGCACGAGGAGAGAATAAACCTTTCTTCTAATCAGCCGCTAGAGCAAGCTTTTGAGTCCAAAATGAATGTTTCAAACATAAAAAGTTCAGGACAGTTGCAAGACGGAAGAACAACCACGCCTCAAAGCAGAGATGGATTGTCTCAAGGAAGAGGAGGAGCCCAAGGAAGTAAACTAAGAAATCATGATGCAAATCTTAATCAGAAATCTGGAAATTCAAGTCTTTTATTGCAGGATTTGCAAAAGAATAAATGACGATACAAAAGATTGTTTTAACAAATGCAAGAGATCCATACATCCAAACCACTCTCAGAGAGATCGTTATTATCAAAACAGTAAAGAGAAAGATGAAGCAAATTTCTATAAAGATGAAGGAAAACAACTCTTCTCTTTCTCTTGTATGACTTCCGCTATTTGGACAATGGGTGCCACAGTTATCCTCCTCGTCGTCGTACCCAGGCAAAAGCTATCGTTAGTGTCTGGAGAGGGTAAGCGGCAGACAAACAATACCTTTATCTTTAGGTATAGAGAGTTTGCTTCCAGTGAGACCCCCGGCTCTGACTGTACCTGCATAAATGACACAATAGTAGGAATATCACGTGCTAGTGTGTTAGTGAGTGTTAAGGAGCCGTAAGGCTCACGTCTTTGCTGCCGTGCCTCTGCCATGTATTCTCCCTCCAGGAGGTTCTCAACAACTTCATCTTATCGAATCACAACCAACAAGTGTTAGCTATACTAACAAACTTTCTTATTATCTTGTTTGTAGCAATCTTTGATTTGTACCAAAATTCTTGTTGTAGAAGCTATATAACCGGGTGTAAAGAGTGCATGACATACATGAATGAAAATATCATTTGCTTGATAAATCTTTCAGTGAGAAAATTCAGTAAATACAAATAGGTGCCACAATTATATGACAGGAAATAAGATACGTTGGTCAACGTCTCCTACACCTGACCATGTTTATTGTAAGCTAATGTAAGAAACTTAGACACACATAGTTTAGTGTTGGTACTCAAATGATAGTTTGCATCCAAAGAAACCTAGCGAGGGACGTCAATGAGATGTCTGGTTTCAATTTATTTGATTGGTTGACGGATGAGATCAGAGGAGGTCTCATATGAGGCAAAATATGAGTCATCCAATCACGCGACGCCACGTGTACAAAAGGACCCGCTATTTATTTTTTTTAATTTTTTAGAAAAATTCTTTTTGTACACGTGGCGTCGCGTGATTGTAGACCTTATATTTTGGCTCATATGAGACCTCCTCAGATCTCATCCGATTGGTTGGAATTTGCCAGAAAAATTTTCGGCTGCCTGGGTATAAAGTTATGGATGGGCCATTTGAAGAAAATGTGAAGCCTACTGTTGCTGACAGAAATAAGAGTTGGGCCATTTTCTATGATAAGCCCAAATAAATTTCGGCCTTTTGATTTTTTCTGTCTTTCTTTTTGATCCTTTTAAGACCAAATTGGAGTTTTTACTATTTGTCATTCATAAACACAAAGCCACAACACTATTGCGAGTGGAGCTTATAAGTTTTTCCGACAAATATAATTTTCATGGAAATAATGTATTATGCATGATGTATTCTACCATTATTATACATTTTCGTACTAAACTTTTAACTGATTTTTGTCTCTCTTATACTCTTTACCATATGGGAGAAATAACATTTCTGTAACACATTTGTATGTCTTAATTTGTAACGAAGAATGTGTTGCAATAAATATGAAAATTTTCGTATTAAAAATTTCATACAATCAAAATACAAGTAATTCATGTATCAGTTTATGCATCAAATTACTTTATGATCAAAAAACCAAAGATAAATAATATAAACATTATAAACTGAACCAAAGATTAAACATCTAAGCAACTGGTTAGAAGATCAATAACTATAAGAAAAATAAAATATATTTATTTTGAAAATAAAAAATGTGAATCTGGTTTTATTTAATTCTTTTGAAGAACAAAAAATACATATTTTAAATTAATAATGATGTCGCAGAAAAAATGGTGTAATAAAAAAGAAATTAAATGATTATATAAAATATTAATCAAGATAATCTGCTTTATTATTCTCCTAGACATTTTAAATTACACTTTTTCCTTTTTTTTTTTGATAATTCATCAATATAAATATCTCTATATCTTGGGAAGGTTAAAAAAACCTTTACATCTAATAGGGAACCAAATGTATCTCTAAAGTTGTTTTGATGGTCCATTACTTTATATTTATTTTCTGAATATTGAAATCAGAAAGTATAGAAGTATTACATAATATTTAACTAAGCACTTATGTAAATTTCAAGTAAGTAATTAAAGAGTAAATAATAACATAATAGTAAGACGATACAAGGAACTACATGCTAAATATTAAAGTGGTGACCATTCATACAATAAAACATATATCTAACGCATTTAATTTGTTAAGAAGTAAATAATATTGTTTCTTCTATGAATGTTTTAAACATTTATCAAACAAACGACAAGTAGCAAAAGCAAATGCAAACAAGCGAATCTTACGTTGAGGAGAAACCACACTGAATTCAGAGCATATCTAAGTTGATTCTCGAGGATCTTTCAAGAGATCAAGAGTTCGAATTTATAGACACACAGTGGGGGTATTTCAATGCTGCTAGGCCGAAGGCCTAGTTTGTGGGAGACATCTTGTGTAGGTCACTGCGTAAGTCTTTATTCATCCTAAAAAGACGCTGAGCTTTTGATTTAGATTCTTTATAATGTTCTTTAGGACTGGACGGTGAGAATGGTCTTTATTCCTTCAAGAAACCATAGATGTGACATACAAGACAAAAGTGAGTAGAGAACAAAGAGGTCAGCAAATGAATGGGGGAGATTGCGTGTTTTCTGCACCTGCATGGGAAAAGCAAAGGCTAGGATTGTTTTTCTGGAGAAAGTCACGTGAAACGAGGGTTTCTTATGACAAAACTTCCATACTTTTAATCTCAAATGGTAACGTATAATATCGGCGTCACAATAAAATCAAAATACGAGTAAATGCAACAGTTAGCATGTTAATTTATTTAACTTTGGCATTCATTAAATCGACATTTTTTGTTATTTTTGTTTTCATCTCCAATAGAGTCAAGGACACATTCTTATTTAACTTTGTAATATGATGTAATAAAGCAAAATGGCTCACTAAATTGGATGCGCTTCTTATATTATGAAGTAGCAGTTGATCGACATTGTTTGATGCAATTTCCATTATAGGTCATTGGGAAACAACATCTGTGTGTCTCTAACACATAGATATAGTTGCGCACATCCGACTTCCATATCCTACCATAATCAGGGGTCTGTAAGCAATGGAGTAATGTCGTTGTTGTATCTTCATGAACAACCCAGTTTTTGGATTAATATGTAGTTGATTAACAATCACCATTCGAAAAGGATATAATATGTACCATCTAAAGGACTACTTAATTAGCTTGGTTTCGTACGAACTAATTAAGTACATAAATGAAAATTCGTCCACTGCAAACTTTGCTGATAAAAGGTGTCCATATAATGTGATTAGCAGTAAATATTTAGACCCAATTTAGTTATTGATGTGCTAACCTTCTGTTTTTGGTTCTACTTCATTGTATACCAATCACGCCGTAAGATAGTATGTATTGGTTCAATTAAAAATACGTTCCCGGTGCACTAGATTCACGCGTTTATGTAGGGCCTGAGGAAAGGTCGGATCGTTTCGCAATCTGATGTACTTAGTCTTATCCTACAATTTTGTGCAAGAAGATGTTTCTGCGGCTTAAACACATGACCTCAAAGTCATAAGACAGCAACCTTACCGGTTGCTTCAAGACTCGCCCTTCAATTACGAATATAAAATTACTCGGTAATGAATTAATTCAAAGTTACAATACTTAGGACAAATACGGGAGAATTCCACCCTGCAAGAGAATTTGAGAGGCGGAGAAGAGATCTATGGTTAGCAGATCTTCTCATTCCACGAGTTTAGTGTGTCTGTATGGGATAGGATCCCCTCACCACAAGAGGATGCGGTGACGCATGACCGCGCGACACGTGGCAGCAAAAGGGTGGTAAGGTTAGATGCAGGTGACCCTCATCTAGCCTCACCCCCCTTCTTTGTTGTCACGTGTCGCGTGGTCACAAAAGGAGTGAGGAAAGTGGGGGTGAAGAGATTCCAACCCGTCTGTAATACCATTACATTGTCACATGTTTTTTTTTATCTTCTTTTATACATTTCACAAAATTCAAAATTATTCAAACATAACTAGGATCCCATCTCTATTTTATAGTTTTTTTTATAACATTAACTCATTGATTTAAAAACTTCTGTCTATGTCGGGGTTTAACTTTTTTTTATAACATTACATCATTGTTTTAAAGGCTTATGTCTATACCAGAGTATGTGGGGTTGGATGTATGCAGTCATACTCATATATTAGAAACATTATTAGGGAGAAATCATGGAATGATTTGTCTGATTGTTAAAAAGTATATTCGATTTCCATCATTACCCTTTGATCCTTTACTTTCTACAGTTATTACTTTAGCTTCATTAGTTATTTAAAAGGATAATGGACTGGGCATAATTAATAAGACTATTATATAAAGTAGGATTTATTTTAGAACATCGTGAAAAGGAATACTAATATTTGAAAGTGGGAAACCGAAAATAATAAGCTTCTTAGTCGTCAACCTTTATCATTGTTTTGGTATCCCAATTACATGAACTTAGTAAAATCTTGAAGAGATAATCTATGATAAATTGCATAAGCACCGTAGGGGTTTTTTTTTCTTTCAAAAATATGGTATGTTATTTTAGAAATAGAGTGTTACATACCTTAGAAAGTTCCATTTTAACAACCAAAAGTTAATTGTACCCATAAAATTTCATAATTCTTAGATTGTATGAACAAGTGAAACATGTAATTTACTGTCATTCTTTATCAGTTTTTACTTTTTTTTTATTAGCCAATAAGTAGCTACTAAAATAACCAGTAATTATATATAGACCATAATAGAAGTAAATGGCTGTGTTTTGATCGGTTTGATGTATGAATTACATCCTTTGTAAGTAACCGTTCTCCGTGGATTGAGAAATGGTTTTGCTGTACGCTACCTAGTAGAACTCAGCCTGCCATGCAACATAGATGAATAGCTCAATTATTAGAAATTTTATGTTGGTCATGGATCAAATAGTGTCACAATAAAATAATGTACATAAAATTTATTTGTTGGAAATAATTCAAGTCGGACAAAATTGACTTATGTACAGTTTGCTGATAAATTAAAGCAGTGGCCGACCTATCGAGCTGCACTGAAGGTTGTACCGATCTGTCAGGTCAAGACAGTCCAGGTAGCGCAATTGAGTTTGCGTTCTGAACAGTCAGCCGACCTGCTGACCTCAGTACAACAGCACTTTGGAACAGTTTTATGCAATCAGCTTTCTAGCTGAGCTGAACTGAAGTCAGATCAGATCAGTCCAGTCAGCGCAATTGTATTTGCGTTTTGGACTAATAGCCGACCTACCGACCTTGGCACCTCAGCACAACAGAACAACAGTTGTGCTTTCATCCGCTTCAGCCGAGCTTAACGCACCAGCAGAGCTCAGCATGGCGGTGCTCCAGAACAACGAATGCTCTAAGCCAAACAGCAGAACTTAGCTTGACAACACTGTGCAACAATAGTGATGCGCTATCCCTCAATCAGCTGAGCTCAGCATAAAGCAGAGCTCAACTCGTCAATAACCTTAACAGATCAGCTGAGCAGAGATCCAAGGTGAGTCCAGGACTATGTCCTTATGACGTATTGCTCTGGTATACTGTGCCCAACCAAATGGAGCAATCGTCTCCCAAGATACAACGGAGTTAGTTCAGACGAGTGGCACTGCAGTGTATGAACTCAACGAACATGTAAGCTGTCCTAAACTTCTTGGATTACTGAAAATGCAGAGTGTTTGTGTGCGAGAGTGATTATGCAGAGAGGGAGATTGCAGAGAAAAGAGAAGAGCTTGATTTTCTGAGTGAGTCCACAGGGGCCAGCTCGACCTCTATTTATAGGGGAATTCTGAGTTTAGTCTGTTACAGTCAGTTCAACCACAACCGTAAGATTAGATACTTGCTCAGCCTGAAAGCTTGGATCAGATAACTGCATCAGGTATGTCCTCAGCCGTCAGATCAAATAACTGTTCAATCTGAGCCGTCAAATCATAACAAATTCAAGTCAGCTCGGCACGGTTAAAGCTCCAAACTTCACCCCAGCTGATAAGATCCGACCCGCTGCTACAGGACCCGGCCTGTGCCCGCAGCCCGGCCTGCAGCCTAGTCCACAGCCTGAGTCCATCAGGTCCGCAGCTCAGTCCGCAACCTGAGCGCATTAGGTCCACAGCTCAGTCTGCAACCTGAGCCCATGCCCAAGCAAGGGCCGAGTTGACCTGAGCTGATTTTTTTCCTTTACTTTGAGCATTAATTTCTCATTCAGCCAGTATCAGAATTGAATGATTCAATAACCTAAAATTGTCGACTCGTCACGTACATAATTAAGGACTCATTAGTTTCTACTCATCATTAATGAAACTAATCATAACTCAACTCAAAGTACGTTGCTAACCATAGGTTGTAACTTGGCCCAAATTCAATTTCTTTCCATTTTCTCCAACATTATTTACATACAAGTAAGAGATGATTGGTCAAATCATGCTTATATATATCGTCTACATTAGATTGGTCAACGATCAACGAATTATACACGTGTGGAGACCCTTTTAAAATTTGTGCTCAACTATCAGGCTCACTCTTTCGACATCTCTGTATAAATAGCTTCAAACGGACCTCCCATTTCCTCACTCAAGCCACATCTGCATGACATTGTGGTATTGACCACCACACTTAAGAGGCAAGGGTTTCTTAAGGAAGCCCTTTTTTTGCTTTGAATAAAGAGAGTGAAGGGAACTTAATTTCCTTTGTCATCTAATCACAAACGGAGACACATATGGCGGTACTCGATTTCGGCCATCCTTGGGTCTTTGCCTTCGGAATTTTAGGTAAGAGTTGCTCTTTTCCTCAAAGCATCATTGTCCCCAGAAAACAAAAAGGGGTGGGGGGTGGGGGTGGGGGTGCAAGATGGAAAAAAAAAGAAAAAGATTAGTTTGAGTTGGCCAACATTTTTCTTCCCATATTCTACTAGTAACAATTTTCAATGTGGTTAATTTAAATAGGTGTCCAACTTCGAGCCCGTGCAAAAAGTGCGATCCATTGTTTAAATTAATTTGTAAGAGTATGAATTGCATGCAAATTCATCATGATCCACTTTCCTCCCCAATTGCCAAAAAGTTAAGCATTCGTATTAAACTTCATTTAGAGTAATGGTGAAGAAGTTAAGGCTTTGTATTCAATCTTTCAGGTAACCTTGTTTCCATCTTCGTGTATCTTTCGCCATTGTAAGTATCTTGATTTTCTTATATCCCTTTTTTAAATATAAAAAAATTGACAATTATCCTTATTGTGTTAATTAGCAGCATCCAGATTAACATGTGTAATTTGGATGTAAATGCAGGCCAACTTTTATACGAATTTGTAAGGAGAAATCAACACTTGGCTTTCAGTCTTTACCCTATGTGGTGGCACTCTTCTCGGCCATGCTTTGGCTCTATTATGCCCTCCTCAAAGATGCAATACTTTTGATTTCCATCAACTCTTTGGGATGCCTTATTGAGACAATTTACATCTTCATTTACCTCTTATACGCTTCAAAAGAGCCTAAGGTAAACCTAGTCTTCTATTTACGTTACGTTACGTTACATTACATAATTAATTTAATAATATGTCCCAAGTCGTATAAAAATATATCTCACATGCAACAACTATGACTAGATAAGTTCTTTTTTCAGTGATCTAACCGTGAACCTTTTACTATAACTGATATTAATTGATGTGCTGCTGACAGAAACAAACGACGAAGCTTTTTGCTGCTTTGAACGTGGGAACGTTCTGTGGGATTTTCTTGGTCTCTTACTTCCCATTTCATAATCATCCACAGCTACGTATTGAAGTTGTCGGTTGGGTTAGTGTTGCTGTCTCTATGATCGTCTTTGCGTCACCCTTAAGCATCGTGGTAAGCAATGGCTCCTTGCTTTTAAAATGATCAATGAACAAAGGCTAGATGTTTACGAGTTGTTAACAAGTTGTCTATTTCCAATAGAGTCAAGGACACACACTTCTTTAAGTTTTTACGAATTGTTAACTAGTAGTCTATGTTTCTATTTCCAATGGAGTCAATGACACAATCTTCCTTAACTTTGGAATATGATGAATAAAGCAAAATGACTCACTAAATTGGATGCGTTTCTTATATTGTGAAATAGCAGTTGATCGACATAGCTTGACGCATTTTTATTATAGGTCATCAGGAAACAACATCTGTGTGTTTCTAATACATGAGTATAGTTGTGTACATTCAACACCCTATATCCCGCCATACGCAGAAGACTCTAAAACAAGAGAGTAATATTGTTGTTGTAACTAGTTGTTCAACGACTAATAAAATAATATAAAAATTAAATTGAAATATAACACGTCCTTTAACTTGTAGAAAATACACAAGTGAGATGTGTCCCTTATTTAAGCATAACAAGTCCCCAGGACATATCCCAGTAGTTCTAGGTAGGGGGTTTCATAAGAAACGTCAGGAAGCACTATTGGCCAGAGGAATGACCCGATAGGCTAACAAGCAAACCCGTCAGTTGTTCCTTCGGTGCCAATGAGTTCTTTGTTGATGTCTCTGTGCAATGACAAACTTCTACTAGTGAGCCTTGGAAACCTGATTTACATCCTTATACACCCTGTGGAACCGGAGGTGGCAGGACCCTTACTGGTTGGGATTCAAGTTTTTTATTTAAGCATAACAACCTTGAGAGACATTATTATCATTATTTATGTATAGTTTCTTAGTTAAAAAGCAAATAGTATGATATTCGGTTGTTACTTGTAGATTGTAATAAAACACTGCTCCCTTATTCAAGTCACTAATCTCCATATTTTCATTGAATGGGATGCAGTTCCAGGTTGTCCGAACAAGGAGCGTGGAGTTTATGCCCTTTGCTTTGTCCTTTACCCTGACATTGACCGCAGTAATATGGTTTACCTATGGCCTCCTGCAAAAGGACATCTGCGTAGCAATTCCGAATGTCTTAGGATTCATCTTGGGAATACTACAAATGACTCTGTACGGACTATATCGAAACCCCAAGCCCATTATGGAGGAGAAAAAGGCAGAGCAAGGACATGGAGTTATAGACATTGTAATCCTACACGGGTCCGACCCGGTCCACCCGATTGATTCGCAGCCGTGTAGCTCCGACGAAGACAGTGTTAAAATACCTGAAAAGTGCCCGGAGAGCCCAGAAACCGAAACTTGCAGCCCGCCGGCGAAATTTCATATTGAGAGTCCTGCTCCGGTTCTGATAGTGTGTGCAGTTTAGATGATGGTTCATAATTGGGCAGTTGCTCTCTAATGTGTTGTTCCCTTTCTTTTCGGTTGTTCAATTTTACCCCTTGCTTGTATGTGACATGCATGTCATGCTCACGTTGCAAATCACATTCAACTATATATGTTTGTTTTTTGTTTTTTAGTTTGTATGTTTTTGTATTTATGGGGTTTTTTGTAATTTTATTTTGAGTTGAGATGTATGCAATTGTTGTGTTGAATCTTTCATTCCTTGGTCAAGAAAGGAAATGGAGAAAAATGTTAGCTTACGGGATATCCCCTCCGATCAACTTAATGTTGTGTAGACGATGATAAAGATAATTAACGAAACAATTTTGACGAGTTGAGATTTTTTATCTATTTTTTTTATCTTATTATCTTATGTCATAGTAAGTTTATATGATATATATTAATTTATCAAATTTTAATATACATGTTATGATTCTACTCAATCGGATAAAAGATGTGATAATGATAAAAAGGAGAGAAAGATACCAGCTGGGAGTGTAAAACTGAGTTTGGGGTCTGAACAATTATTTTTCTCACAATTAGTTATTGCTGGTTTTACTAGTCGACTTTTACTTAATGGAATTTGTAATGGGCCCGGGGATGGGGGTAAGGGGAGGGTTGCAAATTACATTTTCGCAATATTCTCTAAACGTATTTCAGAAGTAAATTTAGGGGCATTTTGTATAAACGAATCGTATCGCAATTGAAATGATAGAAGTTGTAATTGAAATAAATTGACTTGTAAACTCATATCGGTTTGGTATAAAAATTGGAATTGATATAATTACTAAGGATGTTTGGAGCACATACATACATACATACATATGTATTTATATATGTATGCATACATATTAATCTGTGTATATGTACACATATATACACACGCACGCACATATATATGCATGTTATGTGTGTGTGTGTATATATAGATACATACAGTTATATATATATATATATATATATATATATATGTGCATAAATGTATTTATATGTATACATACACATGCACACGCACAAACACACAAATATATATGCATATACCTATACATATACATACACACACATATGTATATATGTGCGTGTATGTGTGCATATATATTTATATCTATCTATCTATATATACACACACGTATGTGGGTGTGTGTTTGTGTGGGTGTATGTGTGGGGGTGTGGGGGTGAGAGGGTGTGTATATATCTCATGTTTTATTTATTTTTTTATTATAGAGATTAAGTTATGATTCGGAATCAAACTCCATATCCAAATAAGTGGCAGGGAACGTTAGATTTCCAAAAAAAAAAAAATCTTCCATATTTATAAACCATTCTCATGTATCTAAAGCATAAAAATTGAGTATGAATCATTTAAAATGATTTCATTCTCCCCATTCCAAACCTCCAACCAAACGCCGCTACAAAGTCTAGGATAATTTCAGTAAGATAGAATATTTTTTTCCTTAAATTTGTATTCAATTATTTATGTCATCCCGACTTAACTTGTTCCTGTTTCTTTATGTCTTTCTTTTTGGGATGATATCTCCTCACTCTCAAACCATCACATCCTTTACCCCCGCCCGATATGTGGCAGTAAGGGGTGGTGAGGCTAGATGGGGGTGACCTTCACCTAGCTTCACCACCCCCGTTACTACCACGTGTCAAGCGGTGGTAAAGGAGGTGATGGTTTGGAGGGTGAGAAGATCCGGTCACTTCTTTTCGGGGCGGAAGAGCCGTTTAAGCACAAAATTTCGTCCTGGCACATGCGTTAATTGAGTAGAAATCAAACAACCTTGTCTCTCTTATCTTTTCTTTTTTTGTTTCTTTTTAGAACGGTCATTCCAATCCCTAAAAAGTTGAATGTCCACATAAACTTAATACATTACGTGTTAGAGTACAAAAGCATGTATAAGGAGATTTTATTTCGTTTGATTCCAGGGTATAGCTCAGTTAGTTCTGAAGGATCAGAATTGTTATAAAGGTGTAAGGTTCGAATCCCGCAGCCTGTATTGTGGGTGCCTTATTTTCAGACTCCAATATGGGTCTTGAGGGTGGGCTCCTGTGTAGGTATACGTGTTTTGTGCCTCCCCTTAGCGGGCCGCTGAGTATTTGATTTACATCATCCTAACTGACTCGTCAGGCCGCCACGGTGTGGGGGGCCATTGGGGTGGGTTCAACCTTTTGCTAGAAAGATTTTCTTTCGTTTAGATGATTAAATGGTTCCATCAAGCCTTAAACTATTATTCCCTAAAAAAAATTTACACTATTATACATTATGCAAATTTATATGATTTAATGTTTAATAAAATCATTTTACTTTTTACATATTTCTATTATAGTGCTTTTTATACATGTATATATAGAGTCTGTGGTGTCACTGGAAGCAAACTCTCTACTCTAGGGATAGAGGTATTGTTTGACTGACTCTCACTCTCTCCAGTCCTAACGATAGATTTTGCTGTCGTTGAGATGTACTAAGTATGACTGTGGTTGTTGTTATACGATTTGATGTTTTAAAAAACTGACTAAATCATTCATAATTAAATATAAAAAAACTACTTATGTATCAATATATTTGAGAGAAGTTAGGAATGTAAACATGCTTTTATGCGTTCGCATCAAACTGTGCCGATATTTTCAACACGGCCAAACATATCCACAGTTTTACACAAGAAATCATTTACAGTCTGTTGCAAAATTCACAGTAAAACTTTTCGGAGCAAGAAGTAAAAAATTACCACTGGGAAAATAGTCAAATGTACATATTACCCACTTGTTGAGGTTGAACCTACAATGAATCCTACATCCTAGTACACTGAAATAAGCTTCGACCCTATGTCACCGTGACGCACTGTTTCTTTTATTTTGTTTTTATTTTATATTTACTTTTATTTTATTTTGATAGTCATGTGACATCTTTAGCCAGTATTCTTGCTGGAAGAATAGGAAAAACTTCGTGCTGTTTGGCTAAAGAAATAACATTGTCTTAGAGAGTCTCGCCTATGATGGGGTATGAAGGATCGGAATTGCGCAACCATACACATGTGTTAAAATACACAGAGATTGTTTTCCGATGATCCATAATAAAAATTGTGTCAATCTGTGTTGATCAACTGCTACTTCACAATATAAGAAACGTCACCAATTTAGTGAATCATTCTGCTTTATTTCATCATATTCTAAAGTCAAGAAAGAGTGTGTCTTTTACTCTATTGAAAACAGAAAGATGGTCCGAGCATACACCATGGATTAAAATCCTCCGGTTTTCTCATTGGATAAAAAAGAGCTCAACCCAAAGAAATGTTTTCTTAAACAGAACCTTAGTGACATGATTAGGTGCATCGACCCAATAAGCAATCTTCAAACAGGAAAAAAAAACTTCTTAATTTGTATTGACTTTCTAATCATAAAGGAAGATCCTACATGGACCAAAACAAGCATTTAACGTTCCTTCATGAAATCAAATTCCAATACTCCTCATCATCATATCCAGTACATCTCAACGACAGCAAAAGCTATCGTTAGGGTTTAGGGAGGGTGAGCGGAAGGCAAACAATACCTCTATCCCTAGGGATAGAGAGTTTGCTTCCAGTGAGACCCCCGACTCTGGCTGTACATGCATAAGTGATGCAATAATAGGAATATGACGTGCTAGTGTGTTAGTGAGAAAATTCAGTAAATACAAATACGAAGCTTCCGATATGCAAATGGTCATAAACGTATATATGCACATATAATGCAAGACAGATAAAAAAACAAAAACAAAACCAAAAAAATTGCAAAAATTCACTCAAAGCGTAGATAATATTTAAGCCCCTAAGTATATTCTAAGGTGCCCTTATATCCTGTCTAAACCTCGTTAATCTTAATCATCTGACTCCGTGAACTCCTATCCTGGATCATGTCCTCGAATAGGTGCAAATCTAATAGGTCATGTCTAGTCCGCTCATCCCAAGTCAGTTTGGGTCTGCCTTTACTTCTCTTCCCCTCTACAATGAGGCTTTAGACTGTTGTGACAGACGACGTTGTCTGTCTCCTCGGTGTAATAATTCAAAAATCATGGCATACACGTAAGCAATCGAATAAAAGTCGGGAAATAGTTGAACTGATAATGAAATTCGACTTCAAATTTCCCTTACTTGGATCACACGGAAGTGCGAACCTTAATTGGGCTAATACGTATAGCAACAATTTCAATCGGGCTCTGACGGCTACAAATATACATACAAGTAAGTTCGAAATTGATATGATTTCTCAGCCTATACACGTGATATTGATAATGATATAGTTCGTTCTTTCCCGACTCGCAACATAATTACCATATAAAGATCAATATCATGGCAGTTTTAGACTGCCTCAAATATAACTTATTTCATCGTTAATACTTAAGAGTGTAGTTCGTACGCAAATGTAAGATCATCTCCACATGTAACATCCACTTATCAAGAAGTTAACCGAACTACTAACCACTCTATTGATTCAAACCCCCCCCCCCCCCCCTTCTCTTCTTTCTACATGAAAATTTTCCCTTAATCAGACCAGTTTCGAATGATAGGTAGCCGGGTGAAATGTATAGCAACCCATTGTCAGAAATTCTCCCTTCATTCAGCTATCTCGTAGCAAAGATTTTCTTTTAGCAAGTAGCAAAATGTTAGGATGGATTTTCTCACTTGGTAGTTGTTAATTTTATACCTTTCCAGTGGCGGAGGGAAGGGGGGGCCTGGGGGGCACCAACGTCGGTGGAAAAATCCTATAGATAGGTAGGTGTATTTGTATTTTTGGCCATTCAGTTCAAAGTGTGCCCTTGCTTGACAGAACACTAACCCTCTGTTACGTGGTCACATAATGTTTAGCGTTCGGTAATTCTCTGCTAAGTGACTAAAATGTGTCTAAAACTTACCGGAAGTTTGGTCTCTTAAATATAGTAAAAAAATTCAAGATTTGGAAAACTAGTAGTCTTTTTTGCATGTAAGGTAATCGTTGAAAACTAGTAGACTTTTTTGCATTAGTTTGCTTATGAAAATAAAAGTTTCTTTTTTTTAATTGGTTGCTAATCTTACGAATCCTGCGAGGGTTGATGCTCGATAGTTGATATATATTAATTTAAAAACGGCATACGGTTGTGCCACTCCGTTGGGGAAGATGCTACAATTACACAGCTTTTGTGATTTTATTTGGTTGCTCTAAAATCGTTTCAAAGTTGAAAGCTACACATACCTTTAGGTTGCATTTAAATCTTTAGTGTTGGCTGTTGCTGGTGTGAAAACTATTTTACAATTTCTAGCAACTATGTACACCGTATATAATTGGTTCATTGATTCAGCATTCAGACAGTAAACTGTAAAAGGTATTATGCTTTTCCAAATGCCCATTGTTAAATACTAGCTTTTGTGATAGTTGTTTGTTTCTAATTTTTCTGCAATGAATATCCTCAAGACTGATATACACAAATGGTTAGGGGTGACGTACTATCAGATTGTTTATTGTGTTACTTTGAGCATGGAATTTTTAGCACCATTGAAGATGAAGATATTATGCAACGATTTCAATCAATGTCATCTCGAAGAACCTTTTTGCATCCCTTGTCAAATCCTTCTCGTTCTGCAATAGTCAAATAAAAGGTATGTATTGATGTATATTACTATATTCATTTAATAATTATGATCCGCATATTATTTGTTGTGTATTGTTTATTTTTTTGTACATTGGTTGGTAGATGTGTTTTCTTTCACGTATTTTATGTTATAATACCAAAATATGTCTAGAAGATTTTGTCGGTTTTCTCGTCCGAAACGGTGACCGATGGTATTCCTATTGCGAAGCCTGTCAGTGCCCCTCCAAGACGGGACTCCTGGCTCCGCCACTGTACCTTTCCCATGTATGCTGAAGAAAATGTCATGAAATCACTGGACATATTTCAGTTGGTACTCAGGTTAGAAAACTGCTCCAAAAAATATTGCAGAATCGAACTGAGTCACGAGCAGAGTGTGAGCAATAATACTATCTGGGCCTAAAGGCCAAAAGCTTTTGTCGTACCCAATTGAATGCTAGGTTACAGACTCGATTTGCAGTGGCTCCTTGTGTGGGTTGTAGCAACATCTTACCAACATAAGAGGCTGCTAAGTTTTTAATTTACATATTTCACAAAGTTTTTTGGAACTAAAACACTGAGAAACCGAAAACAAATATTTGACTTTTTGCTCCACGAAAATGTAATGAAAGCAGGTAAGAGAAACTCGTTGCATGGGAAATTTTAGGGCCCACGTGCTTGTTGGATCGATTTCTTTATTGGATTAGTATTCCAAAGATCCTAGTTTGTAGAAACTTAAGACAAAATATATTTTTTTAATATTCTTAAGTTTTAGTAGTCTTTATCTTTTCTAATTAGGTTTTGGGTTTCTAGACTAGTGTGTCTATTTTAATAAGTAGCGGCCGGCCATAGTCGAGCAAGAGCCAAGAAAACTTTGTTTCGGTTTTGAGCGATTTTTTGAATAATATACAAGAGAGTTATGGTTTATACTTGTGTGCATCTAATCCGTTTTACTTTAGTGCTCTAATGATAAAATAGTGCAATAATAGGGGTTACATCACTCCATGTCGTATATTACATCTCACCATATCAGATTTGACGTTTGGGTTACCATAAGAACATTTGTGAAGCGTTTACGTTCACTACCAAAAAAAAAGACTAATTACCGACCGCCTAGAACAGTCGGTAAACTCTAAAAAACGGTCGGTAAACTAAATAGCGACCGTATAACAGTTGGTAAACATCGGTCGGTATACAGTGGTTGGTAAATGAAATTTGCGACTTTTTGAAAACGGTTGGAAAATAGCGACGGATTTAGCGACTATTTAAAAAACGGTCGGCATTTACTAACCGTCGAAGTTGTCGCAAATTAAGAACAAATTAGCGACGGCTTCGGCGGTCACAAATTAGCGTCATCTTTGACGGTCGGAAAGTAGCGATGGCTTTACGATTGCAAATTATGGACTGTTTTCGTAGTCACCAATTATCGACTATTTTATCGATCGCAAATTACCGACTGTTTTCGCAGTTTTATCGGTCGCAAATTACCGACTGTTTTCGCAGTTTTATCGGTCGCAAATTACCGACTATTTTATCAGTCGCCAATTACCGACTGTTTGATCGGTTGCAAATTAGCGACTGATTTAGCGGTCTTAAATTACCGACTACCTTATCAGTCGCAAATTAAGACTATTTTTACGATTGTAGATTACCGACTGGTTTAGCGATTGCAAATTAGATGGTTGTGCAGTATTAATGCTAGCAATGCTTTCAACGATCGATAAAAATGAAAAACGGTCGCTAATTTTGAGAGAAAAAGCCTTAAATATTCAAATATTAAATAATCAAATTATAAATTTAAAATCCAATCAAAACATATGACAACTGCAATTCTAATTAACCAGAATACAAATATAACAAACTAATATATAATTCAATATCCAAAAATACATCTCCGGTTTGAATATCAAATTCAAATATCCGACAATACAACTTCAAATACATAAGTCTAGTAGTATTCCATAAAGCATTTAATGGACTACGTGGGGACCCATGATACTAATCTACAGAGAAACCACCAAGTTACCATCACTTTCCCATCAACGACAAGTCAACATGCACTTCTAGGTCAAATAATCCAGACTAGAGCCTTGCAATACAATCGAAAGTAGGATTAAGCCAACAGGTCAAGCATACACAACGAAAGCAATAAAATCCATAAACAGTAGCATTGAATGCCGAAGTTAAAATTCAAGTTTAATCACCATCAGTAATTAACATGATATGACCATACCCTTCTCTCATAAGCACTACACATACGTTTCAGAAGTTGTGATTAGCATGGTTCAGTCTTACGTTTCAGAAGTTGATATCGGACGAGATGTATTTGTCCCTCGTGTTGAGCTTACATGTTGTAAAAGAAAATCCAAGGAACTGCAGAAACGTATAAGTAACATGATGGTATATAAAAATGTCAAAAGCAATATTTGATATCATGCTTTCTATTTAATCAATTTAATTACAACAACATTTGCAAACAACAGAACCTACACACCCGAAGCAACCCTATTTGTCGTTCCTTTTTTTCAGAAAATAAATTATTATGTTAATTATGACAATATCAATGTTAACTATGACAATATCAGACGTGAAACTGCCATATTTAGCATATGATGTTCTTGTATTTGGATAAAAAATGTAATATAAAATGTTACTTAACGTATAACATTAATCTGGTCTGAAATTATACAGTATATAGTGAAGCCGGCTGGTGTAGATGGAGGGCGGCCTCAGGAGTGATGTGTGACAAGAATTTTTCAACTAAATTAAAGGAAAAATGTTATAGGGTGGCAGTGCAACCGGCAATGCTATATGGAATAGGCTGCTGGGTCGTCATCAAGAGGCTACAGTCGCAAAAGATGGAAGTGGCAGAGATGAGGATGTTGAGGTGGATGTGTAGACTTACAAGGCTAGACCGGATCAGAAATGATGTGTTTCGAGAAAGGTTAAGGGTGGCTAGTATAGCAGATAAGATAATAGAGAAAAGACTGAGATGGTTTAGGCATGTCAAGAGGAGAAAGACAACAGCATCAGTCAGAGCAGTTGAGAGGCTCATTATAGAGGGGAAAAGGAGTAAAGGCAGAACCAAACTGACTTGGAATGAGCGAATTAGGCATGACCTACTAGATTTGCATATCTCTGAGGACATGGTACATGATAGGAGTTCATAGAAGCAGAGGATTAAGGTTAACGAGGTATAGGCCAGATATAGGGACACCTTAGATTATATTTAGGGGCTTAGATACTATCTACACTTTATGTTGACTTTGCACTTGTTTGTTCATGTTTTTGTCATTGTTTTGAATTATAGTACGTATACACGTCTATGAGTATTTTAATATCGACAGCCTCCTCTTTGTATTTTCTGAATTCTCTCACTTATACACTAGCACATCATATCCCTATTATTGTATCATTTATACAGGTACATATAGAGTCGAGGTGTCACTGGAAGCAAACTCTCTATCTCTTGAGGTAGAGATATTGTTTGCCTGCCGTTGTCATCTCCAGATCCAAGTGATAGCTTTTTCTGTCGTTAGGATATACTGGGTATGATTGATGATGATGATGAATAATGAAGCCGGAAAAGAATCAGAATTACGGTCCCCATAACCCCAAAAAAAAGATAAAAATAAAAATTTATTTTCTTGAGCGTTATAACTACAATCATTATGAAATATATTTGGAAAGAATTAGTGTTAGGGTCGGAACTTTCAGTTATTAGGAATCTGATTTTCCTTGACGACGTTGTTATTACGAAATATTATGCAATTGACTTGGGAAAATAAAATGAAATTTGGTCTGTGCGTAACGTTCAAAAGAAAGGATAAATAACAAATGAATACAGTGATTGATCTCAAGGGAATCCTTCGTAAGCTAATATTCTTAGTTTTGGCCTTTGGGCACGTATGAGGATTTTACAGAGAAAAGGACGACACTAACATTCTTGAAAATAATCTGGTTTTAGTTTTAAATAAAGGGCCGGATTGTATTATTTTTGTAAAAATTAGCGCCATTGCTCCTAGAAAATTATTTTTGATCCACATAACTTGTTGCCTTCTCGTAATAGGCAACTTGAACTGGTCCATTATATGGCGAACTCTTGTTTGGCATCCTTACGCTAAGCTTTCTCTAACTGCGCTAGTCTCGACGATGGGTCTTAGCTCTAAACATATTGGTTGTTTAATTAAATTTACTGAATCCAAATAAGTGTAAAAGAAGACCTTGAAATGAGAGCATCTTGACTCAACGGGGCAGCTGGGGCAACGGCACACTATGTGCGTAAGTGCGAAAAGACACTGCAAGCTTTGCTATGCCTAAAGCTAAATGTTATTCTATCCCCTAAAATGGTAAAGAAGAGGGCTCTATAGGGTCTAATCTTTTTTATATCTGAAGAATAAAAAAGGGAAGGGATGGTTAGGGTTCGATTTGCACCAAGAATATCCTATGGTAAATTTGTGTATTGCTCTTTCTGTCTCAAATTTTTATTCGTTTTTAGGAAGTTTCCAAACTTTTGTTCATTTTCTATAAAAAAAACCTATGAATTTATATTTGTTTCTAAAGTTATCCTAATAAATAACAAATGAAAAGAATGTATTAATTATAATTAACAGTTTTGACTTTTAATGGCCATTAAATAATGCCTCTTCATTTGCTTATATTTTTCAAACCAGGTATCCAAGGACTTTTCCTCTTCTTTTTAGAAACCGAGTTTTGAGTTTTGAAAGTCGAAAATCAAACACAAAATGCTTCAACGAACCAAACAGTTTGCAAGCTGTTCAAGTTCGATTTATGTTTGGTTCGTATTCGTTCGGTAATTGTCAGTAAAGAAATCGAATTCGAACATCGATTTGAATTCGTTTACTAAGACAAGTCAAACTATCGCTAACTATTCGATTCGTTTAAACTGTTATAGTGTTATCGAGACGAACTCAAACCAATTTTAAAATCTGTTTAGTTAAACGAACAAAGCTAAACAATTTGTTTAACTAAACAAATCTAAATTCGAAAACGTAATATTTGGTTCGGCAAATCGTGAGAGGCAGATCAAGGGAAAGTAGGCATCCTGAACGGGTCAAAGGTCAACTACCACCTTCCATCTTCCGCAAACAAAGGAGCTTCATTTCAATGCAAACTAATTTTACAATCGAATCGCTGCTTGGATCCATGAAAATCTAACAGTCCGCCATTGAAGTATTTTCTCTTTCGTTTGCCAATAACACCTTATCTTTCTCTTCTTGCATAACGCATTACCCCATACCCATTGGGTCAAATCTGATCTTAGCTTCCAGCAATTAATGGAAAAACTCCATCCTCCTGATAAGCTTAATGTCTCCTTCAAAAATGGCTACAATCTTGATCCTAGTTCCATAACGTTAACTTCTGTTTCCCAAACAGATATATCTGTTTCTGACGACCACCATCGGAACAAAAGTGATGTGGAAAATCAAAACAACGTTGGCAATCAGGAGGATAATTCCTCGGCAATTTATCATGAAACAGATGATGTTGAGCAGGTCTCGCAAGAGATTGATCGATTCACTCACGCGCCCTCGGAGGTGGACAACAAATCCAACCCACCGGAGGTTCCTGACACCGTTGAAACTTTCTCCAAAATCATTGAGTCGAGGATCGCCAAGTATAATTCCGCCGGTGCACACCACGTGTTTATGAAAATGACCGAGGAGGATTCCTTCTTTATCGAAGCCGTTATGTGTATTTACAAAACAACTAACCTCACGGGTGAATTTTCGTCTACTCCGGCTACCTCTGTTCCTCATAACCGAACCAGTATTGTTTTGCAACATGCCATGACTTTCATGGAGGATGAATTACGTTCGCTCCTTGAATATTCTAGCACCAATCAAAGCATAAAAGAAAACCAGGAGGAGAATGACTCGGATCGCTGCATTTTGCATGCGGAAAGAGAAACTGAATCCACCTCTGAGGAGGAATATCCAGGGTATCCGCCAGAGGTCGTTACCAAAATGAGCAGATATGTTTCCACTATGATATCCACGGGATATGAAACGGAGTGTTGTCAAGTTTATTCTCTCTCAAGAATAAATGCACTCAACAAGCAATTGGAAAAGCTCGAATACGAGAAGATGAATATGGATGATATTTGGAGAATGAATTGGGATTCTCTTGAAGGCGAGATCAAAAGATGGATTAATGTGATAAAAAACTGCTCCAACACACTCTTTCCAGGCGAAAAACGTTTGTGTGACTCTGTCTTCGCTAATAATCCATCGATTTCGCGGAACATTTTCAGCCATTTAGCTCGGACGGTGGTGATCCAGCTGTTGGATTTCGCAGAGGCAACATCTATGACGAAGAGATCAGCGGAGAAGCTGTTTAAATTCCTAGACATGTATGAAGCTCTCAACGATCTGATTCCATCAATTGCAGAATCTTGCTCGGATGATTTTGAACCGATCATCAAATCAGAGATCCGGTCCACTGCTGACCGAATTGGCGATGCAGCATTTGCCATCTTCAGTGATTTAGAGAATTCCATCAAGAATGACGTTGCAAAAGCTCCTGTTGCAGGTGGTGCCGTTCATCCGCTCACACGTTATGTCATGAATTATTTAAAATATGCCTGCGAATATAAAGAATCTCTGGAGCAAATCTTTGCACAACGTGCACCAAGATCAGATGCGAATGCGGATGAAGAAAGTCGAAACGATGTAACACATGATTCAGAGACAGAGGGCACCACAGGCCCTTTCTCCAAACAGTTAGTTACCGTTATGGACCTATTGGACACGAACCTAGAAGCCAAGTCGAAGCTGTACCGCGATCCATCTCTATGTTACATATTTTTGATGAACAATGGACGTTATATACTACAAAAAGTGAAGGGGTCCCCTGAAATTGGACAAGTGATGGGTGAAAATTGGTGCCGGAGAAGATCAACTATAGTGAGACAGTTCCATAAGAACTACCAAAGGGAAACATGGGTAAGATTGTTGCATACTTTAAGCCATGAGGGTCTACTTGTGCAAGGAAAAATCAATAAGCCTATGTTGAAGGAAAGATTCAAGAATTTCAATAACATGTTTGAGGAGATACACAGGACTCAGAGCACATGGGTGGTGCATGATGAGCAGCTTCAGTCGGAGCTAAGAGTTTCTATATCGGCGGTGGTGATACCGGCGTATCGGTCATTCTTAGGAAGGTTTAGGCAGTACTTGGACAGCTCAAAGCAAGTGGAGAAGTACATAAAATACCAGCCGGAGGATATTGAGACATTGATCGAGGACTTTTTCGCCGGTAACAATACTTCAATGGCTAAAAGGAGGACGTAGTTCCTGGTTGGAATCTTCTTACCACATCAAGTGTTGATAATGACCAGCATTTGTACTTCAATATATTCCCCAATTTTGTATACATTTCATTTATTTTCCTTTTTTTCTTTTTCCTTTTTTTGAAGTTTTTACTTGTAACATTCATGATGTTCAGCCAGTAAATTCATATAAAGAGACTTTATGATCATCCTGTATAGTGTCACAGGCGTTTGAGTTAATATAACCGTTGATTTACCATATCTATTTAACATGTATAGGAGCGCTCCTGTCTGTAGAATTAGTCAACAATTTATGAATATGACTTTACTTTCCAAATGGGTAGGTATAAATTTCAACTTTATTTATTTTGTTGGCATAATTTTTATCAACTTTGCATATTTTGGCCACATAGTTTTGACATATAAACATGTGTAGGATTTGCCTATAAATAAGCTAGTTTCTTCAACATTGTAACGTACCTCCATAAATTCTAAGACCCCAAAACAAGAACATTGAGTATTGAACAAAGTTTTGTATTCTTCTATTCTTTCGATTTATTAGATATTTATCGATTCAAATTCTTTCACGTCTCGTATCAATGGCGACACATATTGGGTTTCCGATACCCTTCCGATCAGCGTGTGAATTGTAACCACAAGAATAGCTATCATTTTGTTTCTAATGTCTACCAGAATTCTTATGCTCAGGTTTTTCCATTCCCAGTTCCACTGCTCACCCATAACTTAATTAATTCTGAAAGTTTCCTCGTTATTTTCTACCCACCTGCTGTCCAAATGGATTTTTTTGGCCGTGTTTAGAGCCTGAAAACCATATTTATGCGAAAGCATCTATAACGAGTGAATTTTACATTTTAAATTATATAAATACATTCACATAACAAAATTTTAAAATATTCAGTAATTTCAAAGCTGTGACCCATCAAATCACACAATCATGAGGTAGAAAACTTACAGTTAGTCACCATTTAGTTACCTACCAAATAAACGAGTAACTTTGTAAGTATTACATTACGTGGCGCTTCAAATGACATGTATAAATCCTATGGAGGACTGCAAGGAAACGTCTATGAGTAACAATTCACTCAATTTATCAATGATATAGTAATTTTAACAATATATTTCTTTGTTATGAGTGTAGGCAATAATCATAATTTGTATTCTGGATCTTCTCGTAGAAATTCAGGATTCAAGTCCCCACAATTGAGCCCGTCAAACGTTGGTCCCTCAACAAATAATAGTCCGCCTAATACAACTACCAAATCCGTCAAGGGCCTATTACTTGGAGTGAAAAGTCCTCAGGTTCGAGCGCCCAGTCCCAAAGAACATTGTGGAGGATGCAAATCAAGAGGTTAACAGCTTTCTATGTTAGATTAGGACTTATGCAGTGACTCACAAAAGGTGTCCCTCCGCAAACCAGGTCTTTGACATAGCAGCAGTAGAACACCCACACTCAGCACCTCTCTGGATTCAAACTCTTTACTTCTTGGAGCAAATCTCAACTCGAGTACCAACTGAACTATGTGCTAAAGGCATCAAAGGCCTATTACTTAAGAGAATGGGATGTTGTTTGTGTTTGGAGAAAATTCATATATATATATATATATATATATATATATATATATATATATATATATATATATATATATATATATCCCAACATTTTCTTCATTCATTCTCATTTTCTGTATTTCACTTACTCCCGTAGACATATATATACACACACACACTCACACACAGACACACACACACATATATATATACAGATATATATATGTGTGTGTGTATATATATATATATATATATATATATATATATATATATATTAGCTAATTTAAAGGCATGCATGTAACATATCACTGGGTTATATGAGGAAAGACGAGAGAAAAAGGAAAAAGTGGAAAGACCAAAAAAAGTTTGAACTCAAACCAGTAAGGGTTTCTGTCACACTCGGTCTCAAAGGTAGCGTAAAGATGTAAATCAGGTACCCAACGGCCCGTTAGCAGGAGTTTAGTCATTTTACACAATAATCTGCATAAGGAGCTCCCACACTGCAGGCAAGCCTACAGGCTAAGGAGCTCCCACACTATGCACTTGTTAGGAAGGGGCTTTTTTGTCTTTGACAAGAATTGAACATCTGACCTCCTTTTCGAGAACCCCTGACCGAAACCAATTGGGCCTGGTCGAAACCAATTGGCTATGTCGTGGAGACGTGGAATGACCAAAAAGGGAAGGCATGGGAGGAATATTTTCATGGTCGGAAGTAGGTGGTGGTTGGTTGATCCAGTGCTACAACCTCCAACTTTCGCCGGTTTTCGCCGCAACCCTACATTTCCCGCCGCCCGATTTAAACTTGTGTCAGTGCACGCGCATCCTTTCTCTCCTGGAAACTGCCATGCATGTCTCTTCTTTAGGTGTACAGCCCTTTAATCTTTTTAATTCCATGTCTCTCCTCTTTTCTTTTCCTTCACCTTACTCTTTTTCCTTCTTTAATCGTTTTTAATCGCCTTATTATGAGAGTCCTTCTTCTTTTAAATGGTTTGTTTATTTTAATTGTTTAGAAAGTAACAGAATCGGTCAAGTCCGTATTTAAATAAAATCTTAACGTGGACACGTTGTTTGTTCTTTGTGTATGATCTCTTCAACCTAAGAAGTCGCTGAACTCCTGATTTTCATCATTCATAGTGATTCTTAAGATTTTAAACGGTGGAGCCTCCGGATGGCCTTTGCTAAAAAAAACAGTGGGTACGTCATGGGATTTATAAAAACTTGGCATGTCCTATAAAAAAGAAAAATCAACTTTTGACCAACGCCTGGGATCGCTGCCGTACCTCTTTCAGTCAAACTACACGCACGTTTCGACTTCCATATATTTACTTTTATTTCCTAAGAGTTTCAACGGAATTTAATATTGATATAAGAGGAAGGAAGTAACATCCATGCCTTCTTGCTGATTTTATAATATCCTTTCATCCGTTAAACTTTTAATTCGTTTTGATAACATGCCTATTAATATAGAAATTGATAAATACAGTGTTTTTTTTATATATATACAACGTCTTATCTAATCAATGATCTCTCAAATCTCCGGGTCTTGAAAAACATCAAACTACGTTTCCAATGCACTAGATTTTTACGTTTATGCAGAGTTTGGGAAGGTGTTGGATTGATTTGTGATCTAATGTACGTAGCTTTACCCTACACTTTATGCAAAAGACTGTTTCTGCTCTCAAACCTGTGATAAATTATATTCCAACAAGAAATGAGTTTCTCTATATCTCATATGAAAGTAAACAAAAGAAAAAGCAAAAAGGGCACCAATACCATGCGAAGTACTGCAATAAGAAAAAAAATACATGGAAATCAGGGAGCACTCATATCATCAGATGCACCCAAATCCCAATTAGCATGTTTGCATGGCTTTACCATTGGAGAATTAGGCATAATTAATTAACCACAAAATCTCAAAGGACTTTTTGAAAATGCGCGCGTTTGAGAGTGATGATTATCCCAAGTGATCGGGGGAGGCAACATGCGCCTTTGGCTCGCTTCCTCAAGCAAAAGAAGAACGTGTCAAAAAGGGTTGTTAACTACTAACTACCTTCGATTAGTTGAATTAAATAAATAAAGTGTTAGTTAACTGCTGCAATTAAAGAATGACGGTCTGTCGTTAGACTGAAGAATCGTATAATTTGATTGATTGAATAAAACTGTTTACAGAGTATGCGTACATATAGACTTATACAACAACCTACTCCCTACAATTAAGTGATAAAAGTTATCTACAAGTCTAGTAATATCTACAAGTCTAGTAAGATAATATACAAACTAACATACTTAAATATATCAAATATCTTAACCAATAAATAATATCTTCCAATACTCTCCCTCAAGTTGGCGCGTGAATGTTAAGAATGCCCAACTTGCTCAAAAACTGACGAAATTTGTCCGGACCAAGAGCCTTGGTGAAACCATCAGCGAGTTGTAGAGAACTCGAAAGCTTGGAGGGTTTAATGAGCCCATTGAGATAATGTTGACGAACAAAATGACAATCGATCTCGATGTGTTTGGTGCGCTCATGAAAAACAGGATTAGCCACTATATGCAAAGCAGCTTGATTGTCACAATGAAGAAGTACAGGCGCAGTAACCGGTACACGAAGATCACCAAGTAGACGACGTAACCAAACAATCTCACTAGTCGCATAAGCCATGGCACGATATTCAGCCTCAGCAGAAGAACGAGAAACAACAGACTGTTTCTTAGACCTCCAAGAAATGGGTGCCGAACCAATAAAGATTAGATAGCCAGTAGTAGACCGACGAGTAATAGGACATCCAGCCCAGTCAGCATCAGAATAGGCTTGAAGACATAAAGACGTATCAGCAGGAAAGAAGAGCCCTTGGCCAGGAGCACCTTTAAGATATCTTAGCAAATGAAAAACAGCAGCAAGATGACATTTGCGTGGCATATGCATAAATTGACTAAGCGTATTAACTGCAAAGCAAATGTCAGGACGCGTAACAGTAAGATAAAGCAAACGGCCCACAATGCGACGATAAAACGACGGATCATCAAGAAGCGGATCAGAATCAGAAAAGTGACACTTCTGATCCATGGGAGTGCTAGTGGGGCGACAACCAAGTAGTCCACATTCCATGAGAATATCAAGAACATACTTACGCTGATTTAGAACCATGCCAGAAGAAGAACGTGCAACTTCAATGCCAAGAAAATATTTGAGGGGACCCAGGTTCTTGATTTTAAAACGATGATCAAGATAAGCTTTCAATGCGTCGATGCGAGAAAGATCATTACCAGCCACGATAACATCATCAACATAAATTAAAACAGCAACAAAAGAAGAATCAACAGCCAAAACGAATAAAGATGCATCCGCTTGTGACTGAACATAACCGAGTGAAAGAAGCGAGGTAGTAAATTTGGCATACCAATTCCGTGATGCCTGTCGCAAACCATACAATGACTTACGAAGCTTAAAAACATGATTCTCCCCCTGACGAGAAAAACCAGGTGGTACGCGCATATAAACATCCTCCGTAAGATCACCATGCAAGAAGGCATTGTTAACATCCAATTGATGAACATGCCACCCACGAACAACAGCAACTGCTAAAAGACACCGAACAGTGACCAACTTGGCCACAGGAGCAAAAGTCTCATGAAAATCAACCCCCTCAACTTGAGTATACCCCCGAGCTACCAAACGTGCTTTATAACGCTCTATAGTGCCATCAGGATTATATTTAATTTTGTAAACCCACTTAGAGTCAATAGTGCGTTTACCAGGTGGCAAAGGAACAACAGACCACGTATGATTGGCTTCAAGAGCAGAAATCTCCTGTTGCATGGCATCACGCCAATGCGCATGTTTAACTGCCTGGCTAAAAGAAGTTGGCTCATCCCCAGAGGTGATGGCCGCGACATAACCATAATAAGACTTGGATAAACGAGCATATGAAAGAAAACTAGATAAGGGAAATACCGTAGAGTTCGTTGTAGGAGCAGATGAGGCCGCAGATGGAACAAGAGAATGTGGTAACACAACATCAAAATCTGTAAGACGACGAGATAACTGACGAGAACGTAAACTACGGGCTGGCTGAGAGGAAAGACCAGGACAAGAAGACGCAGGCAAGAGACCAGCCGAAGACAATGAAGCTTCGGCTGGGCTTGGGGGCGAAGGAACTGAACCATCCGAAGGCAATGACACTTCGGCTGGGTGGAATGGCGGGCTGGCAGAAGAAGGACAATGACCAGCCGAAGCCTCAGTTTGGGACACAGCAACCGGCGGCTCATCATAAACCCAAGAAGGGGACATGGGACCAGTAGCGGGATAACAAGTGGCGTCAAGAGAAGAATGAACCGCGAATGGAAAGACAGTTTCATAAAAATGTACATCACGACTCACATAAAGCTTACGACTAGAGATATCAAAAAGTTTATAACCTTTTTGTGACGGAGGATAACCAAGAAAAATAGCCGGAGCGGAACGCGGAGCAAATTTATCACGAGAACCATGAGAAATATAACCATAACACAAGCAACCAAAAACACGAAGATGAGAATAACTAGGAACACGACCCATTAAAAATTCATACGGTGTCTTATGTTGGAGTATAGACAAAGGCATACGATTGATGAGATAAACAGCAGTAAGAATGCATTCCCCCCAAAAAGCTATAGGCAAATGCGCGTGAAAACGCAGTGCACGTGCAACTTCTAAAATATGACGGTGTTTACGCTCAACAACCCCATTTTGTTGCGGGGTGTAGACACAAGATGTTTGAGCCTCTATGCCATGATCAACATAATATGTAAGCAAGGATGCCTGGGTAAACTCTAAACCATTGTCACTGCGTACGCGTTTGACTGTGACGTTAAACTGCGTATGTACCCAATGGAGAAAATGCAATAAAGAACGACTAGTTTCGGACTTAGATTTCATCAAATAGACCCAAGTATTACGACTATAATCATCAACAATAGTCAAGAAATAATGTGCACCAGAAAGACTAGCTGTTTTATAAGGGCCCCAAATATCACAATGAATGAGATCAAAAATGTTCGTACTTCTGCTAGTGCTAATAGGAAACGGCAAACGAGTTTGTTTTGCGCGACTACAAGCATCACAAAACATTTCTTTATTTGAAACAACAATAGACGGCAGGAAGCGAAACTTAGAGAAAGGAAGATGACCCATGCGAGAATGCCAGATGGAGTCAGTACATTTTATGGAGACGAAACTTTGACTAGCTGACGATTGAAGCAAGCAATACAGACCATCGCGTTGCCTACCCACTCCAATCAGCTTTCTCGATGGCATTTCCTGCACAAGACAAAAATCCGGACCAAAAGTGAGTGCACATTTCAAATCCCGTACTAAGCGACTGACAGAAATCAAGTTAAAGGCAAATTCTGGAACACCCAAAACGTCATATAGAACCAAAGAAGCAGAAAGCTTCACTGTCCCTATGGCACGTACGGCCACATGAGTGCCATTAGGGATTTGTACCGTAGCTGTTATCTTGTCAGTGACAAGTGTAGTAAAAAGGGACAAATCATTAACAATGTGCGCATTCGCTCCACTATCAAAAATCCAAGAAGTAGGCGAAAGAATATCCATACCCGACTCATGCTTGTCTGCCACTGAAACTGACTGTCTAAAATTACCTCCATTTAATTGCTCAACAAACTGAGCCAACTGATGTTGTTGAGCAAGCGTGAGACTGACAAAAGAAGAGGGCACACCCGCTGCAGTAGACGCATGGACAACAGCGTTGGATGACAAAGATTTGTCCGGCAATGTTGCAACGGCATTAGCAATGCCTCGGCCAGTGGTGACAACGGACTGTGTTGCCATGACAGAAAACAATTGAATGTATTTGACGATGACCAAGAAAGAGCAAAATTGATGGCTGTGAACGAAGACGAAGTCGCACCCAAAAGAAGAAAGGAAACAAATAAAATTGGCGTGGGACAACAACTGAAAAATTGCAAATTGACAATTTGCAAAGGAAAGTGACGGCCGAAATGTTTGAAGAAATCGCCGATGAACAAAAAAAAAGGAAAACCGCAAATATTGCAAGAACAGCGACAACCGACGAAATGGATCAAATTTGCTCTGATACCATGAAGAATCGTATAATTTGATTGATTGAATAAAACTGTTTACAGAGTATGCGTACATATAGACTTATACAACAACCTACTCCCTACAATTAAGTGATAAAAGTTATCTACAAGTCTAGTAATATCTACAAGTCTAGTAAGATAATATACAAACTAACATACTTAAATATATCAAATATCTTAACCAATAAATAATATCTTCCAATATAGACATTATCAGTTTTATTGTGATTTAAGTATTACATTAACATAAACGAAATGACGTTTACTTTTGGAATAACAAATGTCTCAACAACCATGATAAAACATGAAAAGTTGACATTTAATATTAATTCTTAATATACCGCCACTAGTCTCATAACTGAAGGTGTTACGTAATAGTATGTGACTCCATTGCTACACGGACCTAAATGTTTCATATTAAATAACAACTGGTAAAGTTGATATTTAGTGATCTTGAGGTCATGGGTTCGAGCTGTAGAAAGAATCTCTCGCACAAAAAATGCAAGGTAAGACTGTGTACATCAGATCGCAAATCGATTCAGCCATTCTCAGACCCTGCGGAAATGCAGAAGCCTAGTATAACGGAACGCCTGATAACGTCCAAGGAGGTTGTGTGTAATATGTCGTTATATGTTGAAAAGAGAGAAATTGACTAATCGAACTAATGTCAACTTACGTCAAATAATTTTTTGGCAGGACGAAACCTGATTTTTTTACAAGACTAAATCTGGATAGTTGATGGTTGATATTTAGAGATGCAGACCACTATTAATGTCACCACATTCATAACTACACATTTGCATTTTAGATTTAAGATTTTTATAAAGAAATATTCGTACTTATGTTGAAATGGTTTGATTCAATAATCTAACTCAAGTCTTGAGGATGATGAAGAAAACAAGTGAAGATATTTTCCGTACCAACATGCTAAAAAGCCCTAACAAGGATGAAGACAGCCGTCTTTTGATAAAAATTATGGTCGATTCACTTTTGTCTTTAATTTTAGCAACTGCAGCATAGGACATATCCAGTTGGATCCTCTTCACTCCCATTTTGGATCTTTCCACATGCACGATGAAGATCACCGTCTTTATATTTAGTCTCACAATCTTTTCTGTTGTTATGTGTCGGTTATGTATCGGTCTTTTATCTTTTCTGCTGTTATGTGTCGGTTATGTATCGGTCTTTTATCACCGTGTTGAGGTGTGTTGAGAATGTTGTCTACATCGAACACTTTGAAATAAAATACATGGGTTATATGAGATGAGGTACCACCATCCATTGCCTTAAGGTTTTGAATGGATATGTGACTCACTCCTTGTCTGGCCCATGATTGTCATTTATTGTCTCCCCTCACGTAAGTCCAGATGTTCATGTATGACTTGTGGTTTGTGATTGAGAGGGGGTTATAAGGCGTGTGTGTATGTGAAGCCACGTACCCACGTGAGGGCGGGTGTTGAGAATGATGTTTCACATCAGACACTTTGAAATAAAATACATGGTTTTGTAATTGAGAGGAGATTCTAAGACGTGTGTGTATGTCAAGTTACGTTATCACGTGATGAAGGTGTTAAGAATGTTGTCTCACATGGGACACTTTGAAATAAAATACATGGGCTATATGAGGAATAGTTCGTATCACTTATTGTGTTAAGACTTTGAGTGGATATGTTCTCACATCATGTAAACCCAATTTTCAAGAGGGAGAGAGGTCCGGACAGGCCCAGTCCACCTTCGCAGCGGTATGTTTATGTTTATGTTTGGTCTGAAAAAGCCTGCCGCCATGCCTCTATGTTTCCAAATCCAGATCGAATCTCGAGTCAATCCTCCCTTTTCCGTTGGTCGTTGACCACTCTCCTTGCGTAGGCACACCCACCCCATCCCCATCCCCATCCCCATCCCAAATCAAAAGCTGACAACTTTGCTCCTCTAGTCCTTGTGGTGAAGCCACCCCATTTACTCTCCCACTGGTTGCATCTTCTTACAGAAACGCCTAAGTATCCTACAACCCTTTTAAAGTAAAAAAAAAAAAAAAAAATACCGTAGATTTCCCCAGCACGCGTTGCGACAACATCCGACAAGCCCCACCCGTTGCATGAAAAAGATTTCTAAGTACAACTTTTGTATTTACTTGTCTTTGTTATTTAGAAAATATTTTCCTCTATATTCTCTTATGGTCTGTAAAGATCTTTTGTTTTGCTTCCATGACGTTGGTAGTTAGTCGTTTTCAAATAATTTGTTTATATTTACAGTTCAGATGTATATAATAAGATGTATAAGTAGGGTTAAAATGAGACTTAGAAGATTGATAGTTTAATGGACAATCTATCTTTATCAGATGGATAATAAGAAAGCGTAAGGTCGAGTCTCTTGTGAATAATTGTTATATGATTTATAATGAAATTCTAATTGGTTATTTGCGAAGAGTTATTTCGAAAAGTTATATCTTTTAAGTCCAACCGACACAATTCTTTATTAAAGGGACATGTTCATTTATCAAAAGTGTGACATTCCAAAGGTTATGATGGACGTATCTTTTGGTTGCCTATAAATATAGATGAAGGTCCTCTCTTCACTTTATTCATCGTCTTTATTTATCCATCAAAGTAGATATTAAATTAAGGGTTGGTAGAGAGAAACCTACATTTAAGAGTAGAGTCGTCTACATCAAAGTTGAATGTTCCGTTCATCGAATACGCTTCCACGCACCGAACCATGGATAAAGTTACGCTTACGCTAAACATTCTCTTATAAATATTATGAAATGATTGTGCATGTGAAACTATAAATTTATAGACCCTAAAAAGTTATTGATTATAAAAAGGATATGAGACATGATACACCCTGTGGGATTTGTCTCAAAATATACATTTAGTTGTTGCCTTAGTTGATTATTGACTAATAGAACAAACACAATTGACTGAGATTATTTCATCCTTAGCAAGTTTTTATTTTGAGGTTTGTGAGTATAGATTAAGAAAATCATTAACTACTTGTAAAAATTATGGCTATATTTGATCATAGAATAAATTAAGCACCGGAATTAATGTGGAAGCTTGTAGGAGTACTAATGTTTACGCCAAATAATATGGCGCACGATAAAGTTTTCATGACAACCAGAAGCACCTTGTAGGTTTCTTATACTCTCAGCATGGCTACTTCATAGTATTTCTTTAAGCTTCTCAAAACGTTATTTACTTTCCATAATAAAATACACGTTTTATGATGGTAAATGGATAACTATTAAATACTTATTATCTAATTATATATTAAATAATTGGCATGTGACAGTGATGAGTGTACAAAACAAAAAGTCCCGTCTTCGTTATTATGTTTCTTATTAATTATTGAGTAACTACTATCAGACACTATAAATTATGTCTCCTCACTATGAAATACTCGGAAATAGAAGTAGCTCACAAGGTATAGTCTAGTTGGTATTCAGATTGAGATTTTGTTCGAAGAGGTCAAAAGTTCGAATCCAAAGACACGCACAGTGTAAGTGTTCTAATGCTTCGGCCTGGTTTGCGGAGAGACACCTTGTGTGGGTCAATGAGTAAGTCATCGCCCAACTTAGGAGCACACTAGACTCCTGATGATCTGCATCCTTCGTAATGTTCATTGAGACTGAGACGGTGGAGACCCCAGTCGACGGATTTTGCTTTTTTGCTTCAAGGGAAATAGAAGGAAAAAACTTTGGTCAAACACAATGACCTTGTACTTTATTAAAGTCATACATACAAAGATCATACACAAGTGTAACGGTCACTCAACAGAGCCCCACTCCTCCAAGACCTCTATATATATGACAAATAATATCCTCATCCATTGCATCATCGATCATCTTCTAAGTATTCTTCCTTTATCCATTTCCCTTTGCTATTTATACTCATCTTTCTTCTCTCTACACTTGTTTAAGTCCTTTTCCTTTTGTTATACAAGCATTTCTCACTTATCCAATCCAATCCAATCCAATTCACCAATGCATTATCATGCTGAGTCATGGAGTTACTATGCACCGCCAGCACGGCAGTCCCATGGCGGAATGGACCCACTAGAGAGGGTGGTGCGTCTAGCCTCCTGTAGTGCAGTGGTTATATTCAGCATTAGCTCGTGCTGCATGTGCCATGCTGTCAAGAGGCTGTTCTGTGGGATGGGTGTGAATCCAACGGTGTACGAGTTAGATCAAGACCCCAAAGGCAGGGAAATCGAGAGGGCGTTGGCTAGGCTTTTGATTGGGACATCGCCGGCGGTGCCGGTGGTGTTCATCGGCGGGAAGCTGGTGGGGGCCATGGATAGAGTCATGGCTTGCCATATTAATGGGAGTTTGGTTCCTCTGCTAAAGGAAGCTGGAGCACTTTGGCTTTGATTAGTTGCTTAAACGAGTGGTTTAGGAAAATGATTAGAGCTAATTACACCATCTAACTTGCCTAATTGAGAAAGACCAGGGTGGGAGAAAATTAGTTTTGCCTTTATTAGTTGGCCATTTTCTCCGTTTTTAGTATTTTTTTTTTTGTTTTTGCTTATGTTATTTTTCATGTTTATTGGATGAATCAACGTAAAGCTTGTCTTTAGTGTTATATTCTGTAATTTCGCATTTAAGAATCAGATACTGGCTACTTCTCCTGCGTTCTTCTTTCTTTCTTGCTTTCATTTTTTGTTATCTGGAAATACTACCACACAACGCCGTCTTTTTTTTTTTTTTGCATTTTGTAATATAAAATTGTGAAAATGTAAAAAAAAAAAAAGGTGTTAAATTTTTTTTTTTTTTTTTGGCAAGTTTCACCACAAGTCCATTTGAAGCTGGGGTTTGTTTTGTAATTTGAGGTCGGATTGGCTTTATCCTAGCCCAACCTGTTGGGCTAGCTTGGATTCATGACCAACGCAGAGGGAATTTTACTGTGTGAAAGTATGCAATGTCTAGACTCTAGATTGTCCAGGATCAGGTAAATCTAAGAGGGAAAATAATTGCAAAATCTGATAGTGCAGATTCCTGAAATGCTAAAAATGCATAATGTAGTTATCCTACAGTGCAGCTAATCGGTCAAGAGTATAATTTTGTAATCTTTATATAAGATCATGCCACATATATTGAAAATAATATAGTACACACGACATGCTTTCATTATGTAGTCTATAACATGAGATATATAATGGGTTAAGAGATTATATGCCCTGTTAAAATATGGTGTTAAAATAAACCAAAGAATTTGTTTTTATTGCGTGTCCTTTATTAAGCAAATCTCAGTTGATGTTAATTATGACTATACTGCGGGTAAGTTGATTCAAACATTTACGTAAAAGAAGAAAAAAAAAGAAACTAAGAAACATTGTACCTACAAACTGAAACTACTGTTGGATAATTTTCTCATTAGATTAGGATTTCTAAGTAGTAGGAACTAAAGATAGAGTTATTATCTTAAGATTCCTTAAGTTGCTTTTATCTATTCTAGTTAGGATTTGTCTTAATAATGTTTATCTAGTCCTAATAGGGTTTAGTTTTGTTTAGACTAGTTAGCCTATAAATAAAGGGGGCCTGTCATAGTAGATGGTACGCCAAGAGTGCCAAGACCAAGAATGCCAAATGCCAATCCCGGATAGGGTGATTGGTGAGTCAATGCCGGGTAGGGTCATTGACAAAGACGCCAAGAAACTCTTGTTCGGTTTTGAGTTATTTTTCGAATATTAATACAAGCGAGTTATGTTGTATACGTGTTGTGTTTGAATCCGTTGTTACTTCAATTGGTATCAGAGCCAAGGTTGTTTGAAGAGGGATGAGCCGCCGTGTGGTTTGATCCATGAAGGAGGCTGTCGTGTTCTTCATATCAGCAAGGGCCGGATTCTGTTTATCTTTGTTGAAGATTCGAGTTAGGAGTCTTCAAGCACAGCACTGTAGTTTGCTTTAAAAAAAGGAAAAGGGAAGAAGCATTTATTCCTCTTGCGGAGCAGAAGCAAAATTGTAGTGCTCCCCTCCCTGAAAAAGACGATGATGTGTGCACCATGGCTATGTCCTTGAAAGAAAAAAAGCAAAGGAGTTTGCGAAGCGAAAGTATGATGAGACGATTGATCCCTAAATTACATTCGGAAATTAAGGGAGAGAATGTTGGATAATTTCCTTAATGTACTAGGATTATGAATCTCCTAAATTGTAGGAGTTTAAGTTTTAGTATATTTCCTTATTGATGTTAATATAGTCTTATTAGGTTTTGGTTTTGTTTAGACAAGTTGTGTCTATATATAGGGTCAGCCGACCATAGTAGATGGTGCGCCAAGAGTGCCAAGAGCAAGAGTGTCAAATACCAATCCCGGGTAGGGTGATTGTTGAGTCAATGCCGGGTAGGGTCATTGACAAAGGTGCCAAGAATTGTTGTTTCGGTTTTGAGTTATTTTCCGAATATTAATATAAACGAGTTATGCTTTATACGTGTTGTGTTCTTTGAATCCGTTATTACTTCAATTGGTATCAGAGCAATTATTATTACTTCAATTGGTAACAGAGCCCATATACAAGGTATAGTCGTTCTTGCTCAAGTTCTCATGTGCGGGATGACCGGACAAGATCAAAGTCTCCTCGAAGGCGAAGTAGTGGTGACGAGTAAAGGACGGACATCTTGACTAAACCGTTGGCGCGCGTGAAGTTCAAGGAGATGCGAAGATTGCTTGGCGTCGAAGAAATTCCGAGGTTACATTCGAAAATTAAGGGAGAGATTGTTGGATAATTTCCTCATTAGATTAGGATTTCTAAGTAGTAGGAACTAAAGATAGAGTTATTATCTTAAGATTCCTTAAGTTGCTTTTATCTATTCTAGTTAGGATTTGTCTTAATAATGTTTATCTAGTCCTAGTAGGGTTTAGTTTTGTTTAGACTAGTTAGCCTATAAATAAAGGGGGCCGGCCATAGTAGATGGTACGCCAAGAGTGCCAAGACCAAGAATGTCAAATGTCAATCCCGGATAGGGTGATTGGTGAGTCAATGCCGGGTAGGGTCATTGACAAAGACGCCAAGAAACTCTTGTTCGGTTTTTAGTTATTTTCTGAATATTAATACAAGCGAGTTATGTTGTATATGTGTTGTGTTTGAATCCGTTGTTACTTCAACTACAAAATGATAAAAGTGAAATAACGGACCTAAAGCCCGAGAACAACTTAGAACTCCATGCCCAAAAATACTCCATGTCTGTCCATACAAGCGAAGCCTTCAAAAGGATAGTCATGTTAATTAATATTTATATAGATTATTGAATTTCATTATTAATTCAAAGAACCAACACTCAAGTGACGGTTAAGTTGAGGTTCCAAATCAGCTGAGACCACACGATATAGAAGAATGACTTGCAAAAACTTTTGTTTAGTTAGTACTCCGGAAACATTATTGTTTTTCACAAATCGAATCCGTGTGTTTAATCCTTGGCCATACCTACTATGAATTTTATAAAGGAGTGATTAAATCCAATGGCTTTTACAGTTGAGACAATGTCACGAGTGAAGTGGACAGTAATATGCCTTTTGATGGCAACTCAAAAGCAGTCTTTCCATCCGTGAAACAAAAGTTGAAAGGACATGCTCATATTCAACACTACAACAACACATATCTATCATATCTCAACGAAAACAAAAAATTACCGTTAGAGTCTGACAAACATATTTGTTAAGGAAAAGGGCCGTGAGGCCGTGGGACACATCGAAGGCAGCGAATAACAGCAGCAACAAACCACATCTTTCGGTTGTATCAACAAACCCTATCTTAGGGTTTTCAAGACTCAAATACTCAACTTCTCATCCTAACAAATGGTTGTTAATATTTCTTGTTGTAATCTTTTATCTTTTGAAATACTTGACTTGTAGTAAAACTCTCAAGCAATAGGCTGAGGATAAATATACAAAATGTACATGCGTGTATCTTTAATGAATGAAATATAAGTTTCATCTGTTTTCTTTCATGGTATCAGAGCCATAGCGACTCCCACGAGTTTCTTTATTCCTCACGTTTATACTCCTATGGCCGAATCTTCGAACACCAAGCATGGCTCCCTTGATGGAGTCATTGCTATCAATGTAGCAGCACAACTTTCCCTCAAACTAAACAAAAGTAACTTTCCCTCTTGGAATGCGCAGTTTGATGCCTTACTATATGGTTATGATTTGATGAGTTTTCTTGATGAAAGTGTGCAGTGTCCCTCCAAGCACATAACGGATAAAGAGGGTAATACGCAGCCAAATCCAGATTATGCTATCTGGGTTCGACAAGACAAAATGCTGCTGCATGCTATTCTGGCATATGTTGCCGAGACCGTGGTACCTCTTATAGCCACGGCATCCTCTTCACGTGAGGCCTGGACTAGGCTTCACAAGTTGTATGCAAATAAATCTCGTTCTCGCATCATGAATCTTAAGGAGAAACTCACCAACATTACGTGTGAGTCTCAATCCGTGGCTGACTATCTTCAAACCATCCGAAGTTTAGTTGATGAATTGGCTCTAGTTGACACTCATCTAGCTGATGATGATCTTGCTATCTTTGCACTAAACGGTCTCGGTAGTAGCTTCAGAGACATTGCTGCTGCTATCCGAGCTCATGACACTCCTATCTCTTTTGAAGAACTTCATGATAAGCTTGTAGAACATGAAGCGTTCCTCAAGCGTGAGGAGACCCGGAATGGTTCTGCTGTTACGGTCAACTCTACCCAAGTGAAATCAGGCCGTGGTGGGAATGGATCGGTTGGCAATTTCCGCGGACGTTTTTCTCACAAAACTTTCGCTCCTCCGGGCAGCAACGTGACATCGCACAGCAGTGGCCAACCTACGGCCACTGCTAAGTTCTCTCGTGCTCCTCAAAATGGCGTGGTTTGTCAATACTGTCAGAAACGCAGACACACGGCTCGACAGTGTTATTCTCTCAAACGGTCAATGAACCAGCAGCAGCCCGAACTCCATCACACCACCTCTGGGGTAACGAAGCAGAACTGGATCCTGGATTCTGGAGCCTCCCATCATGTCACCAATGACCTTAATACCCTGTCTCATCACCAGTCGTATGATGGTCCTGACGATGTCCTCTTAGGCGATGGCTCTGGCCTCACCATCGCCAACTCTGGTTCTTCTATCATTCCTTCTTCATCTAAATCTTTTGTCTTGTCCAATGTCTTGCATGTGCCCCTGCTCACCAAAAATTTGATTTCTGTTTCCAAGTTTTGTCAACATAATAATACATCTATTGAATTCTTTCCTTTTTCGTTTGTTGTGAAGAATCTCAACACGGGGGCGCCGCTTGCTCACGGGCGGACCAAGGGTGATGTTTACGAATGGAATCTGCACTCTGCATCGTCTTCAAGACCAGCCCAGTCGCCGCCACTGCCGGCTTCATCCAAACAAGTCCTCACCATTAATAAAACTGGTGTTGATACTTGGCATCATCGCCTTGGTCATCCTTCCGCTCGTGTGTTTCAGTTTTTGAGTCGTAATAAAGATGTCTCTTTGTCATCTAGTCATACCCTTAGCAAGTTCTTTTGTGAGTCATGTTTGAGCAATAAAAGTCATAAACTTCCTTTTCATCGTACATCTGTCAGCAGTCGAGGTCCACTTGATTTAATATATTCTGATGTATGGGGTCCCTCCCCGGTTGAATCTATTGATGGCTTTCGCTATTATCTTTTGTTTATTGACTATTATACCAAATATGTGTGGTTGTTTCCGATGTCTCACAAAAGTGATGTTTATACAATTTTTCCTCAATACAAGCGCATGGTTGAAAATTTTTTTTCATCGTCCTATTGTTACATTA
>AP025053.1:31912185-31935198 GCA_036186865.1 Eustoma russellianum | reverse complement strand
ATCTTTTTCTATATATAAAGGTCACAAACGTTTTGTCAAGTTGCTAAAACACCCCCACCCCAACTGCCCCCACTAAATCAAAAGCAAGAAAGCACATCCCGTGAGGTTATTTGCTTGTTCTTCCCCGCTCTCTTTTCTCATCCAACACTTCCGGTATTCTTGTGATCCCCTTATATTGTTATCCTTGTAGTAACTTCTCCTGTCCAAATTTCTATTCACATGCACGCTCATCACCCTTCTCGTGGGATCAAATTCTTGCGTTCCACCTTACTTTACCCATAATAAAACCCTATTTTGATAGAAATCCAAAGTCATGAGCAACACCATGAGGCCAAGAATGAAGGTCATGTTCAACTTGGTTTACGATAGAGGATAGTCATATAACACGTCTATATTACCACTCTTTTTCTTATACTTACATACCTAGACTCTCCTCTATTATTAATAGAAAAAGAATGGATATGATCAAGATCAAAAGCAAGAAAGGGTTGATCATCAAGACATGGGAGCGATGCACATCTTTTAGTAGTATAGGCAGAAAAACACATGCAGCAAAGCTCAAGAGCAAATCATGGCCACGTTCAAACTCAACGGTGGAAGTCAACGTTAGGGGTGATTGTAATGATCATAAAAGCTGTCGAGTTGCTCCTCCCGTAGGTTGTTTCTCGGTGTATGTCGGTACACAAAAACAGAGGTTTGTGGTGAAAACAAATTTGTTAAATCATCCTCTTTTTGTTGAGTTGCTAGAAGAAGCTGAATTGGAATATGGGTTCAATAACGATGGACCTCTTGAGCTTCCATGTGAGGTTGATCATTTCTTGGGTGTTTTGATGGAGATTGATGGTGATCACATCAGGCCTGGCTGTAGCTTTGGGAAAAAGAACGGTCCTCGTCACTTTGTCACTCCACCAAAGTACTTTTCTTCGAATACTTTTTGATAATTAGTCCCCATGGTATAGCCTGATGGAATCCGCCAAGGAATAATCATTTTAAAAGAATGAGGTTGGAAGTTCGAATCACTCTATGGACATTTGTGTGGAATTCTATTTCTTGGACTCCATAATACTGTACCGTTGTATACAACCTGTCCTTTTGTCTGAATCTATCATATTCCTGATTTCGATCCTTACACTTTGTGTGGGAACGGAGGTGATAGGGACCTTACTAGTTGGGGGTACAACATTCGATTACTTTTTGATAATTATGTATGTTGGTTGAGTAATTCCTAAATTTGTTTTTTTTTTATTTGTAAGGTTTCTATCAGGAAAAAAAGGTTTGGCATTGTAATAGCTGTATCGAGAAAGTAACGTGTATATATGTATCATGTTTTTGCTGTAATAGATCAATGAATGTGTAACGTTTATGACATATAGTGGAATTTAATTGTTATATATGCATGTCAGAGTTTTATTGACCAGGTATAATCAGGAATTTCTCAGTTAAATAGTATCCTAGTTATTCTATGCGTTTTAAGCACAAGATGTACATGTGTATCGCAGTAAGTTTTAACATGATCAACAGCTAATTAAGTGGAATATTACTTTAAGAGTTTGTTAATTGTTGACCAAAGAAAAAATAATAATAACTAGAACAGTTGTTTTGGATTGAATATTTATAACAGATCAATTGATGCTAATCTTCTATTTATTACTCTATCTCGAAGACATTGTCATAGTTATAGTTTAAAAAACATAATTTAAAACTAATTCTCAAAGCATCTTAGTATAAATTCTTCAGAATTTCATCTTATATAATGTTATAACTATTTTGATGAAATGGTAATTTTTAATAATTTAATCAATGATAGTTCTTAATTTATACAATTTACTTATTATGGTAATATTTTTGGAAGAGAACGATAGTTACCAACTACCACGGCACTACCACGTTGAGAGCTTTGATTGTTAAATTACAAAATTTGTCACGTAACAATCTCAAAACTTGTTTTTTCTACTTCAGTCACGGTCATCTTTGAAGTGAACAAAAATGTGATAATTCAATGTGATGAATGAAAGATGTGGTATGTCTTTTCACATATCTTTCTATTTTGGAAAATTTATCTTTAGCTTTTTCGTGCTTTAACTTAATACACGACATAATTCTTTACGCTAAAATAAATTTTTTACTTTTGTGGTTTTGGATTAAATTGTCCTGATCAATTTCAGGTCAAACCTACATAAACGACCGTACATTAATCGTTATGTCTTTAATATCTTCGTTGTAATCCAATTTTACTATTATCTATGACGCCTCTTCTTTCCTCTCTCTCTTCCCCCCTCCGCCCCCTCCTTCTCCTTCTCCCTCAACCTCCACCCCGTCTCTCTCATTTTGGCAGTATCGAATTCAACAAGTAAAGCGGAACAAAGAAGAGAAAGAGAGGAGAAAGAGACGGTATAGATTAGATAAAATTAGAATACAACGAAAATATAAAATGTAAAATAGCTCATACACGGTCACAGTTTGATCTAAAATTGACCAAGATCCATTAGTCTAAAATTACATAACGTGAGGGGTTAGTCGTGTGTGTTTTTTTTTTCTTTCTATTTTTCCACCATGGTTCAATAATTAGAAGACGTTTTTTTTCTTCTTTATCATGGTCATCTTTGAACATGTATAGGGGAGGTCCTTTCACCCGTCTTTGTAGCCTCCACCATCGTTCATTGGTCTTTCTACTTTTTAGTGAATTAGAAAACTTTGCCCTTTGCCCCATCGGCATGGTAAGTGGCAAAAGTGATTGGGGCTAGAACCCCGACGTCCCGAATTCGAGTCCGTGTGGAGACAATCCTTGTTGAAATATTACAAGGGTTGTCTCTAGACTGACTGAGTCTCGTGTGTCCTCTCCCTTTGCAGGGCTGCCGGTTAGAGCACATCCCTCGATTTACATCCCATCTGGCTAAGGGGCCTCTGGTACAGATGGGGGAGAACTCACTCCCTCATCAAAGAAAACTTTGCCCTTTCATTCCCACTGTTACTCTAACTGTTCTAAATCATTCCATTCCACTAACGTCACAACCAAGATTCACTTTCTTATCCTCGGAAGAAAAAGCATATATTGACATTGAAATTCTAAGTCGTCTCAACTTTAACAAATATTCTGGAATATGCAAATCAAGAGCTCAGCGGAGTTAAATAAGGATTTATATAGTGATCCCTTATAAGGTATTCTTCTACAAACTAGGTCTTCGACATAGTAACATTAAAACACTCACAATATTCGTGTTTTGAAATCGAACTCTTAATCTCATTAAGCAAATATCAACTCGAATCTATGTGCCGGAGTCGATTCACTTTCTTATCCTCGTTTCTATCGAAAATGAAAGGACACATAATTGTTCTACAGCAAATTCATTCCTCGAAGAAATAAAATAAACAGTGGTTTCCAATTCTAACAGCTTTATATATATGAAATTGAGGAAAAATTTCCTTCAGAAGAAACGAATAAATTTATTTATTTTCTAAATATACAAGGATAAATTACGATGCAGAAATGATGCGTTAAACATTTTGATATTCCTCCGTCTCATACTGGGAGTTAGTCTTTTTTTGGGACGTCTAGAAAGTCAATAACTACACTTAAATTATTATTAGTAGGTCCCGAGACACGAAGTTCAAATATTATAATATTTTATAATTAAATACTTTTATGTAGATGATAAGATTCCGTCTCGAAAGCAAAGGATTATGATTTGTTATGAAATATTGTTAATAAACTAATAAGTTGTGGATGCCAATGCATCAATGGTAATACTCTAATGAAAAGAAATACTCTGAAGATATAATACAATATATAAGTTCATGGAGACGGATGATTAAGGTTAGCAGGGTTTAGACAAGATATAATGGCGTCTTAGAGTATATATAGGGGCTTGGATACTCTCTCAACGTAGGTTGACTTAGCACTTTTTGGATTTACCTTTGTTTTTTATTATCTGTCGTTCATTATGTGTATATGTAAGTACATATAGGGTCGGAAGTCTTGCTAGAAGCGAACTCTCTATCTTTTGGTATAGAAGTATTGTTTGTCTGTCTTTTAATCTCTTCAGACCCTAACGATAATTTTGTTGTTGTTGAAATATAATGGGTATGTGTTGTTGAATTTTAAGACACTTGACCAACGTATGATCGTTAGTTTCAAATTCGATGTATTTCTGAAATTGGCAGTTCAAAAAAAATTGATGGGAAAGTCAATTTGGAAGATAAACTTTCCACTAAGCAAACATCATAATATATTTTGGCATTTATTACTTTGTATATGTTATAATCTCGATCCAATTTGTAGTTGCCTAGTCGTTTACGTAATAAATATTTTTAAGAGATTTTATGATATTCAAATAAGAAGTAATTAATGACAAAATAGAATAACGATACATGAGCATTTACATGTCAATATATATATATATATATATATATATATATATATATATATATATATATATATGTTATATTACTTTAATGTGACATAAATGTATGTGAGTGTTTATAGATATGTGTATATATATGCGCATAATCATAATCACTGAGTGTAGCAAATTTGTAGCAGTATTTCTTCCTATTTCTGAGGGTCCAATCTTTAGAGGGAATTCGTGCAGCATATCTTAATCTACTAGCAGAAAGGAAAATGCTTTGGATTTTGATTTAAGCTATACAAGAAACAACTGCATATATTTTTGACAGGTCAAAGTCTCAAATAAAGAATGATCTATCAGATCTTAGGACGTTTACAAGTAACCTATTCGGTTACTTTGTCTCCAGGACATAGTCTGATGGAAACAGACAAGGTGTAATCAATTTAAAAGAGGGAGGTTGGGAGTTCGGCTCCCTCCAAAGGCATTTATGAGAAATTACATTACTTGGACTCCATAATGCTATACTCGTGTATATAACATGTCTTTTGTCTGAATGGATCATGTTCCTGATTTACATCCTTACGAAACCGGAAGTGGCGGGACCCTTACTGATTGGGCAAAAAACCTATTCGCTTACTTTGTTTTAAACTCATAAAATATAACATTCATTTGCTTTGAGAAACAAGAATGTTGAATTCAAGTGCAGCGAAAAAAAAAATTTGCCTTCAGGGGCATAGTCCAGTGGTAAGTGTCAAAGGTGATTGGGACTAAAACCTCGACATCCCGAGTTCGAGTCCGTGTGGAGACAATCCTTGTTGAAATATTACAAGGGTTGCCTCTGGGCTGGCTGAGTCTCGTGTGTCCTCTCCCTTTGCAGGGCTGCCGGTGGAACACATCCCTCGATTTACATCTCACCTGACTAAAGGGCCTCTGGTATAGCTGAGGGAAGAACCCACTCCCTCGTCAAGTGCAGCGAAAAATTTTTAAAAGTGAAAGTCATTGCTTACGCGTTGACATCCAATGTCTTTTTTTTTGGGAAACGGATCAGCCTTTCATATATTCATCCAATTTTTACAAAACATATACCATGGGCCCGAGGCACAAAGGAGCACGACCCAAGGTAGCACAAAATGAAAAACCAGCTACCCACACTACTCTAACCAGCCCATACTACAAAAACTCCCAAACCCGGCCCACCATCTAGAAATCTCTCAAAATGGAACGCCAACACCCCAAGCCAGTCAAAAGCCTCCAACCACCCCCATTAAAACCCCACCGCCCAGACCGTCAGCATCCCAATCCAACGTCCTCATTCATTGAGGCAGTTAATGCACACCTCCAGCCAGACCACCAGCCTCATGGCCTTCCTTACATCATTGACCACCATCCTCAACCACAGTCATCCGCCACCAGCCCTCTCCTCCTGACGGAATCAGCATCCAGAATAGAGCGGACATTTCCCCTAGCCGTCTCCACAATTCTATCATGGAAGATGTCCCCTTGGTCCTGTTGAAACACTTCCAGGTTTCTACATCTCCATATCTTCTTTGCAGTCTCTCTGAACATCAACGGCCAGTTTCCCTCCTCCTCTTTGCCAATCCCATCTTGAGACAAGTTCCACTCAGTCCATTCCTTTGCATCCCTATATTCAAAGAATCTCCTTTGTACATGATTATTTACGATTATCTTCCAAATCCTGGCAGAATTAACACAGTCTTGTATGCAGGTTATCTTCTTTTTCATGGCCACATCTGGGGCATGCAGGTGAATCCAGGCATTTTCTGTGGTGGAGCATACTAGCAGTAGGCAGCCTGGCCAGACTCAACTGCCCAGAGGAGGAAGTTTTGCACTGTTAGGGCCAGGGAGACGCCAGATCTTTCCCCAACAGGTCTGGTTTTGGTCACCCTGGTCCGATTGGAGTGCCTCATACACCTTGGACGTACAGAAATGGTAATCCTCCACCTCCTCATCTAGATTAGGGTCCTCTCTAAGATCCTGGGGGTCCATGAGCTGGAGTTTCTCCAGATCCACAGAGCTGAGATTTTGCATGGCAAATCTGATGCTCCTCCAAGTGTAGGAAGACCCCTGGGGAGTTCTGGTCTGTTGGGTAGGGCTTCCGTATTTTGCCCAGAGGACTTTGGCCCAGAGGGCATCTTTCTGGTGGATCATCCGCCAACCAAGCTTAATTAACAAAGCTTTATTCATGTCCTCAAGTCTCCTGATTCCCAGTCCCCCTCTGTCCTTTGGCCTGCAAACCAGATTTCAGGCCAGGGGGTGTAGGCATTTCCTTCCCTCCGTGTCCCCCCATAGAAAGTTCCGGTTAATTTTTTCAATGGCCTTAATCGTAGACGCAGGGATCTTTGCAGTCTGCATGTAGTAGTACGGTATAGTTGATGTGACAGATTGAATAAGAATTAGTCTAGCAGTTTTAGACATAATTCTCATCTTCCAAGTTTGTAGTTTCTTTTGTACTTTATTCAGCACCTCCACAAATGTATGTTTTGTAACCCTGCCTTGGATGATGGGGTACCCAGGTACTTCCCGAAATTTTGTGTCTCCTGTATGTCCAGCAGTTGGCATACGCAATTCCTAGATCTTCCATCAGTATTAGGTGAGAAGTAGATCCTGGACTTGCTTCCATTCACCCGTTGACCAGACCACCCGCAAAACTGTTTAAGGATCCTCTTCATAAGCCCAGCCTGTGCAATAGAGACCTCCCCAAACAAAATGATATCATCCGCGAAAAAAAGATGGGAAATTGCACGGCCTCTCTTGCTAGCCTTCACAGCCTTTCACTCCCCCATACGAACCGCATCCTGGATCAATTGGTTTATGGGCTCCATACACAATACGAATAAGTAGGAGGCTAGGGGATCCCCCTGTCTTAGGCCTCTAGTAGGACAAATGTCTTCCAGTTGTTCACCATTCCATAGTATTCTAAGAGAAGCGGATTTGAGGCAGAACATGATTAACGTGCACATGTTCTTATCAAATCCGACCCTTTCTAAGATTTGCTCTAAGTAAGTCCAATCCACCCTGTCATAGACCTTCTCAAGGTCAATTTTGATTGCCATGAACCCTTTTCTTCCCTGTCTTTTCTTGAAGCTGTGGACCATCTCCTGCACAATAACTATATTGTCCACACCCTGTCTACCCGGAATAAAACTGCATTGGGTCTCATTGACAAGGGTCGGAAGCACACTCTTCAGCCTATTAGCAATGACTTTGGATATAATCTTGATTAGTGTGTTGCACAGAGAAATAGGTCTGAATTGAGCAACATTCTCCGGAGTCTCCATTTTAGGGATAAGTGCCAGCAGCACCCCATTTAAGGTGCTGTCAAATTCTTTGTTCTTAAAGGCATGTTCCACAAAGTCCATAACATCATTCCCAACAATGTGCCAATACTTTGATAGAAACAGGGAGGGATACCATCAGGACCAGGAGCCTTCAAAGCCCCAAGTTGAAAAACAGCCTCCTCAATCTCCTTCCTCAACACATGTCTATTCAGCCTTCTTTTGTCGTTCCTGGTAATATCGTGGAATTTAATATATCCTGCAGAGTCCCCTGATCATCACTCCAATTCTCCCCCACCTTCAGCCTATTAATCTTGTTCCCCCTTCTCCTACAAAGTGTGACCAGATGGAAATATCTAGTATTCCTCTCCCCATTAACAAACCACTGCAAATTTGATCTCTGAAGCCATAGCATCTCTTCCTGTTTAAGGGCATCATCATATTCCTCCTGAATCTGCTTTTCAAGTTGTCTTAGGGGGTGTGAATCAGATAGACCAAGGGCCTCCTGAATACCTTGTAGTCTGCGTAGACATTTATCCTTCCTGTGAAATATATTTCCAAACGTCTCTCTATCCATTCCTGAGACTTAACTTTGAATTTGTTTTAAAGTCTCCAGAATACTTTTCCCCCTATCCCAATTGTTTCTGACAAACTCCTCAAACTTGCCATGTTCCATCCAAGCGAGTAAAAATCTATATGGAGCTCTAACATGAGTCCTTTGTGTTTCCAGCAACTCAACACACAAAGGGTTATGATCAGAGTGTGTCTTAGGAAGATGATGAACCTGGACTTCAGGGAATTTTAGTAGCCATGGTCGGGATGCCCAAGCACGATCCAGCCTTCTGGATACACTGTTTCCCCCTCTCTAAGATTGGACCAAGTGAATGCAAGCCCATTGAACCCAAGGTCAATTAATTCGCACGAGGACACCATGTTACCCAACCCCTTTTCACACTGAAATCTGACTCTTCTACCACCCCTTTTCTCCCCCTGGCACATAACTTCGTTAAAATCCCCCAGGAGGCACCAGGGAGCACTCATACCACAACCCACCTCCCTAAGGAATTCCCCACAGCTCATCCCTTTCTTTCTTGTTTGGAGAAGCATAAATAAGAGTCAGGATCCAATCCAGTCTATCCTCCTTGTATACAGCCATATTCATATATTGTGTGTCCCCGCTTATGGGCTCCAAATGAATCTGACATTGGTCCCAAAAACACCAAATGCCCCCTTTGAAACCTTGAGCTTCCACCACTGCAAGGTGAGAAAAATTTAACTGCTTCAGCAATTTCCTACCATACCGACTATGAGTACGTGTCTCAACCAGACATAGAACCGCTGGTTTCTACCTTCTTACAATCTCTTTACATGTCTCATGAATCTAGCAGAGGCCGCTCCTCTACAATTCCACATTAGGATCTTCATTGGGGAAATGATTGGTCTGTATGCAGGGATGCCTGCTCCGTTTTCTCTCTATCACTTGGTGCGTCTGTTTCCATCTCTCTGTCTCCATAATCAATACTCTTAGCGAGCACATCATTAGGCCTGCTACTCACATCTCCTACCTCCATTAGACCCACCTCATTCCCAGTTAAGTCCGGGGGTTGTGCTTTATGATATTCGTCCAGCTCATGGGTGTGGTGTTTTAACATTTGTCGCCTGGGCCGTGAACACAAGATCCTCATTTTGTATCCTGTTAATGTAGATGTTGTGAGCTTGGACCATTGGGCTGAGGGAGTCATTTCTTATATTTGGGTTGGGTTGTTTCTGGTTATCAATGATTAGGGTAATAGATGAGGGTGTTGCGGGATGATTTGGGTTGGCATTTTTCTTCCGTTGTGCCGTGGCCTCGGGGGTGCATGAGTTTGGTTTGAGGTATGGCTCTGGTTTTGGGCTTGGTCTTAATGTGGATTCCCCGTTTTGATTTACTTCCCTCCAGACTCATTTGTGCTTTTGTGAATATGTTCACACTCTGTGAATCCTTCTCGTGTTGTGTTATAGAGAATCTGCTGACAGTTCTTGCAGATCCTCATTGTGCTCAACAATTCCTTCGTCTTCCCCTTCCAAAATAGAGAATCTTGAGCCCACTGCCCCCTTACTAGGTTCACCTGATGGATTCTGTATTGATTTATGCATCCCTTTCCTCCTGCTTTCATGCCACTCTCCAGCCGGCTTCCCATTATTAACTCTATCATTTCTTTGCACAGCATTGGGCTGGACCGTATTCGCACCTATTGACACTTCAGTCCCTCCATTTCCTCCCTTTTGCCTTCTTGAGTTTTACTGGAATCAGCCACGGCCCAAACGGTTTCTCCGGCTGAGGGTTGCTTCTTCTCAACTTCCTTGGTCATACTTGTTTCCATATTGTCATTCCTGCCTGTTAGCGTACACTGGTCCTCCTTATGGCCGTACTTCCCACATTCAAAGCAAACTGAATAGAGTCCCTCATACTCGATTTTCTGAATAACACTCTTTGGGCCTTGCAGTCGGATCTGTGGTACTAATTTTTTTGTTAGATCAAGCTCCACACATATACGGGCATACTTCCCCCGGCTTCCGTTGATAGTGTAGTCATCCACCTTGATCTGTCTCCCAACAACACTACCAATCTCCAGTAGGAGCTCTTTATTAAAGAATTCAACTGGAAGCCCTGACAGCCTTAGCCACACCATTGTATTCTCAATCTTGTTATTCGCAGGATTAAAGTACGGCTCCATTTAGAGATGGTGAGGTAGTGACCCATGATAGTCCAAGGCCCACCGTCCAGAACATGTAGATAGTCTTCTCTCTCGTAAACCGAACCATAAAGTAATTTTTCATCAAGGTCAGTGAGCTCCATGCCTTTTTTGAGTTTCCAAAGATCCCGTAACCGATCCGACATGACTTTATAGCTGACGTTCTTCCCTAACAACTTTATTACCAAAGCCCTCTTCCAGGGCTGCCATAGGTCTATACATCTGCTGCGGGAAACCGTAATCTCCGGCCAGTTGGTCTCCATTTCCTCCACACCCTCTAAGTCCAACTCCAGAAGATCCAACATCTCATTCTCCCATACTCATCCTCGTCCTCTCCCATATATATTGGCCCCTTGTTCTCACCCTGCTGGAGTACTTCGGCAAAGCTTTTCGTTGACCAGTTTGCACGCAGAGGAGGGGTCTGCTGGCCCGGGCCCTCCCTGCTTACCAGATTTCCTTCAGTGTCTCTCTTGTTCTTCTTGGTACTCCTGATTAGTTGATCACTTTCATCTTCGAACATTACATGGCCCCTTCCAGCCATGAATCTAGCCCCTCCTCGCGAGGAGGAGGCGCCGTAGAGGCCGCGGCCCGCCGTTTTTGGTGCAAGATTCCGTGAGGAGCGGGATTCTAGAGAGAGAAAATTAGGGCAACTTAGATTGTTGTCTGGAACATCCAATGTCTTTTCGTTATCATGAGTGAGAGGACCAAAAGAAAGAGGAGTGAGAGAAAACTAAAAGGAAATTATTTATGGTACTTATTTGAACCCCATAACGTGTTTTTCAGTTTGTTTTTTTCTTGAGTTAACGCTTTTTAATATAGAATAATTAGTTTTGTAAATAGTGTTATTATTCAGGGCAAAAGTTGTTCATTTTAGATAATGAAAATGGATCACAGGAAAAAAATAAATTAAAAGGTTATTTAAAACAGAAAGTCAAAAACTATCATTAAGTCATGGTTCCAAATGATCATGATACTCTATTTAACTTTTCGCCTAAATCATGTTGTTTAAAAATGTTGTCCTCATTGTTTTGAAGAAAATAAATTGTTCTATTTTAAAGAAAGAACACACCCACCCACCCACCCACACACACACACACATATATATATTGTTTGGATGAAAATGCGTTAACTTTTTTTTCTCGGATGTAATGGAAAGAGCTAGAGTAGGAGTGTGAATGAACCAAGCAGTTCGTGAGCCAATCGAATTTAGTTTGGATGAGTCTAGTATGATAATGTTTGAGATCAAACTCGACTCAATTTAACTTGTATATTTATCAAGACATTCTTAAACATATTGATATTCAAATCAAGCTCGAACTAATAATATGAGAAATTTTGAAAAATGTTATACTTTAATAAGAAATTTTACAAATATGGTACGTTTTGGAAAAATTCAAAAAAAAGTTATGGCGCAATTGTGAATGACGTCTCAGGGACCTTAAGGAGTCATTCTGAATGACGCCTTAGAGGAAATTCTAAGGAGTCACTTATATTTGGCGTCTTATGGAAAAACCACTTTTGTCAGGAACCATTCAGAATGATGCATTAAGACAAAATTGGTTTTGTCATAAGACGTCATTCTGAATGGGGATTAAAACAAAAGTGGTTTTCCAATACCATTTTTACAATAATCATGTGCTATGTAAACTTTAACCATAACCCCAATCATAACCATATCCCTAGCTCTAACCTAAACCTCACGCTAACCTAACATAAAATCCGAAACCCTAAAACCTAACTCTAACCCTAAACCATAACCATAAACCTTACTATAACCTTTAACCCTAACCATAACCCTAACGTTAACTCTCTAACCCCAACTGTAACTCTAATGGTATTCTTGTAATATGATGTCTTATACGCCTCACTACCCCTAAGGATGAGTGTCTAATGTTCTCTTAGAGAATCAACAAATCATCAATCTTAGGTCTTAGCTTCTGCATCAGTATTGTATCACTACCATGTTAAGTTGTAAAACGTTTTGATGATGAAAAGATGTTTTGAATGAGTTAAAATTATGTTTAATATTTGATGCAAAATAGGCAAAACACATTATGTCCAAAGATGGTTGAGATTGGAAGTCACTGGTTGACATCGATCTCTCAAACAGGGGACATCGATCGATCGATGTACTTCAGCCCCTGACATCGATCGATCGATGTCTGACTGAAGACATCGAACCCTCAACCACAAGGACATCGATCGATCGATGTCACTTCATCCCCCTGACTTCGATCGATCGATGTCTGACTGAGGACTTCAGTCTCTAAACCTGGTGACATCGATCGATCGATGTCACTTCATCCCCTGACATCGATCGATCGATGTCTGACTAGTACTTCAGTCTCTAAACCTGGTGACATAGATCGATCGATGTCCTGCAGAATTCAAATTTTTTGAACGTTAGAATAAAATCCAAGGTTGATTTTCAAGGTTTTCTCTTTCCAATCTTCTTCAAACTTCTTGTGGACTTTAACCCAACTTGTTACATGCTTCCTTGACTATTGTATACATGTCTAAGATTCTCTAGGGTGGCTATACAAGATCAATCACTCCATAGGGTGGCTAAAGACTATTTTGGCATTGTCTTGACATTTTGAAGATGAAGACTTGGTGGAAGGCCTCAAAAACGTGGGTGAACTTCATCTATAAATAGAGGAAGCTGGATGAAGCAATTACACACTTTCAACATCATCTAGCTTCATTTTACATTGTTGTACATTTCTCTCATACTTGTAAATTTGTTCAAAGCTTGTCTAGCTTTCTTTGATCTTCATTGTTGTATATTGAGAGAAAGAGAGTCAAGCACAAGAGGAACCATAATTATTTGATCTCTAGCTTGTGCTTAGACTTGTGAGAAAGTGTGAACCTTACTATATCTCTTCAACCCACTGTGAGAAGTTCTTGAGAGAACTTTTGTTGAAGTTGTGAGGAAGCAAGAAATTGTTCTTGCTACGAGCTGTAGTTGTTGTAGTTGCACAAGTGTGTTGTGCAAGAAGTTGCTGTTGTTGTTGCTTACACTAAAGTGTTAGTGTAAGTGTTGCTGTGGTTGTTCTTATTGTTCATAATAAGAAGAGTAGTTGTTGAAAAATCCACTTTGGAAACAAAGTGGTAGTGGAGTAGAATCATTTACGATTCGAACCACTCTATATCCGGTGTACTCTTTCATTGTCTCTCATCTCCAATTCTTGCTCTGATTTTGAATATCTTTTTGAGTTGAGAAAAACAAGAAAATTCCTCAAAAGAGCCAAACACTCTATTCACCCCCCCTCTAGAGTGTATTTCGGACCTTACAATTGGTATCAGAGCCTAACCTTGATTGCTTGGCCAATCTTTGCAAGTAGCAAGGTTAAAAGATCATGGCAACCTCAACCTCAACCTCAACCTCTTCATCTTCTAAGCCTACTGCACTATTTTCCGGATCAAACACTAAAGCTCCTATGTTTGATGCTCAAAACTATTCTTTGTGGAAATTTCGAATGATCAATCATTTGAAAGGCTGTGGGATTTGATATATGGAGAGCTGTTGTCAAAGGAATTGAAGTTCCAATGATTACCAACTCAAAAGAGAATCAATGTTTAAAGATGAGGATGACTACAACCGACGAAGAGAAGATAAAGTTCGCCATCAATGGCAAAGCTTTTTGACATTCTCTCAAGTGCCTCTAACCACCACCCGAGCTCATTAGACTCCAAGGTCTTGAAACAGCCCACGAGGCATGGAAAAGGCTTGAAATGATACATGAAGGAACTGAGCAAGTAAGAAAATGGCCAAAAGACTCATGCTCATGAAGGAGTATGAGATGTTCGGAATGAAGAGTGGTGAGAAGATTGAGGAGACAATCGATCGATTCACACGAATAGTGAATCAACTCTCCATGGTTGACAAGAAAATCTCAAACGAAGACCTTGTCTCAAAACTCCTCAACTCTTTGCCAAGAGAATGGACACCCAAAGTCACCCGCCATCACCGAATCAAAGAATCTCAAGACTCTTACTCTTGATGAGTTATCCGGTAATCTTCTTACTCATGAAATTCTTATTAGATGAACAAAATAGGATGAATCCCATCAAGCCTACACAAACATCACACAAGGGATTGGTGGTAGAGTCCGATGATTCGGATGAGAAAGTTGCCCTTCTAGTAAGAAAATTTAGAAGAATGGCAACTAGAAACAAAGCTCAAGCAAGAAAGTTTTTCAAGAAAACCATCTAAAGAAAAGGAAAGCAAGTGAAAATTGCTATAGATGTGGTCGAACCCGGTCACCTTCATTGCCGATTGCCACGTAAAGGAGCCTACAAAAGCAAGAAAAGAAGGTCTTTCCTCAAAAGAAGAAAGCCCTCAATGCGGAGGTAACCACGTGGGATGATCTCCTTTCGGAATCAGAAGGAGAAGAGAGTGAAGATCAAGGTGTTGGACTTGTGGCATGGTTGAAAATCCAAAGGTTCAACATACTTGTCTTATGGCGATAGAAGATGACCTTGAGGTAAATTCTAACCCTTCAATTTGCATGGATGAAATAGGAGATTTGCAAGATGACTTTGAGAAATTAAATCTGAAATATAGCATTTAAAGAAAGAATTCAAGAAATGCATTTTAGAAAATAAGAGCTTGCATGACAAAAATATTTTTATGTTTTTCAAGAGCATGATATCATACTTACCATGCACAAAACCGTAGCTCTTGAAAATGAAGAAATTAGAAAAGAATGTGAGAGAACTAAAATTAGACTTACAAAAGACTAACAAATGGTAAAAAACAACTTAGACATACTACTTGGAAATCAAAGATTGGAAATGATAAATCCGGTTTAGGATTTAACTCATCATCTTCTTCTATTAAACCTAAGTCCTTAAAGAAAAAGGCAAACAATAGAAAACACAACAAAATTCATCATCTTCTAAACCAAAGCATGTACCCACTTGTTTTTATTGCAACAAACTAGGACATGTAAAGAAAGCATGTAAGCTCGATTTGAAGCACATATGTTTGGAAGCCTAAGGGTCGAAAAACTAACCCTAAAGGACCCAACCATCAAAGGGTACCAATGCATACATCTTTTGGTTTTGTAGGCTCTCAAGATAAATGGAGTAGCCAAAGAAGAAGGAACCAAATGGCTTATGGACAGCGGATGTTCAACTCACATGACCGGAGACAAGACGTTGTTCACCAAGCTCAAGCTCCAAGATGGTGGAACGGTGCATTTTGGCAATGGGAGAGCCAAAATCCTTGGACATGGAGAAATTGGTAATTCTTCCTTTACTATTAATAATGTACTATATGTAGAAGGGCTTAAGTATAATTTGATAAGTGTTAGCCAACTATGTGATGCTAATTTTCAAATTGAGTTTGTGAAAAGAAAATGTGTTGTGAAAAAGAACGATAAGATTGTTTTCGAAGCTATTCGTAAAAATGATGTTTACAAATTTAGCACACATGATTTGATATCACAAAATGTTTCTTGCCTAGTTGCCAAAAATGATTTGACTCAACTATGGCATAGACGACTTGGACACATTAGTTTTAAGAATTTCAAAGAGATTTGCAAAAATGAAAAAGTCCAAGGTCTTCCAAAATTGAATTTCGAAAACCATGGCTTATGCGACACTTGTCAAAAGGCAAAACTTGTTAAAACAAGTTTCAAGCCCAAAAGTGAAATCTCCACCACCAAACCTCTACAATTGCTTCATATGGATTTGTATGGGGATATTGGTACAGCAAGCCTAAGTGGAAAACATTACACCTTTGTGGTGGTAGATGACTACTCTAGGTACACTTGGGTAATGTTCTTAGCTAAAAAGAATGATGCATGTCAAGAATTTATAAAGCTTTGTAAGAGATTAGAAAATCAAAGAGAAGACACAATTAAGGAAATTAGAAGTGATAGAGGTGGTGAGTTTGATGGAGAGTTTCAAGAATTTTGTGTATCCAAAGGGTATGGACACAATTTTTCAGCTCCAAGAACTCCTCAACAAAATGGTGTTGCGGAAAGGAAAAATAGAACACTTCAAGAAATGAGTAGAGCCATGCTAAACGAATTTGAGCTACCCAAATATTTTTGGGCCGAAGCGGTAAATACCGCTTGTCATGTGATCAATAGAGTTTATTTGAGACCATTTCTCAAAAAGACTCCTTATGAGCTTTGGAAAGGTAGAGTACCAAATATTGGTTATTTCAAGGTTTTTGGTTGTAAGTGTTTTATACTTAACACCAAAGACAACTTGGATAAACTCGACTTCAAAGCGGATGAAGGAATCTTTATGGGTTATGCTCAAAATAGCAAAGCATTTAGAGTATATAATAAGAGAAGTATGAAAGTTGAAGAATCAATTCATGTCAAGTTTAGTGAATTCATTGATGATAAGTCAAACGATAATAATGATGATGAAGATGAAATAATCGAAGTAAGTCATATAGAAAAATTTGAGAATCCAAAAGGTAATATTGTCATCGACCTTAGGATTGATCCACTTGAACCTAAGGTTGAAGATGAAGAAGTAGGAGGGGATACCTCAAATTTGCCGGATTCATATAAATATAGGAAAGATCACCCTAAAGAGTTGATACTAGGTGAAACTAGCCAAGGTGTAATGACAAGGAGAAAATTCAATGAAAATGCCTTCATTTCACAAGTTGAGCCTAAAAATATAAAAAAGCAATAAATGATGAAGATTGGGTATTAGCTATGCAAGAAGAATTAAATCAATTTGAAGAAGTGATGTGTGGGAATTAGTTGCTAAACCTAGTGATCATCCCGTAATTGGCACTAAATGGGTATTTAGAAACAAAATGGATGATAAAGGAAACATCACTAGAAACAAAGCTAGGTTAGTAGCCCAAGGCTATAGGCAAGAGGAAGGCATAGACTACGATGAGACTTTTGCCCCCGTGGCTAGGTTAGAAGCTATTAGGATGTTATTAGCATATGCATGCTATAAGGATTTCAAACTATATCAAATGGATGTGAAATCCGCATTCTTGAATGGAATAATTCAAGAAGAGGTCTATGTAGCTCAACCTCCGGGGTTTGAAAATCATGATTATCCAAATCATGTTTTTAGACTCAAAAAGGCCCTTTATGGACTTAAACAAGCTCCTAGGGCTTGGTATGATAGATTAAGTAACTTCCTACTTGAAAACGAGTTTTCAAGAGGAAAAGTCGACACTACTCTTTTTATTAAAGAACAAGGAAACCATCAATTGCTTGTTCAAATTTATGTGGATGATATCATATTTGGTGCTACTAATGATTCTCTTTGTAAGCATTTTGCTAAATTGATGGAAGGAGAATTTGAAATGAGCATGATGGGTGAACTCAACTACTTTCTTGGTCTACAAATCAAGCAAACTCAAGATGGAGTGTACATATCTCAAACAAAGTATACGAAGGATTTGCTCAAGAAGTACAAATTCGAGGATGGTAAGAAGTGTGAGCACTCCAATGAGCACAAGTACAAAGCTTGACAAAGACGAAAAAGGAAAGCCGGTTGAGGTAACAAAATATAGGGGTATGATTGGTAGTTTACTTTATTTGACCGCTAGTAGGCCGGGATATTTTGCATGCTGTGTGTTTATGTGCTAGGTTTCAAAGTATGCCTAAGGAATCGCATTTAGTTGCCATTAAACGTATCTTTAGGTATTTGAAGGAACTCTGAACTTCGGTTTGTTCTATCCCAAAAATGGTTGTTTTTGATCTAAGAGGATATAGTGACTCCGACTATGCCGGAAATCTTGTTGATAGGAAAGCACCTCCGGGACATGTCAATTTCTTGAGATTGCTTAGTTTTCTTGGTTTCCAAGAAACAAAATAGTGTGTCACTTTCCACGGCGGAATCCGAATATGTATCGGCCGCTTCGTGTTGTGCACAACTACTTTGGATGATCAACACCTTGAACGATTACAATGTTAAGTTTGAAAAAGTTCCCATCCTATGTGATAATACCTCAGCCATAAGTATAGCACAAAACCCGGTTCATCATAGTAGAACAAAACACATTGAGGTGAGACATCACTTCATAAGAGATTGCATCCAAAAAGGATTGGTATGCGTTGAGTTCGTTCCAACAAATGACCAACTGGCGGATATCTTTACCAAATCCCTTCCCACCGAGATGTTCGAATCAATTAGAACAAGATTGGGAATGATAAACATTGGTTAAAGGGTTAAAAATGTCAAAATTACAGATTTCTGCATACATAGATCGATCTATGTAAAAATTTCAGAGAATGATGTCTATAAAGACATCGATCGATCGATGTTCAGGACATCGATCGATCGAAGTCCCCTGACATCGATCGATCGATGTCAGCGGGACAGAATTTATAAAACCGCAGGAAACCCTCATTTTTCATTTCAACACTTCAAACCCTAACTCCTCTCCTGCGAAAAACAAAATCCTTGATTCCCAAATTGCGAAAATCTTCCTCAACATTATCTTTTTCTTCAATAGTGCCTAAATCCACACTTATTCCTCAAAATCCATCACCACATTCAAAGAATTCTTGTCCAAATTCTCACAAATGGCCCCAGAACAAGAATCATCCCAAAAGGAAAAGGTTTATCTCAAGGAGACAATCAACCACATGTTCCAACTGGCTCAAGGACACCAGGGCTGCGGAACAACCAGAGCCATCTCAACAACATCTAATCCGTGAGGTAAGAGAAAGTCTTCACATTCGAAATTTTTCCCTGGCTTAAAACTGGAGAATATGAGAATGCATTGGCTACACCTCTAGGATTAGGCATACACACTCATATATCTCAGAGAGCCCAATTATTATTCACTGAATGGGAAAATAGCAATAGGTCTACCATTCCATCAAAAGTGCTCAAAATTGAGGACATTTTGAGCAATGCAGAATTGAGACCTATAATTGACTTGTTGTATGCTCAAAACTGGAAGTTTTTATGGGATTCATCTGAGATGGGAGCTATGTCTACTCGTTATACCCGACTGTTCTATGCAAATTTTTGGATTGACTATCTAAATGGAAATCCATTGTCTCTGAATTCAGTTATTGATGGTCAAGTAGTCTCCTTTCACACTGCACAAATCAATGCTATTCTTGGTACACCTAATGAGGGATTCAAGGATTTCGATCCTTGGAAGTGGGATTTTAACAAGTACCAAGTAACTGAAAATGAAGTCAAAACATTTCTTTGGCTTTCACCCGACAAAGAACACAAATGATATGCCCTTGATGTATAGAGTCTTGCTTGCGATAGTTACCTTTTGTGTAAATGGAAAATCAGCCAAACTTCCCAGCAACCTAGACTTCTACATCACATACCGCATAGCCAGGCGAGAGCAGGTAAATTTTGGAGAAAGTATTTTTTGAAAACGTGTTGGAGGCGGTCACGAAGAAATCGAAAGCACTTCCTTACAGTAATCTGATATATAGATTATTGAAAAGTTCAAATCTAGTACTGGATGTTGAATACGAAGAGGCGATTACGAATAAGGATTATTACACGAAATCTAACATCCAGCAGATTCTTAAGTCAAGAAAGGAAGCACAACGACGGGGTGGTGCTCAGGATCCGGAGGAAGATGAGGCTGAAAATGAGCCGGAAATACCACCACACCCCACTGAGCCAACCGTTGAACCCCAACCTAACCCTCCAAGTCCTACATCTCGAATAGACAAAGGCAAAGCCCCAATGGAGCAAGACAGTGAATCCGGGGATGATTTCGATATTGAATACGAGATAAATGACATCCAACGCACTCTTGGTCAATGGGGTGAAGACTTGACCAAGGAGGCTGTTCGTATAGATGATTTGGAGAAAGGCTATACGACGTTCCAAAACCGCTTGAAATCACTAGGAAACAAAGGTGGACACGGAAGTCAAGACACTCCAAACTGAGCTGAACGTAGCAAAAGACCAAGTATCAGAAATTGAAAACCAAGCTCAAAGCCGCTCTCTCTGGACTATGTTTCTCCTCCGATGAGGAGTAGTTCTTGATGATTTCCCCTTCCCTCGTTCTTATACTAGTTTTGAAAGTTTGAGTTTGTATCTCAACTTGATATTCTCTTCATAACCTTTATATTTTCGTGTTGGTATCTCTAATTTTTTTGATGCTTTCAAAAAGGGGGAGAAGTTTTTAAGTAGTATTGGCATGCATGCTTTGATATCATTATCATGTTTTGGCATCATCTTGGCATTGTTTTGGTATTGTTAGCATAAAAATTAATATGTTGGCATTGTTTGGTATTGTTAGCATAAAAATTAATATGTTGACATGATTTGGTCTTAACATAAATTGTTTTGCCTCAGCTTGATATAGCTTTGGATGCTAGCTACTTATATGTTTTGGCATGATGGATTGTTGGGAAGCAAAATTGGATATTAACATGGCATGTGTTGGTTGGACGTGATAGCATGTTTTGGATAGGCATTGGTATTAAAAGTCACTTGATATGCGTTACATATTGAAATAGTGAAAATACAAAACTTGATGCATAATTTGAGGGGGAGCATGTTGGGTAGATTGGTAAGAAAGCATGAACTAAGGGGGAGTTGTAGAATATAAAAAATCTTTGGATTGTGGTTTTGAAATCATCAAAAAGGGGGAGAATGTTAAGTTGTAAAACGTTTTGATGATGAAAAGATGTTTTGAATGAGTTAAAATTATGTTTAATATTTGATGCAAAATAGGCAAAACACATTATGTCCAAAGATGGTTGAGATTGGAAGTCACTGGTTGACATCGATCTCTCAACAGGGGACATCGATCGATCGATGTACTTCAGCCCCTGACATCGATCGATCGATGTCTGACTGAAGACATCGAACCCTCAACCACAAGGACATCGATCGATCGATGTCACTTCATCCCCTGACTTCGATCGATCGATGTCTGACTGAGGACTTCAGTCTCTAAACCTGGTGACATCGATCGATCGATGTCACTTCATTCCCCTGACATCGATCGATCGATGTCTGACTGAGTACTTCAGTCTCTAAACCTGGTGACATAGATCGATCGATGTCCTGCAGAATTCAAATTTTTTGAACGTTAGAATAAAATCCAAGGTTGATTTTCAAGGTTTTCTCTTCCAATCTTCTTCAAACTTCTTGTGGACTTTAACCCAACTTGTTACATGCTTCCTTGACTATTGTATACATGTCTAAGATTCTCTAGGGTGGCTATACAAGATCAAATCACTCCATAGGGTGGCTAAAGACTATTTTGGCATTGTCTTGACATTTTTGAAGATGAAGACTTGGTGGAAGGCCTCAAAAACGTGGTGAACTTCATCTATAAATAGAGGAAGCTTGGATGAAGCAATTACACACTTTCAACATCATCTAGCTTCATTTTACATTGTTGTACATTTCTCTCATACTTGTAAATTTGTTCAAAGCTTGTCTAGCTTTCTTTGATCTTCATTGTTGTATATTGAGAGAAAGAGAGTCAAGCACAAGAGGAACCATAATTATTTGATCTCTAGCTTGTGCTTAGACTTGTGAGAAAGTGTGAACCTTACTATATCTCTTCAACCCACTGTGAGAAGTTCTTGAGAGAACTTTTGTTGAAGTTGTGAGGAAGCAAGAAATTGTTCTTGCTACGAGCTGTAGTTGTTGTAGTTGCACAAGTGTGTTGTGCAAGAAGTTGCTGTTGTTGTTGCTTACACTAAAGTGTTAGTGTAAGTGTTGCTGTGGTTGTTCTTATTGTTCATAATAAGAAGAGTAGTTGTTGAAAATCCACTTTGGAAACAAAGTGGTAGTGGAGTAGAATCATTTACGATTCGAACCACTCTATATCCGGTGTACTCTTTCATTGTCTCTCATCTCCAATTCTTGCTCTGATTTTGAATATCTTTTTGAGTTGAGAAAAACAAGAAAATTCCTCAAAAGAGCCAAACACTCTATTCACCCCCTCTCTAGAGTGTATTTCGGACCTTACATACCATTGCTATTACTATTACCACCAGGGCGAGATGTCATAAGTATACCTATGATTTGAGTCAGGCAACATAATTATATGTTTAAATGATATCGATTTATCATAATTAATTCAATAACATGAAATAATAAAATTGACCGTGGAAACGCTCTGAAGCATTTCGTTGATTACTATGCCCTTCCTCGTCTCTGGGTGCCTGTGGATGGAGGAGAAATAAGGCTCGATGGGTTTAGGGTGAACTAGGAAAGTTTGGATAGCATTTTTTACGGGATCCCGAAACTGCTAGCCATTAACAACTATAATTAGAGTTCAGTGTTACGGTTAAGGTAAGGGCTATGGTTAGAGTTGGGATAGGGTTAGAGTTAAAGTAAGAGCTATGGTTAGAGTTAGGATTAGAGTTAAAGTTAGGGCTAAGGTTAGGGTTAGGATTAGGGCTATGGCTAGAGATAGAATTAGGGTTAGGGTAAGAAGGGCTAAGGCTAGGGCTAGAGTTAAAGATAGAGTTAGAGCGAGAGCTAGGGTTAGGGGTTAGGACCAGGGTCAGAGGTAGGGTTAGAGTTAGAGCTAGGGATAAAGTTAAGTTTAGAGTCAGTGTTTGGGCTACGACTTAGGTTAATTATACAAATAACGAGAACAATTACGAGACTAAACACAAATATGATGATAATTTTTTATAGAAAAAACTAATAATTATTTGATAATAACGGCTAATAATACAAGTT
>AP025053.1:31854621-31903629 GCA_036186865.1 Eustoma russellianum | reverse complement strand
AAAAAAAAAAAAAAAAAAAAAGTCATGATGGTAGCTTCAGTGGCTTGGCACTGTTATCGCTTTCAGGCTCGCAGCTTTCCGACTGTTATTGTTGTTGTTTGTTTTTGGTACTCGGAAGAAAGGAAAGTTTTTCTATTTCATGTCCCACCGACGTAGTCGTGAATGTAAGCTCCTTTTGGTTAAAGCACATGAGTAGGTGCGGTAAGCCTCATTTTGGCTTTGCGCACAAATTTGTTCTGTTGCTTGTTGTTGATCGTCATTTCTTCTTAAGCTTGATTTTCTTTTATAATCTCTTATCCTATAGACGTCGTTTTGCGTCGCAGGTCTTTCCAGGATTCAACTAGAGTCCAAATCTTAGTGTTGCCCTCTGCCTACATAAAGGGAATATTCTGGTAGAAGTTGCAATCAGTATATAAGTTGGCTCAATAATCTGTTGTAGCCATCTCTACTCAATGGGATGCCAAGTGGAAATCTATTTGATCCTTGCTTCACACCATTCTTTCTTTATTGTTTTCCCTTCTCCTCCCTATAGTGGACACGATTTACGAATTTCTCTTACTGAAGGCATTTGATAGTCTGATCTAAACGTTTCTCTAGTATGGAGAAACTCATGTTTTGTTTCTTTCCTTTTGCTTATAACAGAAATTTTAACTAATTAAGAATTAAGGGGATTCTTCTGGCATATTAAAGAGAGAAAGTGACAGATATTGGGAATGATATGTTACTGTTCTTTGAACATTTGGCTTGTGACCATCCTTTTCTTTTTCACCCTTTTTCAAGGATTGGGATTCCATGACGCTGGCTTCCTTTACGCGCAGCTGACGCGTCCAATGCCTGGCCGACACGTGGCCAGGCTGGACAGAACCTTTTTTTTTTTGAAAATTTCGCTTGTTTTTTTAAATTAACCAAAAAACCTTCCTTAAAATTATTTCAACCCTAATCTCAACACTTTTCTTCCTCAGCGCGTTCCTTCCTCCAGCCCGGAACCGACAGCACTTGGTACAGAAAAGAGCAGACCCTTTGCGGATACTAGCTTTTTCCTCTGAATGCAACGAGGTCCAGAGATCCTACCCGCAAAAGGAGATGAGGGTGAACCATTCGCTTGATCGATTTGTCCTCCAGTCACAGCATCAGGAGAACACAGATGAGAAGAGATCGTAGGCGACGCCGTCAGCGGCGGTTGGATCTGAACCCGGTGTGTCCGGGCGCTGATTCGGGAGTCTCTAAGCTGAGCGCACCGGGCTTGAGATAGCGTAGGAATGAAGAGCTTTCAAAAGAGTGCAACGGCCTCCGGGAACGGCGGTTCATGATCGGAGATGGAATTAAGGATAGGTTGATGGCGTGGAGGGATATTAATGTTATAATAGTTTGTAAAAGCAATGGAATGAAGAGTGTGTGTTTTGAGATCAAAGATGAAGGTAAAATGGTGTTGGAATAAGCAAGAATAGCTTGACTCATGACTTAGATCGATCCATGTATCAAATGGATAGATCTATATGGTTTGGAAATGAAGTTGAGTATTCTGTCGGACATAGATCGATGACATCGATCGATCGATGTCACATCGATCGATCGATGTGTCCTGGATACAGAGACTGATGTCTGACTGGGGACTTCGATCGATGACATCGATCGATCGATGTCACATCGATCGATCGATGTCACATCGATCGATCGATGTGTCCAGAGTGCAGGGTTCGATGTTGAACTGAGGACATCGATCGATCACATTGATCGATCGATGTCCTGACAGAGGTGGCTTTTCATGAAAATTCACATCTTTTGCACCAAGAGACATACCCAATCATCATGCAACCACCTCCAACGTCTTCTTGGAGTTTAAGAGCCTATAAATAGGCTATTAACACCCATTTTGAAGACTAATCTTGCTTCATATAATTCTCAAGCATACTACACCTTTCTTTCATCTTCTAAAACACTTTTGTTTAGAAAGTTCATTGTTTTCTCAATCCTATTTGCTGAGGATTAGAGATTGTTGGCTGTTGTATCCTAGGAGGAAGTTTGCCTATAACCCTGCAGCATCTAGTGTGGGCAAATATTCCTTACGGAAAGTGTGTTTTGCACGCCTCAAGCCAAGTTACATTCTACTTGCTCTCTTATTGCTGTCTTGTTTCCTTCATATTTTTCATAACAATCGTAAGGAATATTTGAGATGGATTCAAAGACATACTTGAATCAAGAGAGCATGAAGTTGGATCGATTTGATGGAACAAACTATCTCCGCTAGAAGGACAAGATGATGTTCCTTCTGACGGCGCTGCAGATCGGGTATTGTCTCGACCCAACTCTGCAGGATCTACCCACTCCAAAAGAAGATGACTCCGAGGAGTTTAAGGCTGCTTGGAGGAAGAGACAGGAGGATAATATGCTTTGCCGAGGGCATATCCTCAACAACTTGACAGATCGTATCTACGATCTGTTCACGGCAACATCATCACCGAAGGAGATATGGAACGCCTTGGAGTTCAAGTACAACAACGAAAAACAAGGCGCAGACAAATTCCAGGTGATGAGGCATTTTTAATTTTAAGATGGTTGAAAATTTTTCAGTCATGGACCAAGTGCACGAGTTGCAGGTCATTGTGTCCAAACTGAAAGAGTTGGGTGTAGAAGTTTTTGAGGCATTACAAGTAGGAGGAATCATTGCGAAGCTTCCTCCTAGTTGGAATGACTACAGGAAGAAATTACTGCACTCAACCGAATCCTTTTCCCTTGAACAACTTCAAAAGCATCTGAGAATTGAAGAAGAGACAAGGAGTCTTGTAAAGAGACATGTCTCTGACGATGCACCTAGAGTGCATTATGTCAAAGGGAAACAAGGGAGTTCGGTTGGAAACAAAAGAAAGAACTCCGATTATTCTGAATCCACTGACAAAGCAGAATCCAAGAAAGGCAAGAGATGTTATAATTGTGGTAAGAAAGGACATCTCAAGAAAGACTGTTGGTTTCGAAAGAAACAAAAACAGGGTGGTAATTCTCAGAATGTCAACAATGCGAATTTGGTAGACATTGGAACCGATCAACTGGTTGCAATGGTCTCAGGATTGCATGTTGGCATGGTAACAGAACTTCATATGGCTACGAACGAAATCACAAGAGATTGGTGGTTCGATTCGGGTGCAACAGTGCATGTATGCAACAACAAGGATCTATTGAAGACCTACCATGTTGTGGATGATAGCCAGCAGGTTCTGATGGGAAATCGCAGTGCCACAAGAGTCTTGGGTAAAGGTAGTATAGAACTGGACTTTACTTCTGGAAAGAAGTTGTTATTAGTCAATGTACTACATGTACCCGAGATTTCTAAGAATCTTGTCTCTGCTAGTCTTGTTTGTAAGAGTGGATTCAAGATTGTAATGGAGGGGGACAAAATTATATTGTCCAAGAATGGTATCTTTGTCGGCAAGGGTTATGCTTGCGACGGGATGTTTAAATTAAGTATTAATAAGAATTCCGCGGTTTCTGTTTACTCTGTTGATTCTTCTTTTTCATTGTGGCATGATAGACTTGCACATGTTAGTAACACTACTATTAAGTTCATGTCTAAGCATGCCTTAATTTCTTGCAAAGATGAAAATGAAAGAACATGTGAAGTATGCATAAAAGCAAAAATGACAAAGAAGCCGTTTCCGAAAGTTGAACGGAAAACCGAACTCTTAGAACTTGTTCATTCAGATATTTGTGAATTGAACGGAGTTTTAACCCGAGGTGGAAATCGATATTTCATAACTTTCATTGATGATGCTTCTAGATATACTTATGTATATTTACTAAGGCATAAAGATGAAGCCTTTGACATGTTCAAAGTCTATAAAATGGAAGTCGAAAATCAATCGGGATTGAAAATCAAAGTTCTAAGGAGTGATCGTGGTGGTGAATACTTTCCTCTTGAATTTAATCAATTCTGTGAGGAGAATGGTATCATACACCAGAAAAGTGCTCCATACACTCCCCAACAGAACGGTTTGGCTGAAAAAAAGAATAGAAGTTTAGTTGACATGCTGAATGCAATGTTAATAAACTCTGGATTGCCAAAGAATTTGTGGGGAGAAGCCTTGTTAACGGCTTGTCATATTCATAATAGAATTCCTTCTAAGAAGTTCAAAGTTTCTCCATATGAAATATGGAAGAAACGAAGACCAAATCTAAGTTATCTTAGAGTTTGGGGTTGTCTAGCCTATTATAGAGTTCCGGATCCAAAGAGAACTAAGTTGGGACCAAGAGCTCTTAAAGGTGTCTTTATTGGATATGCCGAAAACTCTAAAGCATATAGGATTCTAGATTTAGAATCCAATGTGGTTGTTGAGTCTAGAGATGTTGAATTTCTTGAGAATAAATTCTTGAGAACAGATTCAAATCAAAGTCCAACAAGTGAGAATTTGAATGAACCTATTGTTGGAGATTTCTCTAATGATCCTTCTAGTATTGGTGAACAAAATCAAGATTCTCCAACTGAGGTTAGGAGAAGTCAACGTGCTATAAAGGAAAAGTATTTACATCCGGACTTCATTTCTTCGCAATCTATTACTTTCTTAGTTGAAGGTAATAGGACAAAGGTGTTTAATCAAATACCTATTGTACTAAGCATTGAAGATGATCCAAAATCCTATAAGGAGGCGATGCAATCGAGAGATGCATCATTTTGGAAGGAAGCTATTGATGATGAGATGAATTCGTTATTGTCTAACAATACGTGGATTCTCGCTGATTTGCCTCCAAGTTCCAAAGCTATTGGATGTAAATGGGTATTTCGCAGGAAATACAATACGGATGGTTCACTTCAAACTTTCAAGGCTAGATTAGTAGCCAAAGGCTTTAGACAACGAGAAGGGATAGACTATTTTGACACATATGCTCCTGTAGCAAGAATAACATCCATTAGAGTGTTGATGGCATTAGCATCCATTAATAACTTGGTTATTCATCAAATGGATGTTAAGACTGCATTTCTCAATGGTGATTTAGACGAGGAAGTCTATATGGAACAACCGGAAGGTTTTGTACTTCCGGGGAATGAGCACAAAGTGTGCAAATTGATAAGGTCGTTGTATGGACTGAAACAAGCACCGAAACAATGGCATGAAAAGTTTGACACTATCATTTTGAAGGATGGTTTCCGACATAATGGTGCAGATAAGTGTGTATATTCCAAGTTTACAGACAAATATGGTGTTATTATTTGTTTGTACGTGGATGGTATGCTTATTATCGGTACTAATATGGAAGGAGTAAATGAAACTAAGAAGTATTTAACTTCACAATTCCAAATGAAAGATTTGGGTGAGGTAGATACTATCTTAGGAATTAAGGTGTCCAAACATAGTGGGGGTTTTGCTCTTTGTCAATCTCATTACATAAACAAAGTGTTGAACAAGTTCAAACACTTGGAGATCAAAGAAGCAAACACACCATTCGATGCCTCATACAAATTGACTGGTTATACCGGTAGAGCGGTGGCACAATTAGAATATGCTAGTGCAATTGGTAGTTTGATGTATGCTATGCATTGCACTAGACCGGATATTGCCTTTGCGGTGTGTAAATTATCAAGGTATACTAGTAATCCTAGTATAGATCATTGGAAGGCAATCGGGCGAGTACTTGGATACTTGAAAAAGACTATGGATTTTGGATTGTTCTATAGTAACTTTCCAGCCGTGTTAGAAGGTTATACTGATGCTAGTTGGATAACTAGTGTTGGTGATAACAAATCTACTATGGGTTGGATATTTACATTGGGTGGTGGTGCTGTTTCTTGGGCTTCAAAGAAACAGACATGCATAACTCATTCTACAATGGAATCCGAATTCGTAGCACTGGGATCTGCAGGTAAAGAAGCGGAATGGCTGAGAAATCTTTTATTGGATATAGAGTTGTGGACACAACCGATGCCAGCCATTTCTTTACACTGTGATAGCCAAGCAACGATGTCTAGAGCTTATAGTAAAATCTATAATGGAAAATCTAGACATGTCAGCCTTAGGCATGATTATATAAGGCAATTAATAATGGATGGTGTAATAGCCATTGCATACGTCAGATCCTGCAATAACCTGGCGGATCCGTTAACAAAGAGTCTATCAAAAGACTTGGTACAAAGTACATCTTTAGGGATGGGATTGAGACGTATGGGATAAGTTCGCTTGTGATAGAAACCCGACCTTGTCTAGCATACCACTAGCCAAAGGTTCAATGGGTAACAACAAGTCACAAAGTGAGGTATTAAAATACTACGATTGATCTTTAAAGAATCAAGCCGCACGACATTGATCTTTAAAGAATTGGAATGGTAGTGTTAAAGGAGGGTGAGTGTTAAAACACTCTTAATGACGAGTTAAGAGGATTTATCTTAATTGTCACCTATATGAACATAGGAAGTGGTGCCGCTTCGACAAGCAATGATCTTGAAATGTTCATGAATACTAGGGGTAGCACAAGGCCATAAAGTGCGGTTTAAAATGGACTTCGGTTGAAAGTGTGGTTTCTTGTGTATAATGTTTCCGGTTCTAGCACATAGGAATCTGATTCAAAGCTTTTTAGCTATTATGATTTCGTTAGAACTTTGAAATGTTATACTAATAAGAGGTTCAAATCGAAAGATACTTCTTAAATGCATGAAATGTCATAAGTTGCTTTACAAACTAAGTGAGGGATTGTTATAATAGTTTGTAAAAGCAATGGAATGAAGAGTGTGTGTTTTGAGATCAAAGATGAAGGTAAAATGGTGTTGGAATAAGCAAGAATAGCTTGACTCATGACTTAGATCGATCCATGTATCAAATGGATAGATCTATGTGGTTTGGAAATGAAGTTGAGTATTCTGTCGGACATAGATCGATGACATCGATCGATCGATGTCACATCGATCGATCGATGTGTCCTGGATACAGAGACTGATGTCTGACTGGGGACTTCGATCGATGACATCGATCGATCGATGACATCGATCGATCGATGTGTCCAAAGTGCAGGGTTCGATGTTGAACTGAGGACATCGATCGATCACATCGATCGATCGATGTCCTGACAGAGGTGACTTTTCATGAAAATTCACATCTTTTGCACCAAGAGACATACCCAATCATCATGCAACCACCTCCAACGTCTTCTTGGAGTTTAAGAGCCTATAAATAGGCTATTAACACCCATTTTGAAGACTAATCTTGCTTCATATAATTCTCAAGCATACTACACATTTCTTCCATCTTCTAAAACACTTTTGTTTAGAAAGTTCATTGTTTTCTCAATCCTATTTGCTGAGGATTAGAGATTGTTGGCTGTTGTATCCTAGGAGGAAGTTTGCCTATAACCCTGCAGCATCTAGTGGGGGCAAATATTCCTTACGGAAAGTGTGTTTTGCACGCCTCAAGCCAAGTTACATTCTACTTGCTCTCTTATTGTTGTCTTGTTTCCTTCATATTTTTCATAACAATTAATTATAGGGTTAGAAAGGGGGGATGGAGCTTAGGGTTTGGTGATGAAGGCGGAGGGATTGCGGGAAAACTAAAGGGAAGGGATATTAATTATAAGGTTTTTTGATTAATTTTAAAAAAAAAAAAGCGAAATTTTCAACAAAAAAAAAAAGGTTTGTCCGGCCTGGCCACGTGTCGGCCAGGCATTGGACGCTTCAGCTGCGCGTAAAGGAGGCCAGCGTCATGGAATCCCAATCCCTTTTTCAAGATATCACGTAAGCTAATGGGATGAAGTGCTCATCGGTTGATTTGCACATTTGACAATGGTTTTAAAGATGGGTATCATGTCGTGTCAAGGACGATGTTAACGGGAAAAGTGCAAAGGTGAAACTTGCGTTTATTTATCCTGCATCGAGTCTCAAATAGTAAATATACGCAAAACGAAGAAAACAAATAAACAAATAGAAGAAAGGAAAAAAAAGGACGTACTTGTTATCCGGTGGTTGGGGTTCTATGTGATGAGTGTTATGAGATAGAGATTTGACGGCCGGCGTGGAGGTGGTGGGGGGATGGGGTGGCTGGGAAGGATCCTTTCTTTGAGATATAGAGATTCCATGAATCCATATGTTTGAAACAAATATGAAAGGGTAAATAGTGTCCGGGACATCTCATCTTGTCATTTCGTCGTTGCTCATTCCCATTGTATATAACTTTGACTGTTTAGATTTAACTATAAGTTTGTAATTTTAACGTCTGTGATTTTTAGCATGTATCATTACTATTAATTTTTTTTATTCTTGTATATCATAAATTTACGATTCTCCCTGTGCATTCAAAACTATTAATTTTTTTTACTCTTATATGTCATTTAATAGTTCTATTTTTCTATTTTACGCTTAAAAACGAGCGTAACAAAGCAAAAAAATTAATAAATATGTATGTATACTTAGAATTGCAAAAACGTTGATATAAAAGAGTGAAAAAAATCAATATTTATAGGTGTACCTCGAAAATCACAAACTTAAAAGACTATAAATTGTTAGAGATATGTATGCTAAGACGAAAACAACCGTCTGTACACTTGTGGGGTATATAGATTTTTTTCGGTGGAGGTATGCCTCCATCAAGGGTCTGCGCTTAGTCCATTTCTTTTTGTAGTTGTCCTTTGACGAATTGTCAAAGCCGATCCAGGAGGCAGTTCCGTGGTGTATGCTTTTTGCTAACGATATTGTATTAGTCGCAGAGAGTAGACATACCCTGAGTATGAGACTATAGCGCTGGAGAGATATTTTAGAGAGAAAAGGTTTAAGGATTCGTCGTTTTAAGATCGGGTATCTGCACTATGATTTCAGCGGCGCAGCTGACAGTGAGAATAGACAGCTCACCATTAAGGGTCAAGTGGTACCGCAAGTAAATAAGTTCAAGTACCTAGGATCAATTGTACAGCAGGATGGGGACGTATATAGTGATGTAGCACACCGAGTTCAGGTAGGCTGGTGTAGATGGAGGGCAGTCTCAGGGGTGCTGTGTGACAAGAATTTTCTAACTAAATTAAAGGAAAAAATTTTATAGGGTGGCAGTGTAGCTGACAATGGTATATAAAACAGATTGACGGGCCATCAAGAGGCCGCAGTCGCAGAAGATGAAAGTGACAGAGATAAGGATGCTGAGGTGGATTTGTGGGCATACGAGGCTAGACCGGATCAGAAATGAAGTATTTCGGAAAAGGTTGAGGATGGCTAACATAGAAGATAAGATAAAGGAGGGGAGACTGAGATAATTTGGGCATGTCAAGAGGAGATAAACAACAGTGTCTATCAGAGTAGTTAAAAGCCTGATTGTAGAGGGAAAAAGGAGTAAAGACAGGCCCAAACTGATATGGGATGAGCGGATTAGGCATGACCTACTAGATTTGCACCTCTCTGAGGACATGGTCCAAGATAGGAGTTCATGGAGACAGAAGATTAAGGTTAATGAGGTTTAGGCAAGATATAGAGGCACCTTAGAGTATATTTAGAGGCTTAGATACTATCTACGATTTAGGTGGACGTTGTACTCTCTTGTTTTTGTTTTTGTCTTTGTCTTACATTATATGTGCATATACACGTTTATGACTATTTTAATATCGGAAACTTTCTACTTATATTTACTGAATTCTCTCACTAACACACTAGCACGTCATAGTCCTATTCTCGTATCATTTATGCAGGTACCTATAGAGTTGGGGGTCTCATTGCAATCAAACTCTCTATCCATTGGGATAGATGTATTGTTTGCCTGCTGTTTACCCTCTCTAGACCCTAACGATAGTTTTTACTACCATTGGGACGTACTAGATATAATTAATTGATTGATATATTTAACTGGGCATGATCAATAAAATCGTTCAAATATTTTATTTTTTATTTTATTTAAAAGGAAGGGATAACCATCACACTTGTCTTTTAGGTACAACAACAATAAAGTATATCATAACGATATCAAAAATTATTCAATATTTTATTTAGTCACTGCACACTATAGAAAAAGGGGTGTATGAAATGTCAAAAGTATCTAATTTTCTTAGCGACCTTTTATACTTCGACAAAAATAGAGTAGATATAGCACCCACTAGCCATTCCGTCATTCCATGGGAGTGTATTTGGGCTTTGAAAGGCCGGGTCGATATAATATACTACTTTGACGTCTATGCTATAATTCCTCGCCGAGTAAGTTTCTACTTTATTCGCATCATATTATTTTGGATAGTTGCTGTGGGGTATGTGGCCATGGAGAGGTTGATATTCTACCTGAGATTCGTGACTGCGGTTGGGCCATAAAGATTTGGAGTGATTTGATCCGCCAGGGTACGTGGGTGAGGTTTACACGTCCCACTGACCCAATAAAATGGGTTATGGAAAACTTACATGCTGCATGGCAACACCAAGGTTGTCCTTCGGAGTGAAGATACATCTACTGCGAGGTCGTGTCGTCTATTTGGTACTAGAGAAACCAATTGTCTCTTAGACATATTCAACAGTTTTTGCCGTCAAATCAAGTTGCGCGTGATATAATAAGTAGAGTGAATACTCAGTCATATGTACATAGTTTGAAAAATGCTCAAGAGATAGGGATAGATGCAAGATGGTAGGATTCTTTGATGTATACTCTTTGCGTATTTTGTTTGAAATAAAAGTTCCATTCTTCTCCAAAAAAAATAGAGTAGATATATGTAAATATAGGAATAAAACAAACGTTTGAAGGTTTCCAAAGAGATTTTTTGAAGTGAAAATTTAAGTTGAGTTTGGATTTGTGTCCTTAATCTTGATTTGAGCCATAAAGATTATTAATATTGTCTTCTCTTGTAGTTTTTATGGATATAGAAAATAATATTTGCGTGAAGTCACATCCTTATTATTTATACAATTGGTTAACTTATTTAATAATGTATTATAAAGAACAATTAAACATGAGAATTGTTTTATCGAATTTGTGGAGTCAAAATTTAGAAAATATATAATGTAAATATTTATTCAGTTCAAATTTTGATTTTAATCCAAACAATTGAAATCACAATTATACTCCTCTTTCTTAGGAACTCTTGAAAATATTTATTTCATAAATTTACAAATGCATATGAGGCAGCCGAAAATTCATGACCCCCCGCCCCCCTCCCCGCAATTTCTCTCTCTCGCTCTCTCTAATCTCAATCTCTCTCTCTCTTTGCAAAGCAAAAAAACTCTCTTCCTGGATACAGACATAGCTCTTTGAGACTCCCCAATGCTCTCTCTTTAAACGCCGTCCTCTATCCTCTTCCAATCCCTTATCGTTCTTGCTTCCTGCTCTTCCTCTCAATTTGCTTCCCCCAATTCTTCTTGGCGTTTTCTTCCGAATTCGTGGTTTAGCTTTTTCGATCTTCCGCTTTAAGTCGGTGAACAATTATCTCTTCAATGGCGGAAGGCAAACTCGATCTCCCTGATGATCTTCTTTCCTCCAAGATTTCTGATCAGTCCTGGACTCCTAAAGGTGGTTTTTAATTTTCGTTTAATTTGATGTTTTTACTGATCTGTTGCTCAATTTGATTTCAGTGCTTCTTTTATAAATGTCATCTTAGGGTTTATTGTTCTCTTTGTCTTTCTTTATTGGTGTTCGTTGTTTTATTTCCTTCTTCAAGTTCAAGCTGAATCCTAGGGTTTCAGATCAAGTCTTCTGGATGAGTGCTTTGTTAGTGAAATTATTTATGTTAGTTTTGACTTCCTCCGAAGTCGTTTGAAATTCGCTGATATGTTTTCTCACTCTTCTCTGAATTAGTGGTACGTCTCTTATAAATTTTGATTAGGAACTGAAACTTTAGTATTACTTGCTATCGGATATTAGTTCATTTGGATTCTTATTGTGAATACACCTTTTCTATCTCAAGTTTCGTATTCAATTCAGCTTGTGCTTCTATATTTCAGTAGATATTCTGTTCTTAATCCATCACTGACCTAGCATTTCTGTTGCATGAGTAGCAATTATGGACCTAGCTGGATGGCTATATTAGTGCTATTGCTTTTCTCTGATGTCGTACTTTGCTTCTTAGCTTCACATCTGATGGTCCTTCTCTTCTTACTGTGGACTTCACTATGCTTTTGAAACTGGTCAATTGCTGGATCTTTTTTATTCTGACTGCAAATGTATGCCACTTTAGTAAAAGGTGCTATTAATAGCGTTTGAAGCTTTATGTTTGTTATTGGTCTGCAGGAAATGACGAGGACAAGTCTATGATGGGGTTTTCTGATGATTTCAAGGGTAAGTTTCTTCATTCCTGTCTTTCTCTCCCTTTTCCAGATGTAGCTTCGTACCTTTTTGCATTTTACCCAACTAACTTACCACAAGTCAAACGTGAAAAGCTCTTCTGCCCTATTTATTTGGTATACGCCATACTGCAATGTTACTTTATTTTTGTTATTGCTATTTTATTGTTTTTATTAGCTTTTTGGTTTTTCAACAGATTATAGTGTCCCCAAAAGCATTCCATTATCTCCTCAATGGCTCTATGCAAAACCAAATGAGGCTAAGATGGTGAGTCCTCAATCAATTGCTTGGTTGGACGTTTATCTGTTTCTTTGAACTGGCCATGAGATTCTTGATTTAATTATTTCTGAAGCCAGGAAAGACTATCACTGGTTTTCACCTTTTTTATCTTACAAGTTGCAATGCTTACAGACTGTTATCCTTTTTTCTCTTTGGGGTCTGGTGGATTAGGTCCATGACTTTCTATTTGCAGATATGCCTTTTCTTTTTATTGTATGGTGTACGCTCGTGATAACGTTCATAATGGTCATGTAGGATGATAGATCTATTTGAAAAGTGAATATGGTGTGTGGAAATCTATCCTATGAACTTAAATTACATTTTTGAAAGCAAGCAGGAGTCAGTGGTGAGCTGGACAATGCATAGCTTTTAGAACTGAATTTAAATTGGGTGCATTTGCCTTTCAAGGCGCTATGACAAAGTTTAATTTATGTTTGTGTTTATTGCCTACTCCACTCATCGTCTTTCCTGCCCTTTTTTATCCATTTTTCTGCTCGTCGGTTTCAGCATTATAAGTTTTAGTAGTTGAATTTATTCGGTTCTGTCATGTAGGCTTCTTTCGTCTTGTGAGTGATCTGAATCACATCTCAGATATGTCATATTGATTCTATCCTGTGGACGGATTTTGACAATTTCATGATTAGTGTCTTCCCCTTTTTGACGAAGTATTTTGTTGATTTTTCTGTGCAAATTTACTTCTGTTTTTTTTTTGGATTTCTTTGACACAATATTATATGATAATTAACCTGGGGATAGATTTCATAGGTGCAAGGAAGAGACCTTGTATATTTGTTCTTGTCAGGCTCTCATGTTGTTTATGAATTTATATATATATTCGCATTGATATTCTAAAATTGTCCACTATTCCTAGTGTTACTTGGGATTGGTTTCTTTGTGCCTTTTGTGTCTACAGTTTTTGTAATTGGTGTTATGTAGTGAACCTTGAGATTTCTCTATTTTGTCCCTCCCTTTTGTTTGTAAGCGACATGAATTTATTGATTGAGAAAAGCTTTACAAGTCCTCTGCGGTACAATCTACTAGCCCTACATGTTACAACACATATTCTATACAGACTAAACTCTAGTAGACATTTGTGATCAAAATTGCAGCTATGAGTAAGCATCCAAATCGTTTTCCAGTTACCACCTTGCTGCAGTTTTCTCCCTTCCTTTCTATGCCCCTATGTTTGTGATTCTAATATATACTCTAATTCCTATGCTAGGAAGCCCGCGGACCTAGTTCTTTGTCTCTTGGAAGTCCAATAGACTCTATTCACAAGGAGAGTGGGCGTGCAGAATCTGAGAATAATAAAAAGGACTGGAGAAAAATAACAGTTGAGTCTGATGCTGCTCGTCGTTGGCGTGAAGAAGAAAGGGAAACTGGATTGCTTGGTAGAAGAGACCGTAGGAAAACTGATTGTCGTGCTGACAGTGTCTCAGTTAGAGAATCCACTGAAGCTAGACCTGCGCCTGGAGCTGATAAATGGAATGATGTTGGTGGTCGCACTCCTGGACACGAGGCAAGGCGTGATACTAAGTGGACCTCCAGGTGGGGACCAGATGATAAAGATAAGGAAGCTCGTATTGAGAAGAAAGGTGAAGGAGAGAAGGCCGATTCACTCAACGAGAATCAATCCAGCGTGGATACTGGTCGTTCTGTCTCTGAGCGTGATTCCGATTCTCGTGATAAGTGGAGACCTCGTCATAGAATGGAGGGAGCTTCTGGTGGATCAGGTCCCTATCGTGCAGCACCTGGATTTGGGCTTGAAAGGGGAAAAGCTGAGGGTACACATACTGGATTTACAGTTGGACGAGGGAGAGGAAATATCGTTGCAGGGACAATATCTACTGCAAGTTTCCCGGGGAAGGCTAATTCCTCCAGTGCTGCACTTTACTACCCAAGGGGTAAACTCCTCGACATCTACCGTAGGCGAAAGCTGGAATCAACTTTTTATGACATGCCTGACGTGATGGAGGAAGCACACCCCATAACACAAGTAGATCATATCCATCCACTGGCTTTTGTAGTCCCTGATGGTGAAGAGGGGGTGAGATATAGTTAACTGATAATATCCTCCTTTGGGGACATGTTACTATTTGCATATTGAGTCATATTTTTGGTTTCTAAATATTCCAGGAAATCCTTGAAAGTATATCAAAGGGCAAAATCACTGGCAGTGAGGTGCAGCACAGTTTTTTTAGCAAGGGCAAATGTACAGACAGTGTTTCAGGTACTTCTTACTAAGCCGTAGTATGAAGAGACGAATGTGTACTTTATTTATTCCTTTACGTTTTTGGTTTATTTGTTTCCTTGATGCTTTGTCTAGCCCCTAGTTTCTCATGTATTGATATGACAGATCTGGAAGTCACCAATGGGAAAAGTGTTTTCCTATCTTCACTAGTTGCTGGGGAAGTTGTAAATAATTGTAAGACCACTGTTGGTGATGACGTCCAGAGGATAAATTTGGGAAACACTTTTTATAGAAACGGACTGACAAAGAATTCCTCATTTGGTATGTTGATCTTTTCTGTCTACTTGAGTTTGTGATTTGATGTGGATTTTATTATTTGGCTATCTCTGTATATGATGATTTCTGACAAAATTCTATACTTGATTAGAGAGAGATGTTGATCATCAAGGAGAATGCACCATCGACGAGTCTGTTTTTGAGAAAGATGTTGGCGTAGTTAGATTGGGGGGCACAGATGTTAGTAGCAATTTTGAACTTGATGCTTCTGAAATCGAGGGCATAAATGCTGCTATGCCTAAGAGTCCTGCTATAGATGGTAGTAAATCTAGTAACCTTTCTACAGTTGACGATCCTAGATCCTTACATTTTCCACCATCTCCAGCCCAAGAGCAGGATGGAAATGCACATATTTTTGGATGTAGAGTTGGTGCAGATCTTTTAGGAAAAGGTATCCATCCTGAGGAATTAAGCTTGTACTATCGTGATCCTCAAGGAGAAATCCAAGGTCCATTTCTCGGGGCGGACATCATCTCATGGTTTGAACAAGGGTTCTTTGGCACCGAATTGCCAGTGCGCTTGGCTGATGCTCCTGATGGATCACCTTTCTTTGAATTAGGTGACATAATGCCACATCTCAAAATAACGCAGGAGTATGCTAGTAGTCAAGATTTAAGTTCCAAGGTGGAAAAATCCGTAAGTATGGATGTTCCTTTTCCGAATCTATCTGCCATAGAGGATTCAAACTGGCAATCATCTCCTTCTGATGGCATCTTGGATGCACACATGGGAATTCCTGAGCATCGTGATCCTTTGCAACTTCAATACTCCAAGGGTCAGATTTTGTCCGATTTTGTCGCACAAGATGAAGGTCGTTGCTTTTCTAATGTTTTCTGAGTGACTCTGTTTAAATACATTTTCTTATTTCGTTTATTATGCGTGTAATCTGATCTTCCTTTCCCCCTTGCAAAATTTGTCTGCAGAAATTGTATTTCCTGGGAGGCCTGATAGTAGTGGAAGTAATTTAGAGATGGCTTCAAGAATTTCGGCTGGTCCGTCCAAAAACACCCTTAGTCATCCTTCTTTTTCAAATGAGTCAAGTGAGCCTGGCATGCAAAGGCAAGGTGATAAGTTGCATCCTTTTGGGTTGTTCTGGTCTGAGCTTGAGGGCACTCAACCAAGAAATGATGCGCCTCCACATCCTTCTTTCACCGGAAATGTTCAAGAACAGCCTGTGAATTCTCTAGCTGGAAGAGTCCGTTCAATTGGTGCAATGGCAGAAGCTGCTGAAGCATGGCAAAATGCTTACCAAAAGAATGCCCTTTCTGAATCTAATTTGTATCAAGATGTGATAGATGCTCAACGTCTCTCGCGACTGGGCCAGGAGGGGAATAATTTTGACATAGCTGAAAAGTTGCGAAGCCACCAATTTTCACAGTACTCCCGGCAGCATAATTTGACGCCCTCTCATGGTACCTATTTGGATGAAGCAATGCATGAAAGTGGAGCGGGTCAGACTAAGTTGCATCAACAATTGGCTGGCCAAACTGACCTTCAACAATTTCTGGTGCTCCAACAACATCAACAGCAGCAAAGGATGTTGCGGATTCAACAACAACAACTGCAGCAACAGCAGCAGTTGCAACAGCAGCAGCAATTTCACCAACAGCAACTATTACTGAAAGAGCAGCAACAGGCTCATGCTAGACAGTTGCTGCTTGAAAATTTGTTGCAGGTTCAAATGCGTGATTCTATCCGTGGCCAGCCTTGCCTCGATGGTATTAGGTCAAACAATGCTCTTGAACATATCTTGTTGAAGCAGCAGATATTGAACGAACTTCAACAACGCCCTCATCTTCCACCAAGACACCCAGAGCCATCGCTAGAGCATCTCATCCAGGCAAAATATGGTCAAGTTCCTCCACAATTGCCTCAGAATGATCTGGTTGAGCTTTTGGCGCGTGCAAAACTTGGACAGCTGCATCCACTGGAGCATCAGGTCCTTCAGCAAGAGCAGCTGCATGGGAGGCAGCTGCCGATGGGTTTGAGGCAGCGATTTGAGATGGATGATGACAGGCAAGCTAGTTCTGTCTGGTCTGTTGAGGAAGCCAGTCAGTTCCTCAGAAATCCCGCTGGTTCCCGTCAAGTCAATTCTGCAGGTTTTGGTCCATTAGATATCTATCATCAACAACAGATTCCATCTGCTGAGGAGCATTTTACTAATCTAGAACGAAGTCATTTTTTACGAGATAGACTTCAACCAGGGGCATTTGATGCAGGCCTGTTGCCATTTGATCGCACTACATCATTACCAGGTCAAGGGCCAAATCTGGATGTTACCAATTCCATAGCTCGAGCTCAAGGCATGGAGAGGCAATTGAGTGCGAGAATGCATTCTGGTGGTCAAGCTGATGCATTCTCCTCTGGCCTTTATTCACATAATTCTCAACACCTGGGGCCCAACCAATTCCAGGTTTCCAATTCTGATACGATGGAGGGTCACTGGCCTGATGGTAATGGCCAGGTACCCAATGAGTGCCTTGAATCACGGATGCAACAACTGCATCCTATTAATGATAGACAGAAAAGGGATCCAGAGGTCAAAAGGGCTTTTGAAGATGCTAGTTTGTGGATGTCATCTAGTACAAGTGATGATAGTTCAAAGCGATTGCTTATGGAATTACTACACCAAAAATCAGGTCAGCAGCAAGCTGAGTCATTTGATGTGCTTAATGGAGCATCTGAAAGGCGAGGGGCCTATGGTCCCTACTCTGAGAGCAGCTCATCTTTTCATCAGTTTAGCCTTCTGCCAGATCAAGAAGCATCTCTAAACCAGTCTTTCAATATGGGACCTTATGGTTCAAATGCTGGTGGTCTATCCCATGGTGGTGCAGCTGATGAGGTCAATGCACTGTTAGAAAATGTTGACAGATCATCCTTCAGATCCAAGTCTGGAGCTATGGTTGAAGGGGAATGGCTCTTTTCTGGTGTAAATGACTCTCAAGTAAGTTCGAATAATCAGATAAGTGGATGTGCTTAGACGGTACAAAAACTTATGGTGCAAGGGTTGATCATAAATTAAGAGTCTGTTACATTTGTATGGATATTTTAGTTGAATACAATTGCCCATAAGCCCTTTTTGGAATGCAGGGTCCTGCTTCAGATGTTCCTGCAGGAATGGTTGATCCTGTGGGTTTGAATGTTGTGGATCAAGGAGAAATACCTATGGATGTTCTCAGTAAGCACTCATCTTTCGGTAGTGCAGGTAATTTTATCTGACATGCTTCCATTTGAAGTTTAGAACTACTACCGATCCAGTCTGGTAAGCATCTTTGGTCCTATCTGCAGGAGGTTATGCTGGATTCCAAAATGACAAGGTCGGACCTCCTGAGCAATTACCTGATGTAGTTACCAAGGACAGGTGAGGATTTCCTTATATTTGCTGCACTTTTGGTGAAAGAGTGGATATTTTGGAGTTGACTTCTAGCCTTCGCGTATTCAAGTTATTCATTAACAACTTGAATTAGTCAATGAGTAGCATCCGAAGATGCCAGGTTGCTGGTCTTCATAGGTGAAAATTAATTTTATCAATTACCAATCTGATTCTTGTTAGGAAATTCGACAAGATCATCGCAAAACGCGCAGCGGAAAAACAAAAACTTGATCTCCGATTTCCTACCAAGGATCCATGTTCGTTTAATTCGATGAAAGAAATCAAAAACTTTACCTCTGTAGATTCGAAATCTGCAGATGTAGGAGGTGCGAATGTAGGAGGTGCGATGGCACGATCACCCTCTGTCGGTATCCACACGAATGCTTCCGCCCGAAGTGCTAGCTCTTGAACGGCGCGGCTGAGAGAACTTGTTTTTCTCTAAAAACGGCTCTAGGGTTTTTCTGATGATTGTGTGTTTTTTGTGTGTCTCTGTATACGAGATACACAGATATATATACACATATACAGACATCAAAATCCGAGTCCTAATCGGATTAGTTGATGCCAATCAAAATCCATATCAGATATGGATTCTATCAAGATATTCAAAATCCATATCAAATATGGATTCTCTCGTTATTATCCGATAATACATATATATATATATATATATATATATAATCACCACAAAAAACGAAAATAATAATAATAATAATTAATATCTAATATTAATATTATTAATATTATTAATATCATCCCATACGCATTCTTGTGTGTGACCCGATAGGCCCATATTAATTGGCAGTCGGTTAAATCTCCATTAACCAACAAGTCGTAATTGGTCTCTAGCAAGACATTACGACTATCCAATTAATACGAGTAAAGTCCAACTAGCCTAATAATAGTACATGCATTAATCCTTTTGTCACACGATATCTAGTTTGAACATAAGTCATGGTCAGCGTCATGCTTATATTGTTCAAACATATGATTACTCGATCTCCAAGTAGACTTATAAGACAAATGATATTGATAACACTATCAATTCATTTGAGAACGACCATGCATTTCACAGTCTCACTAATCGAGGGGCCCAAAGATATCTCTCTCAAAAGAGAGGAACAAATTCTATCTTGATTGTTCAATATCCTCTACATAATTTCTATCATATTCAATCATGACCTTTATTATTATCCAGTTACGGATAACGTTTGATCATGTCAAAATATAATAGTCCTTATGTTGGAAACTATGACAATCTCAAGTCTAAGGATTAAAACATGACTATCATGAGATTTACTTATGACGCTAATCCATGTAGTAATCTCATGATGGGTCTATCCAATACATTGTTCTCTAACAAGTATCTATGCGATTGATTTGTATCACCATACACATCATCATCTCATGATTATCAAATCAATACTCATACTGATTATAAATTATTTTATTTCTACAACAATAATGAACTAGGGGCATATATCAAAATTGTGTAACATACTAACCAACAATAATGATAATAAAACCACTTTATTAATAATAAATGTATAACATAAAACATCCAAATCATGGTCTATGGCACATACACTAACAATTCTTTGAATAGGATGTTGTGTCAGGATAGTTTTACGAGATTTAATCTTATGGATGAGCTTTTTGTTGATCGAGGTGATGTATTTATACCATCTCTCTAGTTTTCTTTCTTGGGCATAATAAGCAATGATTTCATGTGTGGTTGGTGTTTGGATTAGTGGTTTTCTTCAAAATTCATGTATTATCTGGAGATAATGGTCTTTTTCGATTACTAGGACATCCTTTTCATGGTAGAGTATATGTCAGAATAAACTTAGATATTTGTTTGCTGATGCTCTTTTATAATGATGTGACAATAATAGGGTGGCTCAAACATCCTGTTATGAAATCCTTTTCAAGGCACAGATATCAGAATAAATATAACACCTGATAACCAATGTGTTTATATATTGACTATGGCCTTTATAGCTTGGATATTAGAGCCCAAAAAAAAAGGAAAAAAGGAGGAACTAAGAAGAAAAGTTGCTCAATGAAAAGACACGTTGAAATGGAGAAGTGGATCAGTTCTTTTTACCTGATTGTAAGGTTGTCTAGAGCCATTGGACCAGTGATGTTCGCCGTTCTCTATGCTGGCTAGTAAATTCATGCAGCAAAAATTTGAGACTTAACAGAAATTAATATTAACATGGATATCTGTGCAGACAAGGATGTATAGTATAAGAAATGAACCTATTAAGAAAAAAGTTGGAATGTTTTCTATTGATGGGAGGATGAGGGAGTTACGTTTGAGTTATGGTCACATGTGCAGAATTGACCTCTAAATGTTCTGTTAGACGTTGCGAGGGCGGCAAAATGAACTTGTCTAAAAGAGTCAGAAGGAAACCAAAAAAATACTTTTAGGGAGACCATTAAAAGACGACTTTATTGGACTTTGTATTACAGAACACGATGGAGACAAATGATCTATGTAGTATTATAGTCTTCCACACTTGATAGGAAGGTCAGAGTTTGCTGCCCCTGGATTCTTTGGATTGAAAACATGCTTTTCAATCTCTTTTTCTCTTGTTTGAGCTTAAGTGGATATCTTATGAGTTGATCTGTTGACAGGGGACCAATGGCTACATCTAAAAGGCCAGAAAACATTTTGCTTAAACGTCCACCTGCATCACGGGCTTCGGCTTCCCAGGATGGGTTAGTTGAGCTTGATCCTGACTTGATGACCAGAGGGAAAGTTCCTCCAAATGCTGTACCCGCTGAAGGTGAGAGCAAGTGAATGTTTTCCTTCGTTATCTGTCATGGCTGCATTTCTTTCTGCAACTTAGTATTCAGTTTGTCTAGTGTATCTGTTATTATTCTTGGCTCATTACTTATTGCAACTTCGCCGCGTTGGCACTCTTGTCACTAGCTTTCAGCTTGTGTGCTGTTTAACCCTCTCGTTCCTCCTTGTTCCGTTGCTTCACTTTCCTCTCTGTTGCACTTGTTTAGGCAAATCCAGTATGATACTAGTTTCTTGAGACCTTTTTCCCTCTGCCTTTGTCATTCAATTTCCCCAAATGGTTTTATAGGAGGAAGACGCGATGGTGGTGATGATACCGCAAATCAATGTTCTGATCCAGTGAATCCTGGGAAAAAGAACATGCGTTTCAGGAGGACTGCATCTTTAGGTGATGATGTTTCTGAGACATCATTTAGTGACATGCTTAAAAGCAATTCGAAGAAGCCACCTCAGCAAGAAGCTAATTTTGCTGCTGTTGGTGCTTCGGAGGCAGACGCCGCTGCCCCAGGTAGCAAAAAGAAAGGAAAGAAAGGTAGGCAAATTGATCCTGCTCTGCTCGGTTTCAAGGTTACAAGCAATCGTATATTGATGGGTGAGATTCAGCGGCTAGATGATTGATAGATGTTCATTTGTTAAATTTATTTATTTGATTATTCCCAAATTTTGTTGTGTGTACGGGTTAGGATTTAGTTGTGTATATCCAGCAGCTGTAAGTCATACCGACTTCCTTGTACATGTGTAGTTTGACCCCGATATTTGTATGTAGAGGTCTCACAGAGGTTTGGGCTCCGTTATGGTTGAGGATTTACCAAAACTTCACATTTGAATTTTGCAGCATGGTTACTTTCAAATTAGTTTTTGGAAGTTAGTTGAAACGAAAGAAAGAAAGAGAATTAGTACATATGTAAATTGGTTTTTTCACAAACGCTATGTGTAAGAAGATGTGAACTATTTCATACTTCTTTGATGTGAGAGGCTTACATGTTATGTCCCGTATCTTTATCATTTTAGGCTGTAGGTTTGCATCCTCATGTTTTTTCTCACAATTTCATAGTTCTTTGGACAATTTAAGGATGCGTGCTTCACTCCGTCTGTCGATGTTCTTTCTACTATTTTGGACTTCTTGTAGTATCTAAAAACTTTAAATGGGACTCAAACATAGTTAATTTGCTAGTCGGGTTATGATTTTCTTTAAGAGGTCAAAAGTTCGAACAGGAACACGCGCAGTGTGGGTGTTCTACTGCTGCTAGGTCAAAAGCCTGGTTTACGGGGAGACACCTGCGTAAGTATTCACCCAACTTAGGAGGCCGTTGGATTTCTGATTTGCATCATCCACAATGTTCTTTGGGGCTGGGACGGTGGGGCCCTCAGGGTCAAGGTATGACATTTTGCTCTAATGAACTTTATATTGAAATCTTTTTATTTTAATTCTAGTATTTTATATTGCAGCCCTTGAAAAAGAAAAAGCAATCAGTTTTCTACTCCCAATTGACGTTTGTATATGTGCCATCTTCATGCCAGGTCTACTTTTGTCTTGCCAAGAGGAATTACGTGCCAAGAATCTCATAACAAATTTGCCGCCGCCACATCCAAAAACAAAACCTACTTAAACGGCAAATACAAGAAACCTTCTAGCCCCCCCCCCCCCCCCCCTTCTCTCTCACCAACAACTGTTTTCTCTTTATGATAGGAACTGTGTCCAATTTGGGCCCTCATCCCTTAGGTGCATCGGGAATTGTCTCTTGCATAAAGTGCAGGGTGTAGTTATGTACATCAGATCCCTCTCCAGACCCTAGGCAAAAGCAGGAGACTAGTGCATCGAGGACGCTTTTGAATTGTATATTTAGTTCAAGAAGAAATACTATTAATTTTCATTCATAAAACTTCAAGAAGGTAGGACGTTTCTGGTGCACTAGGTTCCTGTTTAGGGTCTGAGGAGGCGCTAGATCGGGGGCTAGATTGCTTCACGATCTAATGTACGCAGCCTTATCCTACACTTTGTGCAAGAGATTGTATCTACGATTCAAACTCCTGATCTCAAGGTCATAAAGCAATAAAAGTTGAAGGAATTAACTAAACTACCACGTGGTGGATGAAAATTGAAAAATGTCAAAAGATAAAAAAATAAAAAACGTAGTTAAAAAGTTAATAGATTATACATAGGCCAGTATTCGCCCTTCAACGTTATCTAATAGTCAAATTATAATCGAATTAAAAAAATGATAAAATTAGTTTGAATAACAACAACAATCATACACAGTATATCTTGATACAACATATCTTAACGACAGCAAAAGCTATCGATCAGTATATCTTAATGCAGTATATCTTAACGACAAAAAATGCTATCTATCAGTATCTTAACGACAGCAAAAGCTATCGATCAGTATATCCAGCGACATCAAATCGCAGTATATCTTAACGACAGCAAAAGCTATCGATCAGTATATCCAACGACAGCAAAAACTATCGATAGAGTCTGAAAAAAGTGAAATTAAATGTTAAAAAAAATATTAAATCGTTGAAAACATATAAAAATTAGAGGCTAGGGAGCGGACACTTATCTTTTTTTCTCTCATCCACTAGCGGAGGTAGATAAGTGACAATGATGTCAATTGAAGCCATGCACTGTTGGTTTTTAGTGATGGTCTTGTGAAGACTGAAGATGCACAGCAAAAAGGCTCTACCTCTTGGCCAAACTGTCCGTAACTTAGCACGGATGAGATCCTTTCATTCTTGGTAATGATACTGTTCAGTTTCACGTCTTTTGTTGGTCACATTTCATCCAACCTTATCATTTTTTTTGTTATCAAGTGTCGTTAGATCTCGTGTCATCGTCTCTTGTGGTGAAAAGATCTGGACCCAACTTAACATGACATGTATCTACTGTTGATTCCATGATTTTGCTTAAGGCAATTGTTCACCAGATATTTTTTTTTTCTGTAAGAAATCACATGTTTCTTCGTCTGTGTCCTCAACTGTGCCACATGTTTGCTGTCCAACAGTCCAAAGTGAGAGAGCTTTCATTTTCTGTTATTAGCGTCGTTGCATGTGCCGACGTGTTTGTTGATGTATAATTAAGAGAGTAATGAAACAAACAATCACACATATCATTTTTTTTTTTTAAAAAAAAAACATGAGGTATATAAGAGAGGCAAGACAAAAAAAATATAGTAGTTTTAATAAGAAAATCTATTTTTATTGTATACTTAAAAGTAAATCAAAATTTATATAAGACGGATTTGTCAAAATCGTCCAATGCCATGCAATACTGGTTTGACAAAATCGTCTTGTGCATTCTGACTTTTGGCACAAGACGATTATGTCATATTTGTTCAAAGCCCATTGAACCAAGTCTACACCCACAAATAACCTAGTCAAATCGAATGAATAAATCTTTGACTGCGGACCCACAAACACGATGACTTATAATCCAAAAAACTTCATACACCTATCTGTACCCTCTAAATCTCATTTCAAAACAACTAGTGGAGAGTTGATAGAGTCCGAAAAGAGTTTCTTATACTTTTTCTCTGCATATGAATTTAAATAACTGGCTTTATGTCCTAATATTGTCATCCAAATTACTCTCCATTCGTCAAGTGACAATGTCTTTATGTCCTAATATTGCCATCCAAATTACTCTCCATTAGTCAAGTGACAAAAGAACTTAATTCTGTGGTGTTAATGTGTCCTAATTTTTATTTCTAGCATGACATTTTCATGAAGAAGATTATTAAACATGGTACTGAGCATGGAGGTCTTTATAATGTTGATGAGGTGACTCACAAAGGACTTGTTTGCTCACAGAACGGTCAACTTGCAACTTTGGTTATGACACAGATGTTTGGGTCATCCGTCTTTCAAGTACTTCAAACTCTTATTTCTGAGTCTTTTGCAAATGATTCCACTCATATGACATGTGAGACATGCAGTCGCGCTAAAAGTCATAGAACTACGTTCCGACTCTTAGCCAATTTCAATTTTTTTGTGCCATTTGCAGATGATTTTTCTCGTATGACATGGATATATTTCCTGAAAAATAAGTTTGAAGTGCTTGAGAAATTTTTTTCATTTGTCCAAATGATTCAGACTCAGTTCAACACCAATATAAAAATTCTCTGCTCTGATAATGTTAGCGAGTTTGTCTACCAGTCCATGAAAGTCTTTTTTTTTAAAAACGCAATCTGGTCCACCCAACGTTGTGCCGAAACACGATCCAATAAAACGGGATAATAGAAAGAAAAAATTGAATATTTCTTGAGATGACACGTGCTATGATGTTTGAATCTCAAGTTCCACAAAACTCTTTGACCTGAATCCATAACAACCTCCGCTGACATCATAAATCGTCTACCTACAAAAATCCTTTATCACAAAACTCCGATACAAACTTTGGCTACTCAAACCATCATTCTGTCTATTCTAACCCTTCCACCTTTGATATTTGGGTGTTCATTGTTTATACTCATTCCCAAAAATGAATGCTCTAATCTTGATTCATATACAAAGAAATGCATTTCTGTTGGCTATGTTGCACATCAGAAAATGTATCGATGTTATAACCCCATCACTCGCTGAATCCACGTCACAATGGAGTGCACATTTCTTGATTATGAATATTTTTGTACCCATCAGACTAGTGTTTAGGCGGAGACGATAAGTGAATCACTAGACTGATTAAACAACTTAAGCAGCCTGGAAGCTGTTCCACAAGAGCAGGTAGATGGAACTACCGAGTCTGCCTCTGAAGACGTAGGCAGGGTCGATGAACTAGTTCCAACACTCGGTGAGCCACTTTTTTCAGATGTCCAACAAAAGGTAAGTGAATCACACTCTGATGAGAGTTCATATGATATCACTACTACTGTTGCTACTAATGTTGAGAATATAGACACACAACAGTTGTTTACCCTACCTCTAAGGAGAAATAGTGGAGTACTTCCTGATCGATACTCGTCATAAAATGTGTTTCGAAACTTTAGGTACCCACTAAACATAGTTAAGGGAGACTCGCATATAACATGTCTTTTTCGACAACTCTTCTCTTAGAATGTATTCTCATGACAGTACAGAAAGCAAGTGAGACAGCTGAATGAAGATATGCCACGGAAAAAAAGGTGAAGGCCTTAACAGAAAATAAAACATAGGAAGATGTATGTTACCAGAAAGAAAAAAAAGACAGTTGGATGTAGGTGGGTTTTCACTATTAAGTATGAGACAGATGACTCCATTGAAAGATATAAAGCAAGCTGGTAGCCAAGAGATACACACAGACATATGACATCAACTACTCAGAGACTTTCTCTCAGGTTGCAAATATTGATAACATCAGGATGTTGTTCTCGATAGCAACAAACGAAGATTGGTCACTCCACCATTTCGACGTTAAGAATACTTTATTATATGAAGAATTGAAGAAGGAAGTGTATATGGAAGCACCATTGTATTTTCCAGTGAGTTTTGGAAGAAATGAGATATGCAAACTAAGGAAGACTCTGTATGGACTAAACAATCTCTCGTGAGTGGTTTGGAAAATTTACGGTAGCAATAAAACAAAATTAATATAGACAGAGCAATGATGATTATACCTTGTTCTTCAAGAAAAACAAAAATTTAATTATCTGCTTGATCATATACGTGGATGATATGATCATAACAGAGAATGATAACGAAGAAATCGAGCGACTCAGGAAGAATTTGTTCACAGAGTTTGAGATGAAGGATCTAGGGAGGATAAAGTACTTCCTAGGGATTGAGGTTCTTCGATCAAATAGAGAGATGTTCGTCTCCAACAAAAATACATCCTAGACTTGTTGACTGAAGTTAGAATAGTAGACTGCATACGCAGTAATACTCCGATGATGGCTAACCACAAGCTACAAATGGAAGAAGAGGCTTCACTAGAAAATCGAGAACAATACCAAAGACTAGTAGAAAAGTTGATATATCTCTTATACACAAGACCTGATATTGCGTATGCTATCAGATTAATGAGTCAGTTCACGCATCAAACACAGGAAAAACACATAAAGGCAGTCATGAGAATAATCCACGGCCAATACTCCAAAGTATTAATCAGGGTATTTTGTTCTGAAAGAATGGAAACCTTAGACGTAGTGTCTTTACTGATGCGGACTGGCATGTAACCCAAATGATAGATGATCTACTTCAGGGTACTTTGCCTTGGTCTGAGAAAACTTGGTAACATGGAGAAGTAAAACAGGAAAATGTAGTTGCTTTTTCTAGTGATGAGGCAAAGTTTAGGACCATCGCAAAGGGGATAATGGATATCTCATGGATAAAGAAGTTGATGGGTGAAGTTGGTTTTCCGCTCAAGACTTCGATCAAGTTAATGTGCCATAATAATGCAGTGATCTGCATCTCAGAAATCTGGTACAATATGACAGCACGAAACATGTAGAAGTGGACCGACACTTTACAAATGAAAAGATTGAAAACAGAACTGTTGAACCACCCTTTGTACGATCTGAGAACCAATTAGGAGACGTCCTTACAAAAGCAGTCACTAGAAGGATATTTGACGCAATACTGTGCAAGTTGGGTATTTGAGATCTCACTACTCAACTTGAAGGAGAATGATAGAACATATTAATCAGGTCATATGATCATATCAAATCAAATTATTCGTATTTATTGTAATTATTTTTCTATAGTTGTATTCATTGTCATGTCACAGTTAACGTTATAATAGTATTATATATAGATCCATTACATACAAGTCAAATCAATCAAAAAGAATTCATTCATAAACAGAATATAGTAGATGGATGCATGGAGGATCATTTGCGAGTAAAAACTGATCATGTTTTAGAGGGCCTAGATTCAAATTTGAAAATGCTGTAGAACTAGTCTTACAAGAACAGTTATGAAAGCAAGAGAAAACAACACGAAAGGAGGAAAATGTCTATCCCGTAAAAATGGAATGATACATGTGAAGTAAAATATGAGGCTTCCAATCACGCGTCGCCGCGTGTAAAAAAGCAGTATTTTAAAGAAGGGGTGCTGCTCTTTTTTTTAAACAAAAACTGCTATTTTATACATGTCGACGCGTGATTAGAAGCCTCATATTTTGCATCACATTTAGCCTCCCCAGATCTGAACCCCATCATAACATGTGCAATGTGTTCGAACATTTTTTTCGTATTGCCTTCTTCATGTCCCTGCAAAATGTCATGAAATTGTCCATTGGTCCAAATGACAAATTTATAATACTTATATTTCCAGGGTTGTGTTTGAAATCAGCAGCTGAAACAAAATTCTGGATAATCACCAAAGTACTATCACTTCCAATCAACGAGATAGATGAGGCTCTGAAATTATACAAATCCCTATCTGATATATTTATATCTATATGTTACTATCTCTCAGACAATTATACAACAGCCAAAACTTCTGAAAACCAAATTGCCATTAGATTCATCCCGAGACGTAATGCAAACAAGCCTCTAGTTTTGCATGCTTTAAAGAACTACGGAAAACCCTAAAGTGATAAAACACACCTCAAAATTAAGTATAACAAAAAGCCCCACAAGAAACCACAGGATGGCAAATCCCTCCATGAGTCCAACCTGCACACACAGACATAGCATCTTCTTTAGACACAAGATTCCAGAAATCTCTCTCAGATGAAATTTCTTATACATGGATAGTCCAAGGCAATAGACCAATTGTACTCAAACATGAGACATAACATATGTTTTCATTAAAAGGGGAAAAAACCTACCACACCCACACATAGAAAAGGAATAGGAAGCCCCAAGTCATATCTCAGTTGGTACTCGGGTTGAGATTTGCTCCAAGAGGTCAAGAGTTCGATTTCAGGGACACGCACAGTGTGGATGTTCCACTTCGGCCTAGTTTGCAGAGAGACACTTTTTGTGATTCAATGCGTAAGTCTTTACCAACCTAAAAGGTCGTTAAGCTCTTGATTTGCATCCTACACAATGCTCCTTGGAGCTGTGACAATGAGGACTCTCAGGACCCCAGGGTATACCTTTTGCTCTAAGAAAAAGAATATGGACTCAAGCCGTGTTTTTCACCCAAAAATATAATGACATTTACCACTATGTCCAATTCAAATCCCTAACATAAGTTGTAACATGTCATAGTCTAATTGACCTAATGCATTACACCCTCATACAATTACTTCATATAACTCCGGGTTTCAATAGATGGATCAAGTAATCACCATTATTATCCCCTTGGATTCATTGATCAAGAACTGCTGAACAATGCCTCTGACATAACAAAAGTCCCATTCTTTTTCAAAGAAGGAAAAAAGAAAAATGGTCCAGCATGTTACCTAGCCTGTGGAGTTATGCAGCAAAAGTGAAATATAAGGTCTTGCAGTCATGCCGCCTATGACCATCTGAAAGGATGAATTCCAAGATCACACCTTTCATTTGCAAAACAAATGACAAACCATTAAAACTACATCACTCTGCTGCTTGTAATTAATGTACTCATGAATCATGTCTGAATCCCAAAAAAAAGCACGCTCCTGTAAAATCTCTACTAAAGCCTTGACCCCTGAGAGTCATCTCCGGTGGGATGTCCTTGCCGATTATCATCTCCTCCGGCAGCTTCTCCGGCATGCCCTAGCTGCTGATAGAAGTGATGAAGAGCTTGAAAACTTAAACCACCAATATTTCCCTCTGGAGAAAGTCCCAATTCCAAACCAGGTAGATGTTGTTGTTCTTGTCCAAGGCTTGATGAATTCTGCAACCCCGGACCATGAAAACTGAACTTGGGGATGCTACTCGAATTGTTCCCACCAGGATTTGAGCTCATAAGGTTGGAACTTGGAAAAAGCCCAGAACCAAAACTAGCCACAGAAGGCCATACAGCAGCTGGATGTGCAAGAGATCTACTCAAATCCCCACCCATCATATTCCAATTCATCCTAATTCCCATCCCAGGGTTTGCTATTTCATCCAATTTTGAATGCAAACCGACTGAAAAACTGCTACCCTGTTCAGAAACAGAGGCCCCTGAAGCTGCAAGAGCTGAAGCTGGAACTGTACCTGTCCCTGTTGCAGCTATAATTGAAGGTTCAGCCTGCTGTAACAACCATTGAATTGTTTCTCCATCAGTTTTATGTCCAAGCTCTTTAGTTAATTGAAAAATTCTTGCTGCAGAAAGGGCTGGCATCCTTATTCTTCTTCCTCTGCCATCAACTTTTTTGTGCCTATCTTTATTTGAGCTTCTTTTAGGAACCACTTGCTTCTTTCCATCTTCTTTGTTTTCTGCAGCCAAAATTCGGAAATCATTGATTTCTGCTACCTTGTTTTCGGCCATGTCCGAAGGTGAAAGACGATTTAAGGAGGTGAAAGAGAAAGTGGGCAACTCTTGTGGTTGTTCTTTGAGCTGGTGGAATCCGCCAGAAATTGGTAGAAAGAAAAAATGGAGCCAATTGATTGATGGAAAAGATCTAATCTTTGATGACTTTTTCACTGTAATTGTCAATATTATGCTACTAATAGCAAAAACTTTAATTTCAAAATTTTGGATTACTGAACTGAGGTAACGTTAACTTTACTATGGACAAATTTACATTAAAAGGGAGTTTTAATGATGGGAAAAAAAGACTAAGAAGATTCTTCTGCCACTTTGTATCGAGGAGCTTTGTCTCAATCTACATCTACAGCTAAGATTGTGTTCGCACTTAACCCGGCATCCCATTATTTCATGCGCTTCAAAAAAAAATTGTAGAAAAAACTAGCCCTCTTTTGTAGCGGATGAGATTAGAGAAGGCTGTTTTTGAGACTATTTTTGATGCTCTCAATTCTCGACCGTCACGTGTTAAAAAGACAATTTTTAAATACAGATGACACACGTGGAGGCAGCTGATTGGGACTTCAAAAATGGCTTCACAAACAGCCTCCTCTGATTTCATCCACTTTTGTAGAGAAGGATATAGTTTCGAACCAGATGTCGTATTTATAATAATGTCTTCTAACAAATATTGATTTAACTCATAGTATTTGGTTTGATTCGATAAACATGGTATTAGTCTAATTTGCAGTAGCCATTTTGTGTGAATTGTCTGATAAAAAGTTTTATCAATTTAAGTGACCATTGAATTTCTGATTTATATCATCTACGAAATTATCTAAAATTACAATATAGACCCCGAGTCAAAGTATAACGTTTTTAACCCTCTGATGCATAGTCGAGTGTTCACGTCGGTTGCCTCCATAGCATAGCTCAGTTGGTATTCGGGTTAGGATTTACTCCAAAAGATCAAGAGTTTGAATCCAATGACACTGTGTGTATTTCACTGCTGCTTGACCGAATGCCTAGTCTACGGGAGGAGACCTAAGATTTACTCCAAGAGTTCAAGAGTTCGAATCCAATGACACTGTGGTTATTCCACTGTTGTTTGGACAAATGCCTAGTTTACGGGAGGAGAACTTATATGGATCAATGTGTAAGTCTTACTCAACCTAGGAGGCCGCTGCACTTCTGATCGTTGGGGCTTTAGCGGCCTTTTCCAAGAGTGTTCACATCGGTCGTATTTGAAAGAGAGGTTGTTTTTCCTGTTCCAACAACAAGAGAGTGTTTGTTTTTCTTGATAGATCCAAAAAAGAGTAAACATTTACATGAGACGGTTTCTAACTCCCTGACTGAATTTTACTGCAGACCTCCTTAGAACACATTAGAAAATATATTTAAATACATTTCTTGATCTATATTTTAATTATGTTAAAAAATCTTTATACAGATCAGATATGTTTTGCTTGTGGAGACCTTTAAAACGAAGGCAGAAGTCAAGGAGCTAGTAATAATCTTTTGTTTTATCTTCTGGGGAAAAAAAAGGGTTTTTGTGTAGGATTCTTGACGCCCTTCCCGCCGCTGATTTTGTAGTGGACGACGGCGTAAGCTGTAAAGACACGGATGAGATCTGAGTAGGTCTCATATAAAGCAAAATATAAAACCTCCCATTACGCAACGACACGTGTATAAAAGGGTCCGCTGTTTACTTTTTTTCCCTTTTTTTTAAAAAAAACTTTTTTGTACACGTGATATCGCGTGATTGGAGACCTCATATTTTGCCTTATATGAGGCCTCCTCAGATCTCATCCGGTAAAGCAGAATGATACAAACTCTGAACTGATTTTCTTTCGTGACCGACAGTATATATTTTGTCCCGTAATTAATCCCACTAAATATATTTTTCCATACTTCCCTTCACGTGAGATAAATATTACAAGAACAACAATATATAACTAGTATATCACAATGACAACAAAAGCTATCGTTAAGGTTTGAGAAAGGTGAATGACAACAAAAGGTATCGTTAAGATTTGGGGAAGGTGAGAAGCAGACAAACAATACTTCCATCCCAAAGGATGGAGAGTTTGGTTCCAGTGAGTCCCCGGTTCTATTTATACCTGCATATATGACACAATAATAAGATTACGATATGCTAGTGTGTTAGTAAAGGAATTTAGCAAAATACAAATATACAGATTATGATATTAAAATAGTCATCACGTTTATATGCATAAATAATGACAGGAACATGATATAAATATTGATGAATATAAATATATTTTAAATGAAATGCAAGAATCAAATGCTCTATTTTGATTTCTAGGTATCCTTCACCCAATAACAAAGATTAATCTCCTAAATTTCATCAAAACCTTTTGTTTACGTAATTCAAGTCCCTGCCACTTGGATTATTAAGAAACAAAGGCTTTATAAAACATAATAAAAACTCGAAGAGTCTGAAGTGATGTCTAATACTCGTGACAAATTTTATAATGGTTCTGAAGTAAGTCGACAAATTGTATGACATTTTATATCATAGATATTGCGTATATGTATGTGTCATATTTTTTTAAATCAAAAGGAGAATGATACATCTACTATTATTGTGTCTATATATGTGTGTTTCTGTGATCAATTGAAATTATTCAAAATTATGTGTTCTAGTTCCACTCGTGTTCATCTATTAAAACTAGCATTAATTTTATTATGTTCTAGTAATAGTTACTACTCATACTACTAACTACTAATTCTATGAGATATAGATGAATAATGAAGAATGTTATATCATATGAATGATTGTGTTAAAAAAAATCTTGTTTATCGTTATTTTGTTGAATAATACTAATAATTACTAAGATATTTAACAACTACTCTAGAATATATACAAAATTTTACGTGAAATATATTATTCATACATACATGGCTTCCCATGCTTATGTTGAGGAGTGTGAAGATTGTAGGGTGGGAAGGCTGATCTTGTATGTGAAGCACTGATTCTGATGGAACAACTCCTTTGGCATTGCCTTTGTCTTTGCCAATGGATATTTATCATTTTCCAAGACAAAACTTCACTATAATATACACAACCAGACTTAACTCTCAAGGCTGTGTTATCCTCAGCCTTTATTCACATGGGATGCCATATTGCCGGTTCTGATATGAGGAGGCTTAAAGTGAAGCAGGATATGAAGTTTTCAATCACGTGTCGTTACGTGTATAAAATTAGTTTTTTTTTTTAAAAAAAAAGTGCAGTACCCCTTCTTTAAAAAATTACTTTTATACAAGACACGTAATTGGAGACATCATATTTTGTTTCACTTTTAACCTCTTCATATTGCTTCATCATTCTCAGAGGAGTTGATGTAACGACTTACATATCTGTCGTGAGTAGTTTTAGTTTCACGCTACAAATTACCGGCTTCACAAATATTAAATATACTACTTCCGTGTCAAAAATATTCTCCTAATTTAATTTTAGAATAGTTTAAAATAAATTATATTTAAAATCAAACTAGAGTAATATTTTTAAGATAACAAGTAAATTTTTTCACTAATACTTTTACACTAGAAAGTATGAGCTTCACCAAATACGAATTCATGATCCCTTTCCAGAAATTTATATGACGATATTGTCATCATGTTTCCCCTGGCATATTGACTTAATCACATTTAATTAGAGAAAATATATATTAGTTTAATAAGAAAATCTATTTTTATTGTACATTTGAAATAAATCTCAAATCTATGCACCAAGGTTATGTTAAAACCCTAGTGTTGTACACCGTGGTTCTGACAGAACCGTGGTGTGCCTTTTTGACTTTTTGTACATCACGATCTGTCAAAACTGTGGTGCATAACACAATATTTTTTTAAATTATTAATTTCGACGGTTGTATCAACACGGATTTTTTTAATAAAAATGTAACTTCTTTGATAAATGATTTTTTACAATCTATTCAGATAAAATGGCAATTGGGTATTTGGGTTTATTTTTTACGTGCATGTCAATACAGTTGCGGATAAATTTGTATTTGAATTTAGGAGGATAAGCGAATCAAACACGAACATGTAGAATTGAAATAAATCAACAAAACATAAGAATAAATTAAAAGTGTAATAAAGTATGTATATGTCTTCAGATGTGTTTGATATTGTATGTATATTCCGACATAAATTCGTTTGAAATGATGAAAAAAAATTTTAAGCGAAAATGAAGAGTTAGTATAGACAACCTCGGTGTGACACATCACGGTCATGTCAAAACTGTATTGTGTATCGCGGTTTTGACAGAAACATAGTGTATCAAAAGACAAAAGGGTACACCACGGTTCTATCAAAACCACGGTATACAACACAAGAGGGTTTTGACAAAACGTTGGTATATAGATTTGGATAATATACGATAAAAGTGAGTTTTTTTATTAAAACTAATATATATATATATATATATTCCTTTTCTCCATTTAATTATTGTTCTTCTTGTTCCTTACATATCCATAACGCTAGCGTTCCTACGTGGAACTTTATTCGTAAAAAGTTCCATATTGCAAAATTCAATAGATTGAACAAGTTTCTATTTATAGACGGAAGGTGAAGGAAGTTCTTGCTCAACATAGAGTTTCAGAAGATAATTATTTGTATGATTGTAGGCGGCAAAAATTATTTATTTTTTATTCCTGCAATGTTGAAACTACACAATCGATCTTACTGGTAGGTCTCCCAAAAGATCATTGATGATATTTCTGCTGCTGCAGATAATTGACAAAACCTTAAAAAATAAATATCATCAGAAAAATGATTTCAGAATTTATCTACATGAAAAGCAGTAGGATAATGTTATTATTATATCTACATGAAAGCAGTGGTTATATTCAAGCCTTATGTAATAATACGTACAATATGGTCATGTCCGAAAACTCCCATTTTTTAGTGGAACCAAGAAAAATGATGTTTTGGATCTGTCACTCAAAGATTGGCTTAAATTTGTTTACTTAACAATCAAATGAAATGAACAAATAAAAGTCGCTATCAATTATCGATCAAAAATCATATCCAAATTAAGAAAATAAAAGAATCTTCAGCTAGATCTAACTGTCTGTTTTCCTAAACCTTAACCGAGTTATACTCAAACTGCAACAACAACATTACTCATTGTCTTAGAATCTCTCGTCTATGACGGAGTATAAAGGTCAGATGTACTCAATCATGTTCATGCGTTAGAAACATATAGATGTTGTTTTTCAATAATCCATAATGTAAATTGCGTCAAGCTATTGTAATCAAACTGCAAATGCACAAAATTGCTTCCGACAAAAAGCGTTAAGTGCAGGTAATCACCAAACATGTGCCCGTAGCTAACATCCATGATTTCGACTGAAGTAAATTGCACTACTCAAGGGCAAATAAACTCATACATTATTTTCTCAATTAAATCCTAACCCGTCATTTTTCATGACCTAAGCCATAATAGATATGCACTTGTGGTCATGTCACATATTTTTTTTAACTCAAATATTTTACATATGTTAACTAAATCAGATACACATAACAAACTATATAACTCAAATATTCTTTAGCTTCATGTTTTACTCATGTTGATTATCCATTTATTAGCTGTACCTGGAATGTTCCGACTCATCTTCTAACTCAATATGCTTAATTGCTTCGCTACATTTGTTTGATGATGGCATTCCTAACTAACCATGTTTATGCTGCATGTGCAGCTGATTTAGTGGAATGAAATTACGTTTTTTGTCATTAAAATATACTAGGTATATGTTGTTGTTTTAACTTTTACCATCATTAAGTTTTGTTTTCTCTTCACCCCGACTATGTCTTGCAAATCCGGCAAGTTGGCTTATGATAGTTTTAGTTGGATGATAGTAACAAGTTTAAGTATTGTTACCACTTACCAGTTGTTAATGTATAAAGTAGTGCTTTTTTTCATGGTTTGATTTGAATAAGTGATAATGCGGTTTTCTACTTAAACAAAAAGAACAGTGTTAATTAACTAACTTAGTTACATATAGGGCTGTAAACGAGGCGAACGAGTCGAGTATTGCGTTGTTCAAACTTAGTTCATTTAACTTAGCGAATGAGCCGAGCTTGTTCGTTTACTTAAACAAACATATTTAATTGTTCAATCTTGGTTCGTTTAACTCACGAACAACATTAACGAACCGAACACATTAAACGAACGGTGTCACTTACCGAGTTCAAACAGAAAAAAAGTGTTCAAACTCTGTTCATTAACCTTTTATCCGAGCCAAACTCAAGCTCGAGCCAAACAAGTCGCACAACCGAATGACTTGGTTCATTTAATGCCCTAGTTACATAAAAGTTGTGGATAAGGCAAATGTGGTGGAAGTTTTTGTTAGGAGGGGATGACTAGGGTCAAAGATTCTTTTGTACAATTTATGCTGCCGACTTTATTTCTCTGAAATGATTGACGGGGAATAGTTTCGTTGAGTGGTATTCTTTGATTTTTATTATTTAATCAAGAATTCAACGGTCTAAATTAATACGTCGTGATTAAGAACCTATATAAAATACTCAATGTAAAATCAAGAATTCAACAGTCTTGTAGATTAATACGTCGTGATTAAGAACCCACATAAAATACTCAATGCAAACTAGGCCAGTATTTTCTTGCTAGATTTCCAGTTATACAACATTTGAAATTTTGAACCATGGTCTGTTGTCCATTTTAAAAACATTTTTCAGAAATATTAAGGTTAGTTACATAAATAGGTTTAGTGTTACTTAAAGAAGACACTACTTTCATATGTTAAGAGAACCAGACGTGATTTATTTATCCCTAAGCATTAGAAAATGTTTTTCAACCTACAAGTTATATTTTAGAAAATGGTTTTTATAAAATGCTTTAGATGTCCCTTTCAAGCTCTTTGAAAATGCTTTAGAAGTGTCCATATCAGTAACATTAATTTATAATATTAAATATTTTTTCAATATTATTTTGTATTTGACAAGGGAGAACTATTGCCTCACTGACTTTCTCAATAGTAGAGCCCCCACACGAAAAGATCAATCAAGGTCCTCAATCCTGGGCGATGCGGCCTAGATTATACATGGGGTGAGATTTCCTCACTTTCAAAATCATCACCTCTTTTCTATCGTCCGTCACGTGATAGCTGGGGCAGTGAAGTTAGATAAGACGACGGAGAGAAAGAGGTATATGAAAGAGGTGGTTGTAACGTGACGACCGATGGAAAAGAGGTGAAGATTTTAGGGGTGAGGAGATCTCATCTCATTATATAAAGATAGAAGTAAGACCTAACATGAGGTGTTTTTGAGTTCAAACTTTTGAAAGTGTGATGTAATAATGTTCTTTTGTCTTACACATGTTGTATACTTCCGTTTTATTACCACAACATGGTGAGGTAGCATTTATCTATTTATATTGTGATATTAGTTTCTTTTTTCGTTACACAATGACATTATGTATCTACATATTAGTATTATTATAAAAAGAAAATGTCTTCAATTATCTACATATGTAAGTTCAAGTTTTAGCAGTGCACTATAAAATTTGGAATCTTGTTGTTAACTCTGTTAATATATGAAAAAGTTTGAATATAGACTCGTTTTAGACAACAAACATTGTTTATGTGGGTTAAAGTGACATCAAAAATTCTTATTTGTATTGTCTAAGAAATGTTTTGGTGTCGCGCCCAAAGAAAATGTCCTCAATCTTGTTGGAAAAGTACGTTAAAGTACCTTACCGTGTGCTCCAAACTTATATAGAACATATCTAAGGTTGTTTGGGAGATTGATATGGTGTTTGTAACACTTTTAACTTGAAATAGGTCACTTGGATCGATCCATGTATAGACTGGATCGAACAAAGTGAAAGCTGGAATAAAGTTGAGTGTTCTGAAGGACTTCGATCGATCCATGTAAGGGACATCGATCAATCGATGTACACTTCGATCGATCGATGTGTTACGTTGCAAATTCCTGGAGCATTCTGTCCAACATAGATGATCACATCGATCGATCTATGTAGCATCGATCGATCGATGTGATCGATCGATGTGCCAACGGACAGAATTTTTCACTTTGAATTGCAGCTTTTGGTCCAAGGATTATCTCCCTTCGCGTATGAACGGTAAAAACTGCCATTGGAGGTTAAAACCAGGCTGAGACAAGTTTTAAAAATGGCTTTTAACACACCCAAGGTCTATATATAGTAGACCTTGGTATCTTCAACATTAACACTACAATCTTGCAAAAGTCTAAGAAATTCTCAGCATTCTTTCTCTCCAACTCTCCTTTATCTTTCACTTCTACAACAAGTTCAATCTTCTTCTCTTAGAGCAAAGGAAAAGAAGAAAGACGTTATATCTTGGGAAGCATTAGTCTTGTTGTCTACCTTGCTCATTTGGTAGAGGCTAAATTGCTTTAAAGACAGAGTCATCTTGAGACTCGTCTCGGCTTTGTTTGATAATACTCTTGCTTGTTTGCTGCATTTTTCTAACATTCTTAAAGCAACTTACTATGGCATTCAAGCAAGCTCTGCCCGATATGTCCAAGATGGAGTCATTTGATGGCAAATTTTACAAGAGATGGGCAGCAAAGGTGCTGTTCTTCCTCGAAATGCTTTCAGTTTCATATGTACTCAAGATGGATAAGCCCAGTGATGAAACTGAAGCACGCAAATATGATGCAGACAACACTACTTGCAGAAGTCACATACTACATTTCCTGGCCAATTCTCTATTTGACATTTATGTCAAATTCACGTCTGCAAAAGAGATTTGGTCAGCACTGGAGAACAAATATGGTGCTGAAGATGTGGGTAAACGCAAGAACGTGGTAAGTGAATTCCTCAGATTCCAGATGGTTGATCATGCTCCAATCAATGATCAAATCCATCAGTTCCAGCAGTTGGTGGATAATCTAGAACACGAAGGAATCAAGGTTGATGAGACGTTCCAGGCGGCGGCGCTGTTAGAGAAACTTCCTCCTTCTTGGAGCAAATACAAGAAGAGAGAAAAGCATGACGACGCCAAGTTGTCTCTAGATGCGGTAATTAAACACATTCGCATCGAAGAGAACAACAGGCTGGAGGACGAATCTCACCATGAGAATGGAGTCAAGGCCAACGTTGTGGAGCATGCTGCGAAGAAGCCCAAGTTCCACAACAATAATGGCGGCTACAGCAGTGGAGGTAAAGGTAAGAAAGTTGTTGTGCAGAGCCAGAACAAGATAAAGGGAGTGTGCTAGGTGTGCGAGAAACCGGGACACCGAACCGTCAACTACAGGAAATGGAAGGGCCAGCCGAGCAACCAAGCGAATCTTGTGGATGCCAAAGGAGCAGCAGACGACGTCATTGCAGCGGTTGTCTTAACGGAGGTAAACCTTGTTGGTGGCACAACAGAATGGGTGGTAAACACGGGTGCTACCAGGCATATTGCTACCAGTAAAGACCTATTTTCTGAATACAAGGAAATAGGCAATGATGAACAAGTTTTCTTGGGAGATGCACATAGTACCCAAGTCCTCGAAAAGGGTAAGGTGCTTCTCAAGTTAACCTCTGGAAAGAGACTGGAGCTTAGCAATGTGTTGCATGTTCCTGCTATGCATAGGAACTTGATCTCCGGAGTGTTGCTGAACAAGGCCAATATCAAACTTGTTTTAGAATCTGATAAACTTGTTTTGTCTAGAAATGGAGAGTTTATTGGTAAGGGATTTTGTAATAGGGGGCTACTTGTACTTGATACTACATGTATTTTCAATAATAAAGATGCATCTAGTTCCGCTTATATTGCTGAGTCTCTTGATATGTGGCATGCCAGACTAAGACATGCAAGTATAGGAATGATAAAGAAACTCAAGTACATGAACGTGATTTCTTATGGTGATGATAACTTCAACAAATTTGAACATTGTGTTGAAGCAAAACATCATAAGAAACCATTTAAGAAGGTTGATAGAGTTTCACAAAAACTTAGTTTTATTCATAGTGACTTAGGTGATTTTAAGAATCACATGAATAAAGGTGGTAAAAGGTATTATATTACCTTTATCGACGATTACTCTAGATATGCAAAAGTATATTTATTAAGTCACAAGGATAAAGCTGAGTCTAAGTTTATAAGTTATAAAGTTGAGGTTGAAAATCAACTAGACTTAAAAATCAAAAGGCTTAGAACTGATAGAGGTGGTGAATACTGTACAGACCCTTTACAAAAGTTTTGTGAAGAGAATGACATTATCCATGAAGTTACACCTCCATATTCACCCCAGCCTAACGGAGTAGCCGAGAGGAAAAATAGAACATTGAAAAATATGATGAATGCCATGTTGGTTAGTTCAGGATTGTCGGACAACTTGTGGGGGGAGGCAATCTTGACTGCTTGTCATATATTGAATAGATTACCTCATAAGAAGTTGGATAAAGCTCCTTATGAGTTGTGGAAAAGTTATGCTCCCAACTTAAGTTACTTGAAAGTGTGGGGGGTGTCTAGCCAAAGTCGGCATTCCTGATTTTAAGAAAAGTAAAATCGGGTCTAAGACAAGAGATTGTGTATTCATCAGGTATGCTCAAAATAGTGCAGCATATAGATTCATGGCTATAGATAATAGTTCAATGTTGGAATCAAAGAATGCTGAATTCTTTGAACATATATTCCCTATGAATAGACAATCCGGTTGCGTCTCTAAATTTGAGATAAGTGAGTCAAGTAAATCCGTAGTTGAACAAGAGGTTGATGAACCTAGAAGAAGTAAGAGACAAAGAATGGAAAAGTCATTTGGAAGTGACTCTATAACAGCATTTATTTTAGAAGATGATCCCAAAACGTATGGAGATGCAATCAGATCAAGAGATTCTAAGTTTTGGAAAGAAGTCATAGATAGTGAGCTTGAATCTATACTAAGTAATAATAATTGGGAGTTAGTGGACTTGCCTAGAAGGTGTAAACCTATCAGTTGTAAGTGGGTCTTTAGGAAGAAACTAATGGCGGATGGAACAATTGATAAGTTTAACTCTAGGCTTGTCGCAAAAGGGTTTACTCAACAAGAGGGTGTAGACTTCTTTGACACTTACTCACCGGTTGCTAGGATAGCAACTATTAGAGTCTTAGTAGCTCTTGCCTCCATTCACAAGCTTGTTATTCACCAAATGGATATGAAAACAGCGTTTTTAAATGGAGACTTAGAAGAGGAAATTTATATGAAGCAACCGGAGGGTATGATAGTTAAAGGTCAAGAACACAAAGTGTGTAGGCTTAAGAAGTCTTTGTATGGTCTTAAGCAAGCACATAAACAATGGCACGAAAAGTTTGATAACGCATTAGTATCTAATGGTTATATAGTAAATGAAAGTGACCGTTGTGTGTATAGTAAATTTAATGATTGTGATGGTGTCATTATTTGCCTTTATGTTGATGATATGTTAATATTTGGAACCAACATAAATGTAGTTAATGATACAAAGCGTTGTTATCTTCTTTGTTTGATATGAAAGACATGTGAAAGGCAGATTTGATACTTGGTCTTAAGTTAATAGAAAAATGTGGGGGTTATTTACTTTCTCAAGAACATTATGTGGAGAAAATGTTGAGAAAGTTTAATCACTTTGATGTAAAACCAGTTAGTACACCTTATGATCCGCATGTGACATTGACTAAAAATAATTTCGATAGTGTATCGCAGTGTGAGTATGCTAGGATTATTGGTAGTGTAATGTATTTGATGAATTGCGCTAGACCTGACATTGCATATTCTGTGAATAGACTTGCACGATACACTCATAATCCGAATGAGAGTCACTGGTATGCATTAAGACGTTTATTAAAGTATCTTAAAGGGACAATGAATTTAGGATTCATGTTTACAGGGTCACCCGCTGTTTTAAAAGGCTATTGTGATGCCAATTGGGTGACTGATAATGATGAAATAAACTCTACTAGTGGATATGTTTTCACGTTGGGTGGTGGAGCTATTTGTTGGAAATCTTGTAAATAAACTTGTAGTGCGAAAACCACTATGGAGTCTGAATTTATTGCCTTAGAACTTGCTAGTACAAAAGCCGAGTGGTTAAGGAATTTACTTGTTGATATTCCTTTGTGGTCTAAACTTATGCCTTCTGTGTCTATTCATTGTGATTCTCAGGTTTCGATCGCACGTGCAAGGAACAAGATATACAATGGAAGAGCCGGCACATCCGTTTGAGGCACAACATTGTGCGTGACTTGATTAGTTCTTGGGTGGTTAACTTGGAATATGTAAGAACTAAGTTTAACCTTGCTGACCCCTTAACTAAAAGACTAAACAAAAAGTTAGTCTATGAGACATCGAGGGGGATGGGACTTATTCCATCTGTAGAGAATTCTTCATGACGGGAACCCAACCTACTATTAGTAGAGATCCTACAAACGGGGTTCAATGTGGTAATAACAAGTCATGAAAGAATTCTACATTGCACTATCTAAGTGTTCCTCCCTATGGTGTTGTTGTTGATAGTGCTCACTGTAAAGACTTGAGGGTGAGATTTTAAGAATCTCTTAATGAAAAATTCATAGCCATAATGTTTGGTGGTGTGAACAGTGCACACTTGATGAATTTCACCTATATAAGCTTGGAAGTGGTGTCGCTTCCTGTGAGAGCCTGGAAAACTCTCTAGAGAGCTTATGAATCCTGAGATAGGTGCATGGCCGATTTCGCATCAAACCGCAAACTTGAAGAAGTAGATAATGATACGTCTTCTAGTTGTTCATATAAACAATAGTGGAGTAAGATTCAAGACGAAGTTCATCTTACTTCCGTTTATATAACTGAAGTTGAACTACTGGCGATTCAAGACCACAAGTCATCGTATCCGTTATGTGTCATTATCTTCGATTGATAATGAAGAGGTTAGTTGTTTATCGTTCTGAAGTTGTTTTATATATAAGTTTGGATCATGTGGGGGATCGTTGGAAAAGTACGTTAAAATACTTTACCGTGTGCTCCAAACTTATATAGAACATATCTAAGGTTGTTTGGGAGATTGATATGGTGTTTGAAACACTTTTAAGTTGAAATAGGTCACTTGGATCGATCCATGTATAGACTGGATCGAACCAAGTGAAAGATGGAATAAAGTTCAGTATTCTGAAGGACTTCGATCGATCCATGTAAGGGACATCGATCGATCGATGTGTTACGTTGTAAATTCCTGGAGCATTCTGTGCAACATAGATCGATCACATCGATCGATCTATGTAGCATCGATCGATCGATGCGATCGATCGATGTAGGACAAAATAGAAGCTGAAGGTTCTGTCCAACTTCGATCGATCACATCGATCGATCGAAGTGACATCGATCGATCGATGTGATCGATCGATGTGCCAACGGACAGAACTTTTCACTTTGAATTGCAGCTTTTGGTCCAAGGATCATCTCCCTTTGCCTATGAACGGTAAACAACTGCCATTGGAGGTTAAAACCAGGCTGAGACAAGTTTTAAAAATGGCTTTTAACACACCCAAGGTCTATATATAATAGACCTTGGTATCTTCAACATTAACACTACAATCTTGCAAAAGTCTAAGAAATTCTCAGCATTCTTTCTCTCCAGCTCTACTTTATCTTTCACTTCTACAACAAGTTCAATCTTCTTCTCTTAGAGCAAAGGAAAAGAAGAAAGCCGTTATATCTTCGGAAGCATTAATCTTGTTGTCTACCTTGCTCATTTGGTAGAGGCTAAATTGCTTTAAGGACAGAGTCATCTTGAGACTCGTCTCGGCTTTGTTTGATAATACTCTTGCTTGTTTGCTGCATTTTTCTAACAAATCTGAGAGCGAATGGTAAGCGCAGAGATATGCTTAAGTATTAGTAGAAACCGACCTTCCATTTGGAATGAGCTCTACTGACTTATTTGTGACTCACCGTTCTGTGGCTGTAAATCACAAGGTATCATGTCGGCAAAAAAAAATTGGTTGAGATGCCGATGTGACATTCCGTGATTAACAATCATAGACGTAAGTCATTAAGGTGTTGTCAGCAGATTTGGCCTAGTCCATTTGTAATATAATTCCTTTTTCACTTGTAAGGATTCCACATTTGTGTAAAGAGATGTTTTGACAAAACATCCACCTAGAAAATATTCAACTACTTAACTGGAGAAAACGTTCAAAGTATATTAGCTTAATAAAAAAACTTATTTTTATTGTACTTGTAAAGGAAAACTCAAATCTATCGACTACAATTTTGTCAAAATCGTGATGTAGCTACTCCCTGTTCTCTCTGTCAGGTCTGCAAATCCTTTCTTCTACCGTCTCAGTCCCAGACAACTTCCATCGCTGCCTCCAATTCAAAGAAGGATGGAGAAAAAAAGAGAGAGATTTTTTAACGAGAAAGAGAAAAAAAAGAAAGAAGAATAACTTTTTTTAGAGAAAAATGTTATTTTTGTCGAAGTAAGGTTTTTTGATAAAAATTTGATATTGCCTATGTAGTTTGTCTAAAATTAACCGGAATTCTTTAATCCACAACCACAAAAGAGGTAAAGATATATTTTAAAACGTGATGAAATATGTCGTGTATTAAATCAAACCACTTTAAAGATAAAAGTAATTTTCCTATAAATCTAATATATTTGTAGCGTTTTCTCTACTTACATGTTAGGAACTCGAGTCGCATATGAGTCTTCCAAATTTTCTTTTCAGTTTGAGGAGAATATATAATTATGAGAGTTTTGGTACTGTAGTGGTACGTAATAATTGCATTTTGGTGGGTGTGATGATTGGTGCTTGTAATGCATTACTTGGCATTTGTGAATATTCATGATGGCCATGCTAGAGACATATGGCGACCATGTTCAAACTAGTTGTTGACATATTACCCAATTATTCTTTTTATTCGTCTCAAAATTTTAATCATTTAATTAATACAGAACTCGTCTAGTAGACGCTTTAGCTATTTTTTATTTTTTATTACTCTTATGTCTAGACTCCATGTACTTCAAGTCGATACTAACTACTTGAGGCATAAAAAGTCGAATAATTAACTAAGTTTTATTCGTATTAATCGCATATAATTAATCGAAGTTATTAATTAAGGCTGTAGAGGTGGCGTTCATCTCGTGGTGGATTGTTGAAAATATTGTATCACATAGTATAATTTAAAAAATATATATAGGTTATATGAGAATAAGATATCATCATCTATTGCCTATGGACCTCACCTCATGTAAGCTCAAGTTTCAACATGGTATCAGAGCAGGTTTAAAATGTGAACTCACACCTTGCCTATCTCATGGTTGGCCATTTATTGTCTTCCCTCACCCGAGTACAAATGTTCATGTCTGGCTTGTGGTATGTGATTGATGGGGGTTCTAAGACGCATATGTATGTCAGGCTACGTTGACAACATTTCCACGTGAGGACGGATGTTGAGAATATTGTACCACATCTTCCACTTTGAGAAAAATATATGGATTATATGTCAGGCCATGTTGTCAACGTTGGTTTGTGATTGAGGGCGGGTTCTAAAGTATGTCTGTATGTCAGGCCACGTTGCCAACGTTGTCACGTGAATACGGGTGTTGAGAATATTGTCTCGCATCTCCCACTTTGATAAAAATATATGAGTTATATGTTAGGCCACGTTGCCAACGTTGCCACGTGAGGGTACGTGTTGAGAATATTGTCTTACATCCCCCACTTTGAGAAAAATATATGGGTTATACGAGAATGAGGTACCGCCACACATGAGGGTGGGTGTTGAGAATATTGTCCCACATCTCCCAATTTGCAAAAAAATATATGGGTTATATGAGAATAAGTTAACACCCTCCATTGACTTAAGTTATTGAGTGAATATGTGTCGTCTCATTTAATCCCTAAGGTTTTGAGTGGATATAGACATCGCCTCATTAGCTAACCTTAAGTGGATAAGCGAATATGTGTTTCGTCTCATGTAAAAAGATTTTGAGTGGATATACAAGTTTCAACATATACATAGCCTTGTTCCCAAATGAATCACGACGTTGCCGTCAAGTATCTTGATTTGTGAATATTTAGCTGACGATTTTTTTAATACTATTATTCAGAACCCATTCACGAGCACACTTGGGACATTAATGGATAAGTGTCCGAAATATTTGCAGGAAGCTTCTATGCTTTCACAAGGTTTCTATTCCTTCGTACAGACAGAACCTGCAATGTAATTAGTACTGCTATCATAGTCTTTGAGTTAGTAATAGTTAATGAGCAAAAATGCTTATCGTGATTTGGATTAAGTTGATCGAAAAGTTAAGTATAGACTAATATTGTCAAATCAATAAAACTATATAACACAAACAACAACATTACTTCATTGGCTTAGAGGCTCCCGACTATGACGGAGTATGGAGGGATCGAATGTAAGCAACCATACTCATGTGTTAGAAACACACAGAATTTGTTTCCTGATGACCGATCATGAAAATTACGTCAGGCTATGTCGATCAACTGTTAGTTCACAATATAAGATGAACATCCAATTTAGTGAGTCATTTTACTTTATTTCATCATATTCCAAAAAAGTCAAAAAATGATGTGTTATGGAAAGAAATCAATAAAGCTATTTTTATATATATTTATATATGTATATATATCATCACTAATCCGATATATAGCAAGGGTCTTTATATTGTTGGAGAATTTAAGGTTGGGCTTTGGCCCATCGTTAGAGATTGAAGATTTGGGCTTCGGCCCGTTAATGAAAGTTGCAAAACTTGGTTGTGCAACGTACTATGAGCTTAATGGATCCTTAACGAGTAGTTAATGTTAGGATGTGATCTCACTCAATTATGTATTGTGTGAATGTAAAATTAACGCTCAAAGTAGATGGAAATGTTGTTAATGGGTGACGTGTCACCCGTGTGGAGGAATGCCACGTTGGAGGGGTCCATGTGGCGTAAAAAAGCATCTGACGGACATCGGTCGATGACTTCGATCGATCGATGTCACTTCGATCGATCGATGTCATCGATCGAAGTGGATCAGAGGACTTCGATCTCTTGGTAGATCGATCTAAGTCAATCAGAGGACATCGATCGATCACTTCGATCGATCGATGTCACTTAGATCGATCAAGTTGATCGAATGAAGTGCTCAGTCAGACATCAGTCGATTACATCGATCGATCGATGTCACTTCGATCGATCGATGTGATCGATCGAAGTCTGACAGCGGGCAGAATCATTTTGATTGTGCGGTTAGATTTCAAACTTGAAACTAACACTATCCTCCGGTTTAAAATTAGATCAATCTGTTGTGATCTAACGGTGGCAGGGAAGATAGCTTTAATCTAACGGCCGAGATTTAAACTGTCTTAACTGCTTAACCGAATATGGTTTCCATCTAACGATCCAGGTTTAAACCTGCTAATTTATCTTCGATCTAAAGGCTGAGATTAAACCTTCCTAATCTAGATAGGAGGTTTTAATCTAACGGTCTAAATCAAACTTCGGTTTGGATCCAACGGTCACGGTACCTTGTCCTCCAACCGACTCCCCTATATAAAGAGTGCTAAGGGTGCAATCTTTTACACACCTTAAGCTCTTAGCATTTCAAAGCATTTGCATTCATAGCACGTGAGTCTTGCATATCGTCCGGGAGAAGTCAGGACACTCTAGATTTCGAAGGAGTTCAAGTTCAGCAGTGCCGCTCAACTGAACAGGTACCCGTTGTATCCTGGGAGACGATTGCTCACACCAGTTGGGCACAGTATACCGGAGCAATACGTCTTAAGGACAGAGTCTTTGACTCGCCCCGGGTTTGATTTATTTTGTTGTTTCATATGCACACAGTGTACGACTGCGTCTTGGTACAGGATTGATTGTGCCAACAATCTTAAGACGTATTTAAATTCAATTAATTTCTGTACCGTTTTTAATTTGCGCAAAAGCAATTTCGTACTGATTTGCAGTCTACTTCTACTCCTTTCTTAAATCTGATTCTGTTCTGATCTATTCGTTTTGATCAAACTGAACAGTAATCTGATGGAGAACACAAGCTCAGGCTCCGTTCATGGCGCAGACATTCAGAGTTCTGCTCCAATGGCACCAACTGCTGGGGTGCCAAGACATGCTCCTCCTGCGCAGGGTCCTGTAGTGGCCCAAGTGGAGAAACCGGAGAAGTTCAGTGGGAGCTTCTTCAAGCGCTGGCAGCAGAAGATGCTGTTCTTCTTGACTGCTGTGGGATTGGCAAATTTCCTGACTGAGGACCCGCCTATGGTGGATCCGTTGGAGGACCAAGCCCAGGATATGCAAAACCAACGTTTTGTTGAAGGTTGAAACTTCAACAATTATGTTTGTTTGAGCCATATTCTGAGTTGTTTGGACAACTCCTTGTATGGTTTGTACTGTACGTACAAGACCGCAAAGTCTTTGTGGCAGGCTTTGGAAAAGAAATACCGTACGGAGGATGCCGACACTAAGAAATTTATTGTCGGCAAATTCCTGGATTTCAAAATGTCTGATTCTCGCACTGTTGTTTCTCAAGTTGAGGAACTTCAG
>AP025053.1:31813943-31854611 GCA_036186865.1 Eustoma russellianum | reverse complement strand
AGCTGGCAGCAGAAGATGCTGTTCTTCTTGACTGCTGTGGGATTGGCAAATTTCCTGACTGAGGACCCGCCTATGGTGGATCCGTTGGAGGACCAAGCCCAGGATATGCAAAACCAACGTTTTGTTGAAGGTTGAAACTTCAACAATTATGTTTGTTTGAGCCATATTCTGAGTTGTTTGGACAACTCCTTGTATGGTTTGTACTGTACGTACAAGACCGCAAAGTCTTTGTGGCAGGCTTTGGAAAAGAAATACCGTACGGAGGATGCCGACACTAAGAAATTTATTGTCGGCAAATTCCTGGATTTCAAAATGTCTGATTCTCGCACTGTTGTTTCTCAAGTTGAGGAACTTCAGACTTTGGTTGTCGAGATGGAAGAGGAGGGCATGTTGCTCAGTGAATCTTTCGTCGTGGCAGCAGTGATTGAGAAGCTACCTCTTTCGTGGAGGGAATTCAGAAGCTATCTCAAACACAAGAGAAAGGAGATGACATTGGAAGATCTAATTGTTCGACTCCGCATTGAGGAGGACAATCGTAGATCTGAAAGAGCGCCACAATCTAGCTCTGGTCAGGCTAAGGCCCATGTTGCAGAGGCCAAGAAAAAGAAGAGCCAACTCGGGGTGAACAAGAAAGGCAAGCAGATCGCCAAGAAGTTCACCGGGAAATGCTACAACTGTGGCATTCAGGGGCATGTCAGCAATGAATGCAGAAAGCCCAAGAAGAAGCAAACCAAGGCAAAGGCGAACATAGTCGATGCATTGGATGATCTAAATCTCTGTGCGGTGGTCTCAGAGTGCAATGCTGTGGGGAATGTACGTGAGTGGTGGCTTGATACTGGCGCCACTAGACATGTTTGCTCCAGCAGAGAGATGTTCACGGAATACCAGCCCGGGAACGATGAGCAACTTTACATGGGAAACTCGGCCTCCTCGAAGATTGAAGGCGAGGGCAAAGTTGTTCTAAAGCTCACATCAGGGAAGCATCTGACTCTGCAGAATGTGCTACACGTCCCTGATATTCGGAAGAATTTAGTATCTGGATCTCTTCTAGTCATGCATGGTTTTAGACTAGTGTTAGAATCCAATAAAGTTATTCTTTCGAAAAATGGCATGTATTTGGGGAAGGGGTACTTGTCGAATAGGATGTTTAAATTGAATGTCATCACTATTGTACCCAAAAGAGATTTGCCCGCAGAGGCTAATAAAATTACTTCCTCTTCTGCTTACATGCTTGAATCTTCTTGTTTATGGCATTTTCGTTTGGGACATGTTAATTACAAGTCAATACAACGTATGAGTAATCTTGACTTATTGCCCAAACTGGATTTTAATAACAAAGGAAAATGTCAAATATGTGTTGAAGCGAAGATGGCAAAGGCGCCATTTCCTTCAATAGAAAGGAACACTGAACCTTTGGATTTAATTCATACCGATGTGTGTGATTTAAAGTTTGTGCAAACAAGAGGTGGTAAAAAGTATTTCGTAACTTTTATCGACGATTGCACACGATACTGTTATGTATATTTGCTAAGTAGCAAAGACGAGGCCCTTGATGCTTTCAAGGATTATAAAAATGAAGTTGAGAATCAACTTAGCAAACAAATTAAAACAATTCGTAGTGATAGAGGTGGGGAATATGATACACCATTTAATGAATTCTGTTCAGAAAGTGGCATTATTCATCAAACGACTGCACCATATTCACCTCAATCGAATGGTATTGCTGAACGCAAAAACCGTACTCTTAAAGAGATGATGAATGCTATGTTGATAAGTTCGGGTTTACCTCAGAACTTGTGGGGGGAAGCAATCCTCTCAGCCAACGTCATTTTGAACAGAATTCCGTCCAAGAAAACGGATAAGAACCCATATGAATTATGGAAAGGCTTTAAGCCTAGTTACAAATACTTGAAAGTGTGGGGGTGTCTGGCAAAGGTTGTTGTACCTAAGCCAAGACAAGTTAAAATTGGGCCTAAAACAGTTGATTGCATATTCATTGGTTATGCAACTAACAGTAGTGCATATCGATTCTTGGTGCACAAGTCGGATATTCCTGACATACATGAAAACGTTGTCATGGAGTCAAGGAATGCAGTGTTCTTTGAAGATGTCTTTCCGAGGAAAGACAAAATTCAAGAAGTAACAAGACTTGGTAAGCGATTGCGTGAGGCGACTCCTCAAGGAGATGAGGAGCTTCGTCAAAGCAAGCGTGCCAAAATGCCAACTTCGTTTGGACCAGATTTTCTAACCTATATGGTAGAAAATGAGCCAAGGAATTTTTCTGAGGCTATGTCAACTCCAGAGGCTCCATTCTGGAAAGAGGCAGTTGACAGTGAAATAGACTCGATTCTTCAGAACCACACTTGGGAGTTGGTTAACCTTCCACCTGGAAGTAAACCACTTGGTTGTAAGTGGGTTTTCAAGAAGAAACTGAAAGAGGATGGGTCTATTGAAAAGTATAAAGCCAGGTTGGTAGCTAAAGGCTATCGACAGAAGGAAGGCTTTGACTTTTTTGACACCTACTCACCGGTGACTAGGATCACTTCTATAAGGATGCTAGTTGCAATTGCTGCAGTCTATAACTTGGAAATCCATCAGATGGATGTGAAGACTGCGTTTCTGAATGGTGAGTTGGATGAAGAAATCTATATGGAACAACCCGAAGGGTTTGTGGTTCCAGGACAAGAGTCTAAGGTTTGTAGACTCGTTAAGTCCTTGTACGGACTTAAACAAGCGCCTAAGCAGTGGCACTTGAAATTTGATCAAGCTATGTTAGCTAATGGTTTCAGGATCAATGAGTGTGACAAGTGTGTCTACATTAAGAGCACACAGAATGCATATGTGATAGTGTGTCTCTATGTAGACGACATGTTAATCATGGGAAGTACTCGGGACATAATCTTAAACACAAAGAAGATGTTGACGAGAAACTTCGATATGAAGGATATGGGAGTTGCCAATGTTATTCTAGGAATAAAGATTTCTAGGATGACTGAGGGACTCGTGTTGTCACAAACACACTATATTGAGTCTGTCCTAAAACGGTTCAATATAGATGATGTGAAACCGGTAAAGACCCCGCTCGACTTAAGTATACACTTAAGAAAGAATCGAGGCGAACCTGTTGCCCAGTTGAAATACTCTCAGGTGATCGGGAGTCTGATGTACATAACGAATTGTACAAGACCAGACTTAGCTTGTTCAGTAAACAAGTTGAGCAGATTTACGAGTAATCCAAGTGATGATCATTGGAAAGCTCTTAACAGAGTGATGAGGTATCTGAAATACACAATGAATCTTGGATTACATTACACGAGATATCCAGCGGTGTTGGAAGGATACTGCGATGCAAATTGGATATCAGATAGTAAGGACTCGAAGTCCACCAGTGGATACGTGTTCACTGTTGGTGGTGCTGCTGTGTCGTGGAAATCCACGAAACAAACATGCATAGCTAGGTCCACTATGGAAGCTGAGTTCATAGCGTTGGACAAAGCTGGGGAAGAGGCTGAGTGGCTTCGGAATTTCTTGGAAGATATTCCGTGCTGGCCTAAGCCGATAGCTCCTATTAGCATACACTGTGATAGTCAGTCAGCTATAGGACGTGCTCAAAGCAGCATCTATAATGGTAAGTCACAACACATACGTCGGAGACATAATACCATTAAACAGTTGATCTCTAATGGCGTGATTTCCATAGATTATATAAAATCAATGGAGAATCTTGCGGATCCGCTTACAAAAGGCTTGCCTAGAGATCAGATGTCAAGATTGACAAGCGGAATGGGACTGAAGCCCATAATGCATGAATCTTTATAATGGTAACCCAACCTTGTTGACTGGAGATCCCAGAATCTTGGTTCAATGGGACAACTAAGTTATGAAGATTCAGTTAGCACTTACTCATTCCGTCTGACAAAAGTGCTGTCTGCAGAGATTTCAGGGTAAGTTAAGGCTTTTAATGATGTCCTATATCTTGATGCGTCGAGTGGAGTATGGCAGAATACTCTTGATAGGAATCACCTATGTAAGTGTGAAGTGGGGCCGCTTCTATGAGAAAGTCTGGGTGGCAAGATTTCTCTAAAACACTTTCTGAAACCAGGTTGTTCATGGCCAAAACGAACACAACCATGAGAACCAAAAGGGTGTTAAAGGAAATATTGTGTGAGTATCATTGTCTTGGTTCACAACAAAGGCTGACTAGTTCAAGACATCAAGTCACTACTTAGCCGAGTGGATCCGATGGTATATCACTAAGAAAGGTTCAAAGCCAGAAGCTACCTCTTCTGATGCAATATTTTCTTGTCTGACTTCTCCTCAGAGTCTGCATATGCGTCTGCATTAATTTCCATTCATGTGGGGGATTGTTGGAGAATTTAAGGTTGGGCTTTGGAACCATCGTTGGGGATTGAAGATTTGGGCTTCGGCCCGTTAATGAAAGTTGCAAAACTTGGTTGTGCAACGTACTATGAGCTTAATGGATCCTTAACGAGTAGTTAATGTTAGGATGTGATCTCACTCAATTATGTATTGTGTGAATGTAAAATTAATGCTCAAAGTAGATGGAAATGTTGTTAATGGGTGACGTGTCACCCGTGTGGAGGAATGCCACGTTGGAGGGGTCCATGTGGCGTAAAAAAGCATCTGACGGACATCGGTCGATGACTTCGATCGATCGATGTCACTTCGATCGATCGATGTCATCGATCGAAGTGGATCAGAGGACTTCGATCTCTTAGTAGATCGATCTAAGTCAATCAGAGGACATCGATCGATCACTTCGATCGATCGATGTCACTTAGATCGATCAAGTTGATCGAATGAAGTGCTCAGTCAGACATCAGTCGATCACATCGATCGATCGATGTCACTTCGATCGATCGATGTGATCGATCGAAGTCTGACAGCGGGCAGAATCATTTTGATTGTGCGGTTAGATTTCAAACTTGAAACTAACACTATCCTCCGGTTTAAAATTAGATCAATCTGTTGTGATCTAACGGTGGCAGGGAAGATAGCTTTAATCTAACGGCCGAGATTTAAACTGTCTTAACTGCTTAACCGAATATGGTTTCCATCTAACGATCCAGGTTTAAACCTGCTAATTTATCTTCGATCTAAAGGCTGAGATTAAACCTTCCTAATCTAGATAGGAGGTTTTAATCTAACGGTCTAAATCAAACTTCGGTTTGGATCCAACGGTCACGGTACCTTGTCCTCCAACCGACTCCCCTATATAAAGAGTGCTAAGGGTGCAATCTTTTACACACCTTAAGCTCTTAGCATTTCAAAGCATTTGCATTCATAGCACGTGAGTCTTGCATATCGTCCGGGAGAAGTCAGGACACTCTAGATTTCGAAGGAGTTCAAGTTCAGCAGTGCCGCTCAACTGAACAGGTACCCGTTGTATCCTGGGAGACGATTGCTCACACCAGTTGGGCACAGTATACCGGAGCAATACGTCTTAAGGACAGAGTCTTTGACTCGCCCCGGGTTTGATTTATTTTGTTGTTTCATATGCACACAGTGTACGACTGCGTCTTGGTACAGGATTGATTGTGCCAACATATATTAGAACCAACTTCTTCCGCTCTGGTTCCGCATGGGTTTTGATTTTTTCTTCTTAGGTTATATTCAAAAATTGGGCTAAAGCCGAAACTGTTGGGATGAGATCTCCTCACTCTCAAACTCCTCACCCCCTTCCCCCACCGCCTGTCACGTGGCAATTACTCTCCCTCATACACTTCTTCCTCCTCACCTACTCATCTAGTCTCACCAACCTCCTCTCTGCTGTCACGTGGCGACCGGTGAAAAAGAATGTGAGGGTTTTAGACGTAAAAAGATCTCATCCAAACTGTCCCCCAACCCGTTTTTGTTGAAAACAATCTATAGGACATGTCAGATACGAAAACAAGTCAAACACGATTAATTTGAAAACAATCAGCCAACTATAAGTTTCGAGTTTGCTTTTTAAAACTCTCCAATTAAACATGTAATGTTCGGATATGTCCCGATTTGTCTTAAGAAACCTATCAACCCGAAATGCCTCGTTTATCACACCTACTTTATATTATAATTATTCAGCTGGAGGCAGTTGGATATGGAAGTTTTGTCAGGGCCCTCAATAGACTATAGTTGATTAGTTTGCTAAACTAAGACGCACGGCAAAACTTTGTTTTCCTTGCCGTGCCTCCGAATTTTCTTCTTCAGACCAACTCATGTCTTTAACTGTCACGGTGTTACCAAATCCAACTTCGGTAGCTGAAAATTATATTTTATCCCTTCACAAATTTAACATGGTCTTGTGGAGACATATTATTAGATCTATTAGGAAACCCGGAATTTCATGGCATGTAACGTAATAACATAAAAATAAAACAAAACAATAAAAGACGAAAGATTTACATAGTTTGGTCCCCTGGACCAACGTACATGGATGAAAGCTGCACTAAATTCACTATAAAGGAAGAAAATTCACAATATTCTAAGAGTCCAATAACTACACTCAGCAAACTCTCTAGAAAGTTGAAATACTTACAAAGTATCTTAAATAGTGTTCCCATTTGATACCCAAATCAATACTTAACACTTTGGGTACCTGATAATCAGACATGTCAAGTTCCAGAGTTTTGAGCAGTAAGCTCGAGACAAGCCATTGTGCATTTTCCACTGCATTGCATTATGAATCGATAACAAACAACAACATTACTCAGTTGTCTTAGAGTCTCCCAAGTATGGCAGGATATAGGAGGTCGGATGTACAGAGTCATATCATGTGTTAGAAACACACAGGTTGTTTTATGATGACCCATAAAGAAAATTATGTCAAGCTGTGTCGATCAACTGCTACTTCACAATATAAAGAGTCATACCATGTGTTAGAAACACACAGAGGTTGTTTTCTGATGACCCATAAAGAAAATTACGTCAAGCTGTGTCGATCAACTGCTACTTCACAATATAAAAAGCGCAGCCAATTTAGTGAATCATTTTGCTTTAGTGAATCATATTCCAAAGTCAAAAACGAGTCATTGACTCCATTGAAAATGGAACATAATGAATCGACTACTATGCATTTGCTCCACATGTCACTTTCAATTATACATAAAATTTTCAGGCAACAATCCATGTAAAACCAATGAAAGCTATATCAAGGTGAAGAAGCTCTAGCCTTTCTGCTGGATTGGCCATGGTATTATTACTCTGCACCAATATCACCCCAACGTACGTTATATCTAGAAGCTAAATAATGAGCACCAACTGGACCTCGACTACCATATGGATAGTACTCCGGAATAATTCTCTTCTCCTCGATTTCTTTCAGTACAGGAGTGAAGAGAGTCCAAGCAGCATCAAGTTCATCACTCCTAATAAAAAGCCTCCTTTCACCTTCTATAGCGTCAAGAATTAATCTCTCATACGCATCGGGAATCTCCTTTGAGTATCTAAAGTTTCAGGACAAAGACATGGGCACAAAATTAGTTATACAATATTGCAGAAGTTCCAAGAAGAAGACAAGACAAAAGATTTAAGTTCCATCATGAAACACATTTTCATGACTGCATATGCATTCTCAGCCTACTTCTGGCAAGTGCTTAAGTACTAGGTTGTTGAAGACAGATACAGAATAAAGCATTATGCATCCTTGGATATAGATGATCCTTAACATAATATACAAGATTTTCTAGAATATCAATGTTGTAAAAGTCTGTATGGAACCAACATGCTACGCTCTTCTGAACAGAAAAGACAATGGAGAAGCTTGCAGCTTTCTTCCGCTGAATGGTACCCACAGTGAGAGAGCAAAAAGAAGGAAAGGAATGACAGTTGATGATTTTAAACTTGATCTTATCTTTCTTAGAGTCAGTAAAAAAAGGGATTCTTCCAAATATCCTCTTTTTCTCATTTATCTCCTGGTTGAATTTAGCAAATGTGATATTTTGTCAATTCGAAAGTCATCAGTATTCTAACTTCTGGATGCTGTTCACAGAACTAGAGGTTCATACTGTGAACTACTAGTAATAGCATGAGTTGCAACTAAATATTATACTTTTGGATAAGGCAGATGATTAGCACATAATAGAATTCCTGAAAGGAGATCAAAATAAGATCACTATATATTTGCAACACTACCTTGCAGCATATAGGAGATTAAGATTACTGCGATCCAATCTCATCCCTAGACCAGGGACTTTATTGTTAATCGTTAGATAAATAGCTTCATCAGGTTGAACACGGATGACAAGCTCATTAGTTGCCTGGTCAAGATCTGTCCCAAGATTTTTATTGTACAAGTTACCAGGGACATGTCTGAACTGTACTCTTATTTCAGCCCTGAAAAGGAACAAAGGGAAGTCCAGGTGAAGCAGAGCATTTAGAAGATGGGATTGACTGCATGAACAAGGCAACGCATACCTCCTATTGTGGAGAGCTTTACCAGCTTTCATTAGAAAAGGCACCCCATCCCATCTTGAATTATCAATGAAAAGAGCAGCTGCAGCAAATGTTGGGGTTACACTGTCTTTTGGCACTGTCTTGTCATCGGTATATCCAGGATATGTACCACCTCCATTTTTATGGCTTTTATACTGTCCTAAGACTACGTCATCAAGACGTAACGGTCTCATGGAACGTAAAACCTTGAACTGAAATGGAAAAAAAAATTGTAAAAGAATGATTAGCCGACAAGTAAACCACCTGCACTGAAATCAGGCATTTACCGGGCATATATTACCTTCTCGTTTCGGATATCTTCTGCATCCAAACTTACAGGTGTTTCCATGGCAAAAAGGGCTAGTATTTGGAGAAGATGGTTCTGCATTATGTCTCTGATGATTCCATAATTGTCAAAGTAGCTGATGTTCCAAGCATATTTAAGGAAAATCCAGTTTAGCAAATTAACTAAACAAAATTTGTCAATGGTAAGAAGAGAACTTACCCTCCACGTCCTTCAGTGCCAAAATCTTCAGAAAATATCAACTGCACATTCCTTATATACTGCCTTGACCACAAGGGTTCAAAGATGAGGTTGGAGAAACGAAGAACAGAGAGGTTCTCCACAAGTTCCTTTCCTAGATAGTGATCGATCCTGTTAGATAATAGAAAAAGAAATCAGACACCATTGACCTCATTAAAATATAACATTCATCCACAGATAATTATAACAACTACTCTCAGGCCTTTTTTCTACTATATGGGGCGGCTATATGGATCAATCGTTTTTCTTGCGCTTTATTTATTAATTTATTTATTTTTATTTTGAGTCGTGGCCTAACTCCCACCCTCCTTTTGCGTACGTATTGAACAAAGGTAAATAAAAGACCTGAAAATTTGATCCTCTTTTAAGTGCTGCTTTAGAGCGCTTGTTAAAGCTGCAGAAGATTCAGAATCCCGACCAAAGGGTTTCTCAACAATGACCCTTGTCCAGCCATTTGAAGCAGATGCAGAGACACTTGCACATCTTACAGCATCTACAAAGATGTTTGGTGGAATTGATAAGTAGAAAAGGCGATTAGAACATCTGCCCACCTGTAAAAGTACTGCTATTTAGCGACAAGAAAAAAAGATCATTAAGGCTCAATTTGAGAACAATTCAATAAAACTTACTAAATTACCTCATGTTCCTTGAGTTTTTTGTCAAGCTCCACAAAGTGCTCCTGGTTGTCATATTGACCACAATGATAGAAGCATCTTTTCAGGAACTTCTCTATCTTTTCCCCGCAATTCTCCCTGAAAGCAAGGGCTTTTAAGAAATAAAAAACAATACAGAAAACTTGGAATAACGACAGACAGAGAACGAATAAAATCAATGACATCGGAAGAATGTCTTACAGAGAATATTGATACAAGTGTAAAAGAGCAAACATTTAAGAACACCAAACCGAAAAAATAGATAGGTTATCACCTCTGATCAATCCTGCAAGTAAGGGTTTTGCTAACCATGTTCCTAAATTCAGTATCAGTCATCTTACTCCTGGCATAACCAAAGATAGTGAAATGCTGCGACACAAATTAAGAGCTTTGTGTTACATTATTCCTCGTGCAAAATCAAATGGAAATCAGGATACAACAAAGCCTTCTGTATTAAGGCAACAAACTAGCAACACAGAACCATGAGATTAGAAAACTACGTGCCAGGAACTGCACTTCAAAATATTTGACAATACCTCAGGTAGGCAACCTTCATAATAAAGTGCAAATAAAGCAGGAAATATCTTCTTCTTGGCAAGGTCTCCTGAGGCACCAACTATTGTGATACTGACGGTGGAATTTTCTATGTTTACATCAAAACTACTTGAATTGCTGTGGTCTTCCGGGGCTGTACCCGGCAACAACCCATTTTTCATCTTCTTTAAATGTGTTTCACTTTCCAATGGGATCAGTGTTGCAGCTACAGGACCTATTCATCAAAGAAAAACCAACTCAATAAATGTAACCTGTGCTACATAATTTCTTTGGCAACAAGACTTCAAAGTCTACAGCAAACTAAGGCCAACAATTCACAAGGAAGTTCATAAAGTGGAATTCGTACGTTCCTAGTTCATAAAACAAAGCTGTAGTATCTTTAGAAACCTAATCACAGGATATGACCTGCAAGACAAGCAAACACCTGAAAAGCATACACAAAAATGAGGCCAGGAAATGACGCGTCAAAAAGTGGAATATTACCAAAAACGCAAGTGAATACCAAAAGAAAAACAAATAAACATGATTAAAAAATAGATGAGATTATGAAGCATCAACCGGACGACTCAAAGCTCTTCCAAGAAAAAGAAAATAGCAGACATTTCAAATTTAAGCAAATATGATTTCCAGAAGAAAGGAGTGATAAGCCAAGTTCCATTCTTGGAGCGATGCAATCAAACTACATATGCTGGTTGGTTTCCAAGCGCTTAAATCATAAAACCAACTAAACAATGGCATCAAAAGCAAGAATGAAGAAAGTATGAACAGAAGGGCAGCATACCATCTTGTGCGCAGGCAACATTGGGATAAGTTTTGGCCTTCGATTGTAACGAAAAACTTCTGGGACCAATATAAGACTTTGACATCCATTTCCTATTATTAACCCCAGAAGAAAACGAATCGGAATAAGCAGAAGATAGAGAATGCCCAGAAGAAGAAAGCGCCGCCATTAATCACCCCGCAAGACCGATTCTTTCCCGCCAACAAAACTGACTCGCAATGATTGTGAGTTCACCAGGCGTTTATCTAGCTTCAAGAAAAGGGATTAACTACGAAGTCATTAAATTATTAGAAGAAAGGCACATCGTAAACTTGAGTTGAAGAAGAAGGAAAGATTGGATTTTGGGGGCTCTTCGGAGAAGTCGAGGGAGAAGTCTCTTGGTATCTCCGAAAGGCTGCACCCCTTTTGCTTCTTGTGGAGACGGCCCCTGGTTCTGAAGTTCTTTTCTGGCCAATGCAGCTCAGACGCTATGCGGAGGAGCATCTTTTGGAACCATTGACTGAATTTCTTAGGACAACAGTGGAAATAACCAACTAGATGTCAATAGTTGTGCCAAAATATACCAAGTAGCACCGCAACTTGGATGCAAAGCAGCAAAGCTCGAGTCTCCATACTAAAGTTCTTTTAGTGCTGATCTAATTCGTGACTCTGAAGGCTCGAACATGTGTTCTTTAAATGTAGTTTTCTATATCGTTACCAAATGAAAACCTTGATGATAAATAGTAGACTAGAACTCTTTCACTTACCGCATACTAAAGTTCTTTTAGTGCTGATCTAAGTCATGACTGTGAAGGCTCGAACATGTGTTCTTTAAATGTAGTTTTCTATATCGTTACCAAATGAAAACCTTGATGATAAATAGTAGACTAGAACTCTTTCACTTAACGCTGTTGCTACGCTGTGACTGTGAAGACTCGAATATATGTTCTTTAAATGTAATTTTCTATATCGTTACCAAATGTAAACCTTGATGGTAAATAGTATTTTAACTTAGTGTATTAATGTATTGCTTAATATAAGCTATGCATTATGTTAGTTATAGTACGTTAATCTTGTATCACATTGCGACACTTATTTATTAAAGAGACATATCTTATCAACATTACACTTTTTATAGCGGATTTAACTTAACCTATTTGAAATAGACATGTTTAAATACAAAACACGTATTATATTGATTAACCTATGGTGGGACCAATGCTGTAAAAGAATGAATTCCTAAATGAGTTGTCCGAACTCAATTAGAGTTCATTCAAAAGAGTCGAACTCAAATACGAGCCTTGATCAAATAATTAGTGAATTTGAATTCAAATGTGGGTTTTACTTTTGAGCTTGAGCATAACTTAAATTCGAGCTTAAACCAATTATAAACATACTTATTCAAACAAAGTGATATTCATCTTTATTCAATTCATTTACATGTCTAGGTCCGTAGAACGTGGTGATGCATGGATTTACTTTAAAGATCGATAGAGCATATACGTATGTATCTTATAGAACCACAAGTCACTCTAAGAACAAGAAGAAAGTGAAAGGGAGAACAGCTATTGAATTCAATAAAATTCCATGCAGTGATAAATGGATATGAATTTTGTCGTCTCATTACCATTTGAATAGCTGAAGTCTGTGACCCAAAAGAAAAAAAAACCAAGTGGGATAGTCAATGAAGTAGGGTACAAAGTTGAGGCACGAAGACATGTATCAAAGAGAAATTTGAGCATCACCAAGATACCATAACGTTCATTTAAGTCTGGAAAAATATGGTATATACAATGTTTTTGCGACGACTAATAGAACCCCCACCCCCCCCCCCACCCCCACCCCCACCCCCACCCTCTTTGAAAAGCAGTTAGGCGGGCACTGATCATTTTTGTAGTGAAGGGAGAATATGCTTTATGATTTCTGTGGCATATTCTGCTTGGTAAGATAATTCACATTGGAAAATCCATCTCTCGTTTCTTCTTGTGCAAACAAGGAAGCTGACACTTCTTCTGATGAGGTAAAGGTGTTAGGCAGCAACGGAAGTGAATCAAGTCGAGGTCCAGTGCCAAAAGCATGGCGAAGAGTTTGAATCAAGAAGTTACCTTACCATCTTCTTCCTTGTTTCTTCAAGTAAAATAGTCTTATATGAACCTGACGTCTTTATTTAAGCATTCTATTATCCCGGTGAATTAAATCTTAATCATGCAATCCTTCTTACTAAGTATTGCGTATTATATCCATATACAATCCTTGTATTAGGCTCTGCATTTGCATTTTATATTGATATACCAAAGTAGTGAGTAAATGTAAATTAGTGTATCTTAAACTTAACCTGTAGTTTTATTCTTGTCCAGAGAATATAAACAAGTAGGTAAAGGTATTACCTTTAGACCATCTTGATTCTTGAGTTTATGAAAACGTTTCCCTTCATTGTCTCCCACCCTCTACCGCCCCAAACGTGGTGCAACTTCCCCCCCCCCCCCCCCCCGGGTGTTTCACCCCCTTTTCTCCATTCTTCCTCAGTGTATTCATGTTCATCAGTGCAAGACAGACAATGCAGTTAGCTGCTGAATCTGAACCTTATTGTAAATATTTATTCAGCAAATGAAACAGAGAGCAACTCATGCAAATGAATCATATTCATTGTCTGATCAGGTACAATTGGAGAATAGCCAAAGCCTCAATTACCAAAACCAAATGATTCCTCAAATACAGGCACAAATAGTCTGACTACTATTAATGGCCTCACATAGACCAACTCTATTAACAATAGAAGTACAAAACTGGGTAAACAAAGCTGGATACCCTGCCCTATCAGCCTTTCTTCAATCCAAAAAAAATAGCCAAAAAGTAACTGAAATTGCATTAAGGGGTTATCCTCTTTAATCCTAACAAAGAATTTGATATATCTTCAGGCAACTCACTGGCAAAATGGTCTTCTCTAACTAAATCTCTACTCAACATTTTTGACTTCAAGAATTTCCGCACCTCAAATTCATCATCTAAAGAACTAAGGCAACCTTCTCCTGGGACACAAATGGACAAGGCTGTGCAACAAGAGGCTCATAATGATCGCCACCAGCGCCACACCATCCTACAAAGTGACCATATGTATGATCATTAACATAATCTACAGAGTTTCGATCGTAAAGATTGTGCAGTGTGATGGCCACTGGTAAATCCAGGATAGTCAGATAAGCCAACAAGAAACTTAGAAGATGTTAGGTACCTGTGCCTTTCATGAAAAGGAAGAAGGGAGGTTCACATATTTCGCTTCTTGGATAATGCGGCAAAAAGAAGACACAGTTTTCCTCTTCAACCATTGCATCTGATCCATGCGCTTGCACCTGTAAAAGAGTTGGAAAATGATATGCCTTAGCAAAATCGTGAGACAGAAAACAACTAGTATAAGCAACAAACACTTGGGACTCTAGAATTCAAATATTTTCAGGCAAGAGGTAGAACTTTGACAATAATCAAAACATCGTTGCATGCAGGACAATTGAAAACCAAATATACTATCAACAACTAGTTCAGGCAACATGATGAGCCCTTAATACGATAACTTCTGGCCAATGAAAGACTTTGTTTAAAAATAATAATAATAAAGTCAACATTTAACTACTAAAATAGCCCGATTTCCAAAACACAACAAGGCTCAAGCATTTTCCTATTATATAGGTCGTCTTTATGCATCAGTCATTTATCTTGCGTTTTATTTATTTTATTTCTTTTGTGTTTCTTCTTTTGTTTTTGTTTTTGATTAGTAGTATAAATCACACCCTCGTGTGTCTTCTACTAACTAATGCATATATGCGCTTTTAGAATACGCATCTTTGAAAACTGTTATATCATATCAACCATGAATCGGGCCTAAGTACATAAAATTCCCACTTAAATCTTATACCCTCGCATGACGTCGCCTACATGACTCAATTGTCTCCACTTTGTTCTATCACTGACCATATGCTCACGAATTGTCATATAAGCCATATCCCACCTCATTGTGTCTCTCCATGTATTCTTTGGTCTCCCTTTCACATGTTTAACATATACCTCTCGCACGTCTAACATGCACCTCATTTATTGTCGCATTCCACCTACAAGTGCATTTGCAAAACGCCTTTGCACATTCAATACCATCTTAACCTTGAGTCTCTGATCTTCTCATCTATAGGAGTCACCTCAACATTTCTCCTTATATGTTCATTTCTTTTTTTATCCTTATTTGTATGTCCACACATCTATTTTAATATTCTCTTTTCCGTTGCTTGCATTTTTTATTCATGCTCATAATTGACTACCAACATACAGACCCATACAATGGTACGAGCCTTACTGTCGTCCTATAAAACTTCTCTTTAAGCTTTAAAGGTACTTTCCTATCACAAAGAAGACATGACGCACTTCTCCACTACATTATGATTCACATCCTTGTCAATTTCTCCATCTTTTTGATAGTATATATCCTAAATATCTAAAACTCTTACTCAGGTGAATCTCTTATTCTCCTAGTTTCGCACAAAGTCCTAAGGTCATTTATTGCTAAAATTAAATTACATATATCCTGTCTTCTTTCGACTCAATTTGAAGCTCATTTCTTCTAGTGTCTCTCGCCAATATTCCAGTTTAGCATTACTCCTTCACTAGCCACATCCACCAACACAATGTCATCTACAAACAACATGATTTATAGAACTCTATCTTGATGTGTCAAGTGAGCTCATGTATAACTAAATCAAATAAGTATAGACTTAATGCGAATCATTGGTGTACATCTACTGTAATAAAGAACTCTGGTCTTTTTTCTCCTGGAGTCTTTATGCTTGTCATCGCGTTCTCATACATGTCTTTAATAATTTTCATATATGTTAATTTAACACCTTTCTTTTTAAGCATTCTCCACAGGATCTTTCGTAGAACTTTATAATATATCATTTCCAAGTAAGTGAAAACCATATGCAAATCCTACTTCTTCTCTCGATATCTCCCTATTACTTTTTTGAAGAGATGAATAGCCTCTAATGTTGACCTTCCTTGCGTGAACCTAAATTGATTTTCACATACATTAGTTTCTTTATGAAATATTTTCTCAATCACTCGCTCCCAAAGCTCCATTGTGTGGCTGATTAACTTAATTTCTATATAATATGCACAATCTTGTACATCACTTTTGTTTTTATACAAAGGCGCTAAAGTATTTTTCCTCCACTGATCAGGCATCTTTTCGGTCTTCACGATCTTGTTAAAAATATCTGTGAGCTACATAATATCTTCTTTCCGCAGACATCTCCAAATATCTGTGAGCTACATAATATCTTCTTTCCGCAGACATCTCCACGCCTCAATTGGTATACCGCCGGTCCAATCTCTTCACTATTTTTTATCTTTCTCGAAGCGTCTTCTATCTTTAGCAATCGAATTCTCCTACTATATGTTACATCATCCTCTTCAGAGTTACATAACTTGCTATATACGAGTTCATCTCTTAATGATTCATTAAAGAGTTTCTCAAAATATCTTCTCGATCTATCTTTTATTTCCTTTAGTTTACTAAAATGTTGATATCTTCGTCTTTAATGCATTTAACTAAGCCATATCTCTTGTCTTTTTTTCCTCTAACTTTAGCAATTTTATATACATCTCTTTCACCTACTTTCATGTCCAACTGCTTACAAAAATCTTCAAACGTCTTTGATTTGGCTTTACTTACAACCTGTTTAACTTCTTTCTTAGTGAGCCTGTACTTTTTCCAATTCTCTTGATTCGTGCAAATGAAGTGACTTATAACTAGTTCTTTTGGTTCTTTTACTTTGTCTTGCACTTCTTTCCACCACCAAGATTCCTTATTTGCATATGTTTGATCTTTTGACTCGCTAAGTAAATTTCTTTCTATTTTCTTTATCTTTACCGCTACATCCTCTCACAGTTCATTTGCATCACATCTTTAATTTCTTAAGACTTTTTGCTTTAATATTACTTTTCTAAAATCTATTTGCTTAGCTTCTTTTAGACTCCACCATTTTCTCTTGGATTCTGTAGGCCTTTGTTTTCTCAATCTTCTATATTGGATATGGACATCCAACACCACAAAACGGTGTTGCATTGTAAAGCTTTCTCCTAAGAACACCTTGCACTCCTTACAAGCACTTTTATCTCTCATACGAGTTATGAAATAGTCTATCTACTATTTATTTGGTCCATTTTTTGGGAAAATAGGTCATACGCTATTGCAAAATCCAAAATTGATCTTTCATTGTTCATGTTTCCAAAACTAAATCCACCGTGTATCTCATTGTAATCCTTATTCTCATAACCTACATGTTCATTTAAATTTCCTCCTATAAAGATCTTCTCATCTATTGAAATTTTACGAACTACGTCTTCTAAATATTCATGAAATTGAACCTTTATACATTCCCCTAAACCTACTTGAGGAGCATATAATACAACAACAACAACATTACCCACTTGAGGAGCATATACGCTAATAATATTGATTATTTCTTTTTCCAAGCACCAGCTTTCTATAATTCTATCTCTTTTTCTAATCACACCTACTATTTTGTCTCCTAATGAGACATCTATAATAATCTCAACTCCATTTCTTGCCTTATTTTTTTTGTGTGCCAGATAATATATTCTGACTTATCAAACATCCTAGCTTTCTCACCTATCTACTTCGTCTCTTGCAAACATAAAATATTTACTTTTCTCCTTATCATCGTGTCACTATTTCCATTGTCTTCCTCGTAAGAGTCCCAATGTTCTATGTTCTTAGGCTGTAAGTTAGATACTAAGAGAAGAAATAATAGGTTAAATAGTAGTATTAGACTAAGAACATGGCACAGCCGATCTCCAGAACATGGCACAAGAAGTTACAGCCGAACATATAATCAAGACAAGACACGAATCATGCATCCCATCATTATCTGATAGCAAATAAACAATCAGACACAAGAGTGAACAACAAAATGAACTCCTACCACAAAGATCTCTCTCTTGAACTCTGTAGCGAGGCACTCAATTGCAATGTCATCTCCGAATGCTGCAGCGTGACCATTTCTGTTCTCTTCTACACTTAAGAGCCCCTCCTCTGTATATTGCAAAGTGATGATATCAAACTCATCCTCAGGGCATCCAGAGATTGACATGTATTTCGCCCAACTTGGACCACTATCAATAGCTATACATCTCTCTTTGTAAATAGTCTCCGCAGTCAATTCCCTTCGGTTAACAAAGTAAAATCAATAAGTATTTTTACGCATATACAAAAACAGTATATGCGTACACAGAAATCCAATCGGTTTATGCACTTAAGAATTGAATGAGAAAAGATTCTATTAACTCAACCATTGTTGAGGAATCAATAACCATGTTATCCTGGCCATCTTTGCCTATCTCATATTATCATACTCAGACATCCATCGAAAACCACAAACATACTGTGATAAAGAAAACGAAAAAAAGGAAAGAGAGGGGGGGGGGGGGGGGGGGGAGAGAAAGCCTTCTGCAGATAGAACATAAAACTTTCGGCAGACCAAAACTAGATCTTTAATTTTCCTCCAGATATCCACATTTCACATTCAACTAGCAACAAAATGACTTTTACATCTAAGAAGCATAACAAATCAGCAAAGAAACCAAAGAAAAAAGGGTCAACGAGAGCCTAATACCATCTGAAATAGATGAATAAAGGATTTCAGGGATCCAAAAAGGTGAATAAGTAAATGCAACAGGGCAAGAGTTGACAAAGCAAAAGCAGCCAGAAACCTTGAAATACTCGAATTCTTCAGCAAAAGGATGGCCTTCAAGAAACAAGAATATTTATTTACCTTTGCATCCCCAGCTGAATGAGCTCATCTATTGCCGAATCAAGAACCTCCCTTTCTTCTTTCTTGGCCAACAACTTCACCTCCTGGACCGCATGGATCCCCCACCCTAACTTCAGATCTGGAAAATACATATTCCTAATAGCAGATTCAATCAAATCCCTCTCCTGATTACTCACAGATTCAAGATCCTCCAAGAATCTCCTCACAGTCCTCCTTCTCAACTCTGTCGCCGATAAACTCGAACCCATAGCCTTCCTTGCCGCGGTAAACAAACAATTACCGTCGGATTCCACCTCACCGCCGTGGCTTAATCGGAAAACCAAAGATCTATTCTTATCAACAGGATGTTTCCAAAGCACCCCTCTAGCTTGCAACTTTGTCAGATGACGTTTTTGCTGCTCCTCTAAACCTGACACATCATCCCAAGCGCGTGTTGCGGCGGCGGCAACTGCCGGAGTCTGGTCAACGAGATCTACCGCCGGAGTAGTTGTTGGATCCTTCCACGGAATCACAAGAGAAGACGCCGTCGAGTCACATAGCAGCTTCCCCATTTCAAAAAGATTTTTTGCTGGAAATCAAGAAGGGAAGAAACAAATGGATTTCTGATTAATTCTTTCAAATAATTTAATTGGATTTTCTCCACTTGGTTCTTCAGCGATAGAGCCGTTGGCGGAAGAGAGAGAAAAAGAGAAGAAAACAGTGAAAAGGCTCTCCAGTGTTTAACGGAAACGAGGGGAGAGGATGTATGGACTCATGGAAGAATCTGGGAGCTTATATAGTGACGATTCTGTGTTCTTTGGCGGTTGTTGAATTGTCCTGGGAACGGGGAAAGAAGATGCTAATGCCTGATTGGCTCATTGCCAACGGTACTCAAATGTGGACCCCATGGCTCCTTTGACCAATAGACAGGCTGTATTGCAGCCTTCAAGATGTGGTGGACTGTCATTGGTTGGTGCGTCTCTCGGTAATGGGAACGGTTTAGGTGACGCGTGAGGAGGGAGGACGGGGGACACGGCCAATAGGGGAGGGACACGTGTCCAACTTTGCTTTTTTTTTTTGCTTTTCACAGGAGGAGAGTCACGTGTCAGCCACCCATTGGTGGCGTCACCGCGTCCCCTCTTTCTCGCGCGTCACTGAATCTCATTCCCTGAGTAATAGGAACGGTTTCGGTGACGCGTGGAGATGGGAGACGCGGTGACGTGGCCAATAGGGGAGGGACACGTGTCCAACTTTACAGCTTTTTTTTTGCGAGGCCACGTGTCAGCCATCCATTAATGGCGTCACTGTGTCCCTCCTTCCTCTCGCGTCATTGAATCCCGTTCCCTGGGTGATGGGAATGGTTTCGGTGACGCGTGGGGAGGAGGACGCGGTGACGCGGCCAATAAAAGAGGGACACGTGTCCAACTTTGCAGCTTTTTTTTGTTTTTCACAGAAGGACCACGTGTCAACCACCCATTGATAACGTCGCCACGTCTCCCCTTCCTCACGATATCACTGAATCCCGTTCCCTGGCTAATATGGTTGTTCTGAAGGTACGTCGCAGCATCACACGGACCACAAATATGATTTTTTTCAACTTTTGAGTAAAATTGTTTTTGAAGTTAGAACTTATTATTTGAAAGAAAAAAAAAAGTTCTCAGTAGTCCTCCTCGTTTACACATAGTTTAGAAGAGTGTCGAATCATTTTATAACCTGTTATACACGGGTTAACCCTACACTTTGTACAAGAACACATTATTAACCTTATGGGAAACAAATATAAAATCTAATCAAATGTTTCTACACTTCTCAGAATTCATTTTTCATATGTATCGTGTTTAGATAACCAGCTAAAAGTAACAAACGTCAAATGCGTAGATTTGTTTATGTAACGTGAATTAGACATAAAAATCATCTTTTGTTTTAGCTATCCATAAAACATGTACAAGTTATGTATATTTGGTGAGTCTTTTATCTGAAATGCACCCTCTCTTTTCTTTAATAAGACATTTACGGTTTGGTCAGATTGTTCTACTGCAGTCCAACTGATGAGCAACCGCATTGATGAAATGCACCCTCTTTTTTCTTTATTGCATGAATGTATACAATTGCTCTTAACTTATGAAGGTGGTAGGGTGCTTTACACTAGACACAGTAAGAACCTTCCTGTCCACCAACTAGCACGTCTGGGTTCGCATTACTCAATAGGAATGGTTTGTTAGAAACTGTAATCATAAGAGTGTACAGCGTGCGTTTGTGTAAACTGACGAAATGTAAGCAAAACCGAGGCGAGTCTAACGACTCTGTCCTTAAGACGATTTGCTCCGGTACAAAGTGCCCAACCAGAATACACAGCAAACGTCTCCCAGGATACAACGGCTACAGTTCATACGAAGTGGCACACCAACGTAAAGAACTCGACGAACCTGTAAGGTGCTCTGATTTCTCGAACGCAATGAATGCAAGAAAACGTTTTATGAAAACCAGAAGTAGAAGAAGAAGAAGCTGCGTACGTCTTTAGATTTTCGAAATCTCTATCTAAAACGTTTCAACATGAAAGGAATTTATAGAGAGGAAGAAGTTACTGGAAGTTATCAGATGATTGGATGCGTACCGTTAGATCAATCAGTTTTGATCTGTACCGTTAGATTGGAAGAAACCGCCCCACTACTGCAATAACCACCGAGTAGTTATTGGTAGTGGAAGAAACCGCCCCACTACTGCAATAACCACCGAGTAGTTATTGGTAGTGGAAGAAACCGCCCCCACTACTGCAATAACCACCGAATAGTTATTGGTAGTGGAAGAAACCGCCAAATAACTTCCAATGTTACTCCAACTTTGAGCATTAATTTTTTATTCACCCGGTATCAGAATCGAGTGATTCAACAACCTAAATTCATCTACGCGTTACATAGATAATTTAGGAATTTTTTAGTTTTCGTTTTTGATTAACGAATACTAATCGTAATTAAGTCCAAAGTATGGTGTTTGACAAAATCCACTTGCCATCCAAAATTTTCCGACTCCCACAACTAACTTTTCTCCAACAATCCCCCACATGAATGGAAATTAATGCAAATGTGAATGCAGACTCTATCGAGAAATCAGATAAGGATATGTTGCCTCAGAAGAGGTAGCTTCTGGCTTTCAACCTTTCTTAGTGATGTACCATCGGATCCACTCGGCTGGGTAGTGAACTAATGTCTTGAACTATCAGCCTTTAGTGTGAACCTAGACAATGATACTCACACAACATTTCCTCTAACACCCCTTTTTGGTTCTCATGGTTGTGTTCATTTTGGCCATGAACAACCTGGTTTCAGAAAGTGTATTAGAGAATTCTTGCCTCTCAGAATTCTCATAGAAGCGGCCCCACTTTACACTTACATAGGTGATTCTTATCAAGAGTATTCTGCCATACTCCACTTGACGTATCAAGATATAGGACATCATTAAAAGCCTTAGCTTACCCTGAAATCTCTGCAGACAGCACTTTTATTAGACGGAATGAGTAAGTGCTAACTGAACCTTCATAACTTAGTTGTCCCATTGAACCAAGATTCTGGGATCTCCAGTCAACAAGGTTGGGTTACCATTACAAAGACTCATGCATTATGGGCTTCAGTCCCATTCCGTTTGTCAATCTTGACATCTGATCTCTAGGCAAGCCTTTTGTAAGCGGATCCGCAAGATTCTCCATTGATTTTATATAATCTATGGAAATCACGCCATTAGAGATCAACTGTTTAATGGTATTATGTCTCCGACGTATGTGTCGTGACTTACCATTATAGATGCTGCTTTGAGCACGTCCTATAGCTGACTGACTATCACAGTGTATGCTAATAGGAGCGATCGGCTTAGGCCAGCACGGAATATCTTTCAGAAAATTCCGAAGCCACTCAGCCTCTTCCCCAGCTTTGTCCAATGCTATGAACTCAGCTTCCATAGTGGACCGAGCTATACAGGTTTGTTTCGTGGACTTCCACGACACAGCAGCACCACCAATAGTGAACACGTACCCACTGGTGGACTTCGAGTCCTTACTATCTGATATCCAATTCGCATCACAGTATCCTTCCAACACTGCTGGATATCTCGTATAATGTAATCCAAGATACATTGTGTATTTCAGATACCTCATCACTCTGTTAAGAGCTTTCCAATGATCATCACTTGGATTACTGGTAAACCTGCTCAACTTGTTTACCGAACAAGCTAAGTCTGGTCTTGTACAATTCGTTATGTACATCAGACTCCCGATCACCTGAGAGTATTTCAACTGAGCTACAGGTTTGCCTCGATTCTTCCTTAAGTGTATACTTAAGTCAAGCGGGGTCTTTACCGGTTTCACATCATCCATATTGAACCGTTTCAGGACTGATTCAATATAGTGTGTTTGTGACAATATGAGTCCCTCAGTCACCCTAGAAATCTTAATTCCTAGAATAACATTGGCAACTCCCATGTCCTTCATATCGAAGTTCCTCGTCAACATCTTCTTTGTGTTTAAGATTATGTCCCGAGTACTTCCCATGATTAGCATGTCATCTACATAGAGACACACTATCACATAAGCATTCTGTGTGCTCTTAATGTAGACACACTTGTCACACTCGTTGATCTTGAAACCATTAGCTAACATAGCTTGATCAAACTTCAAGTGCCACTGCTTAGGCGCTTGTTTAAGTCCGTTGATATAAGTGATTTTTATATATATTTTTGTACCTTCTACTATTTAATTTGAGCAATATTTTGGCACTTTATCGGGTAAAAAATGATTAATTCGGGTATTTTTAGTTTCGTTAGAATAATTGGAAACTAATGATTTTTAGCTAACTTAACAACATATTTTGAAATTAAATGAATTATTAAGTAAATGAGTCTATTTTCTATGTTAGTCAGCTAAATAAATCTTTAGTTTATTTTATTGCATTTAAACTACATATGCTTTTTTATTTTAAATGCAGGAAATATACCCGATAAATATCAAGATAAAGATGAAGTTTCAAGAAGATATAATTAAATCAAGAAAGTAGTTGTGATCTGATTTTATAATGATATCTGGAAGAAAATAGAAAGATGGTAAAATCTCTATAAAATCAGGAGCATCACAACTGCGATTCTCGGATCTTCCCAGCAGGGGAATTTTCCCCAATGCCAACGCGTTTCCCAAGGCAGTTTTACTACCATCCATCAAATTGCTTCACGTGGTGCCATGAAAAAGAAAAGAGAAAGCTGCATGAAAGAGAGAAAAAACATAAGCAAAAGAACAGTGAACAAATCATGAAAGAGAAAAAGCAAAATAACTTTGCTGCCAGCGTCCTTTCAGGCGCGTCATCATCAAACCAGCCGACTGGCTGGGGAAAAGGAGGGAGGAAAACAAAAGTCAGTCTTTCTGTCAGTTTTTCAGAGGTTCCATTGCGGCAAATGGCAGCAAGTCAGCGAGTCTTATTAGTTTTTCCGCCAGTCCTGTCAGCCCCAGTAGCCGACATCAGCGCGTCAGTCTAGCTCCATCAGGCGCGTGTTTCGATAGTCTGCAGTGCAGTTTTGTACACGGGTTCTTTTTTTTCTACTGCTCTTTTATGCTATTATTGATGGATAGTATCGATTTAATTTGTGGCTAAATTTTTATTTCCTTGACTAGTTTTTGTGAATGTTTAATTATTTTGATGTTTTAATGTATTAGTTTTCCCTCTTTGATTTATTTAATTTACTAGTTTATTATCCCAATCGTTAATTGTTGTTGGTGTGTTTATTGCGTCAATTGATTAGCTACCTATTGATAGAACATATAATTAATTTCGAAGGACCGGGAGGTGAAGATTTTAATTACGACCGTGTCAACAACGAACCTGTAGTAAAATTGACTAGGGATAGATTCGGTTTCTACGGGTGGATATTTAGAAAATTCTAAGGAAATTAAATACGACTCGATGGATTAAAATTTGCGTAGGGATACGGAGTTTGTCACTCCGAGTTAGGTTTTTACACCGAGGGATTGGGTAAAAATTAAAATAGGGAATTTCTTCCTTAGCGGTTTGGAATAGAAACTAGCTAATTATTTTGGGTTAAAGAGTGGATTACACTTTAGAAAATGATTCAGCTGAAACGTAAACTAGTCAAGAAAATCTTCAACGGGAAAAAGTTAAGGCTTGATATTTAGTTAGTATTTAGTTTTTGATTTTATTAAATTTTATTGGTTAGGTTTAAATTAAGGCGAAAAAATAATTATGGTACTTAAAATTAGTCTTCGTGGGATCGACAACCCTCTTGCCTGCTACTCTACAATTGTACCTAGTGCACTTGCTAGTTAGAGGTTAAGAAATTACACATCATCCGTACAAGGACTTAACGAGTTTACAAACCTTAGACTCTTGTCCTGGAACCACAAACCCTTCGGGTTGTTCCATATAAATTTCTTCATCCAACTCACCATTCAGAAAAGCAGTCTTCACATCCATCTGATGGATTTCCAAGTTATAGACTGCAGCAATTGCAACTATCACCCTTATAGAGGTGATCCTAGTTACTGGTGAGTAGGTGTCAAAAAAGTCAAAGCCTTCCTTTTGTCGATAGTCTTTAGCTACCAACCTGGCTTTATACTTTTCAATAGACCCATTCTCTTTCAGTTTCTTCTTGAAAACCCACTTACAACCAAGTGGTTTACTTCCAGGTGGAAGATCAACCAACTCCCAAGTGTGGTTTTGAAGAATTGAGTCTATCTCACTGTTAATTGCCTCTTTCCAGAATGGAGCTTCTGGAGTTGACATAGCCTCGGAAAAATTCCTCGGCTCATTTTCTACCATATAGGTTAGAAAATCCGGTCCAAACGAAGTTGGCATTCTGGCACGCTTGCTTTGACGAAGCTCCTCATCTCCTTGAGGAGTCGCCTCACGCATTCGCTTACCAAATCTTGTTTCTTCTTGAATTTTGTCTTTCTTCGGAAAGACATCTTCAAAGAACACTGCATTCCTTGACTCCATGACAACGTTTTCATGTATGTCAGGAATATCCGACTTGTGCACCAAGAACCGATATGCACTACTGTTAGTTGCATAACCGATAAATATGCAATCAACCGTTTTAGGCCCAATTTTCACCTGTCTTGGTTTAGGTACAGCAACCTTTGCCAGACACCCCCACACTTTCAAGTATTTGTAGCTAGGCTTGTGGCCTTTCCAAAGCTCGTATGGGGTTACATCCATCTTCTTAGATGGAATTCTGTTTAAAATGACGTTGGCTGAGAGAACTGCTTCCCCCCACAAGTTCTGAGGTAAACCCGAACTTATCAACATAGCATTCATCATCTCTTTAAGAGTACGGTTCTCGCGTTCAGCAATACCATTCGATTGAGGTGAATATGGTGCAGTCGTTTGATGAATAATGCCATGTTCTGAACAGAATTCATTAAACGGTGTATCATATTCGCCACCTCTATCACTACGAATTGTTTTAATTCGTTTGCTAAGTTGATTCTCAACTTCATTTTTATAATCCTTGAAAGCATCAAGGGCCTCGTCTTTGCTACTTAGCAAATATACATAACAGTATCGTGTGCAATCGTCGATAAAAGTTACAAAATACTTTTTACCACCTCTTGTTTGCACAAACTTTAAATCACACACATCGGTATGAATTAAACTCAAAGGTTCAGTGTTCCTTTCTATTGAAGGAGATGGCGTCTTTGCCATCTTCGCTTTAACACATATTTGACATTTTCCTTTATTATTAAAGTCCAGTTTGGGCAATAAGTCAAGATCACTCATTCGTTGTATTGACTTGTAATTAACATGTTCCAAACGAAAATGCCATAAACAAGAAGACTCAAGCATGTAAGCAGAAGAGGAAGCAATTTTATTAGCCTCTGCGGGCAAATCTCTTTTGGGTACAATAGTGATGACATTCAATTTAAACATCCTATTCAACAAGTACCCCTTCCCCAAATACATGCCATTTTTCGAAAGAATAACTTTATTGGATTCTAACACTAGTCTAAAACCATGCATGACTAGAAGAGATCCAGATACTAAATTCTTCCGAATATCAGGGACGTGCAGCACATTCTGCAGAGTCAGATGCTTCCCTGATGTGAGCTTCAGAACAACTTTTCCCTCGCCTTCAATCTTCGAGGAGGCCGAGTTTCCCATGTAAAGTTGCTCATTGTTCCCGGACTGGTACTCCGTGAACATCTCTCTGCTGGAGCAAACATGTCTAGTGGCGCCCGTATCAAGCCACCACTCACGTACGTTCCCCACAGCATTGCACTCTGAGACCACCGCATAGAGATTCAGATCATCCAATGCATCGACTATGTTCGCCTTTGCCTTGGATTGCTTCTTCTTGGGCTTTCTGCACTCATTGCTGACATGCCCCTGAATGCCACAGTTGTAGCATTTTCCGGTGAATTTCTTGGCGATTTGCTTGCCTTTCTTGTTCACCCCGAGTTGGCTCTTCTTTTTCTTGGCCTCTGCAACATGGGTCTTAGCCTGACCAGAGCTAGATTGTGGCGCTCTTTCAGATCTACGATTGTCCTCCTCAATGCGGAGTCGAACAATTAGATCTTCCAATGTCATCTCTTTTCTCTTGTGTTTGAGATAGCTTCTGAATTCCCTCCACGAAAGAGGTAGCTTCTCAATCACTGCTGCCACGACGAAAGATTCACTGAGCAACATGCCCTCCTCTTCCATCTCGGCAACCAACGTCTGAAGTTCCTCAACTTGAGAAACAACAGTGCGAGAATCAGACATTTTGAAATCCAAGAACTTGCCGACAATAAATTTCTTAGTGCCGGCATCCTCCGTACGGTATTTCTTTTCCAAAGCCTGGCACAAAGACTTTGCGGTCTTGTACGTACAGTACAAACCATACAAGGAGTTGTCCAAACAACTCAGAATATGGCTCAAACAAACATAATTGTTGAAGTTCCAACCTTCAACAAAACGTTGGTTTTGCATATCCTGGGCTTGGTCCTCCAACGGATCCACCATAGGCGGGTCCTCAGTCAGGAAATTTGCCAATCCCACAACAGTCAAGAAGAACAGCATCTTCTGCTGCCAACGTTTAAAGTAACTGCCTCCAAACTTCTCCGGTTTCTCAACTTGTCCAACAACCGGAACAAGAGCAGGAATGGCAGTGGGTGCAACTGGAACAGCAGTGTTCACTTCCTCGGACGGACCAAGGTGCACGCCATTGAAGGAGTTCGAACTTTCGTTCTCCATTTCAGATTCTATAAGGCCAATACAGAAACAAAATACAGAGCCGATTAGTTTCGTACAATAAAAACTGCGATCGCAAAACGAAACAGATTACAGTATATAAATCAAATCGTCTTAAGAATGTTAGAAACTGTAATCATAAGAGTGTACAGCGTGCGTTTGTGTAAACTGACAAAATGTAAGCAAAACCGAGGTGAGTCTAACGACTCTGTCCTTAAGACGATTTGCTCCGGTACAAAGTGCCCAACCAGAATACACAGCAAACGTCTCCCAGGATACAACGGCTACAGTTCATACGAAGTGGCACACCAACGTAAAGAACTCGACGAACCTGTAAGGTGCTCTGATTTCTCGAACGCAATGAATGCAAGAAAACGTTTTATGAAAACCAGAAGTAGAAGAAGAAGAAGCTGCGTACGTCTTTAGATTTTCGAAATCTCTATCTAAAACGTTTCAACATGAAAGGAATTTATAGAGAGGAAGAAGTTACTGGAAGTTATCAGATGATTGGATGCGTACCGTTAGATCAATCAGTTTTGATCTGTACCGTTAGATTGGAAGAAACCGCCCCACTACTGCAATAACCACCGAGTAGTTATTGGTAGTGGAAGAAACCGCCCCACTACTGCAATAACCACCGAGTAGTTATTGGTAGTGGAAGAAACCGCCCCACTACTGCAATAACCACCGAATAGTTATTGGTAGTGGAAGAAACCGCCAAATAACTTCCAATGTTACTCCAACTTTGAGCATTAATTTTTTATTCACCCGGTATCAGAATCGAGTGATTCAACAACCTAAATTCATCTACGCGTTACATAGATAATTTAGGAATTTTTTAGTTTTCGTTTTTGATTAACGAATACTAATCGTAATTAAACCCAAAGTATGGTGTTTGACAAAATCCACTTGCCATCCAAAATTTTCCGACTCCCACAACTAACTTTTCTCCAACATGGTTTGGGCTCTTAACCCCCCTCCCCATATATTTGATTCTGCTGTTGCATATATGAATAAATAAACTTAATGGTTTTATCTAAAAAAAAGAACAAGGCAAATTCGGAAGTCGTGAAGCGATGAAATACTTCCTCTGGCTGTGGTTTTGATATCAAGTACGAGGAACTTGTGTATTTATTATCACCACAGAAAGCCAACGGATTATCCACTTCCGTAAAACAAAGGAGTTTCAAATAGCTATACGTACAGGGATGGTATCTCCTGTCCTTTAATCCTCTCTCTATTCATGACTACGCGACACGTAATAGCAGGGTAGGATGGTAAGACTAGATACGGGTGATCCTCATCTAGCCTCACCACCTCTTTGATGTCATGTGTCATGCGGTAACGCGTGGAGTGAGGGAAATGGGTGAGGAGATCCTATCAGATATATGATGTAATTTGTAGGACTATGAGACTTCATTAAAGAATCATCTCGCCCAATTTTAATTCTTTTAATATATAGTTATTTTACACGGATTTCCTGAGTATTTGATACTCTTTGTCTAATTAGTTTTTCTTTTCCTAAGCAAGAAAAGTTTTATACACACAACAATAATATTCATTATATCCCAACAACAACAAAAGCTATCGGTAGAATTTGGGATGGGTGAGAGTCAAGCAAACAACATCTCTATCACAAAGGATAGAAAGCTTACTTCCAGCGAGACATCCGACTCTATATGTACTTGCATAGCTGACACAATAATATAAATATGGTGTACTAATGTATTAGTAAAGTAACTTCGTAAACACAAATGGAAAAGTTCCGATATTAAAATATTCATAACCGTGTATATAAACAAATAATGAAATATAAACATACAAATTCCATAAACTCATTTTCTTGCTTTCAAAAGATTCTCCCTGATGTTTAACTCATTTTTTTGCTTTCGAAAATAAAGTTTTTCCCCCAATTATTTTTCATTTAGTCGCCTACCTCTATTTTGTATTATACTTCCATCTCAAATTATAAGTCCATTTTGATTAAGTTCATTTTGATTTTTTAACATAGTATAATTGATGGAGACCAATGAAGCATTCAAGCTACTCAAGACATGTTGGATGAATGCCCCCAGGGGCATAGTCCAGTGGTAAGTGGCAAAGGTGATTGGGGCTAGAACCCCGACGTCCCGAGTTCGAGTCCGTGTGGAGACAATCCTTGTTGAAATATTACAAGGGTTGTCTTTGGGCTGGCTGAGTCTCGTGTGTCCTCTCCCTTTGCAGGGCTGCCGGTGGAGCACATCCCTCGATTTACATCCCACCTGGCTAAGGGGCCTCTGGTACAGGTGGGGGGAGAACCCACTCCCTCATCAAAGACATGTTGGATGAAGACAAAGAAGCTGATGAGCTGAGCATAGTTAATGGCCAATTGTGGGCCTATAGCGAAAGTACTTTCAAGATTCAATCTATGTCTTAATAGCTGAATTTTAAGTTGTTGTGGCATGAATCATTTAAGTGAAGACCCGCCTACTCCTTGAACTAACTTAATTGAAATACTGTCATAGCAGGTCTTAGACATCTAACTTTCATCATTATCGCATCGTAAGACAGACTGATAGGAGTCCGGTTGGAGTTTCCGATCATAAACTTAATTGAAGTCATTGAAGACTAGTTCACAGATATCGAAGCAACGAAAGATGTGAGAGAGACGGCTTAGACAAATTAGATTGAATTGGTCTTTTTAAGTCTAAATGGCTTGTAAATGTATTTGTACGTTTCTTAGTTACGTTGATCAAGTTAAAAACGTATTTAAAATTTAGTTTATGACAGAGTCATTTTAGTTAAGTCTTCCAGAATGGTTGAGTTATAATCCCTTTGAAAACATGTTTTAAGCTAAAAAGGCGTTCTCGGTGCACAAGGCTCTCGCGTTCGTGCAGGGTCCGGAGAGAGGCCAAATCGCTTCGCGGTCTGATATACGCAGCCTTACCTTACACTTTGTGTAAGATGTTGTTTTCGCGGCTCGAACTCGCGACCTCAAGGTTACAAAGCAACAACTTTAGCAGTTGCTACAAGGTCCGCCCTCATGTTTTAAGCTAAAAAAGAAGAGCCTTAATTTACCACTGGTGAGACCGTTGGAATGATAATATAACAACAACAACATTACTCCATTGCCTTAGAGGCTCCCACCTATGGCGGGGTATGGGGGTCGAATGTACTCAACCATACTCATGTGTTAGAAACACACAGAGGTTTTTTCTGATTTCCCAACCATACTCATGTGTTAGAAACACACAGAGGTTTTTTCTGATTTCCCATAATGAAAATTGCGTCAAGCTTTGTCGATCAACTGCTACTTCACAATATAAGAAGCGCAACCAGTTTAGTAAGTCTGTTTGCTCTATTACAGCATATTACAAAGTCAAAGAAGAGTGTGTCCTTGACATCATTGGAAATGAAAAGATACAGGAGTCATCAGATCTCACATGCCAACGATGCAATTGCTCTATACTCTGCTTCACCTAAGGACCTTGAGACTGTTGTCTACTTCTTTGTCTTTCATGATACTAGAGCATCTCTAAGGAAGACACAAAAACCAGTCATAGATTTTCTTGCCTCACACATCCAACCCAATTTAAATCCACAAATGCTCTTAACTTGAGCTCACTTTCTCGAGGAAATAACAAACCTTGTCCTACAATCCCTTTTAAGTACCTCAACAAAATGTGAGCATCATTTATATAGTTTTCACTAGGGCAATCTAGAAAGTGACTAAATTGCTATACTGGGAAGGCAATATTAGGTCTTTTAATAGTTAAGTAAATCAGTTTTTCAACTAGGCTCCTATAACCAGATACCACAGACATTAGCTCTGAGTCTTTATGTGTCAGTTTAACATTGCTTTCCATGTGATTTTTTGTTGGATTTGAGGTTAAGAACCCTTTCTGCTCTAAAAGTTTCATAGTGTATTTCCTTCAATCGATAAGCAGGCCCCTTTATGACCTAGCAACTTCTATCCCCAATAAGTACTTAAGGTCACACAAATCCTTGATTTTGAAGGTGGGGTATAACTGCAATTTGAGGTCATATATGACTTGAATATCAGCATTGGTTACGATGATGTCATCCACATATACCAACAAGATTAATAGTGAGTGCCATTTAGTTTGAAGAACAACGTGTAGTCATTTTTAGATTGAGTAAACCCATGAAAGAGTAAGAAATTTGTGAGTTTTGAATTCCGTTCTCTACTAGCTTGCTTCAGGCCATAGAGGGGTTTCTGTAGCTTGCACACCATGCTAAGCTGAGACAGTTCAGTCCCTAGAGGTGGCAGTAGATATATTTCTTCATGAAAGTCACCATGAAGGAAAACATTATTCACATGTAACTGTTGAATGTGTCATCATCTATGTGTTGCAATTGCCAAGACAATTTTAATAGTGGTCATCTTTGCAATTAGGGAGAATGTGTGTTGATAATGCACTCCAAACTGCTGAGTATAGCCATTGCCACCAGTCTAGCTTTGTATCTCTCCACTCTCTCATCATGTTTAAATTTGACTTTGTAAACCCACTTGCAACCAATTGGCTCTTTCTAGCAGGTAGAGATACTATCTTCCAAGTGTTAATGGATATCAAAGCTGCTATTTCAACTTGCATTGCTTCTTGCCATGATGGAGAACTAGCTATCTCTGAATAAGAAGTTGGTTCTGTGTGCATGCTAATCTTCAGAGCATATGTTTTCTATTTAGGAGTCAAGGATTGAAAAGAGAACGATTTATTGACGGAGTGAGGATTGATGAGTGAAGCAAAAATACATGTAGAAGATGAAGTAATGGTTAGATTGCAATAGTAATCTTGTAGGTATGATAGTGGTTGTCTGTTGCTAACAGGCCTATGATCAGTTGGTGATGACAAGGTATGAAATCGAATGCTGGAGGGGGGAAAATGATCATGATTATAGGAGAATAGTATGAAAATGGGATAGCCATATGAGAGTCAAGAGGTGAATGTGTACGCCCGTATGAACCGAATGAGCCAGAGTCAGGTGCATGAAATGATGATAAATCTGGTAAAGAGATGTTAAAAGAGGTGACAATGTCATCAGGAATAGGAACAATTGGCGTGAACTGGTGTATTATGGAAAGGTGAGGTAGGTGAGGCTGAAGATGATAACTGAGTGGCTTGTAGAGAAGGTGAGGCTAGCGAGGCTGAAGATGGTGACTGAGTGGCTAAAGGAAGGACCAGCTCGTTAAATTGAAAATTTCTAGAAATGAAGATGTCTTTTATGGTCAAGTCTTGTAAAATGTATCCTTTTGTGGCTAGAAACAGACACCAACCGGCTCTAGGTGCAAACTTTGATTTTTGAGAATAAGGACCAACTGCATAGGCCAGACATCCAAGCACTTTCAAGTGCTGTTCGCTTAGTGGTTTGTGATATAGTTGTCCAAAAGGTGTTTTGTGTGATATGATTAGAGAATGACTTATATTGATTAGCTGAGCATGTTGAACACAAAATCCTTAATACTATATGGGCAAATGGGCATATAATTTAAGTGCTCTGGCTACATAGAGAATGTGTTGTTTTCTTTCAACCACACCGTTTTATTGTGGTGTATATACACAAGAAGTTTGATGAATGATCCTTTTTGAGTCATATAATGAACCTATTTTGAATTCTTGACCATTATCTGAATGCATGATTTTTTTCAGTGCTTTCAAAGCGCACAAACACATAGGAACAAAAGCTTTGTAAAATGTCTCTAGTTTCAGATTTAGTTTTCATCAAATATAGTAATCATCCACTATGGTGGAAAAGAAGCTTTGTTATACATTTGTGGGGTGTTTATAAGGACCTCATATGTCTACATGGATGAGGGGGAAAAGGGACAATGATACAGAAGTAGAAACAAGGAATGATTTCTTTTATCAAGCTAAAGGACAAACTAAACAAGAAAAAAAAAGAATGAGAAACAGCTACTTGAGGATCCAATGAATTTTCTTCATTCTGGTGTGAGTCATGTGGTCCAATTTGGAATGCGAAAGCATGGATTGAGAGTTCGAGATGGTGGAACAAGATGAAGCTGAGTTGACCATAAGAGATTAGAATGAGCCATGAAGATGATACATGCATTGGCTTACTTTAGCTAAACCAATCATCTTTTTTCTATTTTGTTCCTGAATTATGCAACAATCAGATTGGAATTGTGCACTGATTTTATCGAATAGAGTAATAATAATGAGAGAAAGTAGATTAAAGATAAAGGAAGGTACATAGAGAACATTGAGGAGAGTGGGAGATGGATTTATCATAACTGATCATATATGAGTTACCTCAACTAAACAATTGTTAGAGAGCTTTACTTTCATGAAATTAACAAAGTGAAAAGAGTCAAACAAGCTTAGGGAACAATGAATATGTTTTGTGGCTGCAGAATCCAAAATCCATATGTTTAAATTTTAACATACCACATTACATGTCTCCTTACTATGTGCATTTAATTGACGAGCAGGCATCAAAGCATGGTGTCCCATAGTATTATCAAAAGCTGCAGAGTTCTCCTTTTGACTATTTTGCTGATGTTCTTGAAGCATACTCATCAACTGCATATATTGTTCTTGTGTCAATACAGGTGACATCTACAACACAGGATTCTCATAAATTTGAGGGGAAGGCATATGCTGATCAAAGGTCATGTTGTCACCTTGATAACCTGAATCAACCTCTTCTTGAAAACCTTCTTCATGACTTACGCAACTAACTTGTCCTCTAGGCTTATAACTATATGGATAATCATGCTTCTTGTAGTATCTTTCAAAAGTATGACCAAACATGCCACAATAAGCGCACGACGGGCATTGTAAATTGTACTGATCAAACCTCTGGCTGTCTCTCCTATAACCAACACCTCGGGACCTTTGTGCTCTAAAACTTTGCCCATCAAAAACAGGAGGATTACCATGATTCATAAGAGCAATTGGATTATTATTAAACTGTCTTTGGTTTTTCGAATATGACAGTTCTCTTTCGTATTTGACAGTCATTGCAAATGCAGTGTTGTTGTCAGGCAATGGAGTAATAAACAGAACCTAAGACTTCACAGCCTCGTTATTCCTCACTTAAACCTTTCAAAAACTTGATCACATGTTTATTCTCAACAAATTTACTGACGTTACATGGATATATATCGAAGAACATACTGGTATTAATCTAAGCACCATCAATTCTTCCTAAATTACCTTAAGTTTCTTGTAATAATTTGTCACTGACATACTTTCTTGTTTTACATAATTATATTCTTCTTTTAAATCCAAAATCATAAATGCATCAACATTACCATATCTAGTTTTCAAATCATTCCAAACATCAACAACATTATCTATCCACATGATACATTGTGCTATGGAGGGAATAACAGAGTTCAAAATCCACTACGCAATCATGTTATTAGCATTAATCCACGCAGAAAACTTATGATCATTCTCAGCAGGTTTAATCAATGAGCCATCAATGAATCCTACCTTGTTCTTTGATTCCAATGTTCTTCGAAAGGTCATGCTCTAAATGTGGTAAATGTATGCGTTGAGAAGTGGCTGAACAGGTATTAGTGATGGATTGTCACTAGGATGCAAGAGCAAAAGATCCTCAAAAGGATCAAGCATAGCATCCATGGAATTCGACGCCATTGATAAACTCTCTCAAGCAATTCGAATAAGAACTCAATCCAGAAGGAAATTACATATGAACAAATGAAATTACACCATAAGAAAATTCATGAACTGACAACTGAACGCAATGGAATGAGAGGTACACAAAAAACAGAGTTAGATAAGGAAAGAGAGAAGAGAGGGAAACTTTGTGCAAGCTGACAAACTTCTCATTCAACTGAAGGAAAATGTAAACTCTGATCATAAAGATATTACGCTCACCTATTTATACAAAAATATGCTAATATAACACGTGCGCTAAAATGTCGGGTGTGACCGCCTTCTTCTCCAGAACTCAGCTGCAACTGCTTCGACTCAACTCCTTTCTACTTGGACTTAATTTCCCTTTGACTCAACTGCATTCAACCGGTACCTTTGACTATTTCTATGACATATTTGATTTGTCACATCTTGTGTTTCGGCTATCTTAGCGCACTTCCTTCGATTGCACCTCCAGATGGTTTCAACGCTGTGCTTCTATGCTTTTGACCGGCTATGTAAGCTCAATTGATTAGCATGATCAGCAGTGTGTTCCATCACCTCGACACCTCGGCTCACCAATGATGTCTTTATGTGTATCATACTGCTGTGTACCTTCATCTCGTCATCTCGACTCGTTGTATCATTATTTTTTCATCTCATCACTTTGGTTCGTCATTGATTTTGTATACTTAGATCACTGATGACTCGTTACATCATTATTTTTTCATCTCATCACTCCCGCTCGTCATTGACTTTTTACACTTAGTTCACTACTGTGGCTTTTCAACTTCACCTTGTCACATCTACTCCACGCATCATTGAGCACATTATTGCAGGATGAGATCTCCTGCCCCACTTTTCTCTCATCTTATTCGTCACCACGCTACACGTGTCAGCAGAGATGGGTGGTGAGGTTGACTATCAGCATCTAGACTCAGGGGCGGAGGGAAGGGGGGGCCTGGGGGGGCACGTGCCCCCCCAACGTTGGTGGAAAAAGCCTATAGATAGGTAGGTGTATTTGTATTTTTGGTCATTCAGTTTAAAGTGTGTCTTTGCTTGACAAAACACTAACCTTCTGCTACGTAGTCACATAGTGTTTAGCGTTAGGCAATTCTCTGCTAAATGACTAAAATGTGTCTAAAATTTACTGAAAGTTCGGTCTCTTAAATATATTTAAAAAAATTCAAGGTTTGAAAAACTAGTAGTAGTATATATATATATATATATATATATATATATATATATATATATATATATATATATATATATATATATATACTTTTTTACATGTAAGGTAATCCTTGAAAACTAGTAGACTTTTTTTTGCATTAGTTTGCTTATGAAAATGAAAGTTTCTTTTTTTTAATTGGTTGCTAATCTTACGAATCCTGTGAGGGCTGATGCTCGATAGTTGATATATATTAATTTAAAAACAACATACGGTTATGCCACTCCATTGGGGAAGATGCTACAATTACACAGCTTTTATGATTTTATTTGGTTGCTCTAAAGTCGTTTCAAAGTTGAGAGCTACACATACCTTTAGGTTGCATTTAAATCCTTAGTGTCGGCTGTTGCTGGTGTGAAAACTATTTTATAATTTCTAGGCAACTATGTACACCGTATATGATTGGTTCATTGATTCAGCATTCAGATAGTAAACTGTAAAAGGTAATATGCTTTTCCAAATGCCCATTGTTAAACACTAGCTTTTGTGACAGTTGTTTGTTTCTAATTTTTCTGCAATGAATATCGTCAAGACTGATCTACGCAACTGGTTGGGAGGTGACGTATTATCAGATTATTTATTGTATTACTTTGAGAATGAAATTTTTAGCACCACTGAGTTATGCAACGATTTCAATCAATGTCATCTCGAAGAACCTTTTTGCATCCCTTGACAAATCCTTCTCCAAATAAAAGACATGTATTGATGTATATTACTATATTCATTTAATAATTATGATCCGCATATTGTTTGTTGTGTATTGTTTATTTTTTATGTTCATTGGTTGATAGATGTGTTTTCTTTCACGTATTTTATGTTATAATACAAAAATATGTCTAGAAGATTTTGTCGGTTTTCTCGGTCTGAAACGGTGACCGGTGGTATTCCTATTGCGAAGCCTGTCAGTGCCCCTCCAAGAAGAGATTCCTGGCTCCGCCACTGTCTAGACTCACCACCAATCTCCTGCTGTCACGTGTCACGTGGTAACGAATGGGATGAGAGGAAAACGGTGTTATTGCTCCTATTTTCAACAAATAATCCTATAAACTTGTGTTCGTGTCATGCGAAGCCGTTGCATTCGGCATCGAAGAAAGTTTTGGTCTACTGACGACAACCAGATTAATGATGGTAGCCACGAGCAATCTGTACAGCACACGTGTTGCACCCCTATACCTTCCACGTCAAGAAATAGCAACATTTTTTTCGCTGCCAAATACACGTGTCTTAACATAGCCGCTCCAACCTTTTCTAGTAAATCGCAACTCCTTCATCAACTGCCTTCAAAGTCCTTCACTTTCACAATCAATTTGCTTCTTCAACTCTCATCAATCCTTTGTTTCACGGAAGAAAAAGAACCTAACACATAAAAGGTTGAAATTTCACTACTATAAAAATAAAAATGTCTGGTGCAACAATGGCTATGGCCCCTGAGCCAAAACAGACGGCCGTTACATCACAAAAGAAGCCGCTTCCACACCGAACCGACGAGCCGGTAGCTCCAGGCGGCTTAATCGGGTCACTCCGATTAATCGAGCTCCAATTAGTGGCTTTCATAATTGTCTTCTCCGCTAGCGGTCTCGTTCCGCTTCTTGACCTTATCTTTCCAGCATTCGCTTCCGCTTACATTCTCGCACTCGCGCGCTTCGCGTTCCCTTCTCAAAGCAGAGCTTCATCGTCGCAGGAGATATTGAGTTCGGGTCGGGTTTTTCGTTTGTATGTGATTTTGGGGACGGCGGTGGGGCTTTTCTTGCCGCTGGCTTATGTTCTTGGTGGATTTGCTAGGGGAGATGATCATGCTGTGCGATCTGCTACGCCTCATCTGTTTTTGCTGTCGTTTCAGATTTTGACTGAGAATGTTATCAGTGGGCTTTCGTTGTTTTCGCCTCCGGTTAGAGCGTTTGTTCCTTTGCTTTATACTGTGAGAAGGATTTTTGTTATACTTGACTGGATGAATGATGTTTGGGTGAACAAGACGCTGCCGGCAAATGCAGGACTCCAGGTACCTAAATCCGCTATTTCTTTGTTGATTTTTTTTCCCGTTTATGGTGGTTGGTGTTGCATCCTGTGATGATGTTATTGTTACATTTTGATTGATGTTACGAAATAGACTGGATGGTTTGGTCTACCAATTAGTCCGTTTATTTGGAATCAGTGTAATTAATACGCAATAACTCTGGAGGTGCAAAAAGTCCCATCATCAAATGACTATTATGCTCTTGGTTTTTTATGATTTTGAGTCCATAGATTCGAGTGGAAACAATATCTTGCACAAATTAAAAGGTAAGCCTCTATATCGTCGCAATCTGGTCTATTTCCAAACCCTACACAATCAAACGCGGAGGCTAGTGTTCCGAAACGAGTAACAGGAGAGATTACACCAGGATCTTTCGTGTGTATGATCCTCCATAATTTTGAAGGATACATGTTCTTATTTTTTGAAATCTCTTTTCTAATTCAAATCGCAGTGGAACGTGTATTATTCTGGAATAGATGAAAAGCCTTTTTTTTAAAATTGGTCATAGGCTAAGGTTTCTTCAAGAGCAATTCAAGAGACGCCTAGTAACTACTTATCCACGATCATAAATTTGTATTTCGGATTTCGTTGTAGAAGTGTTCCAGCATGAGATCTCAAACAGAGGGGGGGCCTTCTTAATTCAGTTCGGGTTGGGGGTTTTAGGAATGCAGGGTTGGAGCTTTCTTTTTCTCTCACGTTTTCGTTTTTATGTCGTTCAGTTCCCTCTGAAGCTAACAAGCGAGGATAGGGACTTGTAACATAAAAAAGAGAAAAAGATTGGATGTTCAACGATATGGCACCATCTGCCTATATATTATCCATAGACCTGTACATGAAGAGACATGTTGCTTTGTACTTTCTATCATGTAAATCAGTTAATATAGTTCTGTGTTCATTGCGTGCCATTTCAGAAGGATTTACAAGTGCCGGATTGACCTCGCTAACATGTTCCATACCATAGATTTTATTACACGCTCATACCCAATTTCATGAGAATGTTTGGTCTGAAGCAATTTGAGGAGTTGCGGTGATTTTGGTTCGTTGATATCTCAAGTATTCTAGACGTAGTTGTGCACACAATCATAACCAGTCTGATGAGATTGTATGATCTTAAGGCATCTTTGTGTTATTTAGGCTTCCCTGTTATCTTGCTGGAGAAGAACTTTTTAATTACCTCTTTTGTTTATGTTTCCATGTCCAATAGAGTCGAGGACATCCTTTTTTGACTTTGAAGTATGATAGAATAAAGCAAAATGACTCACTAAATTGGATCTTCTTATATTGTGAAGTAGCAGTTGATCGATACAGCTTGACGCGCTTTTCATTATGGGCAACTTCTGTATGTTTCTCACACATGAGTATGGTTGCGTACATCCGACCCCCGTACCCCGCTATAGCCGAGAGCCTCTAAGTCAATAGGGTAAGGTTGTTGATGTTCCTATGTATGTGGCTGATAATCGTACTTTCTGGAATCTGTAACGCAGGATGTTGCTTGGTACTGGTTCGGGAGGGGGTTGTCGGTTGCCAACGCGGTTTACTTCTCCATCAATCTGACGTGCTTTCTGATGCCGCTGTTCCTGCCCAGGGCATTTGAATTGTATTTCAGGGAGAGGGACGAGGTGCATGGAAAGATTCAAGAAGACAGGCGTTCAGCAGCCATGAGCAAGTCTCAAGATGCAGATAAGAAGTCGGACTAGATATGTTTTTATAGAATGGTTTTGGAGTAATTTTGTTATGGAATTTGTTTTCTGTGTCCTGGTATTGAACACTCATGTTTTCGGTTCTGTTTTTTTTTTTTTTTTTTTTTTTTTTTTTTTT
>AP025053.1:31384744-31813933 GCA_036186865.1 Eustoma russellianum | reverse complement strand
TTTTTTTTTTTTTTTTTTTTTTTTTTTTTTTTTTTTGGGGCGTTCTCTTTACCGGCCAGATTGTTATTCAAAATAAAGTTTTCGTTGCAACTTTTGTTTGCCGGTTTTCAACTGTAACTTTATACTACATTGTTTCATGTCACTTATATTTCTAAAATAACCGGCATAGTACATATGTCTAACGACAAGAAATCAACCTTTGACCTATGAGATATACAGAGAGTGGTGATTGCTGTCGAAACATGGGTTCATCCTTCCACCTGTTTAGTTTTGTTTTTCTGGGTCATAGAATAAGTCTTGGATTGTTTAGTCAGTCGTAGGCATTTTCAAGATTAGCATATACTCGAATGCCTAAGTGGGTCAAGTCGCTGTGATTGCGGCAATTGAATCACTCTTCCCAAGTGGCAAACAATCTGAGACCGCCAAAATAGAAATACAACTACCTACTAGATTTTGGATCCCTTCACCCACAATCCTCTCACTCACTTCTCCACCGCACGACACGTGGTAGCAAGGAGGGATGGTGAGGCTAGATGAGGTTCACTCACATCTAGCGTCACCATCTCTTCCTGCTGCCACGTGTCCTGCGGTGGAAAAGTAGGTGAGAGGATTATGGTGGGAGGATCTCATCCCCACCTACCATGGGACATATCGAGTAATACTTGGGAAAACAGGAACTATATTCATTTGCACTTGAAAAACAGAAGATGTACATCAGAGTAACCTATCAATGTGGATGCGAAGTACTACTGGTGTCTAGTTGACATTATGGATAAGATTATGTATAAAATCATGCTTCATTGTTCGGTTAATTGTCTTTCTGTACATCTGGATCGGTGGTTGTAACTGTTCAATGTTTCCATGGACCAATTGGTTTCTCTAATACCATATGTTCGACACAGTATCTCAAAAAGCATATCGCCATTTTTATGTTGCCGTGGCTCTAAGATACACATACGTGTTTTGAATCTTTTACAGTAAGATTGTTGGCACAATCAATCATGTACCAAGACGCAGTCGTACACTGTGTGCAAATGAAACAACAAAATAAATCAAACCCGGGGCGAGTCAAGGACTCTGTCCTTAAGACGTATTGCTCCGGTATACTGTGCCCAACCGGTATGAGCAATCGTCTCCCAGGATACAACGGGTACCTGTTCAGTTGAGCGGCACTGCTAAACTTGAACTCCTTCGAACGCTTAGAGTGTCCTGACTTCTCCCGGACAGTGTGCAAGACTCACGTGCTTATGAATGCAAAATGCTTTGAGAATGCTAAGAGCTTAAGGTGTGTAAATGATTGCACCCTTAGCACTCTTTATATAGGGGAGTCGGCTGGAGGACAAGGTACCGTGACCGTTGGATCAAAACCGAAGTTTGACTTAGACCGTTAGATTAAAACCTCCTATCTAGATTAGGAAGGTTTAATCTCAGCCTTTAGATCGAAGATAGATTAACAGGTTTAAACCTGGAGCGTTGGATGGAAACCATATTCGGTTAAGCGGTTAAGACAGTTTAAATCTCGGCCGTTAGATTAAAGCTGCTTTACTCACTACCGTTAGATCATAACAGATGATCTTATCTAAAATGGAGGAGGATAGAGTTTGATTTACGTTTAAATCAAACCTGCATAAACAGAAAGAATCTGCCCGCTGTCAGACTTCGATCGATCACATCGATCGATCGAAGTGACATCGATCGATCGATGTGATCGACTGATGTCTGACTGAGTACATCATTCGATCAAATTGAGCGATCGAAGCTTCCTGATCCACTTCGATCGATGACATCGATCGATCGAAGTGACATCGATCGATCGATGTCATCGATCGATGTCCGTCAGAAGCTTTTACGCCACGTGGACACTTCCAACGTGGTATTCCTCCATACGGGTGACACGTCACCCATCCACAACATTTTCATCTACTTCGAGCATTAATTTCACATTCACACAACACATAATTGAGTGAGATCACATCCTAACATTAACTACACGTTAAGGATTCATTAAGCTCATAGTACGTTGCACAAGTCTTGCAACTTCATAACGGGCCAAGGCCCAATCTTCAATATCCAACGATGGGCCAAGCCCAACCTTAATTCTCCAACAATCCCCCACGTGAATGGAAATTAATGCAGACACTTATGCAAACTCTAAGGAGAAGTCAGACAAGAAAATATTGCATCAGAAGAGGTAGCTTCTGGCTTTGAACCTTTCTTAGTGATGTACCATCGGATCCACTCGGCTAAGTAGTGACTTGATGTCTTGAACTAGTCAGCCTTTGTTGTGAACCAAGACAATGACACTCACACAATATTTCCTTTAACACCATTTTGGTTCTCATGGTTGTGTTCGTTTTGGCCATGAACAACCTGGTTTCAGAAAGTGTTTTAGAGAAATCTTGCCACCCAGACTTTCTCACAGAAGCGGCCCCACTTCACACTTACATAGGTGATTCCTATCAAGAGTATTCTGCCATACTCCACTTGACGCATCAAGATATAGGACATCATTAAAAGCCTTGGCTTACCCTGAAATCTCTGCAGACAGTACTTTTACCAGACGGAATGAGTAAGTGCTAACTGAATCTTCATAACTTAGTTGTCCCATTGAACCAAGATTCTGGGATCTCCAGTCAACAAGGTTGGGTTACCATTACAAAGATTCATGCATTATGGGCTTCAATCCCATTCCGTTTGTCAATCTTGACATCTGATCTCTAGGCAAGCCTTTTGTAAGCGGATCCGCAAGATTCTCCATTGATTTTATATAATCTATGGAAATCACGCCATTAGAGATCAACTGTTTAATGGTATTATGTCTTCGACGTATGTGTCGTGACTTACCATTATAGATGCTGCTTTGAGCACGTCCTATAGCTGACTGACTATCACAGTGTATGCTAATAGGAGCTATCGGCTTAGGCCAACACGGAATATCTTCCAGAAAATTCCGAAGCCACTCAGCCTCTTCCCCAGCTTTGTCCAACGCTATGAATTCAGCTTCCATAGTGGACCTAGCTATGCATGTTTGTTTCGTGGATTTCCACGACACAGCAGCACCACCAACAGTGAACACGTATCCACTGGTGGACTTCGAGTCCTTACTATCTGATATCCAATTTGCATCGCAGTATCCTTCCAACACCGCTGGATATCTCGTGTAATGTAATCCAAGATTCATTGTGTATTTCAGATACCTCATCACTCTGTTAAGAGCTTTCCAATGATCATCACTTGGATTACTCGTAAATCTGCTCAACTTGTTTACCGAACAAGCTAAGTCTGGTCTTGTACAATTCGTTATGTACATCAGACTCCCGATTACCTGAGAATATTTTAGCTGGGCAACAGGTTCGCCTCGATTCTTTCTTAAGTGTATACTTAAGTCGAGCGGGGTCTTTACCGGTTTCACATCATCCATACTGAACCGTTTTAGGACAGACTCAATATAGTGTGTTTGTGACAACACTAGTCCCTCAGTCATCCTAGAAATCTTTATTCCTAGAATAACATTGGCAACTCCCATATCCTTCATATCGAAGTTTCTCGTCAACATCTTCTTTGTGTTTAAGATTATGTCCCGAGTACTTCCCATGATTAGCATGTCGTCTACATAGAGACACACTATCACATATGCATTCTATGTGCTCTTAATGTAGACACACTTGTCACACTCATTGATCCTGAAACCATTAGCTAACATAGCTTGATCAAATTTCAAGTGCCACTGCTTAGGCGCTTGTTTAAGTCCGTACAAGGACTTAACGAGTCTACAAACCTTAGACTCTTGTCCTGGAACCACAAACCCTTCGGGTTGTTCCATATAAATTTCTTCATCTAACTCACCATTCAGAAATGCAGTCTTTACATCCATCTGATGGATTTCCAAGTTATAGACTGCAGCAATTGCTACTAGCATTCTTATAGAAGTGATCCTAGTCACCGGTGAGTAGGTGTCAAAGAAGTCAAAGCCTTCCTTTTGTCGATAGCCTTTAGCTACCAACCTGGCTTTATACTTTTCAATAGACCCATCCTCTTTCAGTTTCTTCTTGAAAACCCACTTACAACCAAGTGGTTTACTTCCAGGTGGAAGGTTAACCAACTCCCAAGTGTGGTTCTGAAGAATCGAGTCTATTTCACTGTCAACTGCCTCTTTCCAGAATGGAGCCTCTGGAGTTGGCATAGCCTCAGAAAAATTCCTTGGCTCATTTTCTACCATATAGGTTAGAAAATCTGGCCCAAACGAAGTTGGCATTCTGGCACGCTTGCTTTGACGAAATTCCTCATCTCCTTGAGGAGTCGCCTCACGCAATCGCTTACCAAGTCTTGTTACTTCTTGAATTTTGTCTTTCCTCGGAAAGACATCTTCAAAGAACACTGCATTCCTTGACTCCATGACAACGTTTTCATGTATGTCAGGAATATCCGATTTGTACACCAAGAAACGATATGCACTACTGTTCGTTGCATAACCAATGAATATGCAATCAATTGTTTTAGGCCCAATTTTAACCTGTCTTGGTTTAGGTACAGCAACCTTTGCAGACACCCCCACACTTTCAAGTATTTGTAACTAGGCTTGTAGCCTTTCCAAAGCTCGAATGGGGTTTAATCCATCTTTTTAGATGGAACTCTATTTAAAATGACGTTGGCTGAGAGGATTGCTTCCCCCCACAAGTTCTGAGGTAAACCCGAACTAATCAACATAGCATTCATCATCTCTTTAAGAGTACGGTTTTTGCGTTCAGCAATACCATTCGATTGAGGTGAATATGGTGCAGTCGTTTGATGAATAATGCCATGTTCCGAACAGAATTCATTAAACGGTGTATCATATTCGCCACCTCTATCACTACGAATTGTTTTAATTCGTTTGCTAAGTTGATTCTCAACTTCATTTTTATAATCCTTGAAAGCATCAAGGGCCTCGTCTTTGCTACTTAGCAAATATACATAACAGTATCGTGTGCAATCGTCGATAAAAGTTACGAAATACTTTTTACCACCTCTTGTTTGCACAAACTTTAAGTCACACAAATCTGCGTGAATTAAATCCAACGATTCAGTGTTTCGTTCTATTGAAGGAAATGGCGCCTTTGCCATCTTCGCTTCAACACATATTTGACATTTTCCTTTGTTATTAAAGTCCAGTTTGGGCAATAAGTCAAGATTACTCATACGTTGTATTGACTTGTAATTAACATGTCCCAAACGAAAATGCCATAGACAAGAAGATTCAAGCATGTAAGCAGAAGAGGAAGCAATTTTATTAGCCTCTGCGGGCAAATCTCTTTTGGGTACAATAGTGATGACATTCAATTTAAACATCCTATTCGACAAGTACCCCTTCCCCAAATACATGCCATTTTTTGAAAGAATAACTTTATTGGATTCTAACACTAGTCTAAAACCATGCATGACTAGAAGAGATCCAGATACTAAATTCTTCCGAATATCAGGGACGTGTAGCACATTCTGCAGAGTCAGATGCTTCCCTGATGTGAGCTTCAGAACAACTTTGCCCTCGCCTTCAATCTTCGAGGAGGCCGAGTTTCCCATAAAAAGTTGTTCATTGTTCCCGGGCTGATACTCCGTGAACATCTCTCTGCTGGAGCAAACATGTCTAGTGGCGCCAGTATCAAGCCACCACTCGCGTACGTTCCCCACAGCATTACACTCTGAGACCACCGCACAGAGATTCAGGTCATTCATTGCGTCGACCAGATTTGCTTTCGCTTTATTCTGATTTTGATTCTTTTTGGGCTTCCTGCACTCACTACTTCGATGCCCTGGTTTACCGCAGTTATAACACTTACCTGTGAACTTCTTTGCAATTTCCTTGCCCTTGGAGTTCACACTCAAAGTGTTATGCTTCTTCTTGTTCTTTGCCTCAGCAACATGAGCTTTGGCTTGAACAGAAGACATGGATGGCTTTCTTTCGGAGCGACGGTTGTCCTCCTCAATCCGAAGACGGACTATCAAATCCTCCATCTTCATCTCCTTTCGCTTGTGTTTGAGATAGCTCTTGAATTCCCTCCACGAAGGAGGCAACTTCTCAATCACAGCCGCAACTAGGAAAGATTCACTGAGCGTCATGCCCTCCTCTTCCATTTCAGAAACCAACATCTGTATTTCTTCCACCTGCGAAATTACAGTTTTGGAATCTAACATTTTATAGTCGAGAAATTTCCCAACTATCAACTTTTTAGTACCCGTTTTTAGTACCCGCATCTTCTATGCGGTACTTTTTGTCCAAAGCCAACCATAATGCTTTTGCAGTTTTAAAAGTACAAAATATGCCATAGAGAGAATTATCTAGGCATCCAAGAATCAAATTTAAACAACAGAAATTTGTGTATGCCCAGGCCTCAGCACCCAATGCATTCTGCATATTCTGCTGTTGATCCTCCACAGGCTCAACCACAGGTGGATCCTCGCTGAGCATTCTGGCCAACCCCAACGCAGTGAGGTAGAACAACATCTTTTGCTGCCACCTTTTGAAGAAGCTTCCAGCAAATTTCTCCGGCTTCTCCACCTGAGCAGCAGCGGCAGCCGGATTCATTTGAGGCCCTCCAGTAGGTGCCAACGGAACCGCATTAATCTGTGGTCCGGCAGCAACATTGTTTGCCCCTTCTGGTGCGGACACGGAGTGAGCACCATTGAAGCCGTGAACAGAGTTTGAGCTCTCGTTCTCCATTCCTGTTCAGTTTGATCAAACGTAGAGATCAGAACTATCACAGGTTTAAGAATGAGTAGAAAGAGACTGCAAAACAGTACGAAACTGCCTTTGCGTAAATAAACAAAAAGGTACAGAATATAATTGAATTGAAATACGTCTTAAGGTTGTTGGCACAATCAATCCTGTACCAAGACGCAGTCGTACACTGTGTGCAAATGAAACAACAAAATAAATCAAACCCGGGGCGAGTCAAGGACTCTGTCCTTAAGACGTATTGCTCCGGTATACTGTGCCCAACCGGTATGAGCAATCGTCTCCCAGGATACAACGGGTACCTGTTCAGTTGAGCGGCACTGCTGAACTTGAACTCCTTCGAACGCTTAGAGTGTCCTGACTTCTCCCGGACAGTATGCAAGACTCACGTGCTTATGAATGCAAAATGCTTTGAGAATGCTAAGAGCTTAAGGTGTGTAAATGATTGCACCCTTAGCACTCTTTATATAGGGGAGTCGGTTGGAGGACAAGGTACCGTGACCGTTGGATCAAAACCGAAGTTTGACTTAGACCGTTAGATTAAAACCTCCTATCTAGATTAGGAAGGTTTAATCTCAGCCTTTAGATCGAAGATAGATTAACAGGTTTAAACCTGGAGCGTTGGATGGAAACCATATTCGGTTAAGCGGTTAAGACAGTTTAAATCTCGGCCGTTAGATTAAAGCTGCTTTACTCACTACCGTTAGATCATAACAGATGATCTTATCTAAAATGGAGGAGGATAGAGTTTGATTTACGTTTAAATCAAACCTGCATAAACAGAAAGAATCTGCCCGCTGTCAGACTTCGATCGATCACATCGATCGATCAAAGTGACATCGATCGATCGATGTGATCGACTGATGTCTGACTGAGTACATCATTCGATCAAATTGAGCGATCGAAGCTTCCTGATCCACTTCGATCGATGACATCGATCGATCGAAGTGACATCGATCGATCGATGTCATCGATCGATGTCCGTCAGAAGCTTTTACGCCACGTGGACACTTCCAACGTGGTATTCCTCCATACGGGTGACACGTCACCCATCCACAACATTTCCATCTACTTCGAGCATTAATTTCACATTCACACAACACATAATTGAGTGAGATCACATCCTAACATTAACTACACGTTAAGGATTCATTAAGCTCATAGTATGTTGCACAAGTCTTGCAACTTCATAACGGGCCAAGGCCCAATCTTCAATATCCAACGATGGGCCAAGCCCAACCTTAATTCTCCAACAAAGATCGCGCAGTTATAAAATTTCATAGGTGAATTTTATCAGGAGGTATGTTTTATGTATGAGTACAAGTGCTCATGGGATAGGTTTTTTTTTTTTTTTTTTTAAAGATAAAGTTAGTGCTCAAGTATAAATTCAAGTCAAGTGAGAGATATTTAACATATAAACACAGCTCCTATTTACTGTTTCCTCATTGCTGTCTTAATTTCAATCTATTAGTCTACTTACTCATCAGAAGACAAAGACACTCGCAAATTTTTAATGTAGCAAATTTCCGTCACCAATAAACTACTCAATTAAAAATTGAATCTGTATTTGTTCATATCTGCCTCAGGAATCATCTCATCGTTGGGTTGTGATTTCTTCAGTCCCACTTTTCTCACCTTTTTTGTGACCACGCGATGAGGTCACATGCATCTAGTCTCACCACCCTTTGCTGCCACGTGTCGCACGGTCACGCGTCACCGCACCTCCCTTTGCGGTGAGGGGATCATATCCCCTCATCGTTCCCTCTTCTCCAGAGCAGCCGAACACTTTTTATACGGATTATTCTTTCATTCGACTTTACTAGATCAAATATGTATAAAATTGTCATTTTTTATCGTGAGAAATGAAAGGAATCCGAACCCGTACACCTGATAAAAGACACCATAGCGTGTTCATAGAATCTTTTCTCATACTCGTTAGCTAAAGGACCGTACGTAAGTGTTTGTACTTTGCAGAAGCCTTCCTCCGAATCGTTGGCCAAAAGATCGTGTAAATAGCATGTGTGTACATAAGATTAGATCTTCTGACAGTTATACTAATAAAAGAAAATTTGAATGCACTCAAATTCTGACAAATAGGATTTAAGACGCCTTGATTTTTTTTTGATTTAAAATGATTATTGTGAAAATTTTAATCATTACGATAATTATTCCATTTTTGTGATAGTTATGGAACTATTTCATGTTAATAAATTCATAATTAAACATTTCATAGTTATCATCATAAATTTCATAATTATCAAATTTGTTTTCATGACTAGTAAAGGTGATCATAATTTTGTAATTATGCAATACAATATGATTATTTTTCATAAATGAAAATAAGTGAGTAGATACTTACTGAAAGCAATTTTCAGAATGCTTAATCTTAACAGTTATTTTTATAAACTTACTAAATAAAAAATGAATCGTATTGACTTCTTATTTCGAAAACAATTATCTTATACAAGAAAAAGAATACCATTTTTCTACATACATACATAAGAAAAGAAATATTACAAGCATTCGAACAATGGTTCATATTAAAATAGTAAAATAACCTTTATTATTATACTTAATACGATTTCATATGGTAAAACTAATAGCGGTACTTTCTTATATTTAGTTATTTAAGATCATATACCCAATATATCCTAACGACAACAAAAACTATCGTTAGAATCTATGGAAGATGAAAGTCAGTCAAACAATACCTGTAACTGTAAGATATAGAGAGTTTACTTTCAGTGAGACTTCAGCCTATATATACAATAGAACACTAATAGGAATATGCACTAGTGAAGTGATTTTATTAAATATAAATAGAAAGCTTCTGATATTAAAATATTAATAACAAGGGATATGCACAAATAATTGAAAGACAAAGATCAAAACACAAGAAATGCAAAGTCAACCTAAAGTGTATAGAGCATCTAATCCGCTAAGTATACTCTAACGTACCCCTATATCCTACATACACATCATTAACCTTAATCATCTGCCTCCATGAACTCCTATCATGGACCATGTCCTCAGAGAGATGCAACTCTAGCAAGTCATGCCTAATCTGTTCATTCCAAGTCAGTTTGAGCCTGTATTTACTCATCTTACCCTCTACAACAAAAAAAATATATATTTAGTTATTTAACACTTGAAAGGAAATTAATAAGTCAATACATAATAACACATATAGAGTCGGAAGTCTCGTTGGAAGCAAACTCTTTATTCTTTGGATGTATGTATTGTTTATCTACTCTCATTCTTTATAGACCTTAACAATAGTTTTTAATGTTGTTATGATATATTGAGTTATTGATGTACATTAGTAGAAATCACGCGGACACCTCTCGCGTGGAAACATCATCACCTCTAACCTTTTAAAGTTCGAGTGTCTCTACTCTCTCTCGGGATAGGTCCCCTCACCGCAAAGAGATGTGGTGACGCGTGACCGCACGACACGTGTTAGCAGGGGTGGTGATGATAGATGCGATTGATCTTCATCTAGCCTCACTATCTCTTCCTTGCTGTCACGTGTCGCGCGGTCACAAAAAGGGTGAGGAAATCGGGGATTAGGAGATCCCAACCCCTCTCTCCCATTCCTTGGTAACCAAGAAAAACCACAAAATCAATTCAACCGCATTTCCCCCTTATTTCCTTCTCCAAACCAATTCCCCCCAACACAAAAGTACAACCTCCATCTTAAGATATGCGGAGCAAAGGAAAAGTCCACCCCTCCCCCTCCTCCTCCTCATCATGTTCCTCTGTTTCCCTTCCTTCCCCTACCCGAAAAGATGTTCTTTCGGTGTTAAAGCTTTTACCGGCGGCGATTTTAGCCATAATTTCGGTTCTTTCTCTTGAAGACCGTGAAGTTCTTGCTTATATGATTACTAGGTCAATTAAGTCCACTAACCCTTCTTCTTGTCTTCAAGAAACCACCAAGAAAAGCTTCAAGAAATCGGCTTTCTATACTAGTTGCGTTCACAAGACTCCGTATTTCGATTGCGAATGCTTTGATTGTTACATTCGCTATTGGTTTAAGTGGGATTCTTCACCCAATCGTGAGCTTATTCATCAAGCAATTGAAGCATATGAGGAGCACTTGTATAAAGGGGAACAGTCAAGGAAATGCAAGAACAAGAATAAAGAGAAGAGGGGTCGTCGCGGAAATGGAAAAAAATTGGAACTAGAGGCGAGAAATCTGTCGCCGGAGTTTCAAGAAAACAGGGGTTTTGTGGAGCTGACGTCACCGGAAAGTGTGTTTTCTCCGGCGAAGTCTGCAGACTTGGTCTCCGAGAGAGTAGGAAGTATGAAGTTAATGTCAGAGACATCGTCCTTGAATGAAGTAGCGTCGCCGGAGACGGCGGTGGGAAAGGTGGGAGGCGGCGGAGCGAATACCCACAAGGGTTTGGCGAGAAAGGTGCTGCCGGACGTGTTGGGGTTATTAAATTCGCGGCTGTGGAATCTTTGGGGTCCGAACGCTTAAAAAAGACGAAAGAGTAAAGTTCCCACTGTTTTTTATTTTATGACATGGAGGTAAATTGAGGAAAAGGTAGAAGTGGCATTGCTGGGATGTGCATCAAAGTTTTAAATTACTCATTTTGTTCGGTGTTGCGTTGAAAAATGGTAGCTTTAGGAGGAGAATTTGGGCGGTGGGACGTCATATTCCATGGTGTTTGTGATAATGTGATTCTAAAATTCTAATGAATGGTTTACTTTTCTTGTCAATTTCAGCTTCTTGGTTGCCTGTCAAGTTTATGCTTTTAAATCACAGTTAGTTTAGATATTTGCTTCAGTTGGCTTACTAGATCGGACGATAGATCTGAGGAGACTTCATATGAGTCAAAATATGAGGCCTCTAATCACGCTACGCCGCGTGTACAAAAAGGTCCGTTGTTTACCTTTTTTCTTTTTTTAAAAAAAGGCCCTTTTGTACACGTAGCGTTGCGTGATTTGAGGTCTCATATTTTGCCTCATAGGAAGCCTCCTCAGATCTTATCCATTACTAGATGTGATATAAAATCTATCTGCTTATGCTTAAATGTAGTTCATTCCATGATCATCTTAGTGAATGGTATGTGTCAGTTGTGTGTTATTAATCTTCAATCACTTTTGTCGTTTTTCCTGTCTTAACGCCGGTTCTAAGTTCACAAAAAGGCTAAATCTGTAGTACTGGGTTCGATCGTCTCAGTGTAAAAGTAATCATATAGATGATGTAAACAAAGATCTTAACAGGTTGGTGAAATTTTACACAAATATTCACATAAGATGTTTACTGTAAATTAGGCCGAAGCGTATGGAGTGTGCGTGTCTCTCTAATCGAACCATATCTTTTGGATCAAATCTAACTTCATTACTAACTAAACTATGATTTGGATGCTAAGTAACAACGTTAAGTAAAAGTTTGTTTTATCACCGTAAGAACCACAGTAAATATTAAATAAATAACACACGTGCTACTCCCTATTTTGTTCATCGCTCCTTATTTAAAACATTTGTACTTAGTAGACAATATTACCCCTACTAAATATGGCAAATATCTTGGGAATCTATATTTTTATTTGAAATAATGGTTTTGTGCTTATGATGATAAGGTTTTGAAATTTCAATTTTCATCACCACTGAATGAATTTTATTAATATGCTTTGTTATGCATTTGCTTATGATGATGTGGTTTTAAAATTTCAAATCTCATCCGTGGTGAATGAATTTTATTAAAATGCCTCATTATCGATTTATGGAAGCTAGTAGCTAGGAAGTATAAACGGATTATCAGTCAACAAAGTATCCTTTTTTCCTGGCCATGCCATGTTAATTGAAAAGCCTAAAAACCAACGGATGAATAAGACAAATAATTCTACCTCGTCTAATAATATTCAATGTTGATGGGCCCGCTACTGGTGCAGGTCATTTCACCTCGGTTAGCCCAGCTTTGCTCATGCTTAGCCCTACTCTTGTTGAGCTCTATTCCTGTCCGGTTCAGAAGGCAAATTATCCCAGCAAGCTCCAATCAGTTTAGCCCGGTCAAAGGAATAATCAGCAGGTCAATAGGCCAGAGCAGCTCACCTCAGATCAGCTCGGCAAGTAACTAAGAGCAGGGCCTTTCAGCTCCGCTCGGCGGAGCACCGCGTAACAGTCTAAGCCATGACACCCTCACCTCGTCTCTTTGGTTGCACTGCTCAGAAAGCACCTCAGCTCAACCAGACACGCTTAAGCAGACATCTGCCAGCTAGCTACCTTGGCCATGCATTATGACGTGTGACGCCACGTGGCTACCATGTAGACTTGCGCTGCCAGCAGGGCAGCCATGTGTCATCACCATACTACTACTTGCCATGCAACGCCTGCTTCAACTCATATAAAAAAGCCATCCCTCGCCAGGGACCAAACCAAGTCAAGCCAAGGGAAGCGAAGCTAAGCTCTTCCCAGCTAAAACAACCATCTTTTCTTCAAAGCGAAATCTTATCAGGTTGCTTCGACTTTTACTTCAGACATACCTTCATAGAGTCATAATAATCACTAACTTGAGCGTCGCAGGGTTTTTCCTGGGGCAATAGCCATGAGTCCCTAATGTCGTCTTCCCTTCGTAGGTTCCAGGAAAAACAGACATCGACGGTCTAACAATGTGTTAACGACGTTATCTTTCGGATCACCTGAGTCAATACTGGTTTAGATCATAGTATCCAGTCTAATTAAATTTAAAAGATTGCTGGTCTAGTTTGCGGTGGATACCGTTATATGATAAATGTTTGATATCGTTGGGTTCCTAACTTACATTTTCATAAAGCTTCTTGAAGTTGAGACGGTGGAACTCGAGGTCACGGTATATGAAGTTTTGCACCAGAGAAAGAATAAACGACCGGCATCAGATTCCACCTCCGACTCAGAGATATTGCAACGACGTGTATAAACAATGCTCGTTAAGAAAAATGGCTCGATTTCTGTTCCAACAACAATTGCTCGAAACAGCGCCTCGTTAGCTTCAACCGTAAGAATAATGAAGCAGCAGTACGAAATAGTTATCATGTTTGAATCTGATTTCTCTCTGTTTCCACTATGTAGGCAGTGGCGAGGCACCGATGAGGATGGAGAAAAGGAGAGGGAGGATGATGAAGAGAAAGAAGATGGTGGAGAAGAGAAAGAAGTCTCCAGATTTCACTTGGAATTTTAATTCTGATCAAACGTGGAAGGACTTTACAAAATGCTTTGCTTGACAACATCTCAGTGACTTCAAACGTTTGTGAAGTTCTTCAGCTCATCAACATCCAATTCTGGGAGATGTATCAAAGGTTGACGAATTTTATAAAAAAAATGTCCCTCTGCCGATTTGTACAATATGAAGGTGTATCATCACAATTTTATTTTCCTTTTTAACAATCAACCAATCATATCCAATATACACCAACGATATCAATAGTTATTGCTAGAGTCTAGGTACCTTCATGCTAAAGGATAGAGAGTTTGCTTCTAATAAGACCCTGACTATATTTCTACATGCATAAATGACACAATAATTGGGATATATCGTGCTAATGTATTAGTGAGAGAATTTAATAAATACAAATAGAAATCTTCCGATATTAAAATAATCATAACCTTTTATATGCAAAAATAATGCAGATACAGACAACAAAAAACAAAAAAAAAGCAAAAACAAAAAACAAAAAAACGCGAAGTCAACCTAAGGTGTATAGAGTATCTAATCCCCTAAATATACTTTAAGGTGGCCGTATATCCTGTCGAAACCTTGTTATTCTTAATCCTCTGTCTCTATGAACTCCTATCATGGACCATGTCTTCAAAGAGGTGCACATCTAGTAGGTAATGTCTAATCCGCTCATTCCAAGTCAGTTGGGTCTGCCTTTACTCCTCTTCTCTCGACAATGATGCTTTCAACTGCACTGACAAACTCCGTTGTTTGGCTCCTCTTAACATGCCCAAACCATCTCAGTATCCCTTTATTATCTTATCTGATATACTAGCCACCTCTGACCTTTCCGTAAATACCTCATTTCTGATCCGGTTTAGCCTTGTATGCATACACATTCACCTCAACATCCTCATCTCTGTCACTTTCATCTTATGTGAGCATGGTCTCTTGATGACCCAGCAGTCTGTTCCATATAACATTGCCAGCCGCACTGCTACCCTATAAAATTTTCCTTCTAATTGAAAAATTCATGTCACATAGCACGCTTGAGGTCGCCCTCCACCTACACCGAACTGCTTGAACTCGGTGTGCTATATCACTATTTATGTCTCCATCATGCTGTATAAATGATCCTAGGTACTTGAACTTGCTTACGTGTGGTACCACTTGACCCTCGATGGTGAGCTGACTATTCTCAATGTCGGCTGCGCCGCTGAAGTCGCAATGCAGATATTCGGTCTTAGAGCGACTAATCGTTAGTTCGTTTCTTCCTAAAACACCTCTCCATTGCTCTAGTCTCCTACTCAGGGTATGTTTACTCTCTGCAATTAATACATATCGTCAGCAAAAAGCATACGCCACGGAACTGCCTCCTGGATCGGGTTCGACAACTCGATGATGACAAGTGCAAAAATAAATGGAATCAATGCAAACCTTTTTGTTTGTAATAAAAGAAACATTAACTTACAAAGAAAAAATTATTTAGATGATTGTTTTACCTAAGTGATCTGGGAGAACCTTTGGGATCAGAAATTACTATACATGTTTTTGAGTATTTTGTGTATGATTCAATATGTAACTATTGAGTGATGAAATATCTTACAAAAAAAAAGAAAAAGAATACTTAGATCTGAAACATCTTGCCAGCTTAATTTAAAGGAGATGTAATCTTGTCGAATTAACAAAATATTTTAAATAAGGTGTAGATAATCAAAATAGGGCACGGAAATAGACGTTTCTTATATATACCTATATAGATAATCAAAATATAAAGCGAAGGAATATATAAGAAATAGGATATTACATACATCATTCAAATACACCAAAAGAAAACCTGTAAGTTGGCGTGAATGATATGTTTTACTTTTGCAATTTGATTATCATGTGATTTAATTTCCATATACGAAAAATGGAAGGAAAAAAGAGAGGAAAGATTAGGATTTCTGTGCCCTAGAAAATTATATTTCTTTCCCGCGAAACAAATTTTTTTAGTTACCCTAAAAAGTAAAAATAACCCTAAAATAGGGTTAAACAGAAGTAATTTACTTATAATAAGTTTTATAACAGTTAATAAATAATTACAATACACATTAACCAATAATTAAAGGCCAAACCCGGGTCATGCGAGTGTTTGCGTAGGTCTTTCTTCCACGAACATTAACCGATAATTGATATAAGATATTATTATATTTTACATTACTGAATGAGTAATCACTAAAATTTAATCAGCAGTAAAATTGTCAAGGACAAGGATTCTTGTTCTCCAAGTTCTTCCGTCTCATCCCCTCTCTTCTCCCCCTTTTGTTCCTCCAGCTAACCGGCCCGTGGATTAGCGTACCCATCATCTGAGAGAAACTCGTCATCGATTTATCACACGAAAATGGCGCTAGCCCTTGGCAAAGTCACCATCCTTATTGGCGCAGGTACTGTCAGTTAACTTCACTGATTTTCATGTTTTTCTACCTGTAGACTGTCTCAGGATGTTAATTACTGTATACTAATGGTTACGATGATCTTCTTCTCTGCCGCTACTCTATTGTATTTTTCGGTGCTTCAGTTTATGGACTTTATTATGTATGAATCTAGACGGTTTTTTTTTTGTTTGCCCTAAATTTTTTCCTGGGCGATCCTGTTTAGTATGAGTGTGGCCGCGTGCTTATTGTCTAGGATGTTATTAATGTACATTGGGAAGTAAAAACACAGGGTTTTGTTTCGCCCTAATTTACATGGATATGACAGTATGGTGTGCTGTAAGTTTGTTGATTTGGTGCTGTGAATTTTAGAAGTCTTATTTATGCTATTGAATTCAATATTTCCCTGACCATTCTGGTTCCCTGTTAGTTTTTTTTTTAATGTTCTTGTGACAAATTTTAGAGTTAGCCATATCACCTAGGACATGGAAACTAAATTGTTCTGAACTTCTCTTTGGGTTGACATTAGATGCTCAAATATCCATGAAAAGGTATCTGTTCTAGCGGAAGATAATATTGTCAGGTACAGAGTGTACGTGTGCAAATGACCTAGTTTGTGGGTGGTCTATTCTTTACTTGAAAATATGCTCGTCCAGTCGCTGAAACTTGTGTGCATGGAGAAAGTATTCAAGCTGAGTGCAAGTGTTGAGTGTGTCTGCTTGTAAGTTCAACCTGTTATTTGTGTGTATATAGTGAAAAGTTTTTCTTGTCAAGTTTGAGCTTGAGCTCAAAGTCAGATAACACAAATGAGTTTATCCAGACCGAAATATAGCTTTTCTTTTCTTTTTTCCCAATCAGCTTTAACGGTTAGAAAAAAAAATCTGTTTGAGTTTGAACACATCAATTCTTTACGTAAGCTCAAATCAGTATGCTAGAGTTTGTCTTAGCTGAATTGTTTGGGACGCGTAGTATCAATTAATATGTGCTCATATAGCCTTGAGCAGTTAAGTTCCGTTGGGAAGAGAAATAGGGAAAATTGGTGAAATAAGATAAGTGAAAGGTCCATATGGATCTATGAGTAGCTTGAATCATGTTTTCAGCTTTTAAATGAGCTTGAGAGATTTGTAAATCAAGATATGCATTGTCTGGACTTTGAGGGCAGCTGATATCCCTCTCTTTAACGGTTAAAGATCATTATTGGTAAGAGAAAGCCTGATCAAGTGCCATCTGCTGCAAAGTTCCGCCCTGAAGTCCTTTGTCACTTTATCACTTGATCCATAACATATGTTGCAAACAAGGAGGGATGTCCCTTTTCATCTCATAGTTTAGCAAGTGTTGTTTGCCAGGTGATAGAGCTACAAAATTTCATGAATGTTAGGAAGAACTATCTAAGCATATACTTTTCCAAAGCCATGTGACCTTTGACAAGATCAAGCTCTTGGTTTCAAACGTTTTTTTAAAGATTAATGACTAAACGTTTTAACTTGATTTGAAAGATTCTTTTTTTAAATCAATTTTTTCTTAACCGAAAAAAAAAACTTGATTTAAAAGTCATTTGTACTTGCAACCTAATTGCATTGTTTAACTTTAGTGCAGTTGAGCATTTATCTTAAGGGATGGGGTCGTATTTAATTTGAGTATGAAAAAAATACGATTATTGTGTGTAATGCAGCTGAGAAAAATGATGCGTGTTTAGCACATGCTCCTAAAGAATCTCTCGATAACAGGAAATTGGAAAACACGGGAGAACTCAAAGAAAGGCACGAAGAACATGAAGAATATGAAGAACACAAAGAAAATTAAAGGAAAGACGAAGAACCTTATTAGACCTCTTGTATGAAAGCAGCTTTGCAACGAACCTTGTTAGACACGATGTTTATCCATGTTGAGCAACCCTCGTTTGATCAACAATCTAATCGCCAAGAATCTTGGTAGACCTTTGGAAGCTTCTTGAACAACTTGGGAATGAATTCAGATCACAATTTCAGCTCAAGAATTGATAGAATTCAAAAGACCAAAACTTGAGCAAACAAAATTCAAAAACGCACAAAGGCAAATTTTAGTGAGCAAATTCGAATTTTCTCAAATTTTATGATGAAGAGGATGATCAAAATAGTGTACAAGGGGTCTGTTCATCGGCTCCGAAACTCTTAAAAATTTAGCCAACAAGAAAAGAAATTTCCTATCTAATTAAATAACTTAAAATAAAAAAAAAGAAAAGAAAGCGACTGGAAACCCTATGTGGCCGCTGGTCCTATGGTCTAAAAAAGGGTTAATTGCACCTGGTATCCATTGTTTTCCACGAAGTTTTAAGTAGCATCCAATGTTTCATGAAACACACTTGGCATCCAGACTTATAGGGTTAATAGACACCTGGCATCCTGCAACCGGGAAAGCACCTGCTATAGGCGGTTTTTAGCAATTTTCCTTTTATTTTTCACTTTTCTCCCACTTGGGGCCCAAAATTTTCAAACCATGGTTAATTCCACTTTCTTTCAACTATCTTTCTCTTCCTCCTTTTTCGTTTTCTTCTTTCGTCTTCTCCTTCAAGCACCAAAATAGCTTATGAATTCTGGTGGGTTTTCTGTTTTTAACTTGGATTAGTAGATGTGTCCCATACGTATGCCAAATCTATTGCACCTAATTTTGGTCTAATCTGTTCCTTCTTTTGGTGTCCCTTTATGCAGAACAAGCTCCCAAACTTCCATACAAAGTAATACATACAACCACCACACCATCCACGGAGGAGCATTACATATTTGCTGCCAACCGACTTGTTTCTGGGCCTGCTCTTGCGGGATGCTACAAGATTGGTCCTGCTCTTGGAAATCTGTTAGGAATTTGAATTCGATTTTGAGGATCAAGAGTACTTCTCGTGCTATTGGGAGCTTCAAGAAAAGGATCAAGAGTACTTTTCGTGCTATTGGGCATCATCGAGAAGATTGACTGGTTGTTCGAGCTGAATCCACTTTGACCTGAGGAAGTAAAAGATGGGTGTTGTGGAGAAACAAAACAACTTACAGTCTCTGAAATGTGTCGGCGTAGTGGACTCGAGGAGGGAGAAACCGGAAGGGATGTTATCGTTCTCACGTTTTCGCTGCAGATAAGTTCAAGATATCATCAACCATCATTTGTGCCACTACAAAAGCTTAATAAGAAGTAATGAAGGTAGTTGTTAAATCAGTACCTTGGGCTCACCAAACTTCTTGAGCCATTGAAAGCAGGTCTTATACCAACATCTCCTTCAAAAGAAACACAGTTGTGGGGATGAAAAGAGCAGAGGAGAAGAAGAAAGAAGTTTGGTAAAGAGAGGAAGAAGATGAAAGGGGAAGAAGATGAAAGGGGTGGGGATGAGGTGGGGGTGTAGGTTTTTTATTGATTTTTTAATTTTTTTTATTAAACTTTTAATTTATTTTGACTTTATTATTTTATTAATTGTAAACTGTGGTTAAAGTCAGGTTAAAAGTAGGGTTAGGTCCGGTCAAAGGTCGATTTCAGCGGTCAACGGTCGTCCAGCCGGTCATCTGGATGCCAGGTGTCTATTAACCCTATAAGTCTGGATGCCAAGTGTGTTTCATGAAACATTGGATGCTACTTAAAACTTCGTGGAAAACAATGGATACCAAGTGCAATTAACTCGTCTAAAAAACACCCATTTACAATTTAAAACTAAAAAAACATGCGGACAAATTTTAGTCCGAGCCACCCTCCTCCCATGCTCTTGTTGAGTTTCTTGGACTTCAATTATATTAACCCAATGAGGACCTGAGTTTGCAAAGGCTCGATCCTTAATGACGCATGAAAAAAGAACCCGTACTCTTTGCTGATTGGCTTCAAGCACTGGCTTTCTAACTAATCATTGTTTGGGAAGGAAAGGTTGGATTTGACAAAAGAGAATGTCATTAAGCGCGTAGCTCACCCTTCAAAATAAGAGCAATTATCTTGTACTTTTAGTGAGTCATTATTTTGCTTCGCATCCCCCACCCACCCACCGCACTACTATAGAACCACTATGGTGCTGCTTGCTGCTCATTGACATCAATGTACTTCCCCCTTTATATTTTTGGAGCATCAGTGAACTTATTGTTGTTAGTTTCCCCCCTTGTTTTGCCTATCGGGCTGGTTGCCATATATCTGTCCAACAACGTAGTTTAATTTATGCATGTGCAAAAGCTTTATAACTAATTGAATTGTTTCTCAAAAGCGTGCCTTCTCCAATTATGCTCCTTTAGTTCTGTAGAAACAGAAAGTTATTGTAATGGAATGAGCTTTCTTCTTTTACACAATTTAGATACCTTCTGCAGCTTGCTGGAATTTGCACTACTCATAATTTCAGTTAACATGATTTACAACTTAATGAAAGAACCATCTCACAATTTCAGGTGTTGTTGGCTCAGTTCTAGCTAAGGAAGGACGGATGCCTACTACCTCTGATTTATTCTCCGGTGTCTTCAAGGTCGTTCTAAGTAATGAGTTAGAAGATACTATGTTTTGCCTATACTAATAATACACTTTGGACATTAGAAAATGTATGCTCTAATATTGGTTGTTTTTATTGTTTTGACATTTGTACATTTGTTGCAGAGTGTTCTGAAGAAGCTCGGATTAAATGATTCTCCTGCTCCAAATGCCAAACCAAAAAATGACGTTTGGTTGAAACAAGTGTGCAACCTGCTCATACTAAAATTATAGGAGCTTATTCCTTGTTTTGTAGCATAATAAGACTGATGTTGAACACTGACAGGTCAACAGCCTTAGGGAGGAGCTCAATTTCTATGCATCAAGTAGGCCGGTTACGATTGTGACTTCAACTAGTTCAGGTTTGCTGCTCTAAGGAGTTTCGAGCTTTAAGAGCTAGCAGCTTTATGTTTCTTGCTTATTGGATGATCCGGTCATTATTGTTGTGTCTAATCTTTAAGGCTTCTGCAAACCCTGAACTAAAATTTTCTATTGGAGAAAGCTCCTCAAAGTAAGATAATGATGGATACTTTCTTTATGCATATGTCAAGTTTCAGTTCAATTTTAGGGCTGTGTCCCTTTGTTGATGTGCTATGTTCATAAAGCATGACTTCTCTTCTTGCGGTGTATCTGTTAATGAAAAACTGAGCAACATAGTTGGTTTGGCGATGTGCAACGATGACCTGGAAGCATATTGGCTAGGCATCATGAGATTCAATAGGCTCATTTGAACAGCAGAAAGATACAGAAGAAAGCGATATGAAAAGAGATGAGCATTTCTAGAATGGAAAGGTGCTACCATTCTGACAGCTTTGGCACCGCTAACTCATGCAATGATGGGATTGGTTGAAAAAGCTTTTATCTTTTTCTACCCATTCTGAATCTCGCTTGAATGTGTTACCTTCATCACAGCCCCACCTTCTCAAGCTGGTGAAGTTGATTCTGGTTATTATTCTTCAAGAATCAAATGTTATGTTTTGAAGGTTATTGAAGGTCAAACACTGTTGAAACAGTCCATATAGTTTTACAACTCTCTTTTTATCTTCTTCATCCTTCATGATTTTGCTTTTTATGAATAATACTGTACAATGTTCCTAAATTTGAGACAAGTTTGTTGGCTTGTCATGGTTGCCGTACGTGGAAGGGACACAGGATCTTTTCATCAGTCAAAAAATTATTGATGCTGTGTCCTTCAAGAAGAGGAATAAAACGATAAATGTCTAACGATGATTTGCAATATTATAAATGTAGTACTTATTGGTTTGGAACGACATTCGTTATCAGGGGATGTGAATATCCTTATTTTGTGTGTGTGTGTGTGTGTGTGTTTTAATGTGTAAGATATTTTGTTCATATAACAACTGATATAATGATGTTTCACTGTAATATTTGGATAGCTTTTTCAGTAATCATGTCTTTTGCTTGCAAGAATAGATAGCGTCTTTTGTTGTCTGTTTAGTTAATGTTACACTGTCCAATCGGTTGTTTCTCTATGTTACCTTAATAGCCTTCCAAAAGCTCCGAGTCTGAGTCTTATCCTTTTACTGTCCTAACTTGGTGGTTGACAAATCCTTGAGGTAGTTAGGACTGACTTCATTAAAAACCACACACACATACACACACGTACACTACCGTCCTTGGTTTTTATACAGAACCATCTTTGTGTATGTTTTGAGCCTAATACTTTTCCCTTTTTGATTTACATTGTGTGCAGGCGGCCGTGTTTACTATGTTGTAGTTGTTATTATGGTGGTTGGAGGCTACCTTTGGTGGAAGGTAATATAATCGTGGCCCAGTTTCTTCCAACAGTAATCTAACCTCTTCTTGTTAATGGGATCTGTCGTATACACATCGAGACAGAACCTTGTTCCAATCAGCTTCAGAAGACCTAAAATAATTGTCAACCATTATTATACATTTTTTTAAATTCTTCTTTTGGTGTGTGTTTTGTGAGGGCGGCCTTGGAGCAACTGGTAAGATTGCTGCCACGGGTTCAAGCCGCGGAAACAGCCTCTTGCACAAAGTGTAGGGTAAGGTTGCATATATTAGATCGCAGAGCGATCCGGCCTCTCCCCGGACCCTGCGCAAACGCAGTAGCCTAGTGCAACAGGAACGCCCTTTGAAGTGTGTTTTGTGTGTGCGTGTCTGTTATGAAGAGTTGGGCTAAATTGACGCAACCTTCTCTTTGAACTTCTTTTCCATTTCTTTTGTCTACTTCTCATCTCTGTCTCACTACATGGTATATTTCAGGGTTGGAAATTACCGGATTTGATGTTCGCCACCAAAAACAGTTTATCTAAGGCATGCATTGAAGTAGAAAAAGAGCTTCAGAGTGTTCACTCTTCAATTGCGGCAAGTTATTCCTTTCTTTTAGAAGTTTTCTTGTTTGACGGGGCAGGGATGTAGGTACAACTATCCAATTAGCAGGTTTTGTGTTGTACCTATAGTATTACTGCAGATTACCAATAGAACATTGATTTTTTTAAAACAATCAGAGTTCTTTTTACTTCTTTTGATTTAGTTAGTGCTTTTTGTGTTTGACTTGGTACTGGAATTAAATTTAGTTCCTTTTTTTTTTTAAACTTCCTAGTATCCTTGCAGTGGAAATATCTTTTAGCGTATGGATATTCCTGCCTATGAATACTGTTGTTCTTCTTGACAATGGGGACCAGCGTTTGAGCAGTTGGATGCGTGAAAATTTAGATTTCTGGTGTTCTGAGAGTTAAGTGCTTGGTAAAAAGAAATCACGATTTTTTGCAATGAAGTTCCTGTCTGAGTCACCCCTGCAGCCGCACCCCGCCAACAAGAAAAAGAAAGGAGAAAGGAGGGTAGAGGGTGGTTAAGGTGAGAAGCGTACAAGACTAAATGAGATAGATGTGAAAAAGGAAAATTAAAACCTTGTAACGTACGTTGTGGTTTCGCTGAAAACTATTTGTGACCTTTGTTCCAATAAGAGGACAGTAATACTGCTAATCTATACTCTTGTTCAGGTATTAGAGATGTGCATTACGATGACCATTGTTATTCATGGACGGAAGATTCTGATTGCTTTTGCTAGGATACTAACTGTTTGTTTCGTTTAACACTGAGAAATATATGTGGGACATGATGTATGCTGAATTTGAACGATCTAGCTAAGATTTGTTCCTCAATTTCAGAACACCAAGCAGCAAGTAACTTCGCAGCTTAAAGATTTGGATAGAAAGCTGAAGGAGACTAAATTAAATTCTGAAGCTGCTCACAGAGAATTGGTTGGTGTAAAGCACTGTGTGAAAGCCTTGTTTCTTACTTTCTATTTTATAACATATTTTATTTTTTTTTGGATTAGTGTACTTTGAAGAGTCTTCTTCATGACGGGGACATGAAATCAACTAATGCTAGAGTTGAATCAGTTCTTGAAGAGATAAAAAAACTGGTAATTGCACAAGCCGTTTCCCTCTTTTTTCTCTTCCTCTTTTGGTTCTTTCTTTTTTTTTTTTTTTGGGGGGGGGGGGGGGGGTTGTAAAAGCTGTACAGTAGTATAAAAGCTTTACAACGTCAATATTCTTTTCATTTGCAGGAGTCTGCAGTTGAAAAGTTCGAAGGAAAACAGGTTTGTTCATGTAACCTACGCAGTTTACTTGTGTTACTTTTCCAATATAGTAATCACTGGCATGACTAATTACGATACTTATGCAGAAAATACTATTTGTTGGGATAAGGGCATTGCTTGATTTTGTTAAAGGTCATGAAGAACGTAGAAGACTTAATCAAATGGAGGCAAGTGCTTTGCAGCCTTTTCTGCCTGCTGTTTTACTTTCTGTTTTGTCTTACCAAAGTTCCATATGGATTGTGTAGACTGGTGCATCAAGCCGGTTGCGATCTGCTATTGGATTACCGCAGCCTACTCCTTCAAGGGTATGCTTTTAACTTACGAGTATTGCCAGTAGCTGGTTTATTGAAATACAGTGTAGATGTATACATGTATACAATAAATATACATTTACTTATAGGTATACACATGTAAAATACACACACGTATACTATAGCTTTAACATTAGTATAAAGTTAGAATAAACAATAGATATCATTGTCTTAGTGATAAGCAGCAATGTTAGCCGTTGGCCTATTTGTAGCCGTTGGTAGTGTCCCATCCCATGTGTGACTTTGCACATTTTCTAGCCATTAGAAGCTCATGTGTTGCTCCATTATATAAGGAGTCTCATTTGTACATTTAAACTAAGTTTGAATAATATTATTTCATAATGAATGAGACTGTAGCTAAAATATATGCTGCAGTCAAATAAATGTACACTAAACAAGATAACATCTCCGAGCTTTATAAAATTGAAGCTCAACTTCATGAAATAAAGCAAGACAACTTGACTGTAAACAAGTATTATACTCAGTTGACAAGAGCTTAACAACAAATTGATGTGTTTGAAGTACATCAATAGTTATGCACTATAGATTCTAAGTTGTATATTTCAATCAGTGAACAAAACGTGTATTCAGGTTTCTGACTGTCTTACATCTAGATTATAATAATGCTAGGAGCAGTATCCTTGATATTAAAATCACATCCAAGTCTTAAAGCTGTTTTTGTTGATATTAAGCATGAAGAAAGTAAAAAAAAAAAAGTGATGACGGGTACTGTCAATCCCAACTTAACAACGGAGACATCTGCCTTTGTTACTGAAAAGGTAGGTTTACACGATGTACAATCAAGTTTGAAGTTTGGGACCAAGTATGTTAACATAGGCTGATATTAAAGAAGGTTAGTAGGACTGCAACTCTGCAGGATGATAACTTAGTAAGATGCTCGACGGAAAAATCAATTTGAGTCATGTAAATTTTGGATCATGACCGCACTTTCACGTGATACCTAACTGCATGCCGGAGAAGGGTAAAGGTCTAAGAAATTCATGATATGGTTTGCTTAGGGCATTTCTGTCTGATTGGCTGGCTGTATACCTTTTTTCAGCATACTTAATGAATATTGTTCAAAAGTTTTGGTCTTGCTCTTGTCTAAAGGGAAAGATTCGTAGTTTATGTTAGCCTTTTATGTAACTTTTACAGGCTGGATCGGTGCCTTCTAATTTATTATTGGAACCTTCATCACCATCTGCCTCTACTCCGAATGGACAGGTATTTAATCCTAGTAGTGTGGTTTTGTGTCGAGATAAACTTGCTGTTTTGCTAGTTGTTCAACACACACACACACACACACACAAACACTTAGTGGAGTTTCATATAAAGATGACAGTGTTGAGAATTTTAGCTGATTATCTCTGCAACGGAAGAGGGATGATTTCCTGGGGCACTTTGTTCGTTCTTAGCATTGAGGTGAGTTTTGTGGGTAAAAGTGTATTTTCATATCCAGATAACTGTGTCATGACAATTTTGACATTTTATCTGTCATGCATGTGTGAAAGAGGGAACAGAAAGGAACTTCTTGGGCCTCTTAATGTAGCTTTTTGTCCAGATACTTTGGTCTGTGACGTGGATGAAATTTGTGGCATGGCTTTTTAGAAGCTAAGGATGTTTTTGCACAGGGTGTATTTTTCCCAGTATGCTTGAATATACTGTACATCTTTCCTTTGTGTGTTTACTGGCATGTGGCTGAACTCCTGGAATTAGCGTTCATGATTCCCTCTCCCCCAAACCCCTGCCCTCTTTATTATTTTCTCCGCCTCCCTTTTTGCCTTCCCAAACAGCTGATGCATGCCTTTCCCCTTACTGAACGCAGCAAAAGCAGGGCGCTAGCTTAGACACAGGCCTGAAGGTATCCTATTTTTCTTTTTCTTCTGAAGTTTTTGCTTTTTGCTTGTTTTGCTGTATAATGCGCTGATGATATTCTTGTAAAAGTTTGATCTAGCAACAAATGAAAGCAAAGCTTCAACCGAGAGCAGACCTCAAGTTTCAAGTGAAATTGGTGGATCAAGTGAATCTGGACCCTCAGGTTTCGGTCTATTAGGTGGACAATCTCTGGGTTCGGTGGTTACAAGGAGCCGCAGTCTAAAGCTGGCTTTCAATTATTAGATTGTGATGCATGAAAATAGAAGTACATATGATGTCTTTTGGACATGAGAGTTGGGCAGTACGTAGGGTATGATGTCTTTGGGAGCATTTCTCACTGATGTGAGACCTGGCAATGATTATGGTCTCTGAATTTTGTAGAGCCTGCGGCAGTTCAATGGGGATTAATTTTTATGATATCAGGTCTGGCTTAACTAATTAGGGCTGTAATGGACAATCCTGGTACTTGCCGATAGGGAAAAGCCAACAATAATGAGTCTCTCTCTCTCTCTCTCTCTCTTCCCCCCCCCCCCCCCCCCCCGTTCCTATTTTATTTTTTTCAAAATTTTTGCACTTGAAAGTAACTTTGTGCTTTTTGTTCCGGTTAACTTGGCTGTGGCTACCATCGAGAGTGACCAAAAAGAGCACACAAATTGTTCTACTATACATACTGGAATTGGTTAAAAAGCAGCAGTTTTAAACAGTAAATCTATCTCTCCCCCCCCCCCCCCCAACCCCTTCCAGAAACAATTCACTTCTAACATGGGTTGTGTTGTACGTATATTGCATGTGGATACAATATGTTAGGCTGATTTGACTAACATTGGTGTAGGTCAAGACAATCTGATAACTAATAATTGTTGAACTATAATAAGTTTTCGGGGTACGGTAAGACGTTGCTGATTTGCTGGTTATCTTATAGAATACTTATCTAGTCTTCATCGTCGTCATTGAAGTAATGAAGTCATAAGTCTTATTATTATTGAAGCAAATAATTTCGTATTTTATTTGGCGAAAGAGTCTCTTAGGCAATAGTGACGTGGGACGTGACTGTAGATCTCTTTGACTTACCGTGTAACAGTTTTTTTTTTTTTTTTTTGTGAATTTTTGCATGCTGCACGCATATTTTTTAGTAGTTCGGATCTGCTTTTATGAGATATTGGTGATATCCCTGATACAAAGCATAAACCGAGCTTGGTTTAAGTTTTGAAGCCGTGGTAGCAAGAGATCTAAACTGATTTTTGAGCCACTTGAATTTTAAAATATGATGTAATGTTATAAGGGCAAAATTTAAGATACATAAAAGAGCATGGTTAGTTATTTCTTAATTAATCAAATATATAAAATATATATGATATTTTGGTAACTATTAATCGCTAGTTCTTTGCTTAACATTTTATCTTTATACGACATCAACATATTTATCATACTAAACCACAAGTTTGTGTTTTTTTGTTTGATAATTTTGGAGTAACATAACACTTTTCCGGTAAAAGGTGTGTTGGAAAAAGAATTTTGTAAGAGTTATCTTGATATCCCCTTCCAGACTAGCTGCATAGGGTGGAAACACTGTTGACCCATGGAATGATCTGATAGGCTAACAGACCAGTCCGTCGGTTGTTTTTTCGGTGTCAATGGGTTCCTTGTGCTTTCCCTATGCTATGACAAACTTCTACTAGTGACCGTTGGGAACTTGATTTACATATCTACACATCTTGTAAGACCAGGAGTGGTAGAGATCCTTACTGGTTAGTGTTCAACTTTTTAAATTGATGATGTGTAGGAACATCTTGGAACCTAACGGTGAGGCCATCTCCAATGGGTGCACCAAAACACCCATTTGGTGCAAAAAACCTCTCCAACCAAGCACCAAAGTGAACACCAAATAGGTGAAAATGAATAGTGTTGCACCAAATAGGTGTAACACTATTCATTGCACCAAATCACTATTCATTCACCATATCACCACTTTAATTACCTTAATAAAATTTTAATTTCATTAATTTTGCTAGTTTCGTTATAAGAATTTTAATTTTGTTAATTTCGTTATAAGGAAAAAAAATTCATTAATTTCAAGAAAAAATTATATAATAAAAAATAAAAATAAATAAGATTCATAACTAATAATTTAGAACAAAGTTACGTTAGTAAATTTATATGAATGTTAAATTTGTGTTAAATTATTTATAATAATGAATTAAAAATAGAATGATAGAAGAATCTTTAAGGAATATTCTTATTTGGTGTTGGATTTGGTGTTTGTGGTCGGAATACTTTTTACTTTTTTTGCACCAAATAGGTGATTTGCTGTAAAATTTGGTGTTTTGGGTTAGAGATTGCCCTGAGAAAATGTGAAAAGTAGTTGGACCATCGTAAAAAGACAAATAGGCACGACGTGTTATGCCACGCTATATTCAAGTCTTAAATGGAGGTCTGGAGGGGCCCTTTTTTGGGGTTCAGATTGCCTCACCGCATGCGTCAATGCACGATACGTGGCAGCAGTGGGGGTGGTGAGGCTGGATGAGGTTACCTTCATCCAGCCTCACCACCCTCCCACTGTTGCCACGTGTCGCATGATGGAGAGTGCGGTGACTCATTGTGCGGTGAGAGGATCCCATCCGCTCTCTTTGCAGTCAGATGGTTTCCTTTTTGCAAAGATTTAATGGCGTAAAGGCCCCATTTGAGACAAATTATTCCTGCTAGCGGACCGTTAGGTACCTGATTTACATCCCTATACTATCTTCTGGGCTGGGTGTGGCAGAGACCCATACTGGTTAGAGTTCAATTTTTTTAGAAAGTTAAATTATTATTACTTTCTCTAACATAGAGAAAGTTAACTTTAACAGCCTTTAGAAAAGATATGTCACGCTACACACCTTACCTGGCAGCATTTCGACGGGAATGGAACATGAGACCCACAGCATACTCCTTTTCTTTATTATTTTTTTTCTTTTTTCTGGATTTTTTTAAACACAAGGAGTACATTATATCAATGGGAACGTGTGACGTAATTAGAAGAGCCAATTACTAAGTAATAAATAAAAATTTTGAATTACGTCTAGTTCATAGTTCGTATATACTTTGAAACAAAAAAAAAACAAATGATGGGTCCAATCGAAATTCCTCTTATGGCACCCAAAAAATCTAATCTACAAAGGCTCGGGTTGAACATCAATTTTTGCATGAAATCTGCAGAGGTAGCACGGGTTAGGATCACAGGTTTGTGTTTTCCAGGTGTGTTTTGACACTGAAGTCGGTCTCTATCATAACGATAACAAAATCTATTCTAACGACAACAAAACTATCGTTAGGGCCTGGAGAGGGTGAGATGCAGACAAGCAATACCTCCATCACAATGGATACAAAGTTTGTTTTCACTAAGACCCTCAGCTCTATATATACCTGCATAGATGACACGATAATAAAAATCTGGTATGCTAATAATATAACACTGAATGAATTTAGTAACCATAAATAGAATGCCTCTATAATATGTCTTATGCTCAAGTAAAATGGAAGGTTCATAAAAATAGAAAAGATCTAGTCTAAAATCTCTCTTTAAAGACACATATATATTAAAGTGCGAAATGTCTCTTATTAGATAAATCTATTACATATTTACAGGAGAAAAGACATTCACATCATTGTCTTCAATCCTATAGAATCGACCATTCTCCTCAGGCTGCTTTCCTATAAATTGCTGTTTAGAATCATTAAACTATGCAATTTAATTAATAATCGTCAAATGGCAAATTTATTTCTCTAACATACAACAATAGTGCTCAAACATTTTTTTTATTAGATGAAGTCAACCATATAGTTCATATTTAATTAAGGAGCGATCTATAAAATATTTTTCGAAGGGATACGATCAACAATATTATAAGACAAATATATTATATAAAAATATTAATGCAACTTACATCCAATTAATGATACAATAATACCATACTTCAAAATACAAACCAAATCACTATCTAGGAGCCTAAAAGTAAGGCTAAAAGTGAGGTCTCCAATCACGCGTCGTCACGTGTACAAAATCAATTTTTTTTTTATAAAAAAAATTGCATCACCCTCTTGTTTTTGTACACGTGTCGACGCGTGATTGGAGGCCTCACTTTTAGGATCTCAACCTGTCGGGGTGAGATCTGAGGAGGTTGGAAAGGAGGCAAAATATGAGGCCTCCAATCACGTCCCGCCACGTGTAAAAAACATTGTCATTGGTCCCACCACATTCAATTTTTTTTTAAAAAAAAAGACAATTTTTTTACACATGGCGGGACGTGATTGGAGGCCTCATATTTTGCCTCCTTTCCAACCTCCTCTGATCTCACCCGCATCCTGTATTGATGGGCCTGTCGCTTTTATCATATCCATCTCCTGACACTTCCAGCTTTTGCAGGCTCCCCTACCCTAATTTCTCTTCCTACTTATTTTCTTCCTCTTTTTCTTTTTTATTATTTTGCAAATCCTTTGGAGGATGTTCTTTTCAATTATCTCTTTAAATTAAATAATTAGTTTTTTTTTTATTTTTTTAATTTATAATACCTATATAAAGAAAGTGTCATATAATTAAGATTGAATCTAAGACCTTTTATATTAGAACCTCGATGTAATCATTCAGTAATTTAAATAATTGGTTAAGCAGCCATAACTCTAGATTAGCAGGTTACTTGATCCAGTTGAAAACAAACGCCAAACACATTTGCCAATGGGAAGTAATCTTACAAGTCAACTTGCTGTCTTAATCATACTATACCTAATTTATATGGGTGAATCGGGATAGGATCCACTAATCGCAAGAGGGTGCGGTGACGCGTGACCGCGCGACACGTGGCACCAAAGGGGGTGGTGAGGCTAGATGCAGGTGACCCTCATCTAGCCTCACCACCCTCTCTTGCTGCTACGTGTCGCGTGGTCACAAAGGGGTGAGGAGATCCCAACCCGGATGAATCTGCTAATGTTGATAGGTGAATGAAGATAATAACGTGATCGCCATAAGATGTTGTGTAGTCTTAAAAAAGGATCTGTTGATTAAAGATTCACCAAATAAACTCTCTTTACAAGCCACTTCGGAGCTTGCATTTAGACTCACGTTATCTGTTGATTATCTGTTACCCAGCCTCATACCTCCCTACTATCGTGTGTCATACGATCTTTTGTCATCATTCTTTTACGATGAAGGAATTCGAACCGCTTATATTCCATGAGACAATGGCGGGATATGTTCAGATTAATCCGTGAATCTGATCTTTAAGTTTGATGGGGTAGCAGGTTTGGCAGTAAGTATTTAACTGTTGGTAAGTTGATAAGCGTTATGGGACCGTTTCATGATGAGTTTGCATGTTGACTAGTTAGCTTTGAGTTTATCAGATCGAGTTCGATGAGATGGCATGTTACTTTTGGGTTTGTGATGCCAGATGAGTTTGATATGATACGTATGAAAAATAAACCCAAACATACAAAAACATGTTTGTGTTTGGGTTCATTACGGGTGTGTTTCGGTTTGGGTTCGTATTAGTTTTACATGTCGTGCTAGAGTAATGTTAATTTTCTATTGAACAATGGCTATCACGACCAATACCTCTTGATGCGGTAGCATTCATCCGAAACTCTTGCATCCATCCGAAACTCAATGAACAATCTTTTTCTCTTATTATTATATAATTCTAAAGGGACTTTCATCAGGTAACCTTTACAAATTTGACTGAGTTTGAATTCAAGAAAAGTGCATTAAAAGAGGCAAAGCTAACAGGACAATTTCCACCACGAGTGACAAACAAATAAGAAAATAATTAAAAAAATTAAAACATTATAAAACGAAAAGTACCCACCTTTCCCGGCCCATTCTGCGTACTTTTGTGCCTCCTTTGCTCTTAGTTCAATAACATTGAAAGCTACAAAACACACGCCCTGTCCTTATCTGTGGTCTTTCTTTTAAACTTGATTAATTTAGTAGTTAAACACTGTGTTTATAATTAAAAATTCACGTAAAGCAAGTCTTTTAGCTTAATTAGGAAAGACATGAGATGGCGCACTTGGCCGTCCCGCTTTTCAATTGAAAGTCCACTCTCCCTCTGCTTGTATTCTGGTCAATATTTTGGCCTCTAGGTTTTACCAAAAACAGGTGGTTACTTTAACAGAGATTGTGCCCATTTTAGGGGGTTTGGATTTTCTTACCCCCACTTTCCTCACCCCCTTTGTGACCGCGCGACACGTGGTAGTAAGGGGATGGTGAGGCTAGATGCGGGTCACCTGCATCTAACCTCACCACCCCCTCTTGCTGTCACGTGTCGCGCGGTCACGCGTCACCGCATCCCCTTGCGGTGGGGAGATCCTATCCCCATTTTAAGCACTATCTAATGTTAATTAGCATGTGTTTAATAGTGTACTAATATTTGGTGGCAAAATGCCATACCTTACCCTGGAGGGCTCCCACCATTCCATCTACAAGGAGCATTGTGAAGGATGCAAATCATGAGCTCAGCGACCTCTTGTGATGGTGAGGACTTTATGTAAGGACCCACACAAGGTGTGCCTATGTAAACTAGGCCTTCAGTCTTAGCAGCATTAAAACACTCACATTATGCGTGTCATTGAAATCAAACTTTGAACCTCTTGATCTAACCCGAGTACCAATATTTAATTTGATAGGATAATAACCCATCTTTTTCCGTCCCAAAAATATTGGCCTAATTTGCATTTTTGATTGTCACAAAAATATTGTTACTTTGCAATAACATCTAAAGTTCCTATAACACCCTTGTTAATACTATTATAATTAATGGAGCGGACATAGTGTGCTCTAAAATAATTGTATGATACATCAATTTTAACAAAACATTGTTTTAAATGATGTCTCATAAAATAGTGTGCCATGACAACTATTGAGATGAAACCAACAATAGTTTATCTTGATATTAGAGAATCTATGAGAAATATTTTTTTCACTTAGATGACATCCAAGTAATCGATTTCAGTAAAGATATAAGATATAAGACTGAAGTGAGAGTTTTATGTAATTACTTCGCTATAAGAATGTTAAGAGACACATTTTGAGTAAAAATATTAAATGTTCTAAAATACACAAAATATAGTTTAAAATAAAAACATGAAAAAGAAATAAAACATAGTTAAAATGTAATATGTATATTCATGATTCCACATAGTGAAAAATGCTTGACCGTGTCGATCCCACCTAATACAAAAAAAAAATTGAGTCTTGTTGTTCACTTGTAGTATTCCTTTTGTGATACTTGAGTATTATAATTGAAGTTTCAATAAGACATTAACTATCTCAACATATATACACACACGCACACATATGTATGTATATGTATATATGTGTGTGTGTATGTATATGTATATATATATATATATAGTCTATTAATTTATATGCTTTCATGATAACTTGAATGAGATACACACCAGCATTAATTACCTTTATGTGTGGGAATTTATGATAAGTATTCTTTTTGTGATATTTCAGCATCATAATTGAAGTTTCAATAAGACATTTTGATGGGTCCAAACAAGTGTGAAACGAAGAAGAGAAAAAATGGAAGACTTCTTTGTTTGGTTGGTAGCATACCAACTTTGACGAATACAAAGTAGCCATCAAATGAATAGTAAAACACATGTTTTATTCATCTTTTATTGCCTATAAATAGGCATGTTTAGTAGATGAAAAATCACACCAAAAACACAAGCAAGAAGCATTTCAAGAGCTTCTTGAGAGAAAAGTGAGTGAAAGAAAATCGAGAGAGAAAAAGAGAGTTGGGAGATTATACCAATCCGGTATAAGAAAATATTGAGTGTTTCAATTCTCTTGTATTTCTCAAGTTTAAGTCTAAACTTGAGTTGTCTCTTGTATTTCTATTATTTCGAATAGTGGAAGTTGTTCTCACTGCCCGTGGTTTTTTTCCTCCATAGAGAGAGGGTTTCCACGTAAATCTTGGTGTTTATTTTATCTATCTTGCTGTCATACTCGAAGATTCTAGTGAGTAGTAAATTACTATTCACGGTTTTATTCCGCTTAGAACCGGGTCGTTATTCCCAACAAGTGGTATCAGAGCGAGGTTATTCGGTTCTTGATTTTCTTGATATGGCAGAGATGAAATTCAATGTGGCAAAATTCAACAGAGATGATGGTTTTTCCACATGGCAGAAAAGGATGAAGGATTACCTTATACAACAAGGTGTTCACAAAGTTCTTTATGGCAAAGAGAAAAAGCCAGAAGCCATGAAAGATGATGATTGGCAAGACATGGATGATAAAGCCGCAAGTGCAATCCGCTTGCACTTGTCTGACGAAGTTTTGAACAATGTAGACGGAAACGACTCAGCTATGGAGATTTGGACAAAGCTAGAAAGCTTGTATATGTCTAAAACGATGACAAATAAATTGTATCTTAAGAAGCAGCTCTACACACTCCAAATGAGCGAAGGTACAAATTTTTTGTCTCATCTGAATGATTTCAATGGCATCATATCCCAGATGGCGAGTCTTGGTGTTACTATAGAGGACGAAGATAAGGCAATCATGCTCTTGAGTTCACTTCCACCCTCATTCAATGATTTGACGACCACTTTACTTCATGGTAAAGAAACAATCACATTGAAAGAGGTCACATCATCTTTGTTGCTGCATATTAAGATGATGCAACCAGAGAAGCAAGGACATGCTCTTCTTACACAAAAAAGAGGAAGGAGCCGAAATAGAAACTTCAACAGTCATGATAAATCAAAAGATTATGACAAGTCCAGAGGTCGTTCCAAATCGAGAAGTGGAGTGAATTGTTGGAACTGTGGTAAGAATGGCCACCTCAAGAGGAATTGCAGATCTTTGAAGCAAGACAAAGATCGAGGTCAAAAGCAGGTGGGAGATAACACAGCAGCAATAGCTTCAAGCAGTGACGAAGAGACAACATTGGTTTGTCACCAAAATGAATGTTGTCATGTCTCAGACATAGACCTTGAATGGATCGTGGATACAGGTGCTTCGTATCATTGTGCTGTTAGCAAGGAGTATTTTTCCACAAACAAAGCTGGAGACTTTGATGTATTGAAGATGAGAAATAAAAGCACCTCACTGATCGAGGGAATGGGTGATATCACTGTGGAAACTTCACTTGGTTGCACATTTACATTATGAAATGTGCGACATGTTCCAGATATGAGATTCAATCTTTTATCTGCAAGTGCACTGGACAAGGAAGGTTATGAGCATTTCTTTGGTAATGCGACATGGAAACTTACCATAGGTTCTCTGGTGGTAGCAAAAGGGAAGCTATGTTGTAATTTGTACAAGACACACTTTAAGGTGTGTGAAAGTCAAATAAATACAGTAGAAGACGGCGATTCCCCAAACGTGTGACACAGACGTTTGGGACACATTGGGCAGAAAGGGTTGCAGTTACTGGCAAAGCAATCCTTGATACCGTTAGATAAAGATAAGTCACTAGACCCATGTGATTACTGCTTATTTGGAAAACATCACCGTGTATCTTTTCAGAAAAACTCCAAGATAAAAGAAAATAAATTGGAGTTGGTTCACTCTGACGTGTGTGGTCCCATTGAGGTAGAATCTCTAGGTGGAAACAAATACTTTGTTACTTTCATTGATGATTCTTCTAGAAAAACATGGATCTACTTGATAAAAAATAAAAGCCAAGTATTTCAATGTTTTCAAAAGTTTCATGCAATGGTGGAAAGAGGGACTGGAGAAAAGTTGAAATGCCTTCGTACTGACAATGGCGGCGAGTACATATCAATAGAATTTGAAGAGTACTGCACAAAACATGGTATACGACATGAGAAGACGGTTCCTGGTACTCCACAACATAACGGAGTTGCAGAACGGATGAATAGAACCATTGTAGAAAAAGTGCGATGCATGCTCAAAATGGCTAAATTGTCTAAGTCATTTTGGGGGGAGACTGTCAATACAGCTGTCTACTTGATTAACCGATCACCTTCGGTTCCACTAAACTTTGATATTCCAGAAGCAATATGGAGTGGAAGAGAGGTAAGCTACGCTCACCTAAAAGTATTTGGATGTAAAGCCTTCATGCATGTTCCAAGAGACCAGAGATCAAAATTGGATGATAAAACTGTTCATTGTATCTTTGTGGGATACGGAAATGAGGAATACAACTTTAGACTATGAGATCCAGAAAAGAAGAAAATTGTCAGAAGTAGAGATATCGTGTTCCAAGAACACGAAATGTTCAAAGATGCAGAAAAGAAGTCTACTACAGAAAATGTTACAGAGGTAACATTTGTTCCTTCATTGAACAATGACACAAATGGAGGAAATATAGAAGAAACTGAAACAAGTGATGATTCTGGTGGTGTTGAGCAAGGGGAGCAAACCCCTGATTCTCTTGAATTGGAAGATGTGGATCCTCAACCGAGAAGGTCTGTCAGAGAACGTGCACCTTCTACCAGGTATCCTAGTTCTCAATACATTCTTATAACAGATGATAGAAAATCAGAAGGCTTGACACTCAAAGGCAAAGAAGACATAGTCTGCAAATTGAAAAAGAGTTCGTACGGATTCAAGCGAGCTGGAATGGACTCACAATGAGAGTCGGAGTATGCCCCTAGTTTGGAGGGGGAGATTTGATGGGTCCAAACAAATGTGAAACAAAGAAGAGGAAAAATAGAAGACTTCTTTGTTTGGTTGGTAGCATACCAACTTTGACAAATACAAAGTAGCCATCAAAGGAATAGTAAAACACATGTTTTATTCATCTTTTATTGCCTATAAATAGGCATGTTTAGTAGATGGAAAATCACACCAAAAACACAAGCAAGAAGCATTTCAAGAGCTTCTTGAGAGAGAAGTGAGTGAAAGAAAATAGAGAGAGAGGAAAAGAGAGTTGAGAGATTATACCAATCCGGTATAAGAAAATATTGAGTGTTTCAATTCTCTTGTATTTCTCAAGTTTAAGTCTAAACTTGAGTTGTCTCTTGTATTCCCATTATTTCGAATAGTGGAAGTTGTTCTCACTGCCCGTTGTTTTTTTCCTCCATAGAGAGAGGGTTTCCACGTAAATCTTGGTGTCTATTTTATCTATCTTGCTGTCATACTCGAAGATTCTAGTGAGTAGTAAATTACTATTCACGGTTTTATTCCGCTTAGAACCGGGTCGTTATTCTCAACACATTTTCCGTCTCAAAAATACACACACACACACACACACACATATATACAAACACGCGTACTTTGGTTATGGAGAACCGCTTGTTAGCTAACACTTGCTAATGACGTGCTTATCCTTTGTGGCTTTCTTACAATTGGATAGAAGCAACACTTTTGGCATGTCCTTTTATAGAATGACTTTTATCCTTTAGTTTATTAATAATACTTATATTCGCCTCAATAATCATTTTTGTTTTATTTTTATACACTCACCTCAATAATTCCATTAAGAAACGTGTGCTTTTCAAATCCAGATGTTTGAATTTTGGATGGATGTGAAGGTCGGCATCTTCGTTTACTTTTTGCAATTTCCCATTTTTGCATGCATGTTTTTATATGTTTTCCATTATACAGTATGTTTTGGACTTTCTGTAGGTTTTTATTTTTAAAGGAATTAAAAAAACTGTAAATAAATGATTTTCAAATAGAGAAAAAGCATTGTAAAACATATTAGAAAATCGTATAGCATCCTTTTTGTTTTCTTTGTTTGAAGGAATTTTATATTCATCGGTCCTCTCTTACTTTCAGTATATTGAATTAGTAAAATATTCTTAATTACTCATTTACTATAAAACTTAATAAACACTTTTCTCCTTTTTTTTTCTGGCGTCCAGTCCTTTGCTTTTCTAATCACGTATGCCATTAGATTGTTTAAAATGTTAAAGTGTTTGGATTACACATCGTACTTAGTGTGACAGATAAGATAAAAAAGGAAAGATTGAGATGACTTGAACATGTCAAGAGAAGACAGACAGCGGTATCTGTCACAACAATTGAAAGCCTCACCGCAATAGGGAAAATGAGTAAAGGCAGGCCCAAACTGACGTGAGATGAGCAGATTAGGCATGACTTACTAGAGTTGCAACTCTTTGAGGACATGATCCAGGATAAGAGTTCATGGAGACAGATGATTAAGGTTAAGGAGGGGCAGACATGATATAGGGACACCTTAGAGCATACTTAGAAGATTACATAGTATTTACATTTTAGGTTGACTTTACACTTTTTTGTTTCGTTCTTTGTCTTTCAGCTATTTGTGTATATCTACTGTTATGGCTATTTTAATATCAGAAATTGCTATTTATGTTTAATAAAATCCCTTCATTAGTACATATTCCTATTATTCTGCTATTTATGCAGGTACATACAGAGCCGGGGTTCTCACTAGAAGCAAACTCTCTATCCCTTGGGATAGATGTATGGTTTGCTTGTCTCTTACCCTTCCCAGATCCTAATGATAGCTTTTGCTGTCGTAGGAATATACTGAGTCTGATTGTTGTTGTCGTACACTAATTTAAGTTTTAAAGTAAAATGATAGTGCAATAAAATATGGAAACATGATATCCAATGCAATGTTGACCCATTGCTGAAATTTGTCCTAATCCTTGTGAGACTTCCCCATGTTCTGTTGGTACATAAATGCCTATGTTAAGACAGTTTAACATTCTTATTACGCGCTTGAATATTTAATTTCTATTTTATCCGTGTAAGTTTTTAAATAACGACAAATATGAATTGTATCAGTTATCATTGTAGCCTGAATTTTGTCACATGTAATACAAAAATTTAATTTGCATTGAAACCCTTAAAGTGATCATATTATATTCCATCACAGTCTCTTCGAACATCTGAAACTAGCAACACAATGGAATATCTAAACCAAAGCAATAAACATAAACAACTCCAATTATTATATAGCAATGGCACATTTTGGAGTTTTCTTACCATATTACCATGGACACAATGCAATATTGTAATTAAAAAAACAAATAAAGAACTCCAATTATATATCAATGGCACATTTTTGGGGCAACGGAAAAATATAATAGTTTAGGAAAATTTATTTTTATAACGGGTTTTTATGTAAACTCATAAATATACTAGGCGGTTTTGACAGAACCATATAGTAAAATACATAGCGGTTTTGATATAATAACCATGTGCTAATTAGACTTTTGGCATTCGGCGATTCTGTCAAAACCACATTATGTTTTTTAATTTTTCAGTTTAATTTTACAGTTGTGTGTGTAAACACATAATTTTTATAGAAACGTAAAATTTTCTCAGTGCATAATTTGTTTGATAATATATTAAGATAAAATGACAAGTTAGTATTTGTGTGTATTTTTTACGGGAGTGTTTATTAAAAAATATATTCTAATTTTTAAGGTAAAGCGGAACAAAAACAAATATAACCGGAATAAAATAACATAAAATAATGACGAATAAGAATTGTATAAAAGTGTGTCTATATACAAAATGTTATACGCATAATACAAATACAAGATACGCCTAAGAGGTTCCCATTGGTAAAAACAATGTCTCTTACGTATAGACGAACGCTGACAACTACAATATGCCAAGTGGTCATAGATCGTTTGTAGCTGCGACAATGGCTGCGACTACGGTGGCTGCATATCGGGCTATGACTGCGATGACAACATATCGAGCTCTTGAGATGTAATCGTTGTATGAGTCTCTGCCAGCTCTATGTCTCGCTTTAGATCTATGGCAACCGGGTCATCATCGGGAGCAGAAAAAGGAGATAATTGAAAATGTCAATGTCATCATCCTCACCAAATGCATGTCTGCTACCAACGGCTGGTGTTAGAAATGATGTGTCGTGCTGCAACCATCCTCCTACATGTGCATGTCCTGATGGAACAACTGGCTGTGACCCTCCAGCATCTCCAGCATACATGTGTACAAATGACGGACCCAGCAACTGAGACACGACAAAGTACGGATAATATGCATCCGCAGTCTGCTTGGTGGCCTCTACTCGAGGTCTCTACAGCAGAAGATGTCCAAGACCCTCCTCCCTGAGCCCCTCCGATGCAATCTTTATGCCAATTTCATCTCCGATTGATGCCGCATTACAGTAAATCCAAGCAAGACGGTGTGCCTAAAAATCAAATATTAAAAAAATTAGTACATATCTAAATTACAATAACACAATTAAATGAAATAAAAGATGTATACATCCTAGCCGTATGAGACTAGATGTGGAACCATAGAAACCGTAGTCGTCTACGTGCCCCGCACAAGGACGACCAAGAGTCAAGAGTATCCGGATGCTGTACCATGACATGTATGGTGAGTCAGCTGTTAGTACGCTTGGCTAGGGCATAGCCATATCGATCCGGTGTGTTTGGTCGTCCCACTGTCATAAGAATATGACGTGCGCCTGCGTATAATTGACGTTCCCCGCCCTCCTCGCCATCTGATGGATGGCAACCACCGTATCGGCGACCCTGGATGGCACCTCCTGTGTTAGCCCAAATTGCCTCATAACTATGTAGGGTATGTGATGTTCAACAATGTGCCATAACAACAGTGACATATGAGCAATTCACATATGCTCTTCTTGGGTGCACACTGATGTCAAGCTCGCAATTACGTATGGACTGTAAGGCATCCACATAAAATCAGCCTCTGCTATACTGTTAAGCAGAACGCGTATAGTATCCACCGTGTGACAGAGAACCTACGGCAGCTGAGGTCATTAAGCCACCATGCTACACGGGGCACACCAATCATCATCACTAGACTCCCGATGTGACAAGGACGGAAGATAACAAACCTATCTCATATCCAGAACTGCAACAACTGTAATGGTCTCGTAACCTGAGCCCCTCCACCATTTTTGTATGAGAATCCTCGCATATGTTATGATATAAGGACGACACTAGGCCATGAATATCTACGTGTGACAGTGAAGTCCCCAAGTTTGTAGAGGTAGATCAGCTGACATGAGGAGTTCTTTCGATCAGATAACACACTCGATAGCAAGGAAAAGACGTGCGACCTAGCCTCTGCTGAATCTGTTCATCCGGCGGGTTTTCTGGTAGGATCGTCTCGGTAAACCACTTATGAACTTCTTCCTCATAATACGGTTGCCTGTAATATCAGGATATCCGAAGTCTATTTAAGGCATTCGGTGCACAGCTAGCGCCACTGTGCTGATGGTATAGGGGCTTCCGGTCAGTAACGGCATCACCGTAGATGCGATGGCCCAACAACACAGCTACATCATGAAACGTGACTGTAGCCTTGCCTAAAGGTAGAAAAGAGTATGTATACTATCACCATCTCTCCATAAATTCAAAGTATGATCTATCTTAACATTAACACACTACAATAATTCTCATAGCTCCACATCCTCTATGATCGCCCCTGCATTTATCGGGGACCTCCGGATCTCTGTAAAAGAATACTATCTTAATGGTATCTAACGTATTGTATTACTGTCACTCCTAAGATGGAAGGTCCTATACTTCCCATGGAGCGTTAACAAATCCCCGCTCTCTGGCCTCAACTCGCCAACAACAACTCTACCACTGTTTATAATTAAACCTAAATGCATTATAAAAAATAACAATAATTGAATACGAACATAAATTCAATAATGAAACAAAAAACGAACATACGTACGTTCATGCAATCAAAACAAGTAAATAAAAATACTTAAATAATACTATAACTACATTCATGCTATCTAAACAACTAAATAATACTAATTAAATATTAACATGCGTTCATGCATAAGTAAATAAAAATACTTAATGATACTATATGTATGTTCATGCTATTGAAACAACTAAATAAGACTAATTAAATATAAATATACGTTCATGCAATAGAAAACGAGTAAATAATTGAATGTCGTTAAATAAATAACAATAAATAAATTATAATAAATAAATAACTCACAAGATAAGAGAGAAAATTCGAGGAGATCTTCAAGTATGTTATGGGTGTCCATAGATCCGGTAGAACTTCGTTGCTTTGTAGAATTAAGAAGAAGAAAAAAAGTTGAAGTGAAAAATGAGGCCTATTTATAGGCAACCACGATATGAATATGGCGGTTCTGTCAAAATCACCGTGCGTTAAACGGTTTTTACATAATCGCCGAACACCAAAAATAAAATTGACACATGGCGGTTCTGGCAAAACTGCCATGTGTTTTACTATGCGATTCAGTCAAAATCGTCTAGTACACTTCTGTGTTTATATATAAAACCGTTATAAAAGTGGGTTACTAATAAAACTAATATATATATTTTCACTTTTCCCCAACATTTTGACCAAGGGTTATTAGCTCACACACTAACATTTTGACTTAGTGTTATTTCTCTCTCACACACAATAACACAATTACACAGTCACTGAAGCTAGCTAGGCCTAGCTATCTTTTGCCAGTTTCCAATTATATATTTATATAAATTTAGACTTCTATAATGGAGTCGTTGTCAGAGAATGAATGGCTGAGAGGACCAAATCAGTCTCTACTATAGCAGGAATTGTCTGCAAGTCTTCTGACTCAGCTCCATCCTCTTTACCATTCACTTTTGAAGATCAGAAGCTGAATTATTAGCTCCCATTTGTTCTCAATGATCAACCTCCAAGTTTAAAGCTTTCTCACATGTCTCTTACCCCCACCTCTATTTTAGTACTCCCCAGCTTCAGTTTTAGTCGCTGTGAACTTTGTGAGGTATTGCTTAAGCTTCCTCTTAGTCTCTTATACGCTTCTTGAACTTTTTTTTCTGAAGGGTTGAATAAAAATTTGTTCTTTGTGTGTATATGTATATATGGTGCGAGTGTTATCTACTTAATAAGTCGACAGTGCTTTCTATTGGGACGGTGGCTCAAAAGCAATGGAGATTTTAGTGCTTTCCTAATGGAAGTATTTTTTTTCCCCACTACGTTATATAAATGAACTTAGTTTGTGAAAGTGATGATGTGATTGATTTTTTTATTAGCATGTTGCTTTGCCCTATGCAATTATGAGAAAAAAATATACATATTACCATAAAAATTTATTCTTTTACTGTTTTGATTGGTTACAGTTGAGTTTCTCTTACAAGAACTGTGACTTGTGAGGGTGATATCATGGTCTTGTTTCCCATCTCTGTAATTGGTCATGATAGGGCTGCGCTATTTATATCTAGCACATGGTATGTAGATGTTTTTCACGTTTTGGCAGTATACTTGGCATGAGGTGGGAGACATTTCCTTTTAGAACAACCATATGGAAGACTGCTAAGCATCTTGAATGATGTTGTCCCTACAAAATGTCATCTTTTTTACCTTCCTGCCCTTCCCTCATTACTTTTTAAGCTCTAGAATGGCCCTATTGGTTTTGTTGCTACGTTTGGCTTGTTTCTTTTGAGTTGTTTGGTTGGTGGAGAGTTGTTGCTACTTGGGGGAATTTGGGATGGTGAAGCATATAAATTTCCTTTCAAGGCCCCAACTCCATTCTGGCAGCGTGACATGTGAACTTTCAGAGCTACTCCTTATTGCCAGGTTTTTCTCCCTAATAGTTTCTGCAAGAAAGAATGACAAACTTTTCTTTTAATAGCTTTAGAATTTGGAAGTTAGCACTTCCTTTGAAGGGTTTGTTGCCTGATGTATCACGGAATTTGGGACAAGGAGATGATGGGTGGGGGGGACCCTACTTAAACTTTTCTTTATTGCATTTCCTATTTGTGAAGTCTGGAAGTGTCTTCTATGTGATTGGTAATGATTGGTTTTCATCGACGTCTACATACCTGTTCAAATGAAGCTTGAATTGAGATATGTATTGGGTTATGTTCTTTAGATATTTTCCAATTAATAAACTTGTATTGTGATTGTTTAATAGATATGAAGTTTTCATGTGTATTTGTGAATGTCGCATTTCTAATGATCTCGAGTGCTCTAATTTGATGTACTAGGTGCTAATAATCAAAAGAAATCCAAGCTGAAGCAGTTTGAGTGTTCATTTCAGAAGGTCTTGTATTGATGAGAGTTTCCTTGAAGTTTGGCTGCACGTAGGAAAGGTATTAGGCATTATCCAGGTATTACTGAGCACTTGAGGAAAGGAGCTGGTATAGGAAGCAGAAGGAATTAGGAAGGATTAATTTAGCATAAGGAATTATTGGGAAAGGGCTGTCGGAATATTCACTATTGAGCATCAAAGAATCTTATTGATGGAATCTTCATTCTTGCCTGGATCATCAAAGAGGGCAAAGGCACCAGGAAGTATGTCTCTAAATGTTCGCTGTTTGGTTGATGGATGTAATGCAGACCTTACTCTATGCAGAGACTATCATCGTCGCCATAAAGTTTGTGAATCTCACTCCAAATCACCAAAGGTTACGATTGGGGGCAAAGAGCAGCGTTTTTGTCAACAGTGCAGCAGGTAAAGTTTTGATTTTAATTGATAGTTAAACTATAGACTTTTGGTACAAGTGTTTCAACTAATTTTAGCTTATGCATGTTACTAATTGCCAATATTGCAGTGGACATCATCTATCTGGCAATATTGTTAGGTCCTTTTTCTTTCCCTTTCTTTTTATCTGGCTTTCCGGCTTTGTAATTTGGGTTCAGGTAATCACAAAAACAAGTAGATATTTGAGGAACTTTTTGGGGTGTATGCTTTGGATAGGAGATCTTGAACTTCTGCTGAGCATTTATTGTGTTCATGTGGATAATGCTTTATAAAGGGACATGAATTTAATGTTTATTCACAACTTTCATGGAAAATTGAAGAAAGGTTTCAAGAATTACTGAGTAGAAGGAACCTTAGATGAGAATATGTATGGCATTCATAGCAGCATTCCGCAGCTGCATTATGCAGCTCAAATGGGTGACTTATAAAAGTTCTCGATACGTATGTGTCGGTTAATGCATCTGGTTACACTACTTGTCCATTTAACGAAGTTCAAGGCACAGAACATAAACGCTTACTTCTCTAGAAGACAGACCTTGGTAAGTATAAAAAGCAGCTGGTGTAAGATGGAAAGTTATAGTGATGTTTATGTCATGTAAGTTATCTGAAAGTGAATCCTTCTCTTATTTTTTCATTTGCCAAAGTGTAGTTATTCAATTTGGTTCAACTTCATCCTCTTTTGGCATATGAGAGGTATGCCTGTGCATCTACATCTCTCTGGAAATGACGTGGTTAGATAATGATGTGATGACATACTATCTCTGGAATCTGGATGCCATGATGTGATTTGGGTATGCAGAAGTTCAGTAGACAGTCAATCTGTGAAGCTGGAAATTGTTTTACTGCAGTAAATAGGCATTTCTGTTCTTTTTTTTTGTATATCTTTTCTGTTCTTCTAACTGAGGAAGTGCTTTATATGGATCTACGTAGATTTCAGTTACCTTAATGCTATCCAATTTTTAGTAAGGTTTTACTACATGCATCTGCTGCGAAGGTAGGAGTTTGAATGCTTTATTTGCAACAACTGGTAAGGTTGCTGCTTTGTGACCTTAAGGTCACGGGTTCGACCGCAGAAACAGCCTGTTGCACTAAGTGTAGGGTAAGGCTGCGTACATCAGATCGTTAAGCGATTCAGCCCCTTCCCAGACCATGTGCAAGTGCATGAGCCTAATGCACCCGGAACATCCTCAGACAATCCCTCGACTTCTTTTCTTAGTGGAAAGTTATGATGTTTTGGCAACAATAGTCCATGCTTGAAATTACGACATTGTGAAGTTACTCTGTGATGTATGGTACACCCCCACTTCCCCTCACCATGCCACAAAAAAAGAAAGAGACTGCATGATTTGAGTTTGGTTGCTTCATCTGGTGAAGAAACTAGAGCTGGCTCCAACCAATGCCTCCGGCATTTGGTGTGTGTCTATGTAGTACTTAATTATTTTTATCTCATTACAGCGGCAGTCAGTTTACCAAATCAACTGTGGAAATTTTTTTTGTATTCTGCTTGTGGGGATCTTGTGAAGATTCTAAATCCTTCTTACATTGAATCTTTTATTATGTTTTTGTTGTTGTTGTTGTTGTTTATTTTTTTAATTACACATGATCTTTAATGTCGAATGTGATAACTTGATCCGGATTCACATCCTTCACTCTTCTCACTAGCGCATACTTTCTATAGGTTTCATTCACTGGCAGAATTTGATGAAGTAAAACGAAGCTGCCGCAAGCGTCTCGATGGCCACAACAGAAGGAGAAGGAAACCTCAGCCTGAGCTTTCAAGAAGTCCTGATTTGCTTTTGTCTAATCAGCAAGGTATGTATTTTTCACTTAAATTCCCTTTTGGAGGAAGGTTACAGCACAGTCAAAATTGTGTCTTTAGTCTGTCGGATGAATGCTATATCATTTGATCTAACATAATCTGACGGCTTTCGTACTGAACACGCTATAATCCATCAAAGACTGTTGGACTTTCCCCTTGTAGCATTTGTCATGTTCAATCTATGAAATTACAAGCACATCAAGAAGTTTCATGTATTGTCTGTTCACAGGCACAAGGGTTCTACCGTTGAGTAGTCCCCAAATATATTCTACTGCTGTTATTAGCTCCTCATGGACTTCCATGATCAAACCACAGAATGATTTTGTCCTCTACGATAACCGTTCAAACTTAAATTCATCAAACACTTACCCTGAATCTCCTTCAGTTCAAGGCCACAAAGGAGGAAACCACATTCAGTTCATGCAAAACACTGAATCTTCGGTCTGTCAACCACTTCTTGAATGGGATACCAGATGTGGACATACCAATAGTAGTCAAAACATATTCTCAAGTGTGGTCAATCAAGTCACACATTCTGATAGTGCTCTCTCTCTTCTGTCATCTCGGAATGCGCCCACTAGGGAAGTTGGTTTTAACAACTCATTGGTGCAACCTGACTCTATGTCATCGCACTCGCGGACAGAACCTCTTGTTCACCCTTCACAGTTTGGCAGTCCAGGTCAGTTTCTTTTCACTCAGGAAGTGGGAACCCGTTCTGCAGTTTCAGAGGTAGATTCACAGGCCAGCAGCAATGCCACTTGCTTGTTTCAGGAGATGTTCCAAAATGGGCCTGATGAGTCTTCCACAAGTGTACCTCATCAAACACTCACATTCCTCTGGGAGTAGCTTTATCATTTCAAAGGTGCTACAGATATTCCAAGGATGCAATGGTGCATATGTTTGTCAGTCGAGGTATTGAGCCATTGCCAAAGATTAGTTTCCGCAGCTCTGTCACCTGACACATGTGTTCTTAATGTGGTCCTTTGTTAGCAAGTTTTCATGATTGTGTTGGAAATTGTAATTAGTGGTAATCTTTGGCAGTCTCTAGTATAATTCTGGGTTCCCAGACTGTGATAACTTCTGGGGTCTATGATTCCATGGTTCCTCTTTAGCATTCAATGGTTGAATTTATTTGTTTGGTTGTGTTTGTGAGTAGAGTGGTTTCAGACATACAGTGGGCTTGATCAACTTGACAAACATGTGCATGTCATTTGCTGAAGGCAAATTAAAGTTAAAACTGGTAATGTGGGTGGAACCACACTAGAAATCACCTTAATTTTTCTAATGAATCTTGCTCGAGTTAGAGAGGTAATTAAGGTATGTGCAACATTCATGTAGAAGGTAGAAATAGATTATGACGTAGCTATCTAAGTTTTTTTTTTTTTTAAAATCCCAATACTAAGGCCTCTTTCTTTGGAAATATGGATATGTCACAGTCCTTGAGGCCTTTTTTTGCGCCAAGGATTCAACACATTTTCTAATCCCTTAGGAGTATCATGTCGTTTGTGAATCTTTGATTTAAAAGCACACTGACAGTGATTTTGTTAAGGCGTTGGCAATGCCCTAGGCTCTCACATTTGTGGGCTCGGGAATGGGCCGAATCGCTTTTATCCTGCAATTTATGTAAAAGGTTGTATTCGCGGCTCAAACCGTGATTTCGTGTCTAAGTTAAAAGATGAGTTAGAGCATGAAGTTGAGTCGTTGACATCTCCCTTCATAAAAATTTTTGTTACCGGATTTGTCATTCGTGGTGGTTTTCCGTACATATGTATATGGAAATTTTCAAGTATTGCTGGTGCAACATCCTCATAAGATCTTTGGATGGAAATGCGTACATGTTACGTATTGTAGAGTTTGAGGAATCAGAAGTTGCATACCCACGGATGGGATCTCCTCACCGCGCTCCCCACAACGCGACACCCTCATCTAGCCTCAACAACCTTTCTTACTGCCACGTGTCGCGCAGTAACATACGCGGTGAGGGAAGATGGGCGAGGAGATTTGAACCCGCACACCCATCTCCCATCCTGAGAAAGTTATCCTCTCCCTTTGCAGGGCTGCCGGTGGAACACATCCCTCGATTTACATCTCACCTGGCTAAGGGGCCTCTGGTACAGGTGGGGGCAGAACCCACTCCCTCATCAAAGAGAAAGTTATCCTCTTCCGCCTGACAGAAATCTCCCATCACATCATGAAAGCGGCAAGTTCTAATCTCACCACCCGAAGTTCTCCCAACAGCAATTACAAGATTGCTGTCCACGCCTTTAAATACTCAATCGCCACAATCCTTAGGCTCTTTTGTTGTAGATTTACTTACAAATCCTTCACCAATTCGGCCAAATAAATTCAGCCACTCAGTGTATAGCCATACAAAGAAAGCATGATTTCAATTGCTCTTATAGGTGCATATAACTATATCCAATTATGTCTTGCATTCTTGCAGAACAAATCATTTCCATTTCCAATGAAGTGAAGGACACATACTTTATTGACTTTGGAATATGATGAAATAAAGCAAAATGATTCACTAAATTGGATGCACTTTTTATATTATGGGGTAGGAGTTGATCGACACCTTGACGCATCATTATGGGTCATCAGGAAACAACCTCTGTGTGTTTGTAACACATGGGTATGATTGCGTACATCCAACCCTACGTACCTTGTCATAGGCGGAAGCTTCTAAGATAAGGGGTTAATGTTGTTGTATTCTTGCACAACAAATCGAGAAGTTGCTACTGCAATCTCTCCCCACCGACTTGAACTTGTTCTGTTTCTTGCAAGAAGACCTGCAACTACAGCAATGACAAGAGGAAGATCTTTGCAAGTTTTCACAATCAACTTCCCAATTTTGAAAAATTGGAGGCGCAATTCCCTTTTCCAAATTCCTTCGAATTCAGCAACTTCCAACTGACATCATGGGATAGTGCCTGAAGATCATGAAGGCTAATTTTGGCATCCAAGGCAAATTGAAGTTCCCGAGTCGTCGTGAAAACAACTCTACTTTTGCTTTTGTCATATGGGAATGAGCTTTTTACCGTGTCCCAATCTTTTATATTCCATATGTCATCAACTACAATGACATATATTTGCCCACTCAGACACCTCCAAAGATGTTGAGCTAAATCATCTACCGTCATACAGTCGATTTCCTCCTTTTTGGATTTGCTAATGCCATATAAAATGTCCATAAAAAACTTCCTTTTTGTTAAGAACTTGAGAGACACTAACTGATTTGATGGACCTCCGTACCATTATTGATTGAGTCAAGGCATGATCATAGAACTGACCAGGCTTCGAAGGTCCTCTTGAACTGCATCGAGAACGATTTGGTCGATCAAAAGATAAGGCAACAAAAAACTTGGCGAATCAATTGCTTTATGAGGACCTCTATGGAATCATTTGGATAATACAGTCCGCAGAGGACGTCATTATATTGGTTCTGCCAAGCATCATTTATGTTATAATATTTGATCTTTACCTGATAATATCTTTTCTCTGGAGACACGTGACAAAATAAGGTACATCCAGAATCACTACGTGGATATATTCTTTAGATGTGTCTCCAAAACCTCTTTTGTAACAGAAATAATATCCCACCAACAATAAATATATGACGCGTGTAACAATAGCAGTATCTCGGGTTATATTTGGTAGACTTTTCAACAAGACTCAAATACATTTTGTCTTACCAGACATGTCCGATATTGCATTTTTAAAAGGATATGTCTTCCTCCAGATAATTGATTCTACTCTCTATTACAATTTTACTCTTACACTTGGATTTTTCTTTCAACCTTTGCTAATTTAAACATCGGAGGATTCTCGGAAAAGACAACCCCGACCATCCTAACTCTGTTTTCTTCCTCGCAGAGGCTGGATAAGTCATTTTTTTTGGTGATTGTGTTTTCGGGTTTATCTCCTTTCTAAGTACTAGAAGAGACTTGGCCCATCTAAAGTGCGAATATGTAAATAAATACTACAATGGAGCTTCAGATATTATGGTTTATCGTATGAACTTAAATATTATCATAAATCAGAGTTGTTAAGATCAAAAAATTAAGAAAATCAGAGATTTTAAAATCGAAAAAATCATTAAAAAAACGACAGAAAATCTCAGAAAAATCATAAAAAATTTCTTTTTTTTTTTGGTTTTTCCTAAACACTCTGTCGTGGTCAAATTTTTGTTAAGTTGAGGAGAATCATGCTTCGTTAGTGCTTTGACATTCAAATCAAACAGCAAAGGAATTGCTCTACTTATTCTTTTCTTGAACGCTTGAATCCTTACTAGGACATATGATCTGTGTCGGCGAACTGCCAAGCATGATGCTGCTGGTGTTCCGGAGACGGAAGGGGATAGAGAACTAGTCAATGTCTACGAAGGGTAATTTGGACCATTCATTAATAATAAAAATTATAAAGAATGTATAAGAATATAGAAAACGAAAGCCGTTTTATAACAAATATGTGTGTGTCTATAAATTATGTGTGTTATTTGTTCAGGGCTAGCCCAAAAATACAATAACGGTCATGTCTTAGGAGTTTAATTGTTTAAGAATAAGAAAATTTTCACACTAGAGATTGGCATGAGGCTTGTCTCAGTGGGATGAAACCTTCTCCTCATGTCTTCTTCACTTAATTCTTTGACGGATGCTAAACAACATAGTATAATTAAGAAACATAAATCAGAATCTTATTGTATATGAACACCTTTCGGTTTATGTATTTTTTTAATTATACTATGTAGTTGAATATAGTGTTATGAAACGTAGTATATGAACCGGGGGGGGGGGGGGGGGTTCTCAAGATTTTAGAATATTTGCTTAGGCTTTAGGTTTGGACTGATTACTTGATTTGGATTTTTACTGAATTAGACAGTAACTTTCTTTTGGATTTTTGTTGTTGCAGTGAATATGATTGGTTTCCCAGGCGCCATTAGTGAAGGGCGACACGTGCCCCAAAATACTAAATGACGTTTTTGATGCATTAGGCTGCCATATTTGCATATGGTCTAGGTAGAATGTGTTAAAGAATCGAGCCAAACCGAACACTATGTTTTCGAATTCGTTTAGCTAAACGAACTGTTTGGCTCGGTTCGTATATCTAAATTAACTTTAAAATTGGTTCGAGTTCGATTCGATAACCTTATAACTGTTTCAACGAGCCGAAAGCTCATTTAACTAAACGAACTCAAATACCTGTTCGAATTTGGTTTGTTAACAAATAATTACCGAACGAATACGAACCGAACACGAACCAAACTCGAACAGTTCGTCGTTCAACAGCCCTAAACGTAGGGTCGAATTGATTTGCGATTTGATGTACGAAGCTTTATCCAACAATTCGTATAGAAGGCTGTTTCCGCGGCTCGAATCTATGACATCAAGACCACGAAACAGGCTTGCGAGAAGAACCAAGTAGAACCAGTATGTTCCCCAACATGTAAGAAGCTTTGTGGGCCTTCAGCAGGGGCCCAGTGCTTTGACCAGATCGGTTTTCCAGGCCCAACATGTGCATGCTCGTTTACAGCACCTGACTGCATAAATGCGAGCCGAAAACCTTGTTAATTTGATTCCAATATTTGATTCCAAATGCAACATTTCTTAACCGTATTTAATCAATATTATTTTGTATTTTCAATATGACTTATAATAAAGGAACCGCTAAATTGTACATATTGTTTCACTGTTCTATCGCTTTTATTTCTCACATTGATTTTAGCCAATAGTCCAATAAAATCTTTTTTTTTTCATTTATTGGATCATATCATTATCGAAATAACTTTCACATTTCTCTAAACAATCGGGATACAAATGCTTCAATCATCTTGCACTCTTTATAAATTTATTTTACTTTGTGGAGACAAGGATGTCTTTGAATTGACAAGAAAGTTACCTTCGAGCCATTTAGTTGATACACGGGTTGTAAACGTAGTTTTGTGGATCTGAAAAATATAAAATGTATGAGAAATGAATATTTGCTAAACAAATAAAAAGTAAATGTTTGCTAAATAAAGAAAATATCTAGCATATTAAATAACCTTACACGATGATGGCAAAATAGTATGGTCTTTCTTTACTTGCAACTAAACATATATTAAATAACTTTACACGACGACGGCACAATACTATGGTCTTTCTTTACTTGCAAGTGAACATAAAGATGATCTCTAGACGTGGAAAAGGGCCTTTTAGTTCTTTTAATTTAGCTTATCGGCTTGTCACTCCAACTGTGCCAGATTGCATATGAAGCTGATGATCAAGACATTAGACTTTTATGATGATGAGACCAGAATTGCTCACCGGGTGGATCAGAGATGACCCGAGTTGTATGCCGTTAATCTTCTGTCCAAATCCGTCAATGGAACCTGAGAAGGAAGAGAAACGTTAGATGTCCCAGGACGCTGCCCCGGAAAAACCCTCCGATGCTTAAGTCAGTTATGGGTGTTTTGAGTAGGCAATTTATGCTGGAATAAGGTTTAGATGAAACCTGTAATCATATCTCGCTGAGTATTTGGCTCTTTATGTATTGGTCGAGATGGAGTTTATAGACGAGAGCTCCATAAGTTGTTCCAATAGTTGGATCCTCTTCCTCGTCTGGAGAGAGGGATATTTATACCTAGGATTGAGGAGGTCTGACCCCCTGCCCGATTGATGGGATGGTGATGTGTCCGAGATGGCGGTCTAGTCCACTACAGAGCCGTAGTATGATGGGATAAGTGCCTGAGACCATAGCTGTGTCAGTGGCTGACTCTATGATGTGTGAGTCGGCTTGCAATGATGACCTTGTACTGAGCCAATCAATGCTTGCCACCTGGAAAGTATTCTGGTGAATTGCCTTGGTGGGTCCCAAACGACAGTTGATAATATTCTCTTCTGATCTTGTCTGATTTTAGAATGCAGTGCTAGTATGAAGCCGAGGCCGAAGTCAATCCGAGGCCGAGATGAATAAATATGAAAGTTGTGCACTGTTGATTCCTTTATTTGTCGAGGTTGACCAAAAGAAGCTGCTTTGACTGAGGCATTGCCGAGCGGAGGTGCAATATGTAAAAATATCCTTACGAGATGACTTCATTCCCAACCAGTCCTGGTCATGTTAAACAAGTGCCGACCTGACTCAGCCATGCGGCCGAGCTGACCAAAGATTATAGTTGATTTTGCCTTAACCATTTTAATAGGTTTGTCTTGGCTAAAGTGCAAGAGGGCCGAGCAGAAGTGCATCCCTGTCGAGCTACAAGAGTTGTCTCAGACCTTAATTTGTCGTTGACTGTTTGTTGACTGACTGAATATTTTTTGGCTCATCATATGATAAATTTGATGTTCCACATATCCTTGTATTTGAGCTTGGCAAATGAACCCTGTATTTTTTTTAAATTAAATGAAAAAAGCAAATTGATTTCCATAGTATCGTTATTTCATCAATTGACCGTCACCCCTGTTTAATGTGACGGCAATGTCTAGCACAGCGTCAGAGACAACATGAAACCAACATACAACTTGAAGAGAGCACAGAATTCAAAGTATATAATAAGTTACAAAATCCACATGGTAGTTTTTACTCCTACTTTAGAATGAGTGAATGAAAATTGTGTTAGTATCCTACTTAGCCGTCCATATGATTTAGAGAGAATGAAAACCTTGGAAGGTCATATTTTGATTTTAAGGACTCCTAAGTCTCAAAGAACCTCGTGGAAGATGTAAATCAAGTTATTCGTCGGTTTTTTAAGTAAGAGGTCCAAAACTTGATATTCACAAGGTTTTTGAGCATAACTCCGATAAGGTATGAAGAGATGACGGCAGGTCCAAACACCCAAACGGCCTACTTTCAAGTTCTACCTGCTGCCTTTGGTTTGCATCTATAAATAGGAGCTTCTCGTTTTGTTTGAGAACATGAAAGAAAACTTCAATGAAAAAAAAATTCTTCTTCCTTTCATTATAGCAAAAGGTTGTTTCCTCAATCCTGAGGGTCTCCAACGTGGCCCGAAGAGGCAGCAGAGAGGATGTAAATCAGTTACTCAGCAATGTGTTAAGGATGATGGACAGTGTCCACAGACTTACAATGAGCCCACTCTCAAGACTTCCTATTAGAGTATGAAGATGTTGACTCTACATTACAGACTGCGGGACTCGAACCTTGCACCTTATAGCAAATCTGTATCTCCGCAACTAACTGAAATATGCGCTCCGTGCTCTTCTTACTTTTCTATGGATAGTTTTTCTTGATTGTGTCATAGTTTTCCTGATTTGACTTCGTTGTGGTGAAAAAGTTTTGTTTCTAACCGATTTATCTTTAATTTGTTACAACAACACTTATGGAGCTAGTTTAAAAAATTAAGGTAATTGTCACAACACTTTAATTTTTTACAACTTCCAGTCACTCGGTGACACTCACGTCTAATGAATTAGACTTTTATTTATCAACACTTTTTTCTTCTTTAAACGAGAAAAGATTCTAATTCAAATCCATATAATAGCATAAATGTTATTTAACGACGAGAATTGTTACCAAGAAGGCAATGGTTCGAATCTGGAGACACTCGCAGTGTGAGTGCTCTACTTATGCTAGTCTGTAGGGGGCAATTGCTCCACTTCTGCTAGTTTGTAAGGACACCTTATGTGGGTCGTCGTGTGCAGCCTCACCAACCTAGGAGGCCGCTGGACATCTGATTTACATCATCCACAAAGCTCTATAGGGCTGGGTTAGTGGGGTCTTAGAGCGAGGTATTTTTCCATTTGCTACCAAGAAGTGTTATTTAACCATTAAATGTAAAAAAAATTTCGTATTTGTCAGCAATTGTGGAGCTTGGTCCATACAACATCAAAGTTGTCTATGGGCGAAATATTTAACATTTTCCAATAATATTTAATCCTGATTATATCACAAACTTTATTTCCAAAAAGAAAAAAGAATATATTTTCTGAAAAAAGAACATTATGGTGATGTTAACTTTTATTCCGCGTTGGCCATTAGGAAAACGATTTAATATCCGTCATGGTTGGACCAAAATTTGCAAAATGTGATTGAACAAATTAAAACGGAATTTTAATGGTAAAGCAGCTTCATGTAAGACACATTAGGTATTCAAATTAGGCTGTGTTTAAGGTTAAACTCAAACATAATTGCCCCAACACGAGAAGGGGAAAATGATGATTAAGCTGAAAATGATGAAATAAAAAATCATGAGGAATGTTATTGACCGGTCTGCATCAATCATGTGATGGATCATAGATGAGCTGGGTGGAAAGAGACCTTATGGGACACGACAGGTTCCATCTGATATTTTTGGCACCACCCCTTGAAGCATTAAGTGCATGGTTCTCCTTATATAGACTACTGTGTAAATGACTAAGCTCCTGTTAGCGGGCTGTTGGGTACATGATTTACATCCCTACACTACCTTTGAGATTGGATGTGACATAGACCCTTATTGGTTTGGGTTCAACTTTTTTTCCATTAGGTGCATGGTTGTCCTTGAATATTTTTTGATAGCCAACTTACTTTTACTTCCACAATCCCCACCTCCACGTGTTAAAATCATTTGTCCAAGTAAGTATAAAAGTGAGTTCGGCCTATGTCATGGTCCAGTTGATATTCTAATTGTGATTTGTTTCAAAACATCAAAAGTTCGATTTCAGGGACACGCACAGTGTGAGTGTTCCTCTACTGCTAGTCCGAATGTCTGGTTTGCGGAGAGACACCTTGCGTGGGTCACTGCGTAAGATCTTACTCAATCTAGGAAGACGCTGGGCTTCTAATTTGCATCCTCCACACATGCTTCTTGGTACTGGGGTGATGGGGCCCCGGGGTAAGGGATTTCACCTTTGCTCCGAATATAAAAGTGTGTTCCAAATGCACTAGACTTTCATGTTTCCGTGGAGTCCGGAGAGAGCCTAGATTTGGACTCCTTCCTTTCGTCCTGACCTACTATTTTTCTTCATTTTGAAGAAACAACCTTTGCATCTATTAGATGATGATAGCTTGCCCCCAGGGGCATAGTCCAGTGGTAAGTGGCAAAGGTGATTGGGGCTAGAACCCCGACGTCCCGAGTTCGAGTCCGTGTGGAGACAATCCTTGTTGAAATATTACAAGGGTTGCCTCTGGGCTGGCTGAGTTTCGTGTGTCCTCTCCCTTTGCAGGGCTGCCGGTGGAGCACATCCCTCGATTTACATCTCACCTGGCTAAGGGGCCTCTGGTACAGGTGGGGGGAGAACCCACTCCCTCATCAAAGATGATGATAGCTTTAAAGTTAATTTTTTTTCATTCTAGTAAAAGGATTTCCCTAGCGATAGTTTTTGTTGTCGTTGAAATATAGTGGAGATGTTTGATGTTGTTGTTCTGATGAAAGGATTCCAGGTTTTTGATGGAAATGCTTGAGGCTTAATCTATATATCTTCCTATTCATTACTAGTATGTGCTGTTGGATAAATATTAGACGTAATGTTTATCTTTAAGATTTATCCCGTGATTTATTAATTTAAATCACATATAGTGTGGATCACCATGTCATCTTATCTCCTAGACTTGTATTTGACTACAACTCCTTGGTGGTAAGGGATTATCACCATACAGTAGAGTTTGTGATGGTACGGACTCTAATCAAGACAGGATTAGGGGGTCCCTAGCCTAGCCTATAAATAAGAGCCTATGGTTGTCCATCAAACCATCTCATTCAAGCCAAGAGGAACAAGGCTAGAAGACTATCCTAAGGACTACATCAACACGAAGAAGGCTTCTACAAACGACAATGGCCGGAGGTAACCTTTCTGCTTCCGCTATTTATTTTGGCCTAACATATGGTATCAGAGCCACCTCTGACCATATCGTTTGTATAAAGAAAACTTTCTTCCGTACCCTTTAATGAAATTCAATCGTTCAAAGGTTACGAGATTATAGTTTTTCGGGGCCTTCGATATTCAATCATGCGTATAGTTAAAGTTCACAAAATTATGTTTTAATTCGGATGACACGCTATTCTTGCATACGGCAATTGCAAAATTGTTTGCAAAATCTGTTTTGAGTTGCAACAATAATTCTGGTATAGTCTTTAAAATCTTGAGGGCTCTTTGCTAATCTTCCTTGCTGATATTTTGATTTTTGTGGGTTCCGTGACTTTTCCTCAAAAGCACTGATCTTTGTAGAAAGAACATAATTTGACCGCTTAATAGTGGAATTTTTCAGTAATCTCAGCAGAATGTTTGCATGAAGAACTGGTAACCATTCATCTTTCTAAAGTACTATGGTGGTATCGATTCATAGCAATTCCATTAGGTTTGTCTTTTCATTCACGTGGAAGAATAAGCACAAGTACCAAAGAATCTGTTGATGCGTGTTCAGATTTTTTTTTTAATTATTGTTGTTGATTGCCGTTATTAAAGAATGTGTGGGGATAGTGGCTGTCAATTTAAAAAAAAAAAATTCCTTTTGCCGAAATTGCTGAAGACAATTTGCTGTTTCTGTCAATTTTATTAATTTTGTGATTGTATATTGAATATGCCCACATTCTTGTTGGAACTTTATACGATTAAAAAAAAAAAAATAGTGCCTACGGGATTTGAATATTTGTGTCCTAATCCATCGTGCTTAATTAATCATCATTGATGAATGTTTCCAGTAAGGAAATTAGTACACACATGGCAAATGTATAGTAATTTCAAAAGGGTTAGCTATGGATATTTATTCTGTGACGGACATTATATCCTGCCTTGAAATTCTTAGCCCATTTTCCTGTATACTAATTACTGTTTATTGATACATGAAGAAAGAAAGGAAGAAAATTTGTGGCAAATACAAAAGGTAAACTATTGAAAATGTGATAAATACACCGTACACGTAATTTCTGTCTAGAAAGTCGGTACTTAAGCGGGACCGTCTGTGACCCCACCGCACGGCCTGGGACTTTACGTGGAATGGTAATACCTGTCTAGGAAATTGATTCATGATCTTTCCTGGGGTATTGCCGAATCGGTTCACTTCACATTTTCATTATGATTTCATCTTTTGTTGATGTCATATAAAGCGTTTTTTAAAGTTGATGACATATAAAGAATTATTTTCTTAATTTTAAGATTAGCCACAGCATCTTAAAATTATACGGTATAATGAAAATAAAATGTCATCAAACATATGGTTTTGATTAATAAGGTAGTCACTCTGCCCCACAGGGAAGTGGTTATTTTATTGATCAAGAAAATTAAACATAAACGTTTTCTATGCCCATAGGTACGAAAATATTCCGGTTGTTTGATTTTTATTTTGTTTTAATATATTCTATGCATGATTAACCTCTACCCACAGGAAGGTTGGAATATATTAATTTTATATTACATGAAGTACATAGCATGATTGTATGTTTCTTTGGTTATGCAGTTCCCACCGTTAGTATGTTTGATTCTGCTAAAACTCCGATCTTAACTGGTGACAATTACGCTAAATGGAAAGAAGTGATCCTTTTGACGTTAGGGTGCATGGACTTAGACCTGGCGCTCCGTGTGGATGAACCACCAAAACCCACGGATTCGAGTACGCCTTTGGAAGTGTCTAATTATGAGAAGTGGGAGCGATCTAATCGCTTGAGCATGATGCTCGTCAAGACCCGCATAAGTCCAAGCATTAGAGGTTCTATCCCTAAATTGGAAAATGTCAAAGCTTACATGAAGGCTGTCGATGAGCAATTCGTAAGTTCGGATAAGGCTGTGGCCAACACTTTAATGAAAAGACTCTCGAACATGACCCATGACAGAAGCCGTGGTGTGCGTGAGCACATCATGGAGATGAGGGACATTGCTGCTAAACTAAACTCTCTTAAAGTTGAAATTTCCGACTCATTCCTTGTGCACTTTGTACTCAACTCTCTTTCACCGGACTTTGGTCCATTTAAGATCTCTTATAACACACATAAGGAAAATTGGTCAATTAATGAACTTCTGACCATGTGTGTGCAAGAGGAGGAGAGGATGAAAAATGAGTCGATTGAGACTGTGCATTTTACGACTCATTCTAAGACAAATGCACTAAAAGGCAAGGGTGTCATTAAGAAGAAAACTGGCAATAAAGACAGATGCCGGTTTTGCAAGAAAAAGGGACACTGGAAGAAAGACTGCCTGAAATACAAGGGATGGCTGGAAAGGAAAGGTAATTTTTCATTTGTGTGTCATGAATCTAATTTTACTGAAGTTTCTGATAACACATGGTGGATTGATTGTGGTTCTACAATTCACATTTCGAAAACCTTGCAGGGCTTTCTAAACCTGAGGAAGCCAAAGGAAACTGAGCGGAACATCTATTCTGGAAACCGGATGGGCTCAACTGTAGAAGGAGTGGGATCCTATAGACTCATTTTGAAGACTGGTTTTCAGTTAGATTTAGAAAACACTTTTTATGTACCGTCTTTTTCTAGAAATTTAATTTCGCTTTCAAGACTTTCAATTTTAGGTTTTGATTCAAACACTCATTTGAATGTAATGAATCTTTCATTAGGCAATAAAATTGTTGGTTGTGCGAAATTGAATGGTTTTTTATTTCAACTTGAGTTGGATCCCATGTATGAGTACACTCTTTTGACAGAAACTGCAACAAAACGATGTATTATCAACGAAAACTCATCAAGACTTTGGCACAAACGATTGGGACACATCTCAATTGATCGAATGAAAAGATTAGTGAATGAAGGAGTTTTACAAACTCTGGACTTCACTGATTTTGGTACTTGCGTGGAATGCATAAAGGGAAAGCAAACCAACAAGACCGTTAAGGGTGCCAAAAGGAGTTCACAACTTCTTGAAATTATACACACAGACCTCTGTGGTCCGTTTCATATTCCGTGCTTGAATGGTCAGAAATATTTTATTTCATTCATAGATGATTATTCAAGATTCATGTATCTTTATCTCCTATTTGATAAATCTGAAGCACTTGATGCATTCAAAATCTTCAAATTGGAAGTAGAGAAACAAAAGGAAAAGACAATTAAAATTGTCCGATCCGATAGAGGCGGTGAATATTATGGGCGTTACACAGAAAAGGGTCAAATGATTGGTCCATTTGCTGAGTTCCTTCGGAAGGAGGGTATTGTTGGACAATACACCATGCCTGGCTCACCACAACAGAATGGTGTTGCTGAAAGAAGGAATCGAACGCTTATGGACATGGTTAGGAGTATGGTTAGCACTACGAATTTGCCTGTATCCTTTTGGAGTGAGGCTCTCAAAACCGCGGTGTACGTCTTAAACAGGGTGCCATCAAAGGCTGTCCCAACCACTCCTTTTGAGTTGTGGAATGGTTGGAAACCCAGCTTAAGACATTTACACGTTTGGGGTTGTCCAGTTGAAGTTAAGGTGTACAACCCTAGCATTAAGAAACTGGATGAAAGAACTAAGAGCGGTTATTTCATTGGATATGCTCTAAACTCAAAAGGATACAGATTTTACTGTCCATCACACTCTCCATATCTGGTTGAAGCAAGAAATGCTAAGTTTCTAGAGGATCATGAAGTCAGTGGGAGTGATTCAAATCGTGAATTTAGATTTGAGGAAGTTAGGGACATACCAGTGCCCCTACATAAAGACAATTTGGATGCTATTCAACACGTTGAAGAGCCTCAAACTGTACAACCTCAAATTGTTGAATCGCATCAAGAACCCATTGAGACCATTATTCCCACGCCTACTGAACCAGTGGGAGTGAGAAGATCCATACGAACTAGAAAATCAGCAATTCCTGATGACTACATAGCATACCTTCAAGAATCTGATTATGACATTGGAACATGTCATGACCCTATGTCGTTTTCAGAAGCCATGAAAAGTGACAAATCGTCACAATGGTTCAATGCCATGAAAGAAGAGATGGAATCAATGGCTAAAAACAAGGTCTGGGAACTCGTTCCATTACCAACCCGAGCCTCTATGGTGGGATGCAAATGGGTCTTTAAGACCAAGAGAGACTCAGTTGGTAATATCGAACGATATAAAGCTAGACTTGTGGCCAAAGGATTCACTCAGAAAGAAGGCATTGATTACCATGAAACTTTCTCTCCAGTCTCAAAGAAGGATTCATTTCGCATCATCATGGCATTAGTAGCTCATTTTGACCTCGAGTTACATCAAATGGACGTGAAAACAGCATTCCTTAATGGGGTTCTTGATGAAGACGTATACATGCGTCAACCAGAAGGCTTTGTTGATTCCAAGAATGATCAATTAGTTTGCAAATTGAATAGATCCATATATGGGCTTAAACAAGCTTCACGTCAATGGAACCTTAGGTTTCATGAGGTAGTCTCTTCATTCGGTTTTGTTGAGAACATTGTTGATCAATGTATATACCTCAAGATGAGTGGGAGCAAGTATATCTTTCTGGTCCTATATGTGGATGATATTCTCCTGGCAAGCAGTGATCTTGGGTTATTATGTGAGACTAAACAATTTCTCACTTTGAACTTTGATATGAAGGATATGGGTGAAGCTTCTTATGTCCTTGGCATAGAGATTCACAGAGATAGAGCAAGTAAAATACTTGGTCTCTCTCAGAAAGCCTACATTAACAAAGTACTTGAGAAATTTGGCATGCAAAAGTGTAAGCCCACGGCGGCACCTATAGCTAAAGGAGACAAGTTCAGCTTAGACCAGTGTCCGAAGAATGCATTAGAGAAAGATGAGATGAAAGACAAGCCATACGCATCACTCATTGGGAGTCTTATGTATGCACTGGTCTGTACCAGACCGGATCTCTCATTTGCAGTCGGAGTACTTGGCAGATATTTGAGTGACCCTGGTATTGCTCATTGGCAAGCCGCGAAGAGGGTCTTAAGATACTTACAAGGAACCAAAGAATACAAGTTGACATACAGACGATCAGAGATTCTGGAGGTTTTGGGATATTCTGATTCTGATTACTCAGGCTGTGTGGATACAAGCAAGTCTACTTCTGGATACATTTTTCTTCTTGCTGGAGGAGCAGTATCTTGGAGAAGTAAGAAGCAAACCATTATTGCTTCGTCCACTATGGAAGCTGAGTTTATTGCGTGCTATGAAGCTACTTCACAGGCTCTTTGGATGAAATACTTCATCAGTGGTCTTAAAGTTGTCGATAGTGTTGAGAGACCAATTAAGATTTTCTGCGATAACAAAGCGGCAGTGTTCTTTGCGAAAAACAATAAGAGTGGGAGTCGCAGCAAGCATATCGACATAAAGTATCTGAAGGTCAGAGATCATAGTAGCAAGGGAGATGTAAAGATTGAACACATAAGTACGGAGTCAATGTTGGCTGATCCCATGACGAAAGGTTTACCGATACAAGTATTTGGGGATCATGTTGCCAATATGGGACTACGGGGTTCTCCTTGATTTTGTATTTTTTTGATCTTATTGTCTAGACATTCGTTTGACATTTGTTTATTTTATTTGCGCAATCTAAGTTAGGATCTGTTTGATCCATACACGAGGACCCATTGAGATGATTTATAATAAGTCGTTCATTTTGTTTGATTGTTTGTATAATGCATGGTAATACTTGGAAGGGAGTGCTCGTTGTTTAATCTAAGAGCGCAACCGCCTTGATTCGTATGTGTTATATTTTCGATCGAGGTAGTCAAGTTGTTCGAGTGACATTTTTTGTTTTCGCCAAGTTACTTAGTCACTTGTGTAGCGTTGTCTAGTGTTGACATTTGATCCAAGTGGGAGAATGTTGGATAAATATTAGACGTAATGTTTATCTTTAAGATTTATCCCGTGATTTATTAATTTAAATCACATATAGTGTGGATCACCATGTCATCTTATCTCCTAGACTTGTATTTGACTACAACTCCTTGGTGGTAAGGGATTATCACCATACAGTAGAGTTTGTGATGGTACGGACTCTAATCAAGACAGGATTAGGGGGTCCCTAGCCTAGCCTATAAATAAGAGCCTATGGTTGTCCATCAAACCATCTCATTCAAGCCAAGAGGAACAAGGCTAGAAGACTACCCTAAGGACTACATCAACACGAAGAAGGCTTCTACAAACGACAATGGCCGGAGGTAACCTTTCTGCTTCCGCTATTTATTTTGGCCTAACATGTGCAACTTCTACTAATTTCTATCTCTGAGGTTGACATGTATTTAGTATGAAACGCCTCTTGTACATGGAGGAATTTTTTTTGGGTCCTTTTTCGGCACAAATGAACAGTATTCTACCAGTAAAAATCTAAATGGTCCACAGAAAAACATACTTCTCTCTCATAAAAACGTACATGATGTTCAGGTTATATATAGGTTCATCGTTTTGATATAACCGTTGAATTCTTTTAATCCCTCATCCGACGGCTGAGCAATCCTTGGAATGACACTGCAGCCTTTCTATAGTAGGGGCTTAAAGAATTTTCCTTGTACGTGTATTTAAATACCTTTTGACTGGTTCCCAGATTCACATAACTAAGTCGTGTGTTTGAAAGAAAGTCAATTATGCAAAAGCAAATGCACAAATGGAACGGAAACTCTAAGTACATTTAATGCCATCTTCATCTTTTGATCAGATCAAATAATAAGAAAAAATCAAAGGGCAAACGTGAAGACAAGTGAGAGTAAATAAAATGGCAAAGACAAATGCAAAAGCAATAGCAGTTTCACATGGTTCACTCAATTGCAGCTAGTTCTCTATAAAAGTGGGGGTGCCTTCGTCTCTTTCCAAAACTTACATAAACAGTATGTAATGGAAATTATTGCCATGTATAGCAGTAGAAAAAAAAGGTTGAACCCCAACCAGTAAGGGTCACTGTCACACCCAGTCAGTAGTGTAAGGAGGTAAATCAGGTATTCAACGGCCCGCTAGCAGGAGCTTGGTCATTTACACAATAGTCTGCATAAGGAGCCCCTTAGCACTGCAAACAAGCCTATAGGCCAAGAAGCTCTCACACTATGCATTTGATGGGAAGGGGCTTTCTTGACTTTAGCAAGAATTGAACCTCTGACCTCCCTTTCGAAAACTCCTGTCCGGAACCAGTTGGACTATGTCCTTTATAGCAGTAGAAAATTATGTGAAGTGGGCATTTCTGGCCAAAGCCGAAAATGTAAAGCTTTTCTTCCTTGTAGCCCTTGGCTTTATGGAAGTAACAAAGCCATCTATTTTTATGTCTGCTTTCGTTTCCATTTCTTTCTTTCCTCCATTTTAATTCTTTCTTCCTTTTTAATTCCTCACACAAAGAACGAAAATGGTTGCAATTTGGCATTGATTATATGTATATTACACTTAAGGGTGGTTGAATAAATGGCATTTTCGGTGCATTAAACTCTCGTTTTTGCACACAATTTCTGTGGAGGGATCAGATCGCTTCGTGATCATATGTACACAGTCTTACATACACTTTGTGCAAGAGGCTGTTTCCGCTGGTCGGACCCGTCACATCAAAGTCACAAAACAACAACCTTACCAGTTGATCCAAGACTCGTCTCTAAGGGTAGCGAGTTATATTTGTTATTCTGATTTTATAGCTATAGCTGTACTGAAGTGAAGGTCAATTGGTCAACCTCAGGAATTTATGTATCCTTTATTAGGTAATTTATAAAGCCAAAACTAGAGTATACTAATTGGTCCACGGTAAATGTTTTGGTAAATTAAGCGAGAGGTGTTAAGTTTAAAACGAGTCACCTGTGAATTTATGCTTCTCTTGCAACATTATAATAACTAATAAATATTAATTATATCTCATTAGATATGCCTTGTTGTTCTCTTGCAACATTATGAATTTTATTGACAATGAGATATATAATTGTAAAATAGGAGCTTTCAGATCGTAGCTCAATTGTTCCACCAAATGGATACCGGTTCGATTTCTGACAATAAAGTATAGGAATTTGGGTCATATTTTTGATTTTGAGACTCGGCTTCTTATGGAAAAAGTACACCGAATCTTCTACATAATAGACTGTTGAGTATCTAATTTATATATTTTACAAAGCTTATGGAGCTATGCAGGAAGAGTCTTTAAGATTGAGATACAACCCTTTTCAACAAGTCGAAAAAAGAAGATATTTTTTCTCTTTAACAAGTTGATAAGGTAAAAAGGCATCTACGACACAACTCAGTAGAAAAATATCAGGTACTTAAGATAGTAAAGTTTGATTGATTATAATGTTAATGGTTCAAAACCTGCCATCAAAACTTATTTGAATTTAGCTCTTTTATCGCTATGTCGAAGAAAAAATTTTAACAAAGATTATTTTTACTAAAAGGCATTATTCAATTTATATTATCTACCATGCGTATGGACGAGATAATAAGAGATATGATCTGCTGACCCATGGTCAGTACGACAACCCTCTCATCCAAGGATATAACTCTCTTGTTGGTCATCTTACACTCACACCGATACTTTTTTACTAATCACGTGTCACGTAGTCACAGCATGACAACCCCATCAACGGATCTATGCCCAGATAATAAGAGCTTTCTAGTTGAGTTTCATTCTCTTATTTTTTTTGGAGCAAAAGTGAAATCCCTCACTTCTGAGGTTCCACCGTCCCAGTCAAGAGTAGCACGTGTGGATGATGCAAATCAGAAGTACAGCGGTCTCATAGATTGAGTGAGATCTTATGCAGTGACCCACACAAAGTGTCCCCCTGCAAATCAGGCATTCGGCCTAGCATCAGAGGAACATCGACACCATGAGTATCTCTGGAATCGAACTCTTGACCTCTTGAAGCAAATGTCAACCTAAGTATTAACTGGACTATGCGTTAAAGAATATTATTTTTTTTTAATGGGCGAAGTGTGGTTTAAACCAACCCCACTCAATGACTCGTCGGGATAAAGAAGAGAGTGACGTTTTGCAAAGACAACTGCGCATTAATATGGATTCCTGCATGATAGGACACCACGCGTGGGTCGGGGGGGGGGGGGTACTGGTGACCCCAGTAGATGTGAATTACTTAATTACTTTAAAGCAATCCTTCCCAAAATAGAATAGAATCCAACTCTCTTATTTATTGAAGTTGATGTTGCCTGCTCGTTTTAAGGTACTCTTATCTGACACAATGTTGTACCTTTGGGTCCACTCTTAATTCACATCATTCACCCATCTAAGTTTTCAAATTTTCATGATTTTTTTATATGTAAATATGATTACAAAAATAAGTGCATGTGTAAAAGGTTAGACGCCAAAACAGTTATGTACGAATGCAACTTTTATTTTAAAAAGTTATGTAAATTAACACCCGTAATTGTAGCCTGATTTCATTAGATGTCAAGTTTTAGAGCGTTCTTTAAAATAATTAATGTAAATTAACATTTAGTATTTAGACATGGTTTATTCTTTTTCTGACATATATTGAGACGTTACCATGTATGTGTAAAAGGTAGTTATAAAGTAATATAAAAAATTATCTTAAAAGTAATCAAATAACTTGGATTTATAAGATACAATGGATTCAAAGCTTTTCTGTCAATTCTCTCTCATTCGTTTTGTGGGGTTGCCCTCCTTTACTCCTCTAAATATCTACGCTATCACTCATTTTTAGATTTTTATTTTCGATCCGCAAAGATAATTGTAATAGAGAAAACATTGTAAATGTCTAAGCAATGGCTCTAACAAGTTGTTTGGTTGGAGGTTGAGGATTAAGGAGATGAGTTTGGAGGAATCCAACCCCATTAAAGTTGTTTGTTTGGAGAAATGTGAGATATGAGTTTTGGTTTGATATCCAAATATTTAGTAATGGATGTCGTTTTTTTTATATACTGGCCCCTTGTCTATCAATATGGGAGAATGTGGGAAATGAGGGGTATGGTCGGTCAACGTCGGTCAACATTCGATATCTATTTAAATTTCGATAGTTACAAACACCATCGATGTCTATCATATCTATTCTCAGTTAAATACCAAACAACTATCACTTTTAGGCCTAAAGTCACATACCCCAAAACCATACCATGTCATGCTCATTCCGATTCTGATTTCGATACCCGAACCAAACGCCACCTAAGTCTGTGCTTAAATCAAACGACTTCATCAAGAATCAACATATCTATCGGATGTCATTCTCTCACCACCTGCATTAGGTATCTTATTGATCATCTTTCTGAGCTATCACGAATTACCCGATGATTTTTTCTAGTCTTTTTTATGTGAAGAAATCCGAAGTGGATGTCTGCCAACTTTGTAAAAAGTCCTCACTCAAAAATCCAATTAAGTTTACTCGTAATTGACAAATCATCTTTATCAAAAAAAAAAAAAGTTTACACGTAGTTTGGAAGCCTAATCGGAGTCTGATATTATTATATTATATAGATCAAAATAAGCAAAATGATCAAAATTGAAAAAGAGCATTACGCTAAATAAACAATTTAAACCGGATTGTTAAGTTATTTAATAAACAATATAAATTAAAATTGAATTATTTCTAAAGGAGTCATTTTTTTAAAAACAATATACAATGGTGGAAAGTGAAAGAAAGAGATCTAGAAATAGAAACAACTTTCGAAATGAAAGAGACTAAACAAGCACAAAAGGGATCCACCGAAGAAGATCCTTGGTCATTTTATTCTTCCTCATCTGTGTAATGCTTTATCAGAAACCAATGAAATTTAAGCATCCATAATCTTACAATTGATACACATTTACTTATGATTTAGGCAATATAAATATACCGTGTTTGAAAGAAACTATTCTCTCCCTAATTAAGTGTCGTTCAAGTCAAACTAAAATAATATTTTCAAAAAGAATAAAGTATTTTTTTTTGGAAAAGGCATTTTAACTTCTGAAAAGAATGCAATACATAGACTTTCCAATCGTCTAAACACGCTTAAGATCAAAATTCAAACAAGATCCCCTGTATTATTACTAGTATGATCACACCTAAAAAAAAATTTAACTTCATACTAGAGTAAACATCAAGTACAAAAGTTATAATCCAAATCAAGTTGGCAAACCATAATATATTTATTGAGGCTAACCGTTTTCACAATATATAATGCACAGCTACTCACTATTAGTTACTATGTTTTTTTTACTTTAGATATTTAATTCTACGGTAGATAAAAAGTAACCAGTGATGAAAATTAACCAGTATATAAACAATATAAATTAAAATTCAATTATTTTTAACGGAGTCCGACCTCTTCACTAGGTGCAATCAATACTTCTCCTAGCAAATACTTAGCTTCAAGTAATATGCAAAAAAAAAAAAAAAAAAACACTAGATATGCTTATTACAATGACTGAATCAGAAAAGGAAGGACTACTTTCTTTCTCTTTTCATAGACGACGGGTACATACACTAAATCAAATGAAAATGCACCCATTTCATCCTTTATTAATTGCTTTATGAAATCGCATGACAACAGTTTATTATCATCCAGTGAAAGAGAGACTAAGAAAGAGAGAGTGTGTGTGTATATGTGTATGTGTATGTGTGTGTATATAAACGATACCTTTACCTACTATCTAAATCAACGGTTATTGTTAATTTACATGCAGTGATTATTGAGCTTGTTTTACTTCATGGTTGATAAACCATAATTAAATCGTCTGTTAGTCAACAACAGTCAACGGTTCAACTCCCGTAGCTCAGCACTCAAGTACTGCAGTTCAGCAGTTCAGCGCCCAAGCCTGGCTGTTCAGCCTTGGCTGCACTTCAGCGGGGCTGCATAACACTCATTATATTACCGAAGAATATGCCAAGGCTTACACCTCGGCACCAACTTCAGCTTATGTCCAAGTGCCGCACCTTAGACCACTTCAGCTAGATTCAACTCTGTACTTCAAAAAAGCCTAGTCCTGCACTTCGGCAAGGCCTATTAGGGCACTTCACCAAAGGAATCCAGCACATCATTACACCGAGAAATTATCAGGCAGAAGTGCAATTCGAATATAATGATTACAGCTGGTTGTTTAGTCTGAACACGCCAAGGTCATTTCAGCAGGCCTATTAGTCACATCAGCCGGTCTACCAGTTACATCAGCAGACCTACGATGTCCTAGGCTTTCTGCCCCGAGCAAATATCTTATCCGCCATCAGAGACCAAAGGCGGGAAAAAAGTTAATAAAAGCAGACCAATCGAGATGAAGAAGGGGATCCGAAATCAAAACATTGACATCATAAAGCAAACTCATACACTTTGCTCTTCAGCTCATACTGTGCGAAACACTTAACTCACCATTTAAATTATATTCTCAGTGAGAAATGACCCAAACTGACTTGAGCGTCGGAGGGTTTTTCCCGGGGCCAACCCCCCGGGACCTCTGATTTGTGCTTCATTGTGCAGGATATTTTAGAAGCTATTCCAGTTATTTACCTATCACCAGCTGACGACGTTAATTTGAGGTCATCTTGACCCTTGGTGAAGATCCGGCTTCATCAATGGTTAATGACGCATTATTTAAATAATTGGTTATAAACCAAGTCACCAAGATAAAATCCCGTTGCATGGAGTTTCTTGGAAGTTTGAATAATATAATACAATAACAACACATATCCAGTATATCTCAATAACAGCAAAAGCTATCGCTAGAGTCTCTAGAGGGTGATAGGCAGGCAAACATATGTACCTACATAAACACATAATGCAAGACAAAGACTAACACAAAAAATGCAAAGTCAACCTAACATTGAGCGAGTATCTACGCCCCTTTATATATTTAAAGTTGTTCCTATATCCTGTCTAAACCTCGCTAACCTTAAGCATCCATCTCTATGAGCTCCTATCCTGGACCATGTCCTCAGAGAGGTGCAAATCTAGTAAGTTATATCTAATATGTCCCTCCCAAGTCAGTTTGTGTCTGCCTTTACTTCTTTTCCCCTCTACAAGGAGACTTTCAACTGCTCTGACGGACGACGTTGTCTGTCTCCACTTGATATTCTCAAACCATCTCAATCTCCCCTCCCTTAATCTTATTTGCTATACTAGACACCCCTAGCCTTTCTCAAAATATCTCATTTCTAAGATGGTTTAGCCTTGTAGCCCAAAGTTCTACCTCATCATCGTCATCTCTGCCACTTCCATCTTCTGCGATTGTGTCTTCTTTATGGCCCAGCAGTCTGTCTCATATAACATTGTCGGCCGCACTGCCACCCTATAAAATTTTCTCTTTAATTTAGTTTAAAAATTCTTGTCACACAGCACCCCTAAGGCTGCTGTCCACCTACACCAGCCTGCTTGAACTCGGTGCGCTACATCACTATTTATGTCCCCGTCCTACTGTACAAATGATCCTAGGTACTTCAACTTACTTACCTGTGGTACCACTTGACCCTCGATGATGAGCGTCGACTGTGCCGCTGAAGTCACAGTGCAGATATTCGGTCTTAGAACGACTAATCCTTAGGTCCTCTCTCTCTAAAGTCCCTCTCCACTGCTCTAGTCTAATACTCAATGTATGTTTACTCTTGGCGACTAATACAATATAGTCAGCAAAAAACATACACCACGAAACTGCCTCCTAGATCGTCTTTGACAACTCGTCAAGGACAACTATGAAAAGAAGTGGGTTAAAGCAGACCCTTGATGTAGGCCTACCTCCATCGGAAAGAAGTCCATATTCCCCACAGGCATACAGACGGTTGTTTCCGTCTTAGCATACATATTCCTAATTATGTCTATGTACTTCATATGAACTCCTCTTGCATCCAGACTATCTCAAATCAGTTTACGTGGCACACTATCATACGTTTTTTCAAGATCGATGAAGACTACATGTAGATCACGTTTTTTTTCCCTATACTTCTCCATCATTTTCTTTAGTTAGTGCATTGCTTCCGTAGTTGACCATCCTGGCATGAAACCGAATTGGTTCACCGTAACCTAAGTTTCTTTCCTAATTCTATTGTTGATTACTCTCTCCCATAACTTCATAATATGACTTAACAACTTTATCCCTCAGTAATTCCCACAACACTGTGCGTCTCTTTTGTTCTTATATAGCGGGACCACGACACTCTTTCTCCTCTCATGTGGCATTTTTCATGTTTTGAAAATAAGGTTGAACAAAGTAGTTAGCCATTGAACTCCTTCCTCTCCCAAATACTTCCACGCCTCAATCGGTATGTTATCCAGACCAACTGCCTTAGCTCTTCCCATCTTCTTAAGTGCTCTCATTACCTCTCCTTGTGTTATGCTCTGACATTTGCAGTTATTATGTTGTCGTTTTTGGGTAGTGATGCTGTCTCTTTCTTCGTGGTCGGCCCTCCCACCGATGAAAAGATTGTGGAAGTATACTTGTCATTTCCACTTGATGTCTTGTTCTTTGACTAAAACACGTCAATCTTCTCCCTTTATAAACTTCTCGCCTCTTAGGTCCTGGCTTTTTCGGTCTCTCGCTTTGGCAATCTTGAACATAACATGTTCTCCGCCTTTTGTTTCTAGTCTTTCGTACATCTTTTTATAAGCTGCGGTCTTTGCCTCCGCCACTTCCTTCTTTGCCTCATTCCTAGCGATTTTATAATCTTCCTTTTTTATTTCAATTTCTCCTCCACGTCTGTGCAGGTAACAGCTCTCTAAAAGTTCGTTGTTTATCTCTTATTTTTTGTTACACATCTTCGTTCCACTACCATGATTCTTTATGTACGGTTGTCTTTCCTTTTGTTATCCGAAGAGTTTCTCTAAAAACAAAAAAGAATAATTAGTTACACCAGTGAATATGCCGTCCCACATAAGACAGACGTGTAAATATCCGTTGGGTTTGCAAGCACAATCGCAAAAATCCGTGTGGACGCAATCTGTACAGATTTGGGAATTGATAATTGCCTAAGTCTTCAAGTGAAAGAAAGGAAAAGTTTGCTTTCATAGACCACAGATTGGAGAAGAAAGTTATTTACGTATTCCAACAAATAAAGTAACAAATAACTATTATCTCTGCAGCTGGTTACACAATGCCATCCTCCAACCATTGATGTACTTTACATTAATTTCTGTCCCTATCAGCAATGGTCTACAACTAAAATTATGAATCTTCACACGCATACATGTATATACTTACGTACATACATGTGTATATATATATAGATACATACATCTCTGAATATATGTGTGTAAGAAGCAACGTAAAAAAGATATAGTAAGTGGTAGAATAATATCCTCTTCTCAATATCCTTAATACCACCTTTTTCTTTAAATGCCATATCCTTAATACCACTTAAATCTTTACATGTTAGCCTACTTAAGGGCGTAATTCCATCATTTTGTTATTATCAATAGCCGATGTAACTTGTTGAGGTTAGGGTTAGGATAAAGGTTAGGATATGTGGTTTAGGGATAAGGTTTGGGTTAGAGTTAAGATTAGGATAAGAGTTAGGATTATGCTAGGGTTAAGGTTAGTGTTAGTGTAGGAGTTAGGGTTTGTTTATAAAATGTAACAAGTAATATAAGAAATTTGTCGCCAATACTTATTGTACGTTGATATGATACTTGTTACACATTAATTGACATTCATAAATTGAAAACATGCGACCATAAATTATTTGGTCGGACTTTTAACAAGTTTCATATTCTTTGACAGCGTAATGGTTTGGGAACTCCAGCTGCAACGCCTTTCTCTTCTATACTCGTGCTGATTTGACTTTTCTTTAGAATAGCATGTACGGTGAATGTTATTGGTCGTAAAGGACATGCAAGTGCTCCCCTCATATCTTCGTCATTGTATATGGCAACAACGTCCCAATTAAATCATTTGTGTCTAGTAGGACCCAAACGTGGCCGTCTACACACAAATTCAAGATTATCTTTATGTTCATCTTTGATGACGTCCATCAACGCATGTCTGGTGAATTCTTTCTACATAATTTAAGTTGAAACATTGAACACAATCCATTAGATTCCATTCTAAACATGCAATACAAGTGAACCGTCACTTGTGGAGCATGGATGTTCAAGTCTAATGAATCGATGGAAATTCAATCGATAAGGTAAAATGAATTTTTTGTATGAAACTGGTTAGTTTTCATTTGATTTTATAGGGTCGTAAAATATTTCTACGATTTTAACAAAACCGTAATATACTAATAGATATTTGGAAATTGTAGTATGAAGAACCATGGTGGACGCACCTACCCCACGGTTTTGACATAACCATGGTACACAACACGGTTCTGTCAAAAATGTCTCGTCAAACCCGTGCTCAATAACACACAACGATTTTGACAAAACTGAAATGCATAGATTTGAGTTTTCATATGAAAGTGTGATAAAAAAATTCTTTTTTTAAGTTAAAATTAATATTTTCTTTTTTGGCCTTTTCTCATACTCTTCTTTCCAGAATAGAATCATCACTAGTCGGTGGGGGACTTCTGGATCACAGTATGACTTATGTTCTACAACAATCATCACTGGTCTTTGTTCAGCAATTTTTGTTCTTTCCTCGTACACTACTAACGCTTTTTTTTTTTTGGTTAAGTACCACATCACCCAAAAAATCTAAAAGAGAAAAGTCTCAATTCTCAAAATTCAGACACATGCATGATTCATTGGCAAAGGAAAAAGATCAAAGAAGGAAAAACTGCAGATGCCAACTAACTAAAGCTATATGTGGAGAAACAAAAGGAAACTTGCAATTCTTTTACGTATTTAGATGTTGTCCTAAGAAATCCGTTTTCTTTATTTAATTTTTTCTCCCTTGCTTTCATTAGAAAAGGAGTCATATGGTTGGTTCTTGCAAGTCTAACGGAACCTTAATTTGTCCTTTTTTAGAGTTAGATATATACATACATATATAGAGGCAAACAAAGTACTATCATACATATGCATGATGACATGCCACAGGCTCTGCTCATTCAGCTACATGTCTTTACCTTTCCTTTGCGTGAGCCATCAAATGCGCAAGTGATCACTTTGTTTATCCGGTCTTAACCCCACACACACACACATATATATTGGATCTGACTTTTTATGTATTGTTTATAATACATAAGTATGGGCCAAATTCTTCAAACTAGATTAAGGAGTTGTTGAAAATTGGGCTTAGATGAGATGATGCTCATATCCACTCAAAACCTTAAGACAATGAGTGGTGGTAACTCATTCTCATATAACCTATGCATATTTTATTTCAAAGTGTCCGATGTGGAACAATATTTTCAACACCCGCCATCATGTGGCAACGTGGCTTGACATACACATGCGCCTTAGAACCCGCTCTCAATCATAAACCATAAGCCAGACATGAACTTCTGGACACGTGGCTTGACATACACATGCGCCTTAGAACCCGCCCTCAATCACAAACCCGCTCTCAATCACAAACCATAAGCCAGACATGAACTTCTGGACACATGGCTTGACATACACATGCGTCTTAGAACCCGCCTTCAATCACAAACCATAAGCCAGACATGAAATTTTAGACTTGGGTGAGAAGAGATAATAAATGGCCAACCCGCTCTCAATCACAAACCACTCATCCTCATATAACCTATGCATATTTTATTTCAAAGTGTCCGATGTAGAAAAATATTTTCAACACCCGCCTTCACGTGGCAACGTGGCTTGACATACACATGTGCCTTAGAACCCGCTCTCAATCATAAACCATAAGCCAGACATGAACTTCTGGACACGTGGCTTGACATATACATGCGCCTTAGAACCCGCCTTTAATCACAAACCCGTCCTCAATCACAAACCCGCTTTCAATCACAAACCATAAGCCAGACATGAACTTCTGGACACGTGGCTTGACATACACATGCTCCTTAGAACCCGTCATCAATCACAAACTCATTCTCAATCACAAACCATAAGCCAGACATGAACTTCTGCACACGTGGCTTGACATACACATGCGCCTTAGAACCTGCTCTCAATCACAAACCATAAACCAGACATGAAATTTTAGACTTGGGTGAGGAGAGATAATAAATGGCCAACTCGCTCTCAATCACAAACCATAAGCCAGACATGAACTTCTAGACACGTGGCTTGACATACACATGCGCCTTAGAACCCGTCCTCAATCACAAACCATAAGCCAGACATGAAATTTTAGACTTGGGTGAGGAGAGATAATAAATGGCCAATCGTGGGCCAGAGAAGGTGTGAGTCCATATTTAAACAGACTCTGATATCATGTTGAAACATGAGCTTACATGAACTAAGGCTCATGTCCACTCAAAACCTTAAGGTAAGGGGTGGTGGTACCTGATTCTCATATAACCCATGTTTTTTATCTCAAAGTGTCCGATGTGGGACAATATTGAATATTGAGTAGAGGGAAGCATCGTCGAAATAAGTAAATCTGGTGTATTCTTTACTTTTATTTTATTTTATGTTTTCCTTCATGTCACAACGATATATATGTGTATGTATTTATGTAAAGCACTTCGAAGCATTTTCTCGATTGTTAGTTTGGACAAAGACTATCGTGTTAGTACGTCTTATCTCATCGTTTAATTTTGTGGTTATTATATTAATGATATATATCAAGGATTTTATGTTAGCCTAGATCGCAATTTTTTTTTCTAATTATAACCTCTTTTTTATGGATTATCATTTCGGTTTTAAGTGCTAAAATCGAAATGCTGAAACAAATATAGTTGTAAAAATACTGTGATGCTTTAAATATTGTTAGGCAGGCTAAATGAAGTGTCTGGGTATAGAAGTTATTTGCTTCCCTGGGTGAACAATTCTGGTACAAAGTTAATGATTCAAAAGTTTTGAAGTAGATACTCCAACTATTCCGATCTATTAATACAAAGAACAATTAAATGTTTCTAGAACATAGTTCGGCAGTCGGGTTAAAACATTGATCTAGAAAGGTGTAGGTTCGAACCAGGACACGCACAGCGTGGGTGCAATACTGCTTTCTGGACCAGTAATAGCGAATCCATTGTATCCGACTCAACTGGGTTAGAGTACTGCTGGTCCGATTTGCAATAGTCACCTTGCAATGGTTCTCTGATAAAGCTTAGCTAACTTAGAAGACCGCTGAATTTATGATTTGAATCATCCACGAAGTTTTTTGAGAATGAGACGGTAAGAACCACTGGACCAGTGGAATGGGCCTGTATGCTCTAGAAAGAACAAGTAAATGAACGGAGGATATTCCTGTTGCCTTAGAAATGTACTCAAATGACGTGGATGATGGTGATAAGTTACAGTTTATAGCTCGTGTACTTAAATGTTTGACTTTATTAAGATAGTTGCTTTCGATCCGTCTTAAGTTTAGTAGATAGTTTTTATTAAATCATTTAATGGATTAATCTAAGTCGGCTGATAAATTCAGATGAATAATATAAATACTGTCTACTAGCTTAAATCTAACGAGGACACACCTGTCCTTTCTCGCCATGAAAAATATTTCACTAGTAAAATGTTAAAAAACAACCTGAAAAACAGTAGAAAGTTTCTTGGGAGTATTTCACTAGCAAGTTTATATTATTTTCCCGTTAATTTTCCCAATTAAAAGTACAGAAATGTTTGCGGGAATATATCTTAGGAAAAGGTTACTATATCATCATAGTACTATTTCTTATTACTTCATTATGAGTGACGATGAGTTGTTTGGTCATTGATTAAATACAATGGAGGATGCAATCAAGGAAGACGTAATCCAGGTTTATTCCCTTGTAGGACAATTATAGTGCTAACATGTGTGATAAATCATAATTAATCGTCTGTTAGTCAACAACAGTCAACGGTATAACTCTAGCAGTTCAGCACCCAAGTATTGCTGTTCAGTCGTGATTGCACTTCGGCTGAGCCCCATGGCATCCTTTCTGCTATTTAAGAATATGCCAAGTACTGCACCTCGGCACCGAACCCCAACATCAGCTCACGTGCTACACCTCAGACCACTTCAGCTAGATTCAACGTTGCACCTCAGCAAGACTTGACCTTGCACTTCGGCAAGGCTTATTTGGGCACTTTAGCGAAGGAATCAAGCACAGGGTTACATCGAGGAACCATCAGGTAGAAATGCAATTCGAATATAGTGACTACAGCTGGATATTCAGCCTGTACACGCCAAGGTCATTCCAGCAGACCTATTAGTCACATCAGCCGGTCTACCAGTCACATCAGCAGACCTACGATGTCCTAGGCTTTCTGCCCCAAACAAACATCTCGTCCGCCATCAGAGGCCAAGGGCGGAAAAAGGTTAATAAAAGCAAGCCTATACAGACCTAAAAAGGGATTCGAAATCCAAACATTGACATCCAAAAGCAAATTCATACACTTTGCTCTTCAGCTCATACTGTGAGAAATACTTAACTCACCATCTAAATTATATTCTCAGTGAGAAATGGCACAAACTGACTTGAGCGTCGGAGGGTTTTTCCCGGGGTCATCCCCCCGGGACCTCTGATCTGTGCTTCCTTGTGCAGGACATTCAGGAAGCTATTCCAGCTACTCTCTTCTCACCAGCTGACGACGTTAATTTGAGGTCACCTTGACCCTTGGTGAAGATCCGTCTTCATCAATGTGTTATATAGAGTTTGAATATACACGATTGTCACTATTTACAGTATAGTGAATAGTTACATATGGTAAAGATTACATAATCAATTACAATGATATGATGATGCTTAGATTACAAATTAGAATTCCATATTGTCTCTGTAATTATGGTGATATCTAGGGATGTTAACGAACCGAGTCAAACCGAATACTAGGTTTTCAAATTCAGATTTGTTTAACTAAAGGCTCGGTTCGTTTAGCTAAAGGAACTTTAAAATTGGTTTGAGTTCGGCTCGATAACACTATAACTGTTTAAATGAGACGAATAGTTCATAAATATTTCAGTTCGTTTTAATAAACGAACCCAAATAGCTGTTTGAATTCAGCTCGTTTACACATAATTACCGAACAAATACGAACCGAACACGAACCGAACTTGAACAGTTCGTGAACTATTCGGTTCGTTGAACAACCCTAGTGATATCTTGTAATCTTCTAACGTTCCTCCTCAAGTTGAGCAGTGAGATTTCCGATGCTTAACCTGCACATTATTCTAGTGACAACTTGTCCGGTGACAGGTTTAGTAAGAATGTTCACTAATTGATCTTTCGATTTTAGACATGAAAGTTCAATTATGCCATAATACATATGCTATTACTTAAAAGAGGAATATAGTAAGTAAATATATCACTTCATTTTAAAAATATCGTTACAGTTTGACTTGGACAGTTCATTTTTGATTTTACTTAAAACAAACAGTGAGAATATTTTTGAAACAAAAAAAATACTTCATACAACCGTGAGAATATTTTTGAAACGGAAAAAATACATCATACAACGTAAGAGATTGGGGAAAACATATGAACGCGATGCTAATAAAACAGCTTGTTTGACCAATCACTCCCGACATTCCAATTTGATGACTTTTTTCTCTATTTCTTCACTCTCCAAGTCACCGTGCTACTACATATAGCTCCTATGCCTAACTCTGTTCTGTTGGATCATGTGCTGAGAAACACAAAAAGATTGGAGCTAATAAACTACTCTGTAGTTTTATTGTATTCTATAATTGTACACTTTAGGTATATTAATATTTCTTCTGAACTAAGGAAGTTAAAATAAATAATTTGTTGCGTGATATTGGACTCCATTATTTATTTGGTGGTTATAACAAAGACTATATAACTTTAATTGGTATAAAAGGTAAAGATTTCTCTAAGCACACAAATATATTGGGCAATATTCAGAGGTGACCTATAACATAGCGTTAGTACCAACCTATCCTCCGGTCCACATTGGTACCAACAATCATATCAGCTGCACGAGTAGCTTTGGCAAAATAACTCGTGGAGCAAAAGGCTATACTTTGGCACTGAAGATCTCACCGTTTCAGTTCGAATGAGCATTATGGAGGATACAAATCAGGAGATCAGCGATCTCCTATGTTGGATGAGGACTTACGCAGTGACGCACACAAGGTGTCCCCGTGTAAACTATAGGCCTTCGGCCTAGCAGTAACGGAACACCCACACTGTACATGTCTCTAGAATCGAACTCTTGACCTCTTGAACTAAATTCCAACCCGAGTATCAGATTGGTAAAATAACTCTTGATGATGTAGTAAGTAAACCAATTTGGTCGACAACAAACTATTTGACGTCCTAATAATTGTTATTAACAAGTAAAATTACGACAAATGGAATGAGTAGTATATTGGATCTGTCCCCATGGCATAGTCTAGTTGGTATTCGGGTTGAGATTTGTTCCAAAAGGTCAAGAGTTTGATTGCAGAGACACGCAACAGTGTGTGTTTTTCTTCTACTAGGTCGAATGCCTGGTTTGTGGGACCCAATTTGTGTGGGTCACTACGTAAGTCATCACCCAACCTAGAAGGCCGTTAGACTGCTGATTTGCATCCTTCAAAATGTTTCTTAGGACAAAGACGGTGTGGACTCTAGGACGAGAGATTTCGCCTTTGCTCCAAGTATTATATTGGATCCCAGGTTCTGAACAAAGGTTCCGGACAAATCGACAATCATCTCCCACTTATATCAAATACATTGGTTAGAGGTGAGTTATCGTACATGAGTAGTTTTTTCGTTCACCATCATAAAGTTTGATTAGTAATCAATCGCTGTGAATATTTACTTTTAAACATGGTGGTGTCAAAATTGGTTTTGATGATTTGTACAAAAAGAGAAGTTTCAAAATCAAAAATTTTTGGAACTTCACATGCAAATTAGGCATGTTACTCCTTAAGAAAATACTTCTAAGGAAATGCTCTGTTGAGCAATCAAACGCTTTATAGAGCGCTCGATGTTGTAATAAGAAAATATGTCTTTGGACAGAAAGTTTCAAACATGGCCAAATAGCGTTCTATCGGGTAAGGGAAATAAGACATTCTTAGGCAGAAAGTTTCGAACGCTTTATCGAGCGCTGCATCCATAAGTTATAAATTAAGCCTTTGGACAGAAAGTTTCAAACACGGCCAAATAGCGCTCTATCACGAAAGAGAAATGAGATACTCTCAGACAGAGAGTTTCGAACACGGCCAAATAGTACACTTTTTCTCTCTCTTGCACTTTTTGATTGACAAAAAGTACTTTTTATTTCCCTCATGCAATCATGACTTTTGTGGCTACTTTTCAAAATGCAAATCCAAGGTAGGTGGGGATATCCTTCTATTATTGGTTTAAAATGCAAGACTTCCCCAAGAAGTTTTGACTTCTTCCAAGAAGCAATTTTCAAAAGTGATGAGGTGTCAACATACCATTGGATGTCTTCTCCCAATCTTCTATCTCTCTCCTTCTCCTCCAACGGTTAGAAGCTCTTCCTTTAAGGCTTTGAAGACTCCATTTGTGAAGACTAACTTTCTACCTCAAGCTCTCAAGTCTTCATTTGTATTTTGCTCTCAAAATTATTGTAAAATTACTTTATTGTTGAGAGTGTGTGATTGTAAAGGAGAAGAGGTCTTCTTCTAAGTGAGGATTGTGAGGAGCAAGATCTAGATGGTTGGTCAAGAAGCAAGGGAGCTTCTTGTTGGGCGAAACTCAAGCTTCCAAGAGCTAGTTGATGGTGTTGGAGTAACATCATTCTCCATAGAAGGTTTCTTTGGTGAAGAGAAGATCTTAAGGAGGCTAGGCTTCAAGGAGGTTGAGTGTTAATTGTTGAAACTCAAGCTTCCAAGAGCTAGTTGATGGTGTAGGAGCTACATCATACTCCATAGAAGGTTTCTTTGGTGCAAAGAAGATCTTAAGGAGACTAGGCTTCAAAGAGGTTGAGTTTTTCGTGTTCTTGAGCTAGGTTTGCTAAACTTAGCTTGTTCTTGTATTTTTATTTGATTGTTGTTTCCCCCAAAGAGAAATAACAATCCCCTTGTTAAAAAATCATTCTTGTTCAAAGCAAGAAGGTAGAGGAGTAGAGTCTTTGACTTGAACCTCTATAAATTTGGTGTTCTTTCATTTCCGCAAATTATTTCTTTCAAAGAACACATCAAGTATTGGTTTAGACACTCCCATTGCAAAAAGAATCGAAAAATAACCATACTTGTATAAACACTTTATTCAACCCCCCTTCTAGTGTGTTTCACGGACCTAACAAAACACTTATTTGGGATATTATCATAAGGCAAACTATGGAATAAGTGAACCCAAGCAAAAATATTTTGCCACGATATAATCAGACAACTTATAGAAGGAGGTTTTTACTCCACCAGACGAATCATGTGGAACGAAAAATTACGGTGATTAATGAACGAGCACCAACTACAACATCATATATTACCTTAGAAGTTCCGTCTATGGCGAGGTATGGGTCTCGCATTTACGCAACCATACCTATGTGTTAAAAACACACAGAGGTTGTTTCTTGATGACCCATAACAAAAATTGCATCAAGCTGTGTCGATCAACTGTTACTTCACAATATAAGAAGCACATCCAATTTAACGAATCATTTTGATTTATTCTATTATATTTCAAAATTAAGGAAGAGTGTCATTTTGATTAATAAACGAGCGTTTAGCGTTATATTAACAAATAGAACGAAGTTTAACATAAAAAATTGTGTCAATTTAAAGAAATCCATATTATAGCTGTTTCTGTTTCATTTTTATGATTGATAATGCAACTAGTATCATGTTTATTAATTAATCAATGTTCATCTGAAAATTGCCATGTTATATATTGAGAAAGCAAAAATTAAAACTATAAAAGTGACACCTTTCATTACGTATGTTATAGTCTTATTGAACAAGAGTGATGAAGAGTCTTCAAGAACAGAATATTGCATCATATTTTCTGAATACTGATATTATCCCCATATACATACCATCTAGCTTTTGTAATTCAGGTGGCGTTTGATTCCCACTCAGCTATCGGAATCAGAATCGGAATGAGTATGACAGCGTATGAGTTTGGAGGATATGTGATTGGGCCTAAAAGTGATAATTGTTTGTTATTAAAGTGGGCATGAGTATGATAGACATTGATGGCGTTTGGAATGTATCGGAATTGAAATGAGTATCGAATGTCGGCGGCCGGAAAAATATCCGAAAAAATTTGACCGGCCAGAATAGTGACCGGCGTCCGGCGGCGTTGACCGGCCATACCCTTCATTCCCCCATATTGATAGACAAGGGTCTAGTATATCAAAAAACGATATCAATTATCAAATACTTGGAGATCAAACTGGAACTCATACCCTCCATCTCTTCAAACAAACAACTTCAATCGATTTGGAGGAATCCAAACACATTGTCTTATTCCTAAACTATCAACCAAACACCACCTCGGTGTAGTCGGTTGGTAAGCGTGTCAAGTATGAAACTTCGAAATGTAAGAGATTCATTAATCATTCAATGCAAGCATTACGCTATCTCAATATGAAAGTGCTGGTTTAAGTAAAAAAGTACGTTCACGGTACACTATTTTTCTGAGTTTGCATAGGGTCTAGGGAGAAGTTGGATCGCTTCGCGATGTGATAGATGTAGCATAGTCCTACATTTTGTGTAAAGTGCTTGTTTAAATCACTTTACATTTTATTAATTTATTATAGCTTATTTGTTGACTGGTCAAAAAGAAACGATTAAGTAACCAATAGAAGCGGCATAATATGCACTTGATGTACAACTGGTCTTTTACTGGTAGGAATGCATCTTATGTATCAGTAATTTATAGTAGTGTGGATGTAATTATTAGGCATCCAAATAAATATTTGAAGAGAATAGAAATTAAATATGTGAGAAGGCATATTGGATTCAGTGTCCATTAAAAAACAACACCGTCTTATTATAAAAACAAAAACATACGTGTGTCGTGACACACTATGTATGTCTTTATGTTTTTTATGAAACGGCATAGGTTTTTTTTTACTACAGAGTTATTGGTGCAGCGAAAATTAAACAGCAGACCCCATCTAGTTGGGTTCAGATCATAGGAATCCTCAAATGAGACAAAATATAAGGCATCTAATCATGCGACGCCACGTGTACAAACTGGTCCGTGGCTTACTTTTTTTTAAAAAAAAGACAAGTTTGTACGCATGGTGTTGCATGATTAGAAGTCTCATATTTTGTCTCATTTGACGTCTCCTCTTATTTGAACCGCATCTAGTTAGTGTCATTGCATGGTGGTAGTGTTTCAGTCCCCAAATCCAAAGTCCAGTTGATACTCAGGTTTTGATTTGCTCCAAGAACTGAAGAGTTCGATTCTAGGGACACGCACAGTGTGGTTGTTCCACTGCTGCTTCGGCCTGGTTTGTAGGGACATCTTGTGTTGGTCACTGCATAAGTCTTCACCCAACCTCGTAAGCCGCTGGGCTCCTGATTTACATACTCCACAATGATTATTGGGATTTTGCAAGTGTTTCAATGTAGGTAACCGTACCATCAGATGTATATCCTTTATTAAGCAAGAGATAACTATACTAATATAATTGGTAGTAGTTGTTTTTCGATAAAATTTGTATTTATTTTGACATGGTAGTAGTTGTTTTTCGATAAAATTTGTATTTATTTTGACATCATAGTAGTTATTCATGACGGAGATTCACATATTCTCGAGGCAATGTGTTTAAAATACATAGTCAATATGATTTCAATTTTTATTTGTTAATGAATAAATAGGAGTATAACACCAGTAAGAATTACTCATTCCCTGCGTTAAACTTTGTTTTCATTTCCAATGGGGTGAAAGACACACTCTTCTTTGAATTTAGAATGTGATGTAATAAATCAAAATGACTCACTAACTGCGGTTTTTATATTGTGAATTAGCAGTTAACCGACCAGCTCGACACAGTTTTCATTATGTGTCATCAAGGAAACAAAACATGGGCATGGTTGCGTACATCCGACCTCCTATACCATGCCATAGGCAGGAGACTCTAAGGCAATGAGGTAATGTTGTAGGGTAATGTTGTTGTTGTTGGTTAGTTGGAAGAAGATCCAGACGTTGGATCCATCATCCCAGTTCAGATCTGGAGAGGCCGACGGTGAGACAAAATATGAGACCTCCAATCACGCACCGGCACGTGTAAAAAATGGTCAGCGGTTTAAAAAAATTTGTTTTTTTAAAAAGAACATTTTGTACACGTGGCGACGCGTGATTGGAGGCCTCATATTTTGCCTCGCCGTTAGCCTCTCTAGATATGAACCCCATCATCCATATTTCTGGATCATTCAACCGGGTTAGGATCTCCTCACCCAAAATTCCTCACCCCATACGTCACCGCACGACATATGGCAGCAGGGGTGGGTGGTGAATCTAGATGCGGGTCATCCTCATCTAGCCTCACCACCCACCCCCTGCTGCCACGTGCCGCGCGGTAACCCGTAGGGTGAGGGAAAAGTGGGTGAAGTGATCTCATCCCCACTCAATCATGGGTTGGAATCGCCTGACCCCCCCTTTAAGGGGGTATTAAAGGACCATGTGACACGTGGCACACGGTGGGGGTGGTGAGACTGGGTGGGAGTCACCCGCATCCAGCCTCACCACCCCCTGTGTGCCACGTGTCGGGCGGTCTGAAGGGGGGTGAGGGGCTGGGGGTTAGGGGATCTCGATCCCTCAATCATAGACAAACAACAGGATGATCCACCATTATTTAATTTCCCTGCACCCGAAGAGCACTGAATAGGTCCTGATCACCACTTGCGTACCCGACCCGATCATTTTTAGTGTCCGGAAAAGTCCACATTTTCTACCAATCACAGTGACGAATGAAGAGAGTTCTCTCTTTTATCATTTTGTTTTGCAGCACAGTTTCAAAAGGGCCCCTTACTACAGTTCTCCTTCACTAATAGTTTTGTCATATACACACACACATATACGTGAATTTGTATGTATTGTGGGATGTGTGTATAAAGAGACCGATCCAAGAAAGAAGTTCAGAGAAAAGTGTCCTGTGCTGTTGTGTGTTTCGGTGATTAAAGTAAAAGAGAAAGAAAAGAAAAGAAAATGGGAAGGGGTAGGGTTGAACTGAAGAGGATAGAAAACAAGATCAATCGACAAGTTACCTTTGCTAAGCGAAGAAATGGGCTTTTGAAGAAAGCTTATGAGCTTTCAGTTCTTTGTGATGCTGAGGTTGCTCTGATCATCTTCTCTAATAGAGGAAAGCTCTATGAATTCTGCAGTAGCTCTAGGTATATACACGTAATTGCATATAAAGAAGCAATCTTTTCTTACATCGACTAATAAAAGATTTTGCTACTTTTTATGTTGTTTCTCTCTCTCTCTCTTGATTCTGCTTCTTTTTTGAGATCTACATGTGAACGACTCAGGAAAGCCAGCTGCAAGGGCTAACTGATGCTTTGAATGACTGTTTTTTGTGTCTCTTTTTTGAAGTTACCCTTTTGGTGAATAATTTGGCACGTATAGGATTTTGTGTACAGGTTTGATGTTTAGATCTGCAAGAGGAAACCATGAAAAGCAGATCAATTTAAGTATTTATGCTAGATTTGTTTTTGCCTCATATCTTTCTTATACCCTCTTCAATTTTTATGCTTTGTTATATCTTATAGTATCTTAAAGAGTAGGATTTATTGGATAATTTTAGGTCAGGTCGGTTGTCGTGTTCATTTGCAGCAAAACCTGGTCTGATCTGATATATCCTAAATTGATATTTCAAAGTTGATGAGTATATTTTAACCTCTACCCTTTTCTCCTTCTTCATCTTCTTTAATTTTCACTTCAATCATGCAAGCGTCCTCCTTTTTTTTGCCTTCAATTTCTTGAGCTTGAGTCATTATCTTCTTCTTGAGTCCCGGAGATGAGAAATTCCAGCAATTCCGTTGATGGACATGTCGTTTTCTTTCTTAAAAGTTGCAAACTTTGTTCCAAGAAAGAGAATTTGTTTCAAGAAATAGACCATTGGGTAAGAGGATGCTCTCTAGTCAAGTACAAGCTTCAAGGTTTTGTCTTTAGGGTTTCTGCTTGTATCTTCTTATTTAAAAATCAGTACTTTTTTTATTGGTCCTATATTATCTGGAATCAAACAGACCTTCACAGTTTCACCCAATTTTCTCCATTTTCTTCGTATTTTCTACATTGATTCATAAAATTTTCCCTCTTTTTTCTGATATGAAGATTTATAGCAAAATTTCCCGATATACTCCTTGTTTTCCCACAAGTGATGAACTGAAATTGTCGCTTGCCCAATTAGTCACTCAACAAGGAAAAGGCAAATGAGCCTCCATATCCATCTTTCTTTTGAATTCCGGTTGATTTCCTCACTACTCGCTAGGGTTTGATGTGATTTAGGGCTTAACAATTTTGAGTTCCATGGTTCATTTTGTGCCTTCCTCCTCCAATAACATCAAATTCCGGTGTTTTAGAAGACAGATTTCGGGTTTCGCTCGTTACCTGTTGGGCATTTCCATGGGTTTCAGCGAATAGGTAGCGCCTTGTTAATTACCCATGTTTTTTTAAGGATGTTACCCATGGATACTAGGTGGATGTTGTCTTGATTTTATCTTTTGTTTACATCTTAAGGCAGTTTTTAAAGTGAATTTGATAATTTTGCATCAAAGCTACATTGGCGTACTATTTTATTTGATTAGTCATTAGGATAATATTGGGAGTTAAAAATCAAGGATGGAAAGAGGAAGGGGTGTGAAATAAAAAAGTCCCGCCTATGGCGGCTACGGGGTCGGATCTACGCAACTATATCTATAATGATGCGTGAAGCTATGTTGATCAACTGCTACCTCACAATATAAGAAGCGCAGCCAATTTAGTGAGTCATTTTGTTTTATTCCATCATATTCCAAAGTTTGGTTGATTCATTGATATACCAATTATCTTGTGAATCATTAAGTGCCTAATGTTTAGATGTACAGTAATTTTTCATCAACTATGGCTTTGATTTTTATTTCGTGCGTTTACTTCTTTATAATGTTTTAGCGAGTGTAAGTACAGCAACCATCAAACTTGACCTCTTAGGTATGTGAGAAGTTAGACTACATAGTTACTGTACCAAATAACGTATAATTGAAGTACATTTACATATGTGTAAGGACATAGTCCAGGATAGGAGTAAATAAAGACAGATGATTAAAATTAACGAGGTTTAGGCATGATATAAGTACACTTTAGATTATATTTAGGGACTTAGGTAGCCTCTACACTTTAGGTAAATTTACACTTTTTTGTATTTGTCTTTGCTTTTTATTATTTGTCTTTCATTATTTGTCTATATAGTTACATATAGAGTCTAGGGTTCTCGTCGGAAGCAAACTCTCTATCCTTTAGGATGGAGGTATTGCAGACCCTAACGATAGCTTTTGTTGTCGTTTGGATATACTAGGTATGTGTTGTTGTTGTTGTTGTTGTTACATGTGTGTGTACTTCACTCACTATATTGTTAAAACAATATCTGCCAGTTTAATTGATTTGCCCTCTTTTATTATTATTATTTTTTATTTGTGAAGCAATTGGCTTCCTGTCTTTAAAAAGTTAAGGTTTGAACATGCTTGTAACAATGTACAGCATGCTGAAGACTCTGGAACGGTACCAAAAATGCAACTATGGAGCGCCAGAGCCTAATATGTCCACAAGAGAAGCACTGGTATTTCTTCTAACCTCTTGGCCTATTAAGCATTTCATAGGTCCTCCTTTTATGGAACTTTGTTTCCATATGAGTATCATGTATGGCATTCTTAGTCTGCTTGGAATATAGATTCTTGCAACCTTCTGTAGGTTCATTGTTCTCTTTTGGAAGGCCTAAGCTTTGCTACCATTGGTATTTTAATTGTGTAAATAAATTCAAGACTTCACAATGAACTATGATGTGGTATGGTGGAAATTTTGGCAAGATATGGTGATCAAATAGAAAGAAAACAAAAAATGAAGATGAAAAAATAGACGAGCTGTAACAGATGTTATTGTTCATAAAGCAATTTTCTTTCACCATTAACCGAAGTAAACTACGTGTCAAATGCTTTAAAGAATATAGCGGATTCTTTTTGTTTGGTCCATGAGAATACGATTGAACTTGCTTATTTGAAGAGTTATTATCAAAGGAAGAAAAAAAAAAAGAAATTCTCCAATTACAAAAAAGAAAGAAATTCTCCAGGCAAGAGCCTCTAAAAAGTTCTCCAAAATAGTCTTTATGATTATTATATTTATATACTTTAATTCACAATAAGTTAATTTGACACTTCTCTACAGAATTTAACTTCTAAAATTAGTTTACAACCCCAAGTTGCAAAAGTTGCATCATTTCATCTAAGACAACATAAAACTATGTTGTCTGCAACCGACCAAACGTTTGGTCTCTTAGACCAAACATTGGATTTGAAATTTTTGAACGTTGCAACTCAACACTTGACACCAAACTTTGGACCGAACGTTCGGTAAATGACTTCACTCAACGTTAGGTAAATGACTTCACTCAACGTTCGGTGCATCATTATTTCAAAGAAACAGAAATTTCTATATCAAACCGAACTCTGTTATCGAATTCTAAATTCATCACCAAAAGTTCGGTGTCTCTCACTAAGCGTTCTGCCTCTTCAGGATTTAGAATATGGTCATAGATCGAACTCTGAATTCAGAGTATGATCTTACTTCACCCAATTCAAGTTTCACTTATTTCTCCGATCAAAATTTTTATATATTTTTATATAAATTTGGAATACTTTCTAAATCATTTTTATGTGTTTTTTCCAACATGGTAGACGTCTTAAATTTGGTAAACTTTTTGCTTTAGTCATATGTTTTTCTGTAGTCTAGTTAACAATACAATCTCCATGAGCACCATAGATTTTCAAATGAATAATATTTTATAACATGAATTTAAAAACATGAATAAATTCGATGAATCAATAAGAAGAAGGAAGATCTCCCTTCTTTTTATTTGTATGTGGCATTCATGTTTCAAATTTATATTTTCTAATGAGAAGATATTCCATATTCCAAGGAGTTTCATGTGGATAATGTTTGCTGTGGATATAGAAGTAGTTTCATTGGCACAAAGCTGCAAAATAGAAATTTCTGAAGCTGATTGTAAGCCCTCAAATATGCAATTTGTACCTTGCAACATAGTGGATTAACAGGGACATGATCACAATCTTTCTGGTTGCAGGAGCTTAGTAGTCAGCAAGAGTATTTGAAGCTTAAAGCTCGTTATGAAGACCTCCAACGGTCACAAAGGTTCTTCTCTACTCCTGGCTTTCATTTTGCTTATTTGCTCCGCCGTCTTCTCAGGTCTAGGATGGCAAACTCTATAATATGTATACAACAACAACACATATATCCCAACAACAGTAAAAGTTATTGCTAGGGTCTGAAGAGTGTGATATGCAGGCAAACAATACCTCCATCCTATAGGATAGAGAGTTCGTATCAAATGCTTTAAACATCCCGTCTCTATATGTACCTGCATAGACACATAATTAACAACAAATAATGAAATACAAAGAGAAACACGGAAAGTGTAAAGTCACTGCTCACGTTAATACAAACGTCGTTTCATTTGCTAGTTCAATTAAAATGATACAGTATTAACTTGAACTGTATTTGTGAACATGGATTCATGAACAAAGAATCTAGTGGACTTCTAGTGATATAATCCTCGTGAGACCTAATAGTCCGGAATGTGTATATTTTAGTCTTGCACTTTACACTTACCCAGAGGACATACTGGAAAGCAAGTAGTTTTTGAGGTGTATGTGTTGAATATATCACAGGAACCTATTGGGTGAGGAGCTTGGTCCTTTAAACAGCAAGGAGCTCGAATCTTTGGAAAGACAGCTCGATATGTCTTTGAAGCAAATCAGATCTACACGGGTATTCTATCTTTCAACTTTCTGCAGATGTATTCTTGGTTCTCTTGTGAAATTGTTCTGATTTTAGAGAAAGGAATGGTTGATTTCCGGCTGTTCAACGAATCGAACAGTTTGCGAACTGTTCGAGTTCGGTTCGTGTTTGGTTCATATTCGTTCGGTAATGATCGGTAACTGAGCTGAATTCGAACAGCTGTTTGGACTCGTTTACTAAAACGAGACGAACTATCCGCGAACTGTTCGGTTTGTTTAAACGGTTAAAGGGTTATCGAGCCGAACTCGAACCAATTTTACAGTTCGTTTAGCTTAACGAACCGAGCCAAACAGTTCGTTAGCTAAACGAATCCGAATTCAAAAACCTAGTATTCGGTTTGGCTCGGTTCCTTAACACCCCTACTTCCTATAATTAGTTTTTTTTCTCCATATAAACCCAAAAAAAAGGTGGATCATATGGTTTCTGCTATAAGAAAGACCTAACAGGTGCTGTATGTTTTTCTTGAAATTGGCTTGCTAAATTCTATGAGTTGCAGACCCAAGTGATGCTGGATCAGCTCACTGATCTTCAGAGGAAGGTAATTAATAATATTAAGAGTCTTGAACAGTTTCATCATGTCCAATCTGTTATTTATTTTCTGTTCATCTACTAATGATACTAAGCTGTCATGCCTTTGTTTCTCTTTCTACAGGAGCATGCACTGAATGAGGCAAACACGACTTTGAAACATAGGGTGCGTATAGCTTGCTTTAGCTTCTAAAAGAACATGATTTGCAATTTCAGCATTAGTCACAGTCATATACCCAACCAATCTATGCTCTAGACCGCAATAGAATAATAGTGAAAACAAGTTCTTGACCAAGAAATCCCAATGGTCGCATGAAAAACCATATTATTTGCACTTCTATAGTTACATTAAAGAGCCAAAAGGGCTGGTTTTGGCGATCCAAGTTATACAAAGTGAACAAAGAGTGCTTCGTTATCACAGTAGATACGACATTAAAGAGTGCTTTGTTATCCCTCTTTGTTATCACAAAGAATGCATAGTCCAGATGATACTCGGGTTGAGTATTGCTCCCAAGAAGGCAATGGTTCGAATCCAGGAAAACTCGCAGTGTAGGTGCTCTACTTCTGCTAGTCTGTGTGGGCAATTGTTCCACTTCTACTAGTTTGTAGAGACACTTTGTGTGGTCCTCGTGTACAGTCTGTCAACTTAGGAGGAAGCTGGACACCTGATTTACATCCTCCACAAACTTCATGGAACTGAAGCAGTGGAGACCCAAGGCTAGAGATTTCGACTTTTGCTCCCAAAAAACAAATTTCTTTTTCTTTTACTCAAGTACGTCTTGCATGCATAGCATCATAAAATGAAAATGCTACTCTAAGGTGGGGAACTGCAAAATTTGTACCCGTGAATTTGTTTATTTTCATTTACCTAGGATGCTACCGAACTGCCCTACAACCCAACATTTTTACCAACACCTAATTTGTCATAAGCAAAACAAGCATAAAATTGAATCAAAATTTTGAGAATAACGTACAACGCGTAGCTTAGATGGTAATCGGGTGGTAGATTTAATGCAAGAAGTTGTCAGTTCGACTCTAAACAACTGCAGTGTGAGTGTTATAGTCTTGGCGTCAGCTTCTTATACCAAAACTGGATTGGACTTGACATCTTATAGACAACCAGTAAGGACCTCTCGCCGATGAGGCTGTTACACTTCTTGATTTACATAATCTATGCAATTTCTTTGGTTGAGACAGTGGAGACCCTCTGAGTGAAGATATGAACTTTTGTGGTACAAGATTTTGAAAAATAAAGACATGTGCAAATGACACAAGTTATTGATGTTTGAGTTGTTGCAGTTGATGGAACTAAATCTCCAGTGGAATCCAAACGCACAAGATGTCGGATATGGCCGACAGCCTCAGACTCAGGGTGATGCCTTCTTTCAACCCTTGGATGGTGAACCAACTTTACATATTGGGTATTTTACTCATCCCTCTTCTCCTCGTTTTATCACATTCCAGCTTATTATCTTTTAAATTTTACAAAGTTTTAACAAAGTTTCTTGTATTTCATTTACAGATATTCGGTGTAACACATTCTTAAAAAATAAAAATTACTCCATAATATATAGAGATTTGGAGGGAAAAAATTCTTTTAATAATTTTATGACATGTTTCCATTTCTAATGGATTGAAAAATACACTATTCCTTGATTTTGGAATATGATGGAATAAAACAAAATGATTCAGTAAGTTGGCTGCGCTTCGAACTATCAGTTGATCAACACAGCTTAACGCAATTTTATTATGGGTCATCGGGAAACAACCTTGTTGTATTTTTAACACATAGGTATGGTTTCATACATCCGAACTCCCATACTCTTCCATAGATGAGGAGACTCTAAGGCAATGTGACAATGATGTTATTGTATCCATTTTATAACATAGGTATATTTATTTCCTTTGATGAAACACTAAAGAACACACCTTTGCTACTGAGAAAAGGTCGTGTCATGTTTAACATTGTATTGTCTTGAAATGAATTTGATCAGATACCCGAATGATCCAATGGCGGTTGCAGCAGCGGGACCCAGTGTGAGTAATTTCATGGCGGGTTGGTTGCCTTGATAACGACAATAAATAAGTGATAGGCCTATGCATTTCTTCCCAAGGACTAAACCGCCAATTTTATGCTTTCTTGTAATAATTAAAAACATGTGTAATATTTGTCACTTTTCACAAGACGGTGTTTATAATATAATATAGTCTCATGATTTGTGAAACTTTTGAGTCTCCTTTTTCACTGCTCAAGCACTTGCTTTTTTTTTTTTTTTTTTGGGATATGATCTGATCTGCTTGGTTTGTTTTCAGAATTTAATATGGAGAACATATAATCTAGCCAACTTACTCAGTGTTGCGTTTGTGCGATGAAAACTTTAGGAGATTTCAAAAAAAAAAACATATTTTACAAATGCGACACAAGTACGAAAAATTCTTCAAACAGTTAAGGCGTCATTCAAATGGCGTCTTAGAGCAATTAAGACGCTATTCTGAATGCCAGTACGCTATTCTGAATGCCAGTACGTTTGAGACATCATTATGAATGTTTTATTTTTTTTCATTTTCTTAATTTGTTCTTCCTACTTTTTAGTAGGGCTGTAAACGAGACGAACGAGCCGAGCATTGCGTTGTTCAAGCTCTGTTCATTTAGCTTAGCGAACGAGCTGAGCTTGTTCGTGTAATATTTACTTGTTCAAGCTTGGTTCGTTTAACTCACGAACAACATTAACGAGCTGAACACCTTAAACGAACGGTGCCACTTATCGAGCTCGAACAAAAAAAGGTGTTCAAACTCTGTGTAGTTAACCTTTTATCAGAGTCGAGCTCGAACTCGAACTCGAATAAACGAGTCAAACAACCGAACAGTTTGGTTCATTTACACTACTACTTTTGAGTAACACATCACAACAGTCATACTTTATCCCCCATCCGTTGTAGGAAAATGCCCGGCTACAGCCGAAAAATCTATTTTCTCCTCCTTTCTTTCCATTCGTACTACATTTGGTTGAATTAATTTATTCGGATTGTGAAATAAGTTGAACTCAAACATAAAAGATTGAATTCAAATTTCTAATAAAAAAACTGATGACTAGAACCGGGGATCTTACTGTGAGTAAACTCTCTATCCTTATAGTAGAGGGGTATTGTTTGTTAGGAATGGATCCCTTCACCCACTTTTCCTCACCGCACGCGTCAACGCACGATACGTGGCAGCAATGGGGGATGGTGAAGCTAGATGAGGGTCACGTAGCCTCACCATCCCACCATGCCGTTACGTGTCGTGCAGTCATGAGTGGGGTGAGGAAAAGTGGGGTGAGGATATCTCATCCTTTCCTTTGTTTGTATATCTCATATCCTCCTCAGACCCTAGCGATAATGTTGATTTTGTTGAGATATTATTGGGTATAATTGTGATTGTGATTGCGTGAATAAAAACTGATAGTATTAATAAATTGTGGGGAAAAAAAGATAAAAGATAAAAACGGTTACAAAATTTACGTGGCATTTTATTACATCAGATGTCAAGATTGAATTAAATAAAATAATCAACAACATAATCAGGTATATACTATATCCATTTTCCGTTAAAAAAAAACATGTATGTTTTTTCGGTTTTTGATAAGATATGGGGCTAGGGCGATAACTAATATATCTGCTTCTTTTGTGACATTACTTGGTAGTTGAGCACACTGGCCAGTTAAATAATTTGGAATGTAAAGGGTCAAAGTTTTCGGTTGTGATCCGGAAAGGCTAAAAGTGAGGCAAAATATGAGGCTTCCAATCACATACCGCCATATGTACATAAAGGAAAGAATTTTAAAAAAAAATTATTTTTTAAAAAGAGCAGTTTTTACACGTGGTGGCGCTGATTGGAGGCCTCATATTTTGCCTCATTTTTGGTCTCTCCTGATCTCAACCGCAAATTTTTTTGTTGTGGAACTCCATAAATAAAAGGTGAAATCCCTCATCCTAGATGTCTCTACTGTCACAGTCCCAATGAGTATCGTGAAGGATGTAAATCAGGAGTCATGCGAACTCCTAGATTGGATGAAGACTTATGCAGTGACCCACACAAGATGCCCCCCACAAACTGGGCATTTGCTCTAACAGCAGTGGAACACCCACAGTATCAATTGGACTATGTCCTGTAAGCAGAACTCCATTGTCTTGTCTCATAGAAGTATGTGGAGTAAAAAAATCAAGATCATTTATTGATTTATTTGGTAAAAAAGGATGAGTTTAGATCCTTCGTGTATTAAGGTTAAAAATATAACACAAAATACCCACAGTACAATTACTCAGACTAGAACTTGCACCATTTAATTAATTGCTTGCACATGTGCTCATATTCTTCAAAATTAACTCGTACTTTAAACTTTTTACATCACTATTATATTTTTGTTCCATCAAATTTACTTCTCGCAAATATATTGTAAAAAAATTTTATAAGATAAACATTAAAAAGTTATAAAAAAAAAGAATAAAGACGGTCACAAATCAACTGAATATTACAATTAAATATTAACTCTATCCTTTTAATGTTAGACCATAACGGTAGTTTTTGATGTCGTTGGGATATACAGTGTATGATTGTTGTTGTTGTCTTCTTGTTAGGTTAATTTGTAACCGTCCTTATCTTTTTTTTAGTTTTTTTCAGAACTTCTTAATGTTTATCTTATCAGTTTTTGATTGTAATATATAATCCAAACTTTCTTGTTTGTTTTCAACTTATTTTATAAGCTGGATAGATTAATTCAACCAAATGTGGTATGAATTGGAAGAATGGACGAGGAAATAAATTTTCCGACAACAGCCAAACATTTTTTTGCAGCGTATGAGGACAGGGTATGACTGGTGTGTTGTGTTATGTAGAATGAGAAAGAACAAATTTTAAAAAAAAATTAAGGTGTCATTTTGAATTGCGTTTTGATTAAAACAATGAAAAAAAAAACTAATGCGTCACACTTAGACACACTCTTAAGACGACATTCTGAATTACGCCTTATCTCTTTGGAGAATTATCTAATAAGTTTTCACTTTAGTTAAAGTAGCATATATAACCTATATAGTCTTCATGTTTGTCACTCTGTTTCATTGGTTTTAATTTCTAAAAGTAGAGATTATAAACTATGGGAACTCAAAATCCATCATATATATTTATATGGCAGGACTTAAGTATTTTATGTTATCTATATTGACTCTTTATGACACCAAACTTGTCAAGTCAAATGATTTAATCAAATAAAACTAAACATGATTTGAATCAATAATACAAAGTCATCAGCACAGACATAAAATCATGACCATGACCTTGAGGATCACAAAATTACACCATTGGTTTTGGTTCAAATTGTTTTTAGGCATGTTTTAGCACAAAAATATAATACGGTAGGTAAACTTATTGACACTTTGGTTCTTATGCATTATTAATTTTTAAGATAAAAATATTTTAACTTCTTTAAATTACATTCAAGTCAAAATAAAATGGTATTTTTAAAACATAATGAGCAAATATAATTTATTTTAATTAATAAAAGAGTGTCTGAAACACCAAAGGAGCGCATCGAAGCAATATTGTCAACCTTATGTTCATGGGCTCAAAACCTTCCGTGGCGTTTGTAACAGGCCCGCTAAAGAGTGTTTGACGCCGATCCTTCTATTTGTTAGGCAGGGCTTTCATACCATGGACCCACTGGCAGCCACCATTGGTTTAGATCCAATAATTAAAAAGGTCAAAAGCGGACCGGTCTGTAACAACAAAATTAACACATTGCCTTATAGACTTATGTCTATGGAGAGATATAGGAGATTGGATGTATGCAGTATACACATGTGTTAGAAACACATAGAAGTTGTTTCCTGATGACCCATAATGATGCGTCAAGCTATGTCTCGATGAACTGCTACTTCACAATATAAAAAGCGTAACCAATTTCGTGAGTCATTTTGCTTTATTCCATCACATATCAAAATCAAGAAAGAGTGTCATTGACTCCATAGGAAATGAAAACACTGGGCTATAACAACAATAACATTACCTCATTGTATTAGAGGCTCCTGTCTATGGCGGGATATGGGAGATCGGATGTACGCAAACATACTCATGTGTTAGAAACGCACATAGGTGGTTTTCTGATGACCAATAATGATGCGTCAAGATATACGTCGATCAACTGCTACTTCACAATATAAGAAGCGCAACCAATTTAATGAGTCATTTTGCTTTATTCTATCATACTTCGAAGTCAAAAAAGAATATGTCATTGACTCTATTAAAAATAGAAACATGCAACCATCACGGAAAGTGTTCTCAATTTCATTAATGGGTGAAAGACCATGGTTCGCTATAACTCTCCAACCATACAAAAAGTTGTCTCTCATCTTTTTTTTAAAGAAAAATAAAGAAAAGACACATCTCTCTCGTATCCATTATATTCTAACCAACAAAAGAAATGAAGAATAACCTATGATGAAGCAAATAAAAAGTTCTGAAATAATAGAAAGAGAACAATACATCTATCGAGAAGCCAAAAAAAAATACAAGGTAATGATTCTACTTCATATGCTAATGGTTTTGTATTCAAGTGGTGTATAAAGCATATGTCTTATTTTATGCTGTTATATTCATTTTGCAGTCACAAGAAAATATTATATAAAATGTCTTACTAAACCATCTAGATCCTAAAAGCTATATATCATTTTCATGTGATGTAATAACATATATTGTTATGTATCTTTTTACAAAATTAATATATGTTTGAACATGTGTATACCCAGATGTCAATGCACAGATTAGCGAGATGCTAGTTTGTAACACTTGAACTCCGAGATAGATGTCTATAATATTAGGATCCCGGTAGTATACTTATCTAATCATCGGTATCCTCCTAGTCAATCGATCTTTCCGTCAACTCTGTTAGTACGCTACGGTTTTGTCAAAAACATGAAAATATTTTTCAACTCTAACCCATTGAAAGCTAACTAATTCAATAAAGAATTTCATTCTACTATATCAATTGAATTTCCAACGATTTAGGTAATAAGAGACTTGAATGATGTCTTATGTTTGGCAAGTGACGGTTCACTTGTGTTATATATACAAAATTGGATCTGATCCGATTGTTTTGAATGTTTTAGCTGACATTAAGTTGAATGAATTCCACATACATGCGTTGATGGCCCCGGAAAAGGTGAAAATAAAGATGATTTGGAATCTGAGTGTAGATGGCCTTGTATGGATCCTAATAGGCACGAATGATTTGATTGGGATGACGTTACGATATATATATCGAAGATATGAGAGGAGCACTTACATGTGCTTCACAACCAAAAACGTCCATCGTATATGATGTTACAAAAGAAGTCAAATCGGCACCAGCTAAGAACAGGAAGGCGTTGGGGATGGAGTTCCAAAACATTACGTAATGTCGAAAAAATTATGAAATTTGTTAAAAGGTCGACCATCAAATTCATGGATGCATGTTTTCAATTGATGAATGTTAATTAATGTGTAACAAGTATCATATCAGCATGCAATAAATACTGTTGACAAATTCCTTATGGTGCTCTTTATATTTTACAAACAAACCCTAATCTAACCACAAACCCAAACACTAGCCCTACCCCCTAACCACAAACACTAGCCTTTACATAGCAACCTTAGTCATTCAAAAAAAATCGATACCAAAATTAAATAACAGAACAATGGTATAGTCAGTTAAAGGATATAACATCAACAACATTAATCAACATAACCATTACATGGAAATATTCACTGTAATGATACAAAAAACACTAATAAAATAAACATTACATAGAAACATAAAGGCACTACTTATTATTCCAAAGCTGTACTGCATTGCGACAAGTGTTACGGTTTTGACCTGCTTAGTGACATATATCACACGTTTGTGTACAGCTTCTATCCACTTCACTGTGAATCCGAGTTGATTTAGACCTTCCGTGTACATGCTTTCTACGAACTGAGTTAGCTTCAAGCACACACCGATGCGCAGGCCAGTATATGGAGTGTTGCAACGGATGAAATGAATTATTATAAGCATTTAACATCGTTTGTCATGAGTAGAAAAAAGTAACGAACTCCGCTGTCAAATTGTGCATATTCTTACGTACATAGCGTGTGAACAAGGCACGTGGTAAAGTTGAAATTTATCACAAGTGCAATTTTTTCAACCAGATTGACAGCATGTGTAACCTATAACCATTTGACATTAATCGAGTCACAACTTCATACGGACCTGCTCGTCTGTCGTAAGCCTGAATCATGTAATTTATGGCATTATACTCATTGTGAATATATTCTTGTTGCACTTTTAATGCCCATTTTCCCCTTATGTTAATATGAGTAATCGCCTCTTGGCATTTCTTGTAAAACATCTTTACTGTTTTTTTTAAAAACTGATTGAACACAAGCGATAACCGGTAAAGCCTAGCCCCCTTGAGTACAATGTTTCACGACTTTTAATAATTGGTTGTCATTATATAATACTCCAACCACCATCGCGGGGCAACGTCTATGTATCAATCGGCATTTGTATAAGGTAATCGTATGCATATTTATTTAGCTCATTCAGTTTCTCCATACATATTGTAAACTTGAGCACTGTGTGTTCTGATACAACAACCAATAGAATAGTTGCTAATCTATTACCAGGAAATTCATCTATAAAAATTGATTGCACATGAATTCGACAATACGATCATACACCATATATGAAAATGTATAAATTCATTGTATAAAAATTAGAAAAATTTGATCTGATATGATGGAGAAGATATATGTAATATGCATAAAGTGATTGCTATGCAGGATGTGATTGAATCATTGTTTGAAGGCCAGTAGATTTGTCCGAAGTCAAATATACATCTTTTATGTCGCCGACTACATAATGACGCATATTCCTAAGCAAACGTCCTCGATTTTGCTCGCTCTCCTCATCAACAATAGCATAAACAACCGAAAATATATAATCAGACGCATCAACAGCAAAGCAATCAATAATTTATCGGTATCATATACAAATACGTACTGTCAATTGATATCATCGGATGACAATGTTGTAACCCCAATAATTGACGGTTTGAACGCCCAAATAGCTGCACTAAACAGCTTCATATAACCAGTGTTCAATTCTGTGTTGTGCCTTTAACGGACTATGGTTCCTTCGTTTGACGAGGGCAATCATATAACAAGGCAACTCACGTGAAGATTTGAGTCAATCATCATACACCATTGTTATTGATGCCTTTTTTCCCCCTCTATGCTTTCTTGTGATTGATGTCCACATTCAAGTTTTTCTTTACAGGTTCTTGAATATCTTGAGTTCTAAAGTTCATATTCTGACTAATGTGCTCTCTAATCATTCTCTCAGCCATGCTTGAATCGACTTTCCTACGATGCGCTATGATGTTTGTATTCGTGCATCTATGACCCTCGTGGAGTATGCCAATCTCTCAATAATTATGCGTTTATCTCAAACTTCTTTTTGAAGATACCAGTGATAATTATGTGTCTTCCAGTTTGTACATCTAATATACATATAATCTCACAAACTAACCACCAATTTGTAGAAGCAATTCTGATACACGGACCATAATTGCACAATATGTTTCACCCTAAATTTTGTTTTAAACAACATATTCAACTTTAATTGACCTGTTATACTCTCATTGCATAAACGTTCTCTAAGCCCACCCCGACCATGAATTGCAATGTGTTCTGGTTGGCCATAATCTCCAAGAAACAAAACATTTGCATCCAGATGAGATACTACTGCCTCATGCTCCTCTAGTCCGTCTTCCTTCTCTTCAATGTCCTCTACACACTCTACTTTATCGTCTTCGTTATAGTCGTCGTAGACATCGTCGCCATCGTTTTCTCCATTTGTATTTGCAAAATTTCTACAAGCTTATGTGACGAATTGCACCTTCCTGTGATACTCCCAGATGTCCCAAAAATATCAATATAATGGGCTTGTGAACCTTCGCAACCGACAGTGCATGTTTGTTGGATTTATTGTGGACATATCACGAACAATTACGTGATCTCCATATATGGAATAATTGGACGACGTATCGGGATGTCCAAAGGTGACACAGGATCTTCATCATCTAAGATACCAGAACCACTGAAAATGTATCTGGCCGCATCTGCGGAATAAGAAAAATGACACACCAGATTAATCGCTCTCATATTTACATCCAATCCTAGCGTTGTTTCAACTCGCCGGACAAATTCTAAGTATGATATGCTATGTGGGAATCTCATCAATCTGGTTGGATTACTATCCTATCCAACTATATTACTTAAATGCAGTGGTTCGTCTCAAAAATACAAATAGATTTGATTATTCGGGAATGTCATTTTAATTGGAAAAATAGGTGCAAAATTTTTTTTATTGATGAGAAAATGAGATATTTTTTTTTGTAGAAAAAATTGAGATGTTTTTATAAGAAATAGAGACGGACATAACAAAACCGTGGTATGAACCACGATTCACACAAAACGTGTTGAGCTCCACGACTTTGTGAAAATAGTGTTATGCAACATGATTCTGTCAAAATCGTTTTATATCCATGGTCAAAGTGACACAACACGGTTTTGTTAGAACCGTGATGGTTGCCACACTATAGTTTTGAAAAACAATATATGATACATTTGGAAATACTTCCAAAACTACGATAAAAATATGTTTTCTTATTAATACTACAATATTTCTTTTTTTGTTATGTTTTGCAAGTCTAATATGTTTTGCTCATATTTGATATAAAAAAAATACAAGATATGTGCTACAAATAAATTGAGTCTAGATGTCTCCTTACAAGAGTAGAAAAATCCAATCGCAGTCATAGAACATAGCTCAGTTAGTATACGAGTTGCACATTATAACTAAAATGGCGGAGGTTCGAAACATAACACGCGTGACGTGAGTGCAATATTGCTATTTGGACTAGTACTGGCTTGGGTCATATGATCCGATCTAATTATATTTAAGGGCTACTGATCTAGTTTGCAGTAAACACCATTTATATGTTGTTTGTTAAAACCCTTGCCAATCATGATATCAGTAGATTCCTGATTTACATAATCTACAAAATTTTTTCCCACTAAGATGACGAGACGAGTATGAATTTTTGTAACTATGAAAACCCAACCACAACTTGCGCAATTATCATCATCACATACCTCGACCCCCCCCCCCCCCGCTCCCTAAAGTCTTCCTCTTTTCTTTCTAAAGAAGTAATAAACGGTGGACTACATTCCAGCAAGCTGGTGCGAGCGACACACCTGGCCGTTGTTAGAACCAATGCGCTGAAGTGACCCCACCAGTCACAAAGCAGGCGCTACTCCTTGAACAAATTACATTTATACAAATCTTAAAAGTTGTCATGGCGCTGCCACGTGTCAAGAAAATCTAGGCGCATATGGCCCAACAGTTGTCTTTTCTGAAATCCATAACCAGATATTTAAACTTGTGAAATTTACTTTGTTTTGGGTCAGATCTCCGCACTCATCCTTCCTCAACGCGTGCGTCACCGTACGACACGTGTCAGCAGAAGGAGGTGATGAGAATGGATGATAATTACTCACATCAAGTTTTACCATCCTCTCCTGCTGGCACGTATTGTGTTGTGGGAGCGCGTTGAGGGAATTCCATCAGTTTTTTTGATAGTGAAATTACTTTAAGTAGGCTAAAGTTAAAATCCTCTCGAATCCTTTTGTTTTCTTTTTTTGTTTGATATTTAATGTTTTCCCCTATAATATCTTCGGATAGAACCAGAGAGAGGAAAAAAGCGTTTGAGGAATATCTTCTGCTTTCAGCCTTTCAGCAGTGTGTACCGCTGCCCCCACCCCCCCCCCCCCCCCAAAAAAAAAGCAGTGTGTATAGCAATCGGATAACCTTTATGGAAATTCTGATTCCTACGATGCCTGCGATCGAGAACTAAAGCAAATCGCATATTCAATTTTTCTTTCACACATAGAGACTATTCTCCCCTTGAAATTAGGGCAAAACCAGCACACTGTTAACTTTTTCTGCATTGCGGTGTCTGAGACTGCAGAAATGGGGCGAAGGAAGTTGGAGATCAGGCGAATCGAGGACAAAAACAGCAGGCAAGTCACTTTCTCCAAGCGGAGGACTGGACTCATGAAGAAGGCCAAAGAGCTCGGTGTTCTCTGCGACGTCGACGTCGCTGTCGTCATCGTCTCCAGCCACGGCAAACTCTACGATTTCTCCAGCAATAACAGGTACGCCTTCGGACTCTTAGTTTCGTCATGATCCCTATTACTTCTAATGTTTACCATATATTTGTTAATTGAACGCTATAATTTTGGATAAGAGGTAGACATTTCTGCCGGAAAGGATAGCAACTTGCAATTGAACTGTGTATTCTTGGAGTTCGTGCAATTAATTAGTATTTTAGTAGGCTTGTCTGCTCCATTATGCTCATGAGACGGGGACGTGTGAATATGGTGCACCTTGGTTTCTATCTTTAGATTGTGTATTTTCTCTTTATAGAATAGTGTGTGTCCTGATCTCTTCCTCTGTATCGGGAACAGCTAAAGCTGTCTTTTGGTATTAGTAAACATTTTGGCTAGCTAACAGCCACAAAAAATATTCTGTAGTTTGAGTGCGTTTCTTATAGTTGCAAGATGCCAATATCTGCCCGCCTCCTACTTCTCCAATTTTTTAGAAATATAAATTAAGAACTCAATCCTCTTCTAAGTTAATAAAAGCATTATCAAAAATTCACATAAAGTGACCGTTTCTGTTTTGCTGATTATCTTCCTATCGCGTTGGTTTATTGGAAGTGATTAAGGATGGTTGTGTTAAACTACGCAAAGTCGACTAAGTATAATATCTTAAGAAAAAAATATCGCGTTTATACTTTATTGAAGCTTTAATCAACATGCAATATTTCATCGCAGACCAAGTTGCTAACCACCATAGAATTGGCCATTCAAATTACCCTTTCAAATATCTGCGCTTGGCAATTCGACCTGCTCTCTCTCTCTCAATAGGATAGCATTGTGCTGGTGACTGCCCAAACAACAGCAACTTCTGTGTCTTTACGAGTGTCATTTTTTGGCTCCTAATGGGAAGTCAACTAGCAATAACATGCATATCTTATAAATATGTGAATATACTATATAATACTTGACGTACGACATGTAACAAAGCCTACACTCCCTACAGGACTGTTGGACTTAAGAGGGAAGAGATCTCCTTCTTTATAAACTCCTTTCCTAGTGTAAAAGTCCTGTAGAAAACCACAGACATTGATGCATAATATGGGGACCATACATACTACACACCTAGTGTGTATTTATGTGAATTATTTTTGTACATTAGAAGAGGGATTTAGGAGGGGGAGACTATAAAAAGATTTATTACTAGAAGAAAAATGTAGGAGGGTGAGACTATAAGAAGATTTATTCCCGACTTAAGAATCTTATCCGTATGAGCAGGACTTCTAAAATTGTGGACACACATAATCATTGCATCGTTTTGTTCAATGGGCTCACACGTCTTTTTTGTCTTATTGCTCTCATGGTCGCAGATTCACATGGTCGGTGTGTTCTGAAAATCAAACGGGGTCTTTGCATGTTGCGTTGTTGTCATGCATTATGATTCTTCCTTTTGTTGCATTTCAATTATATTGGAGACTGCTTTACAAAATCTGGTTGCGGGTCTTTTGTCCTGTAATGATGCATGCTGGTGCCTGCTTGTTTACCAGCTTTATTATTTGTTATGTGAATCATGCATACAATAGATGCAACAGATTCCATAATTTCTCGTAATTAACCAGTTTTTTTACTGATGACCTCTTGTTTAGAGAGTGTGGGGGCGGTTGTCTTGTGCCATATGTGTAAGGTCTTTCAGTAAGCAGTTGTGTATGATAGTTGAGGTGTCTTTATCTGGCTTAGTTACCCACTATTATGAGAAGTTCATTAATATACAGCCGCGTACGGGCAGTGAGGGTGTGATATCTTTCTTTACGGACATAGAATTGTCCTTGACGCAAACGTTACCAGATATGTCCCAAATCATATTGAGTACACTAGTTATAAGCCTAATTTACATTTCCAGCTTTAGGGATGTTTAGTTGGTGGATTTTGAAATTAAGGAATGGATATCAAAATAATTATTTTTTGTGTTCGTTTGAAGTGTATGAAAATTAATGTATGGGTTCAAACCCATAGATTGGTACCCGGAGTTCCACTCGGGATATCAAAACCAGTTTCTCCATTTCGGCGTGCCACAACATGCCGACACTGCGTCATCTTGTGCCGCCACCCGGCCACCACCCCCACCTCCGCCACCCATTTCCGTGCCGCCACCCCCAACCGCTACCATAGTGCTACCACCAAGCCACCACTGCATCGCCACCATGCTATCATTGCCCCACCACCGCGCCCTACCACGTGCCGCCACCACTGTGTGTGTGCGCGCGCTTTAATTCTCATTCTCATTCCAAACAGCATGTATGGTAATGATATCCATTCTAGCTAATATATCAAATGTATATAATTTTACAGCTTAACTCATTTTGATTTTAGTATCTATCATCCGATTTCAATACCGATACCGAAGTTCAAACCAAATATCACTTAGTTTCCACCAGGCACTTCCTGAAGTATTGTTTTTATGTAATGCAATAGGAGTATCATTATTCCTTTCTTTTTGTTACATCCGCAAAAAAGTAATCCTTCTCGCCAAACAGTAAAGATTCCTCGTCTCCCACCTTTTTCAAGCTGGCATGTCACCTATATATATGTGAATGATCTGGTGCACCATGAAATATAATGTTGAAGGTTTCGCTAGTGACCGGTCACTTTATATCAATAGCAGTGTTGGGCCCTCTTCTAATATACGTGGATAACTAGGATACTAGCAAGGTTGATGCAATTAAATTCAAGTTTTAGTCATCGGAAAATAAGTCATTAATTTTATTGATTTGAGAGATATAGCGGCTTGCTATTTCTTTAATAATATTATAATGTTCATGCCACGTGTTGTTATGACCAACCTCATGATAAGCGACCGCTGATGAAGCCTTGATTTAGTATTCGAGGTTTTAAGATCAAGAGGTTTGGATCAAGTCTATGCAAATGTAGTTATTCGCCTTGTTTTTAAAAAAACTATTCTCCGCCTTATTGTGACTTGATTTTAAAAAACGAAAAAAAAATCCACCTAATATTTAGCAACCAGGTAATAAGTCAGACAAATTAATTGTGACTTACAAATTAATTATGACTTAAACGTAGAACGGATGGAAAATAAATTTACCTTTGCGTTGCCTTTTGGGTCAAGCTCTGAGAAATGTTGCCATTCAAATTCGTGGTCGTCTTTAGATTTGATACTTGTCTGGCAAACTTTAGATCACTTGAGGACAAGAAGACATGAAGAGAAAGGGTACAGAACACATGTTTGAAAATTAAAGCAAGATGGACCCTGCAGATATGCAAAGAACCTTATGGGATCTGTTGCTTGATCAACCGTTGAGTAATTCTTAGTTTGCTCAATTCTCTTTGACTCGAGAGAAGAGTATTTAAAAAGTATCTTGAATACGCTTAGGTCGAAATTTAGATCATAATATTTGCTCAAACTATTGATTAAATTCAAAAGACAAAATTAAAGAATCAAGAAATATTTATTCAAAGTATTGGTTGGATTCAAACGACAAAATTAAATTTTTTTTTTTCTCGGTAGGGAAACGTTCTCGCATCTCTTTAGAACTCTCTTTCTACCTAACACCATCCAACACCTTCTCTCTAGATGCGCTATCAGTGGTTGCCAAGTCTCTGCCCAAAATACAAAACCTTCGGTCATTCATGTGATACAAAAGATTTGCAAAACAAACAACACGAAAAACTGAAACAACTGTCGGAGCATCTGGCAAGGAATAGGAGGCAGGCACCCTCCTTAGCAAGAAGAGAAGTAAAGGAGCAAAGAATGGGAAGACAAGCACAAGAAGTTGACAAAGACGCAGAAGAGGAAGCCAGTCTCACACAGGAACAAATTCAATTAATGGAAAGGCTAGCAGAAATGATTAGAGCAACATCCCCAACAACAACCCTAAGGAACAGAGTTACACCGAAAAAGGACATAGACAAATCCCCTGCAAACAGATCATGTACTTCTACTAACAAATTTACTGTCCTTGCAGAAATGGATGAAGATTCCTGTGAAGAGGACCAGGCCAGGAGGAACATGCAGACTTTCCTGTCCTAGACCAAAAGAAAGACTGGGAAAAAGAAGTCCCATTAGTAAAGGAGGTAAGATGAAGCCTAGCAAAAGGATGCTGAAATGAAGGCCTTGTCATCAGAGGACGACTCCATAGACACCTTAGCACCCCAGGTCTAATCATCCGTAGCAATGCAAAAACCAACACCAAGGAACTTGGTTCCGATAGCCCTGACCTCCTAAATAGGGCAATCTCCCTCTCAAACAGCATGGTTGAGGAGGTTCTGGTTGAGGAGGAAGAACCATCAGAACACCAAAGCGCCCTATTCAATAGGAACACCAACATAGAATAGATATCAGAACATCAAAGTGAAGAAGACATAAGTGCCAAAAAGCCAAGGAACAAACTGAAGTTGAAAGATGCACTCATGGATGAGAACAAGGAAGAAGAAAGTGATGCCTAAGATAAAAATACATTTCACAGTAGGCAATATAGTAGAGGAGCAGGTAGAGGTAGACCAAGGGGTCGAGGTAGCAAACAAAATAGACGACAAACTTAGCATGTCGGAATGTTAGGGGATTAAACTCCTTATTGAGGCAGAAGGGCGTAAAAAACTTTTTTAAGGAAAAGAAAATTGACCTTAATGGACTACTAGAATTCAAAGTAATGGAGAGTAATCACAATCTCATGGTAAACAAAATGCTAAGAACATGGACAGTAAACCATAGCTGCCTACCTAATACAGTCTCGAGGATCTGGGTAGCCTGGAATCCAAACATTTTTGATGGACTAGTTCTATCAAATAATGACTAATCAATAACATGTAAACTTTAAATGCAACCCCAGAAACTGAGGAATTTATCCTCATTGTGGTATAAGTTTGCAGTAGAAAGACATTATGGAGAGAACTAAGATACCAAAACCAACTCTATGGAGATAAACCCTGGTTAATAATGGGGGGATTTTAATATTGTACTCAACACTGGGGAAACTTGGAAGACATCGAATAGACTGTAGTGCAGTCAAAGACTTCAATGAATGGATACAAGATTTAGACCTGGACAGTATTCCCTCAAAGGGCTTTAAATATACAGGTCAAATAGAAGAGTGTAATAGAACCTATTCGAAGATAGACCACATGTTTTGCAATGAACATTGGAAAAACCTCATCCCCCATTATCAACTATTATATGAGGCTCCCATATCCTCTGACCATTCTCCAGGGGTTCTTTCCATAAAACCATAGTTTTGGCCCTAAACCTTTCAAATTTATGAAGGGTTGGATGAAGCACCTGTCTTTCAAAAACATCCTCAGATCAGTATGGCTTGAGGAATTAATTGGGAATCCAATGCAAACCCTAACGGGGAAATTGAAAAAGCTAGAAACTAAATAATGAACAATATGGAAACATAATCAAAAGTGTGGTAGAAAGTAGGAACCAGCTAGAGGAAGCTCAACTGAAAACCTCCTAAAATCCACGACACCCAATTGCAAACAAACGAAAAGAACATACTAGAGGAATACACAAGGCTCATAGCCTTTGAGGAAAGCTTCTTCAAGGAAAAATCTAAAATAAAATAGATGAAAGAATGGGACAAGAATACAAACTTCTTTCACAAAACAGTCAAAACCCACAACGCTAGGAACAAGATTATCAGATTGCAAAGTGAAGAAGAGGAAATGATAGAAGACTACAGTCTAGTGGAATCAACAGCTGTTAGTTACTTTGAGAATCTTTTCTCTGATCCATCACCATCAAATAAGCCAGAACAAACATGGGAAGGTAGAACGTTATCGGAAACACAGAGTCAATCTCTCATCCAACCAGTAACTAGAGTAGAGATTAAAGAAGCTATATTTTCTACAAACTTGGACGGTGCCCCAGGGCCAGATGGATATTTAGCCTCATTCTTTAAGGAAAATTGGGATATAATAGGTGATGACCTTATGAGGGCTGTGGAATACTTTTTCCAAAAGAATTTCATGTACTAACCCATCAATGCTACCTTCATCTCACTTATACCAAAAATTGACAACCCAATAAAATGAAAAAGTGTATGCCCATCTCATGTTACAATGTCACCTACAAAGTGGGAACAAAGATATTGACAAACGTGATAAAACCATTACTACCCTCTTTAGTAAGTTACAACCAATTGGCCTTTGTAAAAGGTAGGACAATCCATATCAACTCCCTTTTAATCCATGAGCTAGTGAAAAACTACAAAAAAAAATGTGGCCCAAAGTGTTGTGCCATAAATGTTGATATTATGAAAGCATTTGATACCATTAGTTGGCATTACCTACTTTTAATTCTCAAATTGATGCACTTCCACCCAGATTCATAAGATGGATTAAACTGTGCATTACCACTGCCTCCTTCACCATCAATCTGAATGGTACCCTAACTGGTAATTTTGGAGCATTCAGAGGCTTAAGACAAGGGTACCCTATTTCCCCTAACATGTTCATTCTGGTCATCGAATGACACACACAGCTATTCAATAAGAAAACGAGTAACAAAAGCTTCTCATTCCATCATAAGTGTATGAACCTGAATATAACTTCCGTTGCTTTCGCATACGACCTTTTCATCTTCTCCAAAGCATATCCCCAATCAGTCACAATAATCAAAAACACCTTGGACCTGTTCCAGTCCAAATTAGGACTAAAACCCATCCTGCAGAAAAGCATGGTATTCACCTCAGGAATCAACGGTTAGACGACAGACGCAAAATGAATTAGCTCAGATTCTTGGTAGGCCATGGGGAACCCTACCAATAAAATACCTTGGTCTTCCACTCACAGTGGAAAAGCTGAGCTACACCAACTGCAATTCTCTACTTGATAGAGTATCACATAGACTAAATAGCTGGGCAAACAAAAACATGTCTCATGGAGGAAAATTTCTGTTAATAAACACATTATTTACAGCTATCTGCAGACACTGGACTGCATCCCTTTTCCTGCCGAGAAAAATCATAAAAGAAATTGAAAATGTATTAAAACGATTCCTTTGGAGAAATACTATCAAAGCAAAAATCAAATGGTCCACACTATGCCAATTAAAAGACAGAGGCGGGCTTGGCATAAATGACTTGAGCCTTCTGAATAATACCTACATTATGAAGAAAATCTAACATTTTTCCCAAGGAAAGGATAGCCTTTGGATCAAATGGATCCACACAGAGATGTAAAACCAAAGCTTTCGGACTCATGGATGTGGAAGAAAATCTTAGCGGTAAGAAACAAATATGAGGATAGGGTAAGCAAAGCGATTGGAAACGAGGAAACCACTTCCTTTTAGAATGACCCATGGCATCCTTGGGGAACATTAAAATTAAAACAACCTGACCTCAAAAGGAAAATTCAAATCCCTGAAAACGCAAAGGTATCCATGGTACTAGTAAATAATGAATGGGGGATTCCTTTTGGTAGAGGATGAGATGATCAGATAAGAGAATTTAGTAGACAACGCGGCAAGTTGAGAGAAAACAGGAGGAGGACCAATGGATCTGGTTGCCAAGCAAACAATTCTCAATTAAGGAGGCAATCAAGGCAATCCAGCTGGAGAGGTCACAAGCGTAATAGGTTTAATTGAAAAATTACATTAAACCTCGGGCTGACAAGTAATACTTATGCTCAACCTAAAACTCAGCGAATCTTGTGTTGATTTGGATATATGTTTGTTTTGTATTGCTGCGTGTGTGTCGCTGAATTGCAAGTCTCAAGATAGGAAGCTAGATGCGAAGAAAGCGAATAGGACTTGGACATGCTAAGAAACGACATCCTAAGAAGTTTTGGGTTTGCTGCAACAAAGTCGTGATGCTGGGTCTTGGAACATAACAAGGGCTCGAGATGGTCGTAGCAAGTGGAAATTCATGCGCACAATGGACAGGAATTTGCTCAATGAACATGTAAACCTGAAATTTCACACTCCTAACCAACTTTGGGAGCAAGGATGCTGCAGATTATTAGAAACTATCTTGACCCCGATTCTCACACTTAAGTCAAAAACCAAACGAGTTTCTGGATTCCCCTCCACCAAGATTCATAGCCAGGGAAGTCGGATGACTAAGGGTCCTCGCCTCTGTTGGTGATTTGTTTGAGAAGTAGAATGTTGATATTAGCATTAATTCGCCAAATGTGTCCAAATATAAATGTTTGACTCTCATTGCCCTTGAAGGAAAATTTTGTAAAGGTTGGCACTAATTAATAGTTAGCATCTTGTAGCCACCTACCCCTATCCCTTGTGACAGAGGTATTGTTGTCTACCACTTACCCTCCCCAGACTCTAGCGATAGCTTTTGCTGTCGTTGGGATATACTGGGTAAGGATGATGATGATCTTGTAGCCACCTATCTTTTGGTTTTTGACTCTTGTCAAGCACTTGTTGCCATAGTTTGCAACGCTTTTTGATACCCGCCGGTTTGGCATATTTATAAAATTTTACTTATAAAAAAGGACAAAATTAAAAAAACCAAGTTTCCTAAAGCACAAGGCTAGACAATTGGTGGCTTGTTATTTGAAATTAACGCAAATTCAACGAAAAAAAACTTAATGATTGGACTAAGGAGACGACCAAAAGACCATCCAATTCCTAACTTGCTCAGACAAAAACCTTAGAATGCTTAATAAAAAGAATTAATTTTAAAAAGTCACAAACAATTAATAAAACCATGTAGATTTGATTCGAATTGAAAATAAGATTTATAACCTTAATTTGGCCACCATGGGCCGGCATTTACGATTCCAAATGTTAAAGTATTAAGTCCAAAAAATTTCAAGAGCATCTTGCACATTTTAATCCATCACACCCTCCTTTCCATGCTTTTGTTATACTTCTCAATTGTATTGGATCACTATCATGAACCACACAAAATTTTCTACTCTTCTTTTTATCTCATCAATCCTTTTTTGTTTGAAAAGGTCCATTGTTGAATCATAACCTTCTGCTTTATATGTGTTGCAAATATATAGATTCTCTATTTGACATGCTTAGGGTGCGCCATAATATGTTTGTTCAAACACTTCTTGGCCTTAGGATATCTCTTTCTAACATACTTAGGATGCATGAAAACGTGAGACATTATTAACATTGGCTAGATACGCTTTATCTATGGGTTGAAAAGACCTGATACTAAGTTACTTTGCTACGTTGTCTTGAGAAAGACCAATTTGTTTGATACGTTATTTCAACTCCTCAATGTTTTTTTTTGCAACACACAACTCTCAATATAGTAGTGCATATCACTTTATACTCATCATAGAATGATTTCTAATTTTTTTTTTGACATTTGAACTAATGGAGGTCCTCCACCATTATTCAAGCAAACAATATTAGACATTTGTTGACATTTGAAGTCATTCAAGCAAACAAAATTGTATGTAAAATGCACTAAAACTTGTATTCATTTGGTACTACATGTTATAATATTTATAGTACACTTTTGATTAAATCAAATCAAATCAATTTCCGAAAAATGTTGGATTATGATTTGATATTAACTACCGTATCTCTAATTCTATACTTTCCTATCGAAACATCCATTATCTATTCTAACCGAATATTCTCCCATATCTACACTAATTATGTAATATTTTCCGTGCTATAATCTTCAACACCTCCTCAAGTTGGTGCATAAATATTTATCATGCCCAACTTGTGAAGTAGATATTAAAGCACACTTTATATAGTCCTTTGGTGAGTAAATTTGGCAACTTTTACGTAGTGGGAACAAATGGGATACATATAAGACCACAGTCAAGCTTCTCCTTTATGAAGTGTCTATCCACTTCAATGTATTTGATCCTGTCATATTGAATAGGATTATGAGTTATATTAATAGCAACTTTGTTATCACAATAGAGTTTCATAGACTCATGTACTGGGATCCGTAGTTCGTCTAGAAGTCTTTTCAACTATATTATCTCGCACACCCTATGCATCATAGACCTATACTCAGCCTCTACACTGCTACTGGCTACCACATTTTGTTTTTTACTCTTTCATGTAACTAGATTCCCCCAGACAAAGGTACAATAGCCAGATGTTGACCTTCTATCTGTAGTTGATCCTGCACAGTCTGCATCCATATAGACCTCAATACCCCTCTATTCTGTTCTTTCAAACAACCACTTTCCTGGGGTGCCCTTAAGGTACCTCAAGATTCTATAAGCTGCCTTCAGATGTTCCTCATGCGGAGAGTGCATGAACTGACTAACCAGACTAACAGCAAAGGTTATATCAGGTCTGGTATGGGACATGTAGATAAGCTTGCGCACAAGCCTTTGGTATTGTCCCACATCCACTGGTATGTTCTTCATATCTTTGAATTTCTCATTTGGATCGACTAGTGGGTCTACTGGCTTGCAGCCACTCATACCTGTCTCATTGAGCAAGTATACGACATACTTCCGCTGGGACAACACAATTCCTCTTTTGACCTTGCCACTTCCATGCCTAAGAAATACTTCATCTGCCCCAGACTTTTTACCTCAAACTCCTTGGACATCTCAGCCTATAGTCTTACAATTCCTTCATCATTTTCTGCCAGAATAATATCATCTACATACACAATCAGGATTGAAATTTTGTTAATACCAGTGTGTTTGATGAATAGAGCATGATCAACATTCCCCTGCTTGCACCCTTGTTTTCTAATAAACTGTGCAAAACGCTGAAACCAGGTCCCGGGTGACCGTTTTAGCACATATAATGACTTTCTTAGTTTACACACATGGGCCCCGAACTTGGCTTCAAAACATGGTAGTGGACTCATATACACCTCTTCTTCTAGGTTACCATTAAGGAAGACATTTTTAACATCCATCTGGTGGAGTGGCCAGTGTAGGTTTGCAGGTAACGACAGAAGGACTCTGATGGTGTTTAACTTGGCTACTGGTGCAAACGTCTCTTGGCAGTCTATCCAAAAGGTATGAGTGAAACCTTTAGCCACTAGACGTGTCTTGTACCTTTCTACTGTACCATCAGCTTTATATTTCACTGTAAAGACCCACTTACACCCAACTGTTTTCTTTCCCTTAGGTAATGGTGTCATCTCCTACGTCCTATTCTTCTCCATTGCCCTCAGTTCCTCAAGGATAACCTCCTTCCACTCTGGAACCAACATGGCATCCTGTACATTTTTGGGAATAACTATGCTAGATATATGGAAAGTTAAGATGGAAAAGGTTGAGGATAATCTTTTGGTGGATACATAATTGGACAGTGGATATGTCGCACAGTTTTTCTTTCATTTTCTCAAGGCTATAGGTAATTAAGAGTCTGAAGCTACCTGGACTGCTAGGAGGTGTAGACATAGTCACGCGTTGAGACTCGTCAGTTACTAGAGGGGCTTGGGTCTCGTCTGCTGGAATTCCTCTTCCTTATATACACAATGATATCTGGTGCCTCTGTATTGCATATACTCCGAGTTTTAGGACTTTGCACCATTTGAGTCTCCCCGGCCACGAGTGTTAGCACCTTCCACAACAGTGTTAATCAAGAATTCAGGACTATCATGTTTGACATCGGTAGATGGGACTGGGTTTAGGTTACCAGTACAGTCAGGGGCATTAACTTCCCAGTCGTCTTCACTAGAATGGTCTCCTGGAAGACGAGGTTTGAAATAAGGTTTAGATTCAAAGAAGGTGACATCGGTGGATACAAGCATTTTCTGACTAGTGATGTCAAAACACTTGTAACCTCGCTTGTTAGGTGCATAACCAACAAAAACGCATTTTCTGGCTCTAGGTACTAGTTTAGTTCTGTGGGTCTCATGAATATGAACAAAAGCACTACATCCAAACACTTTCAAAGGAAGATCATAGGCCAGTTTTGGACTGGAACAGGTGGTCTGGAGAACATGAATAGATGTCTGATATTGGAGTGGTTTGGAGGGCATACGATTAAATAGATAGGTAGCAGTTAGTGAGGCTCCCCTCATAGCTAGCTAGGAACAGAGTCGGTGAGGAGTAGGGCCCTGATTACCTTAACTAAATGACGATTCTTCCTCTCTGCTACACCATTCTGTTGTGGTGTATCAGGACAGGAATGTTGGTGAATCATTCCATTGGACAAGAAAAACTCCCCAAGAATAGAATTATAATACTCTCTCCCATTATCTGTTCTGATAATTTTTATGTTCTTTTGAAACTGAGTCTGAACTATTTGTGAAAGAGTTGGAAGATGTCCTTAACTTCTGACTTGTCTTTAAGTCTGTAGACCCAGGTTAGGCGTGTGTGGTCATCAATAAAACTGACAAACCAGATCAAAGCTCCAGAGCACAAGGCTAGATGTTTGGTAAACAAGTGCCTTTTTTGAGATTTTATTGAGGCAAATCTCAAGTTACAAAATGAGAAGAAACAATTTTTGTAAGACTAAGGGGAGCCAAATGGCCTTAAAATTACTATGTGCTCCCCCAAAACAAAAACCTTACTATCATTCTAGAACACCTAATAAAAGTAGTTTTGCCAAGTCGCAAAATCTTAATAAGACTATATGTTTGACTCAAATTGGAAAGAAAAAGGGGGCCTTTGGATTATAGACCTCAAACTGATGAATAACTCGTTGAAGATTATTTGAGGTATATGTGAGAACAAAAAATAGCCTATGGGTTAAATGAGTGCATTTAATCATCCTAAAAAGAAAGTCAGTTTGGTAAGTGCAACCATAGCAAACTAACTTATGGACGTGGGAAAGAATTCTTTGGATGAGGGATCAATGCACTCAACACATAAGGAAGATCATTGGCAATGGGGATACATTGAAAAGACCTCTGTCACCTTTGAGGAATTCTGGAAGCAAAATACCCAGAATTTAAAATAAAATTGAATATCAGTTGATAATCAATGGAAGCTACTTATGGTAGAGGTTGGGATAATCAGTTCATCAATTTCTATCAAGCCTGCTATAGATCAAGCCAAAACCAGGACAAGACTACTGGGAATGGTTGCTAATACATTGTTTCTGAATTAAGAATGTCACTCATGTTTTAGAACAACTTACTCCTACTATAACCTGGGATAAAATTGTATGGTGCCCTCATCATTTTCTAAGATAGACATTCATTCTATGGCTTGCATGTTGGAAAAGGATACGTACAGAGGACAAACTTTTAAACTGGAGATTAATTCAAGCTAACACTTGTGCTTTCTGTGACATGAAGGTTGAAGATCAAAGTCACTTGTTCTTTGAATGCCCATACTCAACTAATGTATGGAAAGAAAGTCTAAAGCAGTTGCAATGCAATGATATACTTTACTCCTGCGAGGGAGAGTTAGAATTGTTGATTGAAAACCACAAACAACTTGTATATTTTGAGTTTTCTGCTGGAATATATGGCGTTTAGGAGAAATGAACACGAGATTTCATCATCAAATTGGCAAAGATTGGCAAATTAGAACAACATAAATCTTGCAGTCCGTTAGACTTGTTTCCTCTTCATGGAGAAATATACGAAAAGCAAAACAAACTGGGATTTGCCCATCAATCTTGGCCCACCCTCCATGATTTTTGAAGAAATAGTTTAGAAGGATTGAATTATATTCATATTAAGTTCACAGTACAAAGTGGATCCTCTTTTATAAAGGATTGTTGTACAAAACATCCAACGACTAGAATCCTGCAACGTCTACGAGCTGTTTCAACAGCTTTCCTGTGAGTCTATCACTGAAATAGTTATGTACACAAGCATATAAATATGTATTCTATATTTGTAAGTATGTATGTACAGTATACATTTATTTGTGTGTATTTTTGTATGCATTTTTGAAATTATGGTAGACGAAATTGTGGAGTGAAAACAATTGTATTGTCTTGTTTTTTGGTATACACTTTACAAAGATCTTATACACCTAAGACAATTAAGGACATTTAAGACTTTCTATCAATCCCATGAATTTAGGGATCCTACACTAATTCCCTACCAAGAATATTACATTTACTTTCCGTACAACCAAGGAGTACAATTACACCATATTCATTCTACCATAATATCTACAATTATTACACCATGATTCATGTAACCGGTCTGATTCTTCCATCATGGAAGAATATCACATTTAACTCCATCTTGAATACCGTATATTCTCTAGAATATTCCCACACTCCCCCTCAAGCTGATATGTAGATCTTCTCCATGCCGAGCTTGCTCACGAGTTCTTCAAAGTTGGCTTTGTGAAGTCCTTTTGTCAGAATATCAGCCACTTGTTGCTTCGTAGGGACATAGTACATTGAAAAACTTTTATCATCGATCTTTTCTCTAATAAAGTGACGATCCACTTCAACATGTTTGGTTCGATCATGATGAACCGGGTTGTGGGCAATGCTCACTGCGGCTTTATTGTCACAATAGAGGCGTACCGATTCTGTGGAGTAAACAAGTAACTCACCAAGTATTTTTTATACCCATAGTCCTTCGCACACGCCATGTGCAAGAGCTCGAAATTCTGCCTCCGCACTGCTTCGAGCCACCACTGGTTGTTTCTTGCTACGCCAAGTAACCAAGTTCCCCCACACATAAGTGCAATATCCTGATGTAGATCTTCGATCTATTACGGATCCTGCCCAATCTGCGTCCGTATAGACCTTTAGACTTCTATCCGCCCCTTTTCCAAAGAATAGGCCTCGCCCCAGCGTTTTCTTTAGGTACTTAAGTATTCGAAAAATAGCTTCAAGATGTTGAGCTTTCGGTGAGTGCATAAATTGGCTAACCAAGCTAACTGCAAAAGCAATATCAGGACGAGTATGTGATAAGTAAATGAGTTTACCCACAAGCCGTTGGTATTGCCCCTAGTTCACCTCTTTTCCTCCATCAAGGCCTAACTTGACGTTAGGCTCCGTAGGTGTATCTGCTGGCCGACAACCTAGCATCCCTGTTTCCTTTAACAAGTCAAGTACATACTTTCTTTGAGAAACAAATATACCTGTCGAGTTACGTGCAACTTCCATGCCCAGAAAGTATCTTAGGCTTCCCAAATCCTTCATTTCAAACACACTGCTTAAGTAATTCTTCAGCGAATTAATCTCACAATAAGCATCCCCTGTAATAATAATGCCATCAACATATACTATGAGAATAGCACGTTTTCCATTTGTGTTGTGTTTGTAGAACATGGTGTGATCAGCTTGGGATTGCTTGAACCCTTGAGTTTTAACAGCTTGAGTAAATTTTCCAAACCATTCACGTGGTGATCGTTTTAAACCATAGAGTGATTTGTTCAATTTACACACGGAACTTTTCCCTTTTGTGACACCGGGGGGCAGATCCATATAAACTTCTTCATGTAAATCTCCATTTAGGAAGGCATTTTTTACGTCTAATTGTTGAAGGGGCCAATCAAGACATGCAGCTAGAGATAAAAGTATTCTTACTGAGTTTAATTTAGCCACTGGTGCGAACGTCTCATTATAATCAATCCCGGATACCTGAGTGAAGCCCTTAGCAACCAGTCGAGCTTTGTACCTGTTGATACTCCCATCTGAATTGAATTTGACTGAGAACACCCATTTGCAACCAGCCGCCTTTTTACCTTCGGGTAACTGAACAATCTGCCATGTGTTATTTTTCTCCAATGCCTGCAGTTCATCTTGAACAGCCGTCCTCTAGTTCTTATCTGCCAGGGCCTCATAGACATCTTTAGGGACTTGGATGTCAGAAATCTTTGCTGTGAAGGCTGAAAAACTAGGTGACAATTTGTCAGTGGAGACAAAATTATAAATGGGATGCTCAGTACATATTTGTTTTCCTTTCCTTACTGCAATAGGGAGATCCAAGTCCACTTGAGTGTCCTCGCATGGACCAAGAACCGGTTCTGAGGATTGACACTCTGGAGAAATAGCAGGATTTGTATCAGTTTGAGGTGTGTGCTTCCGTGAGTAAACGATAATGTTGGTCGGTTGGGGTGGCTGTGTTCGGGAAATAGGAGAGACGGGCTGAATGTCGGGAGACACGGACTGACTGGATTCAGGCGTGGACGCGGGACTGGGACTGGACGCTGGACTGGACGCTGACTGTTCGGACACTCCCCCTGAGCCGCTGCCGGGGGTCATGTGAGGCAGGGGTTCATTCGAAATAACAGTCGGGAGCGGGCAGTGAGGATAGGTAGGAAGACTTGGTGGAGTGAGCTCTAAGTGGTCTGCAGAATATGATGATACCGGGAAGTATGACTCATTCTCTCGAAAGTGTACATCCATCGTAACAAAGACTCGACGAAGAGTAGGAGAGTAGAATTTGTACCCTCTTTGAGTGGAGGAATACCCAATGAACACACACTTGAGTGACCGGGGGATCAAGTTTGGACACATGAGTGCCGTGATTATGAACAAATGCTACACACCCGAAAACTTTGAGTGGAAGGGAAGATCCGCTGTGGAATAGAGGATATGACTGATGTAAGACTGAGATAGGGGTTTTAAACCGAAGTGTTTTTGTGGGAAGACGATTAATCAAGTGGCATGCAGTGAGAACTGCTTCACCCCAGAGGTAGGTGGGAACATGCATAGTGATCATTAAGGCTCCGGCAATTTCCATGATATGTCTATTTTTACGTTCAGCCACACCATTTTGTTGAGGCGTGTCTGGACACGAACTTTGGTGAATAATGCCTTCAGAGGTTAAATAGGTATGCATGACTTTGTTGAAGTATTCAGTGCCATTGTCAGTGCGTAGGATTTTTATAGTAGTTTGGAACTGAGTTTTTACCAAGGAATGAAAATTTTGGAAAGTAGCTGCTACCTCCGTTTTTTCTTTGAGTAGGTATATCCAACACACTCTCGTATGGTCATCAATGAAGGTAATGAACCATCGCGCATCTGAAATATTTCTAACCCGTGAGGGACCCCAAAGATCACTATGCACAAGATGAAATGGAGAAGATTCCACATGTGTTTTTGGAGAATAATGTTGTCTGGTATGTTTAGCAAATGTACAGGCATCACACTGCAGAGATAACAATTTTTTAATACTCAAGTTTGAAGGAAATAACTGTTTTAAATACTGGAGACTAGGATGTCATAGTCTTTGATGAAGTAAAAATACATCATGATTATTTTGGCTAGAATTATCAAGAAAAGACGCAGCTGAGTGTAGAGCAAGATTTCTTATTAGTATGTCGTCCTCAAAGTGATAGAGTCCGCCCTTTTCTCTAGCAGTGCCAATCTTCTTCCCCGATCCCTGTTCCTGCAATACAGAGTTGTGCAGAGAAATTAGCAACACAGTCGGAATCCTTTGTAAGTTTGTTAATAGAGATTAAGTTGCAGGCTAATTTTGGGACAAAGAGTAAGGTGTGGAGGGTTAGTGTAGGGGATACTCTCACTGAACCTCGTCCTGCTACAGTTGCAAAGGTCCCATCTGCTACACGGACCCGCAAGGTTCCAGAATTTGAGACAGGTGGAGAACAAGGAACGATTACCTGTCATATGATCCGTGGCTCCTGTGTCTAGGATCCAAGATGAGGTTTCCACAAAATTAGCCGTAACTGATTGGTGATTATCATTAGGTTGTATTTCGGCTTGCCCCTTTAGCAGAGTGAGTAGTTGATTGATTTGAGCCTGGCTTAGAGTGGTCGGACCTGTATTGTTCGCCAGGGGATCGTCTACAGCAACCGCCGTCAGACCTCGGCCCTGCGGCTGTGATGGTCGTTTGGGTCGTGTGTCAGTAGGTTTCCCATGGAGGTTTCAGCATTTCTCCTGTGTGTGGCCAAGCTTGTTGCAAAAAGAGCACCAGGGACGATTATTGGATCGTGGTGCGGTTGTCCTGGCCATGAGTGCGGGCGAATCACCAGGTGGGACCGTTGAGTGGTGGTCCCTTCTTTCTCCAAGCATGACCCGACGACGGCTTTCCTCTCTTCTAACTTCAGCAAATGCCTCACTAAGAGAAGGAAGAGGTCTCCTCCCCAGCACACGTCCCTTTACTTCATCTAACTCTCTGTTTAGTCCAGCAAGAAATTCGTACAACCTCTCTTTTTCTAGGTGTTCTTTGAATTTGATGTTACCTTCAAGGTCTCCCCAGTCTGCTTCATAATGCAGGTCCAGTTCTTGCCACAGTGTTTGGAGAGTATTATAATATTCAATAATACTCGAGCCTTCCTGTCGAATTTCTTTGAGTTTATTTTTGATCTCAAAGACTTGGGAGGCGTTTTCAAGATCGGAATAGTGCTCCTGGACTGCTTCCCAAATGGCCTTAGCGGAGCGCAGGAAAAGATAAGTGCGGCTAATATGAGGTTCCATTGAATTGATAAGCCATGACATAACGAGGGAGTTGTTAAGCTCCCAAGCCGGGTATTTGGAATCAGTAGTTTCTGGTTTTGGAGCTTGCCCATTGATGAAGGCGAGTTTTCCTCGCCCTCGTAGTACCATTAACACGGATTGTGACCACAAGAGGAAGTTTTTTCCGTTTAGTTTATGGTTGGTAATTTGCAAGGGAGCATTCTCTCCTAGAGTAGGTTGTGTTGAGAGATCACTTGAGGTGGCCGACGTGATCTTCTCGGTGGAGGAGGAGGAAGGGAGATTTTCGGAGCTCATCTCGGTGGATTGGATGAGAGTTGGCCGGTGACCGTTTTTTGGGCTAAAGAGTTGGCTCTGATACCATGAAATTATGGTAGCCGAAATTGTGGAGTGAAAACAATTGTATTGCTTTGTTTTTTGGTATACACTTTACAAAGATCTTATACACCTAAGACAATTATGGATATTTAAGACTTTCTATCAATCCCATGAATTTAGGGATCGTACACTAATTCCTTACCAAGAATATTACATTTACTTTCCCTACAATGAAGGAGTACAATTACACCATATTCATTCTACCATAATATCTACAATTATTACACCATGATTCATGTAACCGGTCGGATTCTTCCATCATGGAAGAATATCACATTTAACTCCATCTTGAATACCGTATATTCTCTAGAATATTCCCACAATTTTATTGTATAGTTCTATAGTCCTTAAGGTTAGTGTGTAAGTTTATACAAGCTAGCTTGGCTACTAAATTCTGAAAACCTCTTGTAGAAATTAGTTTGTTCAGTATATCTACAATTTGATTTTCCTGTTTCCTAAATAAGATTCATAATATATTTCCTTTATGATATACTCATGCAATCTCAGTTTTACATACTTGCATACCTTGGAAATTCTTAGCTTACTTAAACTTTTAATCTCAAATTCCTTAGATAATTGATCCTTTATCATTTGTATATTGTGTAAATCATTACCAAGAGGGATTATATAATAAACATATACAATAAGAATGATAAGTTTCTCTGTTTTATTTATTTTAGTAAACAAAGTATGATCACTGTGACTCTATTTAGAGCCATGTTGTATAACTGCATTCATAAATTTTTTAAATCAAGCTCCAAATGACTATTTGAGGCCATATAAGGATTTCTTTAGCTTACAGGTTCTGTTTTAATTTGTATGATTATTAAATCTAGGTGGAATATCCATAAAACTTCCTCTTCAAGGTCCCCATTTAGAAGCCCCGTTCCATGTTAACAACTAATGAGAATATGACCTTTACAGTGTGTAACTTTGCTACATGTGCAAATGTTTTCAAATAATCAATCAATATGTTTGAGTAAATCCTTTTGTAACTAGTCTAGCCTTAAACCTGTTTGCTGTCCCATACTTAGTATAAAATACCCATCTACAACTTATCGGTTTGATTCCTATTACAATAGATACTAGCTCCCATGTTTTATTTCTAAGCAATACTTCCATTTCTTCATTCATAGCTGATTTCCAATGTGGTATACTGAGTGTCTCCTGTATAGTTTTGAGTATAGTTTGTCTAAAGCAATAGTAAAAGCCTTAAAGTGCAGACTAAGTTGGACATATGACAAAAGATTATATAAAAGAACAATCCAGTATAGTTTCGAGTATAGTTTGTCTAAAGCAATAGTAAAAGCCTTAAAGTGTCGACTAAGTTTGACAGATGACGAAAAATTATATAAAAGATGCTTAGTATATTGCACTACACCCTTTTTGAGTGCAATGGATCTATTATCAATTTAAGGTTCTGACTCATGAATAGTTTCTACGTTCACGGTATGTTGATTATTATCCTCGTAGTGTGTTTGTTCTGGTATAAACTCTTGGTATAGATAAGTTCATTCTGGATAGATTTTCACTGTTTTTAGGTATACGTTCTTCTATTGTCTCCATGTATTCCTCTATCTGAGCATTTGCCCCTCATGATGATGTTTTTACAACATCAATTATACTCTAGTAACTATTATGTGTGGATATAGCATTGTCAGTTTTATAATATTTTGGATAATATGCATGTTCATCAAATGTGACATATAAAGTTACAAACATCTTCTTAGCAATTGGACAATAGCATTTATATCCCTTCCGGCTTCCTGAATAACCAAGAAGGATATATTTTTGTTGATCTATAGTCTAGTTTGCTTTTGTGGCGAGGTTGTATATGAACATATGCAACACATTTTAACAATTTAAAGGGTAACACAAAGTAAGTTAGTTTGAGGCAAAAACTCTAATAAAGCTTGTTTAAGTGTTCTTTAGGACACACTTTATATGACATTCTATTAATTAAACAGGTAGCTTTCAGTACCATCTCTCTTTAATACAACTTTGGAACATTCGTGGAAAACATTATGGTTCTTGTAACTTCTAACAAATGTCTGTTTTTTTCCTTTTAGCTATTCCATTTTGTTGTGATGTATACATACAAGAAGTTTGATGATAGATTCCAGTCTCCTCTTTGACTGACTTATCCAAGCATTATGACTCATTATCAGACTTTAACGTTCTAATTGTAACTCTGAAATTTTACTATGTTTGGCTAACTGACGTACTTCACACCGAATATCCTCTGAATCAACATTTATAAATATTATGGCATAAGCCCATTTGAGTATACAATATTGGGATGTCCCAATCTTCTATGCCATATGAAAATATGGTCAATGTCAGACCTTTCATTATTACATATATAGACTCTAGACGCTCTATCTTCTTCCCTGACTCCTTGCTCTTCATATTATAAGATGAAGAGTCTACTAAATTTTTTAGTACCGCCAATCATCTTCAATATAGTTCTCTCATGAAAATAACACCCAGAAGGCGAGAACTATGTATTCACTATCTTATGTTAGCTTTTCCACTAATAATAAATTAGAACTTAAACTTGGTGCATGTAATACATTATGCAATAACAATTGATCAAATAGTTTGACTATTCCATTCCTAATAACTTGAATGCACAGTCCTTTTGCTATTTTAACATATTTAGAACTAGGAAATAATTCATAGCAAAGTAGAATATTTCTATTATGTGTCATACGATCAGATGCTCTAGGCCAACTATCCATGAATGAAACTTACTGGTTTGAATATTATCTTCACCTACCATTGCATCCTGATTAGTGTGGTGCGTAATGCACCTTGTTGTTAGCTTAGCAAGTGAAGTAGTGCTTGAATTTGACTCTGAGTTAATAAGGCTAAATTCTCATCTTCTTGTCCAGTGTTGCTATAACTCCTTACCGAGTTAGCTATACGTGTCTTTGCTGGTGTTTTTGCTTATCTCCAAGGATTGTTGGTTGGTCTTGGTGGACTTCCTTCCTCTGGTTCCTATGCAACTTCAGCACTCATTTATTAAATGTCATGATTTCTTACAATGTATGCATAATGGTTTATCAGATTGTCGAGGTAAGCGTGTTCTCTTGGTCACAAAAGCAGCGGTTTCAACATCAACAGTAGGTACTATTTGTACATTAGATATGTCAATAGTAGCTCTTCTATCAATTAGAAGGCTGGCTATTCAGATGATAAGGGTAGGTGAAGTTTCCATCACGAGTTTAATTCTGTTATCTTTATGCCTTGTTTCAGAGAATACAATTTTAAGACTTGGTAACGGTTTTGTACCAAAAATCATGCTTCTCACAGCATCAAAGTCTTTATGTAATCACTAAGGAATCTCAAAACTCTTTTTGTTTCAGTAATGTATTTAAAGAGTTGATCATCAGCTTGACAGTCCATTGGTATATATTATATATGTCAATTTGTTGCCAGATTTTCGTTACTTTGGTATAGTATTTACTTACAGGCAAGTCTTCTTCCTTAATGTCTTGAAGTTGTGTTTCAGTTCAATATAATTCAGAGGTGTTATTCCTTTTCGAATACATCTCATTTGTAGCTCACCATATCTCAGCTGCAGTGACATAAAGTCTGAAGTTGTCACTTATATCAAGAGTCATTGACCCTATTAGCCAAGATATATATATATATATATATATATATATATATATATATATATTATTCTTTGATTTCTAAACCCTGAACTTAGGGTTTGTGGCAACAAGGATGATGACATCTCCAGTAAAAGATAGTTCTTCTTGCCCTACCAACGACAAAAATTTCAACTGTTCTCCTCCATGACAGGTAGTCTGATACGGCCAAAGGAAGATAAAAAGATGGGGAATTTGAGTTCAAGTTCAAGTCCAATCAAGATAAAATTTTAACCAACTTTTTAAAGATCGAGACAAGATTATCCAACCACAAAATTGATCTCCAAATCTACAAAGGAAGGCAAAGAAATCGGCTATCTTAGACGAAATAGAATATTCCATTTTCAAACAGATTTTTTTAGGAAGATTACCATTTATCTCCTTTTGAACTTTTGTTAGATTTTAGGATAGAGTTTATCTTTCCCTTTTGATTTGTTTTTGGCTGAAATTTTCAGCTTTATTTACCCTAAGGCTGCCAACCATTCAACATATGACAACAATAATATTGATTTTGTTTTCTTCTCCAAGTGAGTGAAACTTTGTTTTCTTGATTTTGCAATAAAAATCAAGGCTAATATCTCTCTGTCTTTGAGCAAATTGAGGGTGATTGCCAAGGATTAAAGTGACCGTCTAAAAGGGCCTTGAAGGTTTGCCTATCAACGGACACTTGAGTCTAAGGTGTTTGCTTAGGCCGGCGATTTCTACACAACGGAAGCAAGGAGAACTTTACTTCTTTGTGCTTAAACTCTTGTGGAAAGGTTGTTGGAGGTGGAAGAGTAGATCCTTATCGTGTCAGCTTGCATCATAGTCGTTCCTAGTAAGTTTATGATTTGTGACCCTAATATGTGCTCCATCAAAAGAAAAGGTAGAAGAAGCATTACACCCTGCCTCAGAAGGTAGTTTAACGGTGGAAGTAGCTTTTGTTTCATTGGTTGCAATGGTGTTGTGATTTAATACTCTGACACCATAAAGAAAGAGTTGAGAAAGACTGAGTTGTACTCATATGATATCCTCTTTTATAGAGGATTTTTGTACAAAGCCTCTAACGGCTACAAGCCTTTTCAACAACTTCCCTGTGAGTCTATCACTGAAATAGTGATATACAATTATATGAATATGTATTCTATATGTCGAAGTATGTATGTATAGTATACATGTATGTGTGTATTTTCATGTGTATTTTATTATATATTTGTATAACTTTTTCTCCTTGGCCTCACTCATAACTAGTATTATTATTATTATTATTATTATTATTAGTACTAGTATCCCCATAGTCAAATCTAGGGGGACTTTTGCTTTTGAATGTGGAAATTTCAATGGTTGACACGGGTTTATGGATAAACTAATCTAGAGCCTCTTGTATTTTGAACAAGCTATACTTGTTGTTGTTCACTGCAAACAACTACCTTTGTTTCTAGGGAGTTTTGCTTTTGAATGTGGAATTTTCAATGGCGGACACTAGTATATGGATAGACAAACATAGAATCATTTGTATTTGAGTAAGTTATGCTTACTGTTGTTCGCTACAAGACAACTATCCTTTTAAATTTGTCTAATTTGACTTCTATATAAAATTTTAACTTAAAAAAAAAATTCATAATCCTAAATTGGCCACCGCCGGATGCCATTTATGACTCCAGATAATAAATAAAGTAAAATAAGTCTAAAAACTTCAAAAACATGGTGAACATTTTAGTCCACTCCACCTTTCATCTTGTGCTCGTTCTTTAATTGTCTTGTATCACCATCATAAACCGATAACCGCTTTTTTTTCCTTCCTACTTTGAACCTCATTAGGATTAGTAATCCCCTTGGATTGCAACGAAGAAATTTGGGGAGAATGGATGAATTTTCACTAAAATACTGATAAAATAAAGTTTTGGCACCTGCTTAGTTCCTACTGGGAGGGGGTTTATCATCTTAATGGGAAAAAAGACTTACAGGCCCACGTAATGAAATGTTTATTGCTACCATAGGACATTGATCGCTACGGACATGTAGTCCATTCAAAAACGATAGTTTAATTTATGGAGGAGAGTGTTCATATTAAGAATTAAAATGTAGTTAAAAGATTTAGTAGATTCAGAGTCCGTGTGCTTTGTTTATGGCTCGCTAATGATGCAATGCAAACCTCTTCGCAGAAGCAGCTACGAAAGTCGTGCCAACCTCATCTAGGTAGAATTAAGAATATCCAGGCCCTGTCTCATTTGGCGGTGTGCGGAGCAGTTTCAATTGCTGGAGGGCATTTCATCCCTTTCAGTCAATTTGCTTGCTTCGCCTTTGTGAAGGAGAACAATGTCATTTTTCAAGCTCAGTGCTTTATTAATAGCAGGAACCATAGTCCCATGTAACTTGAATATCAATGTACGATTATTCAGATACAAGTCTAGTTTAAGGTAATAAATTATTGTTGAAATTGAAGGAACCACGATTTAGAGGGTGAAGGTTACATCATGCATGATCACCTATTCACCTTGACAATGGATGTACTGGTTGTTCTTTAGAAATGCATGCACAACAATGTAAATTATTTTTATTTCTTTAGCGTTTGTTATATTTTATTGTTTGTATTTGTTTTAATATTTTTATGTCTACTTTGAAGTTGGCGGGGGCAGGGACCATATCTGAAACCATTTTAGGTGATAACAGAATCTTTTAAGGAAGGTTATGCCTTATGAAACGACAAGAAAGTAATAGCTGTTTTACGTGATCACAAAAATTCTTTATAATTGATTATTATAACGTTAGACCTTGACGAATTAATGTATGAAGGATAAAGCGACGGAAGCAATACAATTTTCTGGGCTGAACGATTTAAACTTTTCCCGCTTGTATATAATTGGGAAGTGTTAAAAATTTCTGCGGGCATATAAACGAAAAATTAAAATCCAAAAATCTTTCTTATTACTAAACGTGAGTAAAGGATAATCGAGAATATGCAAGAAGTCCAATAGAAGTCAGCAACATATGGATTTAATGAGGAAAAAAAGCAACAGGATATGAATTTTGTTTGTTTAACAGGTGGCAAGAATGAAGTGAGTGGGTGGAAATAGAGGCTGAAAATGTGATACTCAAAACCTATTAAGACTGCAACAGTTCACTAGGTTTGAAGGTTGGTTTATGGTTCTTGATTATATGCCGCTCCTGAAAGAAAAGTCTGATGAGGTAACTTTTAACGAGAGTTTTTGTTGTATTTCTTTTCCTTTTGAGGCTCTATTCACGAATTTTCTCCCCCCAATGAGTAGATTACTGTTTCATTGATATAATAATAGCATCCAAAACTATGAAAGATATTTCAAAGTGCTTTCAAAAGATTTAAGTTTGATAGTTGAGTAGTGGCTGAATTTCTAAGAATATTTAAGGCGGACGCTCGACCATAGGGACATCCTTTGCAAGTTTCAACTTTCGAAACTCTGATGTCTGATGGAGAAGCATTGGGCCAGTCGACATCGGTTATGGGTATTTTACAAATTCTTCCAACATTATGTATTGACACAAACTTTTTTTCCAAATTAAAAGTTTGCGAACTCTACGAATAATAGTTCAAGAGGCCAAATGATGTAACCTGTAGGTCACATTGTGAGTTTAAGATTTGTTTAGTTCAATCAGGTCCAAGACCGAATGTTTGACTCTGATTGCACGACAGGGGCAAATATTTTACTCCAAGGAGAATGATGCCGGATGATCTAAGAATAACCTGAAGACACTATTTCTGAACTATATATCGTAGGAGCCCTCTTATATTTCCTCCAAATTAGATGAGAACTTATTATCAGTGTAACTTCACCTATTCTGAACGACTTTGCCTAATCCACCAACCTTTTTGCGTGTTTTTTTAATATACTTTATGGACTTCAAAATGCCAGCCCAAAATGATCCTTCACCAAAAGTTTATGGTACAGCATAATTGGACTTCATATATCAAATGCAATTTTTATCATGTTTATGAATCTTAAAACTTAACCAACAATTCTCAGACTCTATCTTATCATTCCCAACTGATAGAAAACGTGTAGGAGGTCGTAGAAAAACCCAAAAAAAGGTTCAATAAGTTATACGGTCATTGTCCCCAAAGCAAGGCTATGCAAACGCTAAAAATCTTCATTTAAGCTCAAACTGACAATTTAAAATGAAAGCATCATTCTGAACAACTTTTCTTAGTCCAACCACCTTCCTATGCTCTTATGAATGATTCTTGGACCTTAGAAATGTTAGCCTAAAGTGGGCCTTCAATAAAAATTTGTTGAACCACCCGATTGGAGTTTGTTTTATTGAAGCCAATAAGCAAATTTACAGAGATACAACACCATGGATAGGTGGAGTAAGCTATCTAGTGTCCTAGATTTTTACAAAATACAAAAACAAAAGTTGCTAGACATCCCAATCCTTACTAAGGTAAGAACTTTGTCAATTTCAAAATGCCAAAACTTCCTAAGTTTAGATAGGTCAGTATCAGTAGGACATGGCGTAGACATCACGAATAAGGCAACTATATGGATCAAAAATCAAAAGCAAGGTAGTGACCAATTGTAGAGCCACGTCGACAGATGGTTAGTTGAGGAGCAAGGACAGTAGCACAACAACTGAACGGAAGGTGGAGTGCAGACGAACAGATATTCCAGTGCGTCTTGAAATCCATAATTAACCATCAGCTGACACTTGTTTGCTAAAAATCTTCATTGATGTTCCTAGATTTACTGCAAGTTTCCAATTGAATTTGCTGCACTTGTATTTTCCCCAAGATATCGTTGAATAACGTATGATGTCCAATGTTGCTTTGAAGGTTGCTTTTGAATCCCTTCTGACTAGCTGATACATCATGTTGTTTGTTTTCCTGCAGATATGATACACATCAGATTCAAAGATAAAGTAGCCAATATCCTTGTGTAGCCTTATTTTTCAGGTAGCTGGCGAGTTAAGCCAATTTATCGTGGTTTGCCAACCTGCCACTATCCGTGATACACATCTACTTCAATACACCCTCTCAGACCTTAGTTGAGAAAAGGCACTGGAAGAAGAGGTGCTCTTGTCTCCACATTCTTGTCATACAAAATACAAGTGTCAGTTTGCGCGTGGCTCTATTTCAAAAGTTTGTCAAGAGTATTCATTCTCTTCCAACATGTCAACTACAGAATCACTCATAGCGTGAAAGAGAATGAGTGCTCCAGACAATGTTTGCCCAATCTACTGTAAGGAGCTTGTTGAGGGTGTAATTGAGAAATTGATGTTCGGTTCCCATATCTAATAGTCCTCGCCATGCTTCTTTTTAATGCTTTTGCAGGCAATGCTAAACTGAATAACTTGATCATCTCAAGCACGCCTATAGGGAATTCTCCAATCTCAACCAATTAAAACAGGGGAGACAATAGCCTTCTCTACAATACATATTTTCCTTTTTAGCTCCGGATGAGTAATGCTTAAGATGCCCCATAGGAGGAGTAATGCTTAAGATGCCCTATGAGTGTCATGGATCATTCCAAAATGATGTTGTGTTTCCATTATCAATCCCTCTCTTGACACAGTTGGCAAACTAGTCTCTTACTCTCAATGTCTTCTTCCATAGCCAAGAATATGAGGGGTCTTGGTTTGACCTCCCATATTGATTTCTTTCTTATAATTATAGTGTGCATCCATTTGATCCAAAGCATTTCCTTATGTTAGTAAATGGCCCATATGTTCTTCATGATATAGGCGTTATTCAACAGTCCCAGGTCATATATGCCTAGCCCACCTTTGTCCTTTGGCTGGCTTATTATGGACCATTTGGTCTTTGCTTTCTTTGAACCCCCCATAAGAATGTTTTTAAGTATCCTCTCAATCTCTCTTATAATCTTATGTGGGAGTAGATAAGACGTTGTCCGATAATGGTAAACAGCTAGCTATTAGCATCGAGTTGATGAGTGCTTTCCTCCATATAAAAGGTTCTTGTTTACCCAATTTTGCACTCTACTATTTTGATTGTCTGCAATGGTCCACAGTTTGAATAGCAATGAGGGAGACCATAAGGAATGTAACAGGCAAAATGCCCTGAGACATGCCCATGATTTCTGCAATTATTCCCCCTCGTCTTGATTGATGCCTGAGTGAAGATCTCACTCTTTTAAAAGCTTGACTTAAGGTCATATAAGAGTTGGAATTCTTCAAGAGTGTCTTTTACAATTTGACACTAAGGATATCAGCATTAGAAATAAAGAATAAGTCATCAACAAAGATCTAAGAGGACCGATTAAGTTTGTCACACTTGGGATGATAGGTAAATTGGGAATTGAGGATATCTCTTTTCAAAAATTGTGTGAATCCTTCCATAACAAGAATGAAATAGCATGGTGAAATAGCGTCTCCCTGTCTGAGGCTCCTTGTTGCCTTGAAATTTCCTATAAGTATGCTATTCAAATTTATGGAGTGCGCAATTCAAATTTATAGAGAAAGATGCCGTTGAGATGCATAACAAAACTCATTTCCTAAATTTTGCTTGGCATTTCATTTGCCTAAGAAACATCATCAGATTTTACCATCTCATAGTGTCAAACTCTTTCTTTATGTCTATTCAATGGCATAACTTCTTGAACACTATTTTGTTATAATTTTTAACTAGCTCATGCATAAGGAGAATGTGGCTTTGGATTGTTCTCCCTGTCACAAAGGCTTCGTGATTTTTACACACCAAAAGAGGTAGCATGGGCTTTAAATTGTTCTCTAGGATTTTGGATATGATCTTGTAATTGACATTACAATAGGAGATTGACATAAACTCTTTCATCATTAAGGGTTGGTCAACACTAGGGATTAGGGAAATGGTTGTGACATTTATTGGATAGTAGATATAGCTCTCTTTAAAGAAAAGCTTAATGGCTTGTATGGCATCATCGCCAATAATGTTACCATTTTCTTTGTAGAATTCAGGAGCGTAGACATTAGACCCAAGCGCACTACTTGATTTGAGAGAGAGAGAGCTTCCTTTGTTTCAGTTCTAAAAATAGGCCTGCTGCGGGAGTGGCTTTGCGTGTCAGTTATGGCCTTTCTAGACCATAACCGAGTTCGGACTGTTGAAGGAGAGGGGCCAGTGAGGAGGTTTTGAAAGAACTGAACAACTATGTCTTTAACTTGGTCGGAATTTTCTATCATGGTTCCACATTATGCGGTCTAAGGATCTTGTTCCTAGTATTGTGCATGTTCACAATCCTATGAAAGAACTTAGTGTTCCTATCTCCTTTCTTCATCCATTTTATCCTTGATTTCTCCTTAAAAAAGGTTCTTCAAAACATAGGAGAGCAGTGTATGTCTCCAGTAGGATTTTTCCTTCAGTTTGCCGGCGTTGGTTGTGAGGTTTTTTAACTACTTTAGTTTGCAGTTTCTTAGCCTTCTCAGTTTCTTAGTTAGTCTTAACTAAGGGGTTATCCCATTGATCCTTATTCCATCTCTCATTTAGGATGTGTTTGAAGGTAGGATGCTTCATCCATCCTTTCATTAATTTGAAAGGTTTAAGGCAAAATTGATGGTATATTTAGATGGATAAGATACCAGGGGAGTGGTTCGATGAGATAAAGGTTTCATAATCTAACTGAAAACGGGTAATAAGTTCTTCCAATGTTTATTACGAAACATATGATCAATCTTAGTATATCTTTATTCTCCTCTACTTTTTTATTGAGCTATGTGTATTTTAGGCCTCTGGATGGGATATTCATCAAATCTAAGTCATGAACTCGATCAGTGAATTCCCTAATAGCATCCCTATCAATCTTTTCCTATCTTTTTTTTGTAAGTAATCTTTTCCTACCTATTTCTCCCCTTCATCTAGAATGATATTAAAGTCACCCATAATGAGCTAAGGCTGAGATGAATCCAACTGATTTTGGTCAATTCTCTCCACAACTCCCTTCTCCAACTTCTTTCATTATATCCGTAAACTGCGAAGAGGATAAAGTCATCGTTCTTAGGGGAGATAATATTTAACTTACATGTTATGGCTTGATCTGTAGTATGTAGTATTTGAACTTGAAATCTACTTGGGTTCTATGCTATCCATATTCTAGAGACATTGTTGGGAAGGCAGTTATGAACTACCTCCCATAACTTAAATAAGTTCCTAGCCATACCTTTATACTTACTTTCTATTACCTTTACTTCAACTAGACCTATTACTCCGTGTTTTTGCCTATGACAAAGTTTCTTACCTCACGTCGTCTAAGAGGGAAGTTTAACCCTCTTATATTCTAATATGTAATTTTTCTCATTACCTATTTTTACCTCGGCCTCTAGGCCGTCCTCTACTTGCACCTCTAGCATATTTTCTATTTTTCTGATTAACCTGGTTTCCTACATATTTCTCGTCCAGGATGTCTAGTCCCATGTTATCTCCTTGGTTTTCTTTCTAACCTTTGAGATGTGTTCGGAGGGTTATATGTTTCTGGAACACCCTTGATTATGGTGTTACCAGAATTAATCCATGCTGCTTTATTTACCCGATCAACTTTGTCACCTTTTTCATCTTTAGTTCTAGTATTGTATTTAGGAGGCTAAGCTATCTAGTGAATCATCTTCAGAATGATGGTTATCTTCCTTATCTTCCTTTTCCTCCTTCCTGGGTGAAAGTGCTATTTCCGTTCATCATCCGAAGAATGGGTGTTTGCAACCTTTCCTAGGCGTGTTCTCAGCTTCCTCATTTTTCAGGAGAAAGGGTGTTTTCCTCCACTCTTTTCCAGGTTCACCCCCAATTTTTCCCTCAAAGGAGGAAGAGTCAATGTGCTCCACTTTACCCTTACTTGTATCATCTTTTTGATCACTCTAACTTCTACATCTCAACATCTACCTTGAGGAAGCTTACCTTCATTGGGACATTTGAAATGTCTATAATAGGGCCTCTTTTTTGAAGACCTAATGCACTTTGACAGAATGGTTGAAAAATGGAGACGACTTGATTTTTCTTCTGCATGCTCTTTTGACTTCGTAAGAATATTTGCATGCTCATGATTTTCTTCTGCTTTCACGTGAGAAGATTTTGAGCCGTCATAAAAATCTCCTAGCGAGGATGATTGTATGGGCCGTATTTAACCCACGACAATTTTTTGTTCTCACAAATGTTAAATGATTTTACTAGTGTTTCTACTTCTAATCTTCCTAAGGGGAATAGGCAGAATAGGTAGCTGTACTCACGAAGACAGAAGTAGTGGAATGATCTCTTCCATGATAAGAATGTTTTGTGGCATACATGTTCAAAAAAAATTCACTTCTTTATGTTCTTTAATAAAGGAACACAACCCTTTAATGACAGTTTGGCAAAATCTTTAACAACGTATATGTACCCCCAATAATTGATCCATTAGGTTTGATAAAAAGGGAAGTTATTACAATGTATAGCCTTTTCTTGTTAATAGAATGAGAGGGAAATAGCACCTTCTCCAACCAGTATACCAAGAATTCCAAGCCCAATAGCGGCGAAGGCCTTCACTACATCTTCATTATTAGAGTACATATTAGGTCTTCCATCTTTCTCATAGTTATAAAAGTTGCCAAATTACCTCCACAAATAGAGGATATCAAGCTCTTGTGGAATTTTTTTCCTGTAAATGAGCTTTGAAAGATGGAGACCAGGAGATTCAACTGAGTGAGTTTTAGGTATTAATGATCTATATTACCTCCACAAATAGAGGATATCAAGCTCTTGTGGAATTTTTTTTATCCTGTAAATGAGCTTTGAAAAAGGGAGACCATAAGATTTAACTGAGTGAGTTTTAGTTTTAATGATCTATATTACAGAAAGCTGAAGAAATTGAGCAAGATGTGGATCGCAAGGTACAAGCAGGATGGTTGAAGTGGAGAAGCGTATTGTCAGACCTTCTTTGGTATAGAAAAGTATCTTTAACGATTAAAAAGAAATTTTACATGATATGTTGGACAATCAACTATGAGAATGAATAAAGGATGTGAGTGACGGGAATGAAAATGTTAAGATGGATGTATGAACATACAACGAATGATAAAATAAAAACTGAACATATAAAGAGAAAGACATGTGCAAAGGTGTCGTGCAAATGCACCTATTAGACGGTGCGAGAAAATGAATGAGGTTCATGTTAAACATGAAAGCAGAAGACCAAAGAAGACACGGAGAGAGGCTATAAAGAAGGATATGACTTATATGACAATAGGAGAGCATAAAGGCAGTTATAGACCACAATAGAGACAATAGATTCATGCGGACAACGTCATGTAGCGAGTGTAAGATTTAAGTAAGAATTTTAGATATGTACACCTGAATCATAGTTAAGATGATATGGTAGTTTTGAAAATGTATAAGATACTTATCATGCATTAAGTATTATGAGACATATAAAGAAAGTAGGGTTTAGGTTACGAGTAAAATAAAAACAAAAACAAACAGAATAAATAAAATAAAAATAAAGCGCAAGGAAATGATTGATCCATATAGCCATCTCACATAGTGGGAAAAATGATTGAGTATTGTTATTGGACTGTTGGTCTTTGCGTGCAAGATCATCGCACGAGTGCTGGTGACCGTGAATGCATATAAATACCCAATATCTTCTTAAAAAATATCTTCTTATTCAACCAACTCCTAGAAAAAAAATAGGATGGGAAGTTTTTGCATATTTGATTGCAACCTACTCAAGTGCTGGTGACCGTGAATGCATATAAATACCCAATATCTTCATAGATCGCGATTCTACTGGCCCATACATAACCTTGTATATAGAGTTGGTTCTCTAATAAAGATGAGTTGCAATTAAAATTGCAATTTTATTTTGAAATGCCTATCAGATGAGAAAATGGATGAATGGTTTAAGACATCGTATATGTGTTCATCGGTGACCAGGTTTTAATAGTCTTCCAATTCCATCGTCACACAACTTAGGGGCCTCCTCATGGCCGTTCTTGCAAGCTCATGCATGCTCTCTCCCCTTCTTTCTCGTGTCCCAAACCAAAACACTCAACACATTCCTGGAGATTAACGACCAACAACAACCACCACCTTATTCAGTATATCCAATGACAGCAAAAACTACTAAAGACTGGGAAGGGTGAGAGACAGACAAACTCTTCATCCCAAAGGATAGAGATTTTCCTTTTAATGAGACCATCCTCTTTATATGTATCTGCATAGATAACACAATAATAGGAGTATGATGTGCTGGTGTACTGGAGATTAACGACCAAGGGAAGTAAATATTCCTCCAATGAAACTAGACATTTATTGGTGGAAGCCCCTTGTTAAGCCTAATGATTCCTTGAGAGACAAACATGAACGCCTTATCTTTTGTTTCGATTATGACTTGGATTGGGTTTTCCAAAGGTGTTTAACCTAATAGATAAAGATAAAGGATATGCATTGGAAATCAAAGGTCCAACTTGATCATCTTATTGCACCAATATCTTGATCGACATTACAACACATAAATGGAAGTACATTTTCAATGAAAGTTCCTTGCATATTGCTTCTTTTTTCGACTTCCTTAACACTCGCATAAATCTTGATCCTTTGCTTTATTATCAATTTATTTATGTTGTCATTAGATAGGAAAAGGAGTAAATTACAAGATCTTCAACTGAGAGCTGATGCCCATCCGCCCCTTAACTTAGTTCATAGCTTGAAGTTGCTTTCTTATTAACTTGCTCTTTAATAAAACTCTTCAAGTGAGGGATCGATACACCCAGCATATAAGGCGGATAATCGGTAATGGCGAGACCATATCCTTCTGGAATGAAACCTAACATCCTTGGTGGTTACTAGGAGAAAAACCGTCTAGAATTGAAAAGAAAATTGAATGTCAATCTAGATTCTAAGGTATCTAAGATTGTGCATGGAAACCATTGAAAGTTGTCTTATGACAGAGGCTGAGATATTGAGTCACAAGTTTCTATCAAGCATGTAAAGAGATCAAGTTGGGTCCTCGACATGAGTATTGGGAATGGCAGTCAGGAAGTAGTTTCTCAATCAGAAGTGCAGCTCAAGCTTCAGACCAGCCTACTCCTACTACTACTTGAGACAAAATTGTGTGGTGTACTCACCATCTTCCAAGATATACAATGATCCTTTGGCTTGCATGTTGGAAGAGGATGAGTACCTATTGTAGGGTTTTAATTTGGTGCCTGATTCATCTTAACTCTTGTGTTTTATGTGGCAGGTGTGCTGAAGATCAAAATAACCTTTTTTTGAGTGTTCATACTCAACTTAGGTCTGAAAATCAATCCTAATACAATTACAATGCAATGACAGATTCTGCTCATGGCAAAGTATGTTGGATTAGATGATTGGGAACAACTGGAAGTCAAAGTTTCACAAGGACCTTGTATATTTTGCGTTTCTCTAGCTGTTATGGTCTGTGGAGACAGAAATTTGAGATTTCACAATCAGATTGGCAAAAATTATAAAAGTACAGCTGCTGAAATTCTGCACTCCACTAGGCTGATTGAATCTTCGTGGAGAAACATATGGAAAAACAAAACGAACTGAAAGTTGGCAATTAACCCTAGCATACCCATGAAGATATTTTGTAGATATGCCTTACTCACCTAGCCCTAGTATTAGCTTAGTAATGGTCTTCTCCCTACTCAGTTTTAGGGAGTCTGTTGCTTTGAAATGTGAAAGCTTCAATGCTTGTCACTATTTGGCTAATAAACGGTAAGGTGTCACTTGTATTTTGAACAAGTCATACTGGCTGTTAGCCATGCTTGTAGTTGCCTATTCCTGGAAACTATCTCTGTACATTTGCCTAATTTGGCCCAAGTATGAAATTTAACTTACAGGAAAAATTTATTAGTACAAGGATCGCTCACCCATTTCTTACTAGAAGGCATTTTCCATATTAGCTGCACGCTCAAAGATCTAACCCCTTCACTGTCTAAATAGAATAGAAAGAAGGAAAAGGCTTCGCAATGTAAAGGACAACCACTTGGGGGTGAAAGCTGACTTGGGCACTTGTGCAAGAACAGAAGAGAGATGATTGTTCCTCAGCTAATCTAATAAAAATGTAGAGGTTGCTCCTGCGGGGTTACTAAGATACTTGCCTAAGAAGGCTTAACAAGTCTGTGAAGCATATGAATTCTTGACTAAGAAATTTCGTCTTTCTGTCTTATCATCTAGACCATCTTGACCCCCCCTCCCCCACATACACACACACAAGGATAGGCACCAATTTCGTACCTGATTCGTCGACAGTATTTTATAGGATTAGTGCTTAACCCTCACATTCAACTGAGCTAAGAATTACGTATGTAGAAAAATTGTTTCTCTATTGAATCCTCGATGCATCTTGTATGGTATAGAATACATGGACCTTTATTTGACGTAACCACGTGATAAAATTGATGCAATAACGCCAAACACCCCTTACCTATGCTGTGAAAGAAGCGTTGAATTCCCAGAGCAGCACCACAGCTTAGGTTAAGATAGTGGTGATTAGATTTATAATAAAACAAATATTCATGGAAAGCTAACAGAAAAACATAATGCTGCTATTTACCTCATTGCCTGGTAATTTTACTGGAGTTAGAAGATCTTCTCCCTGTCAGTTTTGAATTGTCTGTGCGATTTCTTGGTCACCAGATGTTTGACTTTGCTTCTTTTGTTGTAATGTTATATATGGCAAAGATGCTCCTACCATGATTAAACAATGTTCGTGTGCATCAGCTCTTTTCTGTTATTTTAATGACTAAAAATCCTTCATGTTCAGTTTGGTGCAATTGCTTCAAAAGTATCAAAGTTACATGGAATGCAAAGGAAACAACAGTGCAGAAGTTAACAGAAAGGTGACTCACATGACTGTATTTACTCATTCACCTGTGTCTTGGAATGGACAAATTGTACTAGGAACTCTTTTTTTGGTACAAAGCGAGATAGCACTCTATGATACCGATGTTTTGTTGGATATGAAATCTTTGTTGTTCGGTAAAGCACATATTGATGATTGTTTTACTATCACAGAATCCTTGGTTTGGTATCTCTTTTTCTCTCGTTCCCCCCCCCCCCCCCCCCCCCAACAAATAAATTAACTTGATAACTCTAGCAACTTAAACATAGATTTGACAGCCGGATGAGGGTCTCCTCACTTTGTATATATTGAGAAACTTCAGAGGAAGCAAATCAAAAGGGAAAAAAGCCAACCTGCAAATTGTTTTTTTTTTAAACTTTTGTTTAATTTGCAGAATATGCGTTCTGTTTCTTTTACCTTCTGTTAAGCAGAAGGGAAAGGGGCACGGGTCTTCATAGTGGGACCAATCATGCACTATAGGAGTTGCAGCAGACTTAATCTTGAATACTACGTTTTCTTCAAGTTGCTTGAATGTCTCTTTTGCTGCCTCATGCCTAGATGCGCTAATGCACGTGTTTCAAATTCAGATGCAGAACAGCCAGACTATGAGCCTCCCAGTGATGAAAGAGCTGCTACATACAGTTGAAAGGCACGGACCTCTGACATTATATCATGTTTTTGACCAGTCATCATTTGCAACTATCATTCTTACTGTTTTCCTCCAGGGATCTCGAGGAACCAAACTTTGAACTGACAAAGATTTTGCAGCTCGAGAAAAACCTCCAGACTGCACTGATAGAAACAAGATCTATAAAGGTATCTATTCTTTTATCAATCCAAATCCTGTCAGGGAGTCTGAGAATTGTACCCTTTCATTTCCTACTAGGAGTACCAACTGTTGAAATATATTACACTAAGATTCTATTGGTATTTCATTCTACTGTCACTGTTTCTCCAGGGGGTAATATACTTATACTCGTGTATATACGTTTAACTGAATCTCTATTTTGATAGAACGACACTGAGTTGGTTGACAGATTAACAAATATCTATATTCCAAGCTCTTTTCTCTTTTTCCATACATTGGTCAATGAGCTTACTGCTGGTATGCATATCCAAGTGTCAGAAGTCACAGCTTACCAAAACCTGCTACGTACCTCTCTGAAGTAGGTCGGAGGGGGAGTGCCCTTCCTTTTGTGCTCACTGCTACGTAACTTCTTCTTTTTGTTTTTGCGTGGAGTCTTGACATCATTGTAACCTATTCTGATGCTAGGGTGGTCATCTTTTTGTATCGGCCAAATCCCTGGGAATCTGTGTTCACCACCCCCGTATTTGATGAGCAAGCTCTTGCCCAAAGGTTACACTTTCTTTGATGCATTATCCCCTGGACTACATCGGCTAACCTATTCTGATTCTAGGGTGGTCTTCTTTTTGTATCGGCCAAATCCCTGGGAACCTGTGTTTACCACCCCCGGATTTGATGAGCAAGCTCTTGCTCAAAGTAACTTTCTTTGATGCATTATCCCCTGGACTACATAGGCTAGATTATCTTTAACTTTGAGACATTTTGTTTCCTACACTGACAAGTAGATCACCATTCATTTGGCAATGAACTTATCTCCTTGGTTGAGCCTATATCAAGTCTCCGTTTTTCCTGCATGAATACAACTTTATCCTTAATTCTTGCCCTGATCTTTAGACATTGCCATTGAAACTATTTAGTCCGGGTTCTGCTTTCGTCGAGTCAACTTCTGTGTGAAAGACGGACTAGACTCATCATGGCAGAAAACCTTAAGAGTCAGATCACTATGGGCACCCTCGAGCTTATTTGTTTGCTTTGAGAGGAATTCCATAACTAGTCCAGCGCCCAAGAAGTTGTTTCAGTCCTTGGATATTTTCTCTTGTGATAACACAGTTGTATCTCACCATAAGCACTCCATGAACCCCTTTCAACGTTTCTCCAAACCAATATCAGGACATTGCTGTGTATACCGAAGCCAATTTATACATTTATAGTGATTTATCAGGGCACGAAATTGACATTACTGGTTGATATTTGTACTACATGGTAATGCAGAAATGCAATCCGATTCATTAACGCTTTAACAAGACACCACGGAAAGAGTATGCCTTTCTGGCCATGTTCTTGCAGCGTTCTGAAATGCTCCAACGAAAGCTCTTTGCCAAAAGAACGTTAAAAAAGGCAGGGGATATGAACAATTTCACAGCACCTAGCTAGTCGTACGTTAACCCGCACCATAAAAATATGTAACAGAAAGAGTACACTCCCTCCGTCCCATCTTATAATTCCACAAACTATTTTGAGATGTCCAAACATACAAGTCTGCATGCTTTAAATTGTGAAAGAAAGCGGAATCTTTTGCTACTTTCTCCTTTTCTAAAGTACACGCAGTTAAAAAATGCACCTAACTTCTTGTGGCGAAAGTTGGAATACCTTATTTTATGCTATGTCTCACTTTCACAAGGTCTTACATTTTAGAACAGAGGGCAGCTGCTAATGATAGTGTCACTTTCAAGGAACAAGGAAACAAGACCCACCTGATTGTTATATTTCAAAGAGCAGAAATGCATGTTTTGACTTTGACTTTCTAATTCTTTACAATTTATTTTCTTTAAGCAGATAACTGGGAATTTCAATCTCCCGAATTCCTCATAATATAGCCATAATCATGGGGAACTGAATGTTGCCTGCTTGTAGTATGTTTTCCTCCCTGGATGGCCAATAATATAATTCCCGTATATCCATCCATTTATCTTTCCACCTATATAGGAGAAAGGACACTAAAACATGGTCCCCACTAGATATGCCTGTAGATTCAACTGAGGATCATTCCTTTTCGTTTGTCTGCATTGTCTACCTCTTGCTGCTTGGACTTCTGTACCGCCCTGTGGTTTTGTTATTTGCAGACTCATTTGATGATGGATACCATAACTAGCTTACGTCAAATGGTATGTTAATTTTCTCATTCTCAAATAATCTTGAATTATTGATATTGTTATAGTTATTTCTTTCTTTTCTATGTTATGTTTGTTTTCTTTTTATATACTATACTCTTTTATAGCGCTTGCAACCGATCAATGAAGCAGAATACTGGTAGCTCAGATAACAATTAACAGGTTTGACCAGAATATGCTGAGTAAGAGTTTTCTGAACATTCATTTGGGAGTTAAATTGGCCATGCCAATTTCCTTCCCTGGTCAGGGAGGGAGAGAAAAGATATGATATTAACATGAAAGACCAGGTCATAGAGGAAAAAGTCGTGTAGCATACCTTATGTTTGGCATTTCCTCCTCCAAACCAGAATTTGCCATCTTAGCTTTACAGGTAAAAAATACATGCAAGAGTTTGATGAACTAAAGGACAACCTGGTTGCGGAAATATGGTTATGAATTCTGTCATTTAATAGGACCAACTCCAAGAATAAAAGCTATGTTCAGAGTACCAGCAACACATTAGTGCAAGCAGCTCATCAAAACATGATTAATTTTCCCATAGTTGCCTATAAATGATGTCTAAGATGGGACATGGGCAGAGAAGGCCATAAACTGTAACAAAATGATTCTAGCATCAGTTATTCATTTTTTCTTTTTTCTTTTGCTTTGGATTGCTCTGAAGTTGGAAATAACTTAGCTCAATGTTTCCGGATCATGTAGAATTCATCCTGAAATGATCTAACGATTAATTTTCTTCAACTTATGGACAAACTGAAAAGGAAGACAGAACAGAGACTGAAACACCATTTGGTTATGTTTTGAGATATCCCTAATTGCTTACCCTCAATATTCATATGACAGGAAAATAATCTGATAGAAGAAAACAAGTTTCTGCAAACCAAGGTAATAAGCCCTCCTAGTGTAATTTTTTTCCGATGGACTTGACAAGATCGTTTGGAAATTTCTTCAAGCATAAAATACCTACAGATACCCGATAATGAAAACGACGGGATGGCAGCTGAGATGACTCCTGAGCTTGGTAATATGGCACGCTGCAACCTAATGATATCTGGGCAGAGGACACTTAATTTACTCTAACTCAGGGTTAAGAGTAAAGAGTGAAATCAGTTTCCATGTTTCTATTCTACTGAGCTATGTAAAATTTATGTGGTGGTTAACTGTCCCAGCAAAATGGATGAGAACCATTGGTGCATTTGGACTTTGGAGGCCTGTCTGTCTGGTAATGCTTTGTGGTTTGGGGTCTGTAATATCTTAAGATGTGCTTTGCTAATGCTTATGCAAATGCAGCTAATGATGAAGTAATGTGTAATTTGTCTACCTAACTAGTTCAATAAATTAATGCTCCAGACAACCTCACTGCTGAGAGCATTCTGTCCTTTCTTTTGCCTTTAAACTTTAGGGTACAGAGGTAAAAGCCTATAGAATACATCCAGTTGGTGAGATTCATGCATATTATCTTGACACCAATTCAAATGCTGCTATGCATTTTCCTTTTCATAAATTTTAGCTTCGTAGGTAAATGCCTTGTGGTCCATAGATTAGGTGAGTTCAGAACTCAAAAGCCTGTAACATTTTTCATGAGCGCATTTACTATCGTTAACTGATGGTCTTCCCTTGTGGTTCAAGATAATCCTATGTAGCAGGAAATGTTACAGTATAGAGAATTGAAGAATTATTATTCATCCATATGTCTTTAAACATACAAGAGTTAATCTTTTTATAGGGGCGTTTACAAAGGCTCATAAGAACTCCAACAGTCTTCTAACGGCCAGTAAAGCCACTAGCCAAAGCTAGTTTATTGCTAACAGCTCTATAACTTAGCCACATAGCCTGTGACTATACTATTGTATTTCCTGACTATATGTCTATGTAGTATGTATATGAGTATAAACAGTGTATGGTGATGTATGTATGTACTGTGTATACGCATAGATGTACAATAATGTATATTCTACTATGTTCTATACAATATATTTTTACACTCCTCAAGCTTGGTGTATATGTTTATACAACCAAGGTTCATTACTAAAGTCTAGAGAGTCTTTATTGATAGAGGCTTGGTCAATATATCCGTAATTTGATCCCTTGAGGATATATGTTATAGCCTGATCATCTTTGCTTCTATCTTCTCCCTTATGAAGTGTTTATCAATCTCCAAATGTTTAAGTTTTCTGGTGTTAATTGCAGAAATGTTGTCACAGTAGATTCCTATAGACAAGATAACTTTCTGTCCAAATTCTTCTAACACTCCTCAGCCAAAGACCTTCACAGAGACCCAATGCTGAGGCATTGGGCTATGTTTCTGCACTGCTCCTAGAAACCACATGTTGTCTATTGCTCCTCCATGTAACTAGGTTACCCCACAAACAGGTCTCATGCCTTAAAGTAGATCTTTTATTACCCTTTGATCCTCTCAGTCAGCATCAGTGGATACTTAGATGCTTCTGTCTTCACTCTTATTAAAGTACAATCCTTTAACATGTTATGCCTTGAGGTACCTGAGAATTTTTAGTGCAGCCTTGTGGTGATCATTAATAGGATCATGCATCAATTGACTAACAAAACTAACTTCATAACATATATCAGCCTTGTGTGAGAGAAAGAAATTAATTTCCATACTAACCTTTGATAACTTACCTTATCTGTAGGTGTTTTATCCCGTTTGCTTATTGGCTTATGACCTGTTTCTATTGGTGTAAGAGATAGCTTACAACTAAACATACCTGTTTCTTACAGTATGTCTAGAGTATATTTTCTTTGCGATATGTTCATTCTAGTCTTAGTTCTTTCTACTTCTATTCCTAGAAACTACGCAAGTTTTCATAAGTCTTTAATTTCAAAATCTCATAGACAGTTTTTCTTTAATTGTTCTAATACTACCTACACCTTTACCTGTGAGTATAATGTCATCGTCCACATAAACAATCTAAATAGTTATTTTCTATAATTCAGTGTGTTTAACAAATAGTGTGTGATCACTTTAACCATGTTTAAATCCATGTTGTGTGACAGCCAATATAAATTTTCTAAACTATGCTCTAGGAGATTTCTTCAGTCTATATACAAATTTCTTTAACCTGCAAGTTAGATTACTATTTGGTTTATCAATAAAACCTGGTGGAATGTCCATGTATATTAGTTAGTGTAAATCTCCATTTAGTACTGCATGCTTTACATATAGTTGATATAACTCCCAATCCATATTTACAACCAATGAAAAAGTTACTCTTATTATATATAACTTAGATACTGGAGCAAAGGTTTACAAGTAATCAATCTCATAGGTTTGTGTAAATCTTTTAGTAAGTAAAGCTTCTCTTTGTTGAAGAAGAAAATAAAACCCCTTTCTTTAAGTCTTACTTTAAACCTGTTTAGTGTTCTATGTGTGTTATATTTAATAGTGAATATCCATTTACAACCCACATGTTTTATTCCTTTTACCTTACCAGCTCTCAAATGCCATTTTTAACTAGTGCTTCCATTACCTCATAAACATCATATTTCCATTGCGGAATTAACAACGCCTCATGTATATCCCTAGGTGTGGTATGGCTATCTAAGGAACTGGTAAATGCTTTAAACTGTGGATTAAGTTTAACATAGGATAATTAGTCATATATAGGAAAGGACGTGTAATACATTCCATTATTAATTTTCTTAGTGCAATAGGCCTATTGTCTACGGTTGGCTCTGCCTCATAAGCTTCAGAGCTATGTTCTGTTTTTTGCACTGATTTGAACATTGTCATTCCCTTACTCTGGTGATATGTAGATTCTCCCTAGTAATACCCTCATGTGTTCTGGAGATATCATCTTGCAATGATTCCTTTGGTCTGATTATTAGAATATTAGGACAATGACACTTGTATCCTTTTGGGTACCCGAGTAACCAAGAAATATACATTTGTTTGATACATGATTGAGCTTACTTCTACGGTGATCTGGTATATGAATATATAGTACATCCAAAATGTTTGAATGGCAATATAGACAATAGGTTAGTATGTGGAAATCATTCTAACAGAGCTTGTTTAGGAGTTTAAAGGATAATACTGTAGATGGTATTCCATTAATTAAGTAGGTGGCCTCACGCCAATACAACTTAAATACATTAATAGAAAACATAAGTGATCTAGTAACCTCTAGTAAATGTTCACTCTTCCTCTCCGCTATCCGATTCTGTTAGGGGTATGTATATATACGATGTTCGGTGATAATTTTCTTCCTCATTCATAAATTCCTTGATTGTTTTGCATAAATGTTCTATTCCATTATCAGTCATGAAGGTCTTCACAGTTACTACAAACTGGTTTCTTATCAATTTAATAAAGTTTCTGAATATTTGTTTTACTTCTGTTTTACATATCATTAAATATATCCATATTGTTGTACCCCACCGAAAACAGTACGACATTTGGGGGATAGAATGAAGTGATGCAAGAGAACGATGTTTCAGAAGGGGGATATTTTGGCTTTACCCACGTTATTACAATGTTAAAGGAAAATAGTATATGAAGCAAGTGGGTTGTCAATTTTTTTCCTAAGATTACTCAAATTTTCGGCTTGGAGGGTTGGGAACATTAAGTGGAGTTCCTTTTACTACAAGTAACCAACTCTTGTTAGAAAACATGGGAAGTTATTCTAGCATTTAGTAATCTACTAAATGAGACTTAAAAAGTGGAAAGAAGGGAAGGTACACATTTTCCCTCACTAGGGCAGCCGGGTAGGAGGGATTAAATAGGAGGCCACTTTTGCAAAAAGGGCTAACTACACCCTTAGTTGCCTACTAAAGTAATTATACAAAATAATTGTGCATGAGATGGCCACAAGGTAATGTTATCATAAGGAGGTGTAACTCCCAAAATTCCCCTTAGAAACCGTGAAGCACATGGAGGGAAGAATTAAGGAGCAAGGGTTTGGCTATGAATGTCACCTCCAACTACCTAGTAATTTTCTCATTAAACATAATGGAGGTACTAAATACACCTTAACCGCCGGCTTTTTAGGATGAGCCAAGAGGACTTCACCCCTAACCATAGTCACTCTTGGGGGTAATCACTTCAATTTCGTAGGAAATATGTTTGCATGATGACTCATATGTACATATGCGTAATATTAAAGATGCATATATAAATATACGCGTCACATTTATACCTATACATTTCGGTTTATGAATTGATATGGGACTAAAGGATTTTAGTTGCATGAAAGATGCATTTAGTGGATAATAGTGGAAAATACACTTCAAATAAGCATACATGTATAGTGTACGTAAATTAGGATAGGAAAATGGGTAAGCTAGGATCATGGATAAGATGCAACAGAATTGAAATTGTGTGTGTATAAGTGCAACCACTTATATTTTCGGCCATGAGGCCTTATGAAGCAAATAATAGTCTCAAGACTCTCCATGCAATCCAAAAAGTGAACTATGATTAGGCCTTAAATGAGTGCTATGATTGTGTCCATGCACATGAGGGACCTTTTTCCTCCTCTCATAAGGAGGCCGCCGGATATGCTCTAGCCAAGAAGACTTCTCTCTCTCTTTTCATTTAACAAGGAATCTCATAATACATTCTTAACTTATTATTGTCCAAAATGTTACAAAAGAGCAAGAGATTTTTTCCCTTTTTCCCTCAAGGAGTACGGCTAACATTAGCCAAGAGGTCTCATGAGGGACTTAAGACTACTCTTACTAAAAAGGGGTCTTAACTACTCACCTTAAATGATGCAAGCTGACACGGGTAGGATCCACTCTTCCACCTCCAACAACCTTTCCACAAGGGGTTAGGCACAAAGAAGTAAACTTCTCCTTGCTTCCGTTGTGTCGAAATTGCCGGCTTAAGCAATACCTTAGATTCAAGTGTGCGTTTGTAGGCAAACCTTCAATAGGCCCTCCTAGACGGTCACTTCAACCCTTGGCAATCACCCTCAATTTGCTCAAGATTGAGAGATATTAGCCTTGATTTTTAGTGCAAAATCAAGAAAACAAGGTTTCACCCTTTTGGGAGAGAAAACCAAAACTCAAACTTGATTGAATAAAATATGTCGTTGTTTTTTTCTGTTGTGTGGCCAGCGGCCATATCTAAATAAGAGGCTGAATTTTAGCCTAAGACAATCAAAAAGAAAGATAAACTCTATCCTAAAAATTCTATCAAAAGTTTGAAATGAGATAAATTACAAAAGTCCCTAAAAACTATCTTGAAAAATGACGTTTTCTTCACTCCTCTTGGATCAGCCGATTGTTTTATTAATTTGATGACTTTGGAGATCAATTTTGATGTTTGGATAAGCTTGTGTTAATCTGCAAAGGTTGGTTGAAACTTTATCTTGAATTATCTTGCATTTGACTTCAAAAATTCTCCATCCTTATCCTAGCTGGCTGTATCATTAAATGCTTACAAAAACAATACTATAAAGTGGTTTATGCAAATGTAGTCATACTATGATATTACTTAAGTTTGGCTAACTCACTAGAACCGTGAGTTACAAGAAAAAAGAGGGAATTAAGGGATCAACTTTACCATTAAACTTTTTCCTCAACTACTTAACCACTTTTCACTTAAACACCCTCAAAAGACTACTAAAGCATGTTGGAACAACCCAAAAGGGCTCCAACTGCCGGTTAGCCATGAAGGAAGCCAAGAGTCACCTTAGCCTTACTATGGTTACTTTACCCTAACCACACATTAAAAAGTAACTATCCTTAATGAGAAGGAACCATGCAAAGGAGAAGTCTCTTCCTTCCTTAAGGTCCTAACGGCTAAACCTTAGCCTAGTAAAAAAAATTCATCCTAAGAAGACCCTAGAACTCTCTTTTGCTCTCAACTCTCAAGAACTCACAAAGAGCAAGGAAACTTTTCCTCTCTTTCTCTTCAAGGCACACGGTCAAAGGAAAACCAAGGGGATTCAAGATTCATCCAAGAATCAAGTTGCCTAGGTGAGTATATCCTAAACTCTTTAAGGGAATTCCTATATTTTCATAGAGTGAAACTCATAGTGCTACTCTTTCTTGCTTCAAAAACCGTGACCTCCAAGGTCACTAGATTCAAGCTTTCAAGCTTTTAGGAGGTGTTAGTTGCTTAAGAGGTTTGAGCATCATCCAAGCTCCATCTTGGTAAGTCCATCTAAGCCTTCATCTAGCTCTACCTTTTTCATGAGATGAAAGCTAATGTTTACTCTTTTTCTTCCTCCAAACCGTGGGGATATGTAGTGAAGAGGAAGAGGATTTCACTCATTCCATACACCTTCCAAACTAAGGAAAGGAGTAAGTTTGAAAAAGGCAAGTATACTATAAATGTTCATGACTTGTGTGAAAGTGCATGCTTGAATGTCTAGATGCTACTAAGCTTTAATCTTAGATGTGAAATGTTAGGTTTGATGCATGAAACTTTTGGGTTCTTGAGTAAGGTGGCTTGCATGTATGAGATTTTCTTCAAAGGTGGAGTCTTTGCTCATTTTAAGCATGGAAATGATGTCCATCTAAGGTGAATGTGGCAAAGTTCTCTTCTTTGACATGTATGGGGGACGGTTGCATAAAAATGGGGGATGAATGTAGTTCTTGTGGTAGATTGTAAGTTGTGGGGTAAAGAATGTGTTCAAGATGCATGCTTTATTACTTAAGTTTAATATGTTCATTAAGGAAACATGATTTAAGCCCTTGCATGCATATGAAATGGGCTGTTTTGGGGGGTATGGTACGTACACCCCAAACATACCAAGAATAGATTCTAGTAGGAACCAAAAGTGCAAGACCAAGGAGTTTTGTGGAACCTTCAAAACTGTTTTTGAAGTGATGTGTAGATGACCTTTAGAATGTATTAGTACCTGCAAAATCTCATGCTAAAGGTGCATTTGATGATTAGAAAGGCATTTATGAAAAATAACTCAAGTTGGGATATTATTAGTAAGGAAAAGTGACAATAATGGGAATTACTGAAACAGAGCAGAATAATGATACATTTTGCAAGCCCTGAAAATGGATCTTAGAAGTATGCAATTAAGCTAATTTTTTGGTATGACATTAGCCCTATGTATGTGGTAAATATGAGAGTTGGAATTTTGGTAAAATAAGTTGTGGTTTGTCCTTAATGTAATTTTTAGTAAAATTGGTCAAGCTGAAATTCACTGGACTGGACAGAATTTAAGTGGTGTATTGAATAACCCAAAAATGGACCTTAGAAATATGCAAATGGGCTGATTTTTGGTAAGCTTGTGAGTTGGAATTTTCGAAAAAGGACTTATGGTTTGATCACAATAAAATTCACGGTAAAACTGGTCATTCCAGAAATCAGCATGTACCCGTTTTGGGAAAGTGAATAAATGACCCCTTGGATGTTATTATGTTACTCCGAAAATTTTATGACATTTACTTAGGACATTGATGAACACATCGATGTAAATTGTTCACCTTGGAATTATTATTTTATTGGATAATTGCCGAAGTTAAGTTGCTATCACTAATCTGGAAAATTGGGCAGAATTAAGGACTTGGTTGTATGGCTTTATTCTTTTGGGCTTAGACTCATTTGTAAGGTTTGGGCTTATGAGACATAATTTTCGGTATGTCTACAGTATGTGGTGGCCCAAATTAAATGAGACTAAATGGGCTTAAGAGAAAAGTAAAAGAAATGGTACTGCACTGCTGAAATTCAGCAATACCCTATTGGTAATTAAATAATTTAAGTGTCTTGCATGTCTCGCATCGTTACGAAATTATATGACGAATAAAAATGACACCCTTATGCGTATGTATGACATGAACTCATGATAATGGGCCTAAAATATGAGGTTTTGAGGCCGTGCAAATGGAATGATAATTCTGGAAATTTTTCCAGCCTAAAGAATAAGTTGTACTTGTATGTATGTAAGGCATCATGTCATGAATTGCATGGCACATGTCATGCATTGCATCATCGTCATTTACATAAGTTATGAAATTGGTTTTATGAGAAAGAATGATGAAAAAGCGTTTTTAAAGAAAAGATTCCGTTCTTAAAAAAGAACGCTTTCCACCGGTACCGTGTGTTTTTGGCCAGCAGGACCCGCTCCACCTGGTGATTATGATTGATGACGTGACCGTTCCGAATCCAGGAATAAAAAATTCGAAGAGAAGAATATGACCGCCTCAGATCCGAAGAGAATAGATCTGAACACTCTCTTGTTTTCATTGACGATGATGTTTTAAAAGAAAGAACGAAAGAACTTATATTCATTTTTGTCATGATGCATCACATGTACATACTCATGCATGTTGCATTTAATGAGTCATCGAACATTCGGTACTTGGTACTTAGACTAAGTTGTTATGACTTGATAGCTCCTATGTTATGATCTTTATTGAGTTATGATCTTTGATAAGTTATGATCTTTAATAAGTTATGAGCTGATTACTTACAGGCTTCGGATGGAAGGTCAGGTATGTTTCTAAACCGAATTTTTGAGGTTCGGTTCTTGTATGTACATTCCATTTAATTCACGATTATTTACTACGTTCCGTACAGCATATTTCCATATAGAGGCTTTTACTGATTCGTTGATTCATTGATTCATGAGATTTTGCAGAACTTGAGGAGGTGGTTCAACTGGATAAGTTTAGGGGCTTTCAAGCTCATATGTGACTATTAGGAGGCCCAGATGGACACCAAAAATATAGGCCCAGGAACATCAGTAAAATTTAGCATACGAAACAAAGGCAATTTAGGTTATGTACTCAAAGAATTGAGGGAGATAGAGCACAAATCAATCTTGTGTGGATTGTATTCTATTTCAGAATAGTTTCGACTTAAGTTTTTGTTTCAAATAGTAATAACCATTCTAGACTATTTTCCTCACATATTCCCTCACATATTTTTTGTTACCTCAGAAAACAAGTTCACTTTAAATGGTTATTACTATTTTTCTTACAATTCAGCTCCAAGATTTAATTTAAAAAAAAAAGACACTTCCCCTTTTCAAAACTTAACAGTTAAAATAATAGGAAATATATGGTTATTACTATTTTTCTTACAATTCAGCTCCAAGATTTAATAAAAAAAAAAGATACTTCCCCTTTTCAAAACTTAACAGTTAAAATAATAGGAAATATGTTTAATAGAATAAAATAAAATAAAATAGGAAATAACAAAAAATCTCCCTCTATTCAAGTGCATTCTTGAATCATCCATTCACTGTTAATATGCAAACTTCGTATTTCACCAGAGACGCACTCACCAAAATGATGATTTGCACTAGTCGTATGGCGGAGTATATTTTTGCGGCAAATTCGAAAAAGGCCGTGTTCTTTGGAAGATCTAGCTCCTGTCGGATACTGCACGGTTCCATTCTGTAAGAACTTCGAATCATTCTCTTTGAAGCTCATCCTTTTCATCATAAATGATCCGCTTGATATGAAATGACTTGGCCTAAAAGAGAAATCTCAATTCATTGAGCCTTTCGATACCATCAAATAGAAAGGCCCAAGACAGGTAAAAAGAAGAGAAGTATCCCTTTACGGGCAGGTCTATTACATGAGGATTGATTAAGCCGGAAACAGAGGTTAAAAGAACTAGAGGGAAAAAAAAAAAAGCAATCGTCTGCCAACAAGAAATTATTTTTGAGAAGGCTCATGCCTCCCAAGGTAAACCATTCAAGGGAAGGACGGGGATAGGATCCCCTCCCTCATTTTCCCTCACCCCACGCGTCACTGCACTATACGTGGCAACAAGGGGAATGATGAGACTATATGAAGGTCACCCGCATCTAGCTTCACCACCCCACCCTGCTGCCACGTGTCGCGTGGTCATGAGTCCCGAAAGGAAGAGATTGTAGCTTGTGAAGTCACAATTCGTCAAAGCATTCCTCTCTCCCAGGTGGTAGAACTATCCATCGACCACAGGGGGAGTCAAATCAAAGACAGAAAGAGAGTTTATTAAGGGCATCCACGTGCTTTAGGGCCAACTGAATTGTTCAGTCTTGTTTTGATTCTGCTTCTTGTCTTGGCAATTCCACCTCATTCTTTTCATAGAGAACCATTGAGAATATTTGGTACCCTCACACATGGGATGATCTATCTCTATGCCCAAAAAAACCACCGGAAAGGAATTTTTAAAGCAAGTAAAGTCTGACGGAACTGCGTCTGATTCGACTGACTTTATTTTCATGAAACGAGCATGGGAACAAGCGGAATACTTGAAGCGAGAGACAGCAAGAGGAATACTTGGAAGAGTCATAAAGTATGTAACTCGCGTCCCTACTCGTTTCAAGTATTCCGCTCGCTTCCTTGCTCGATTGGGAGGCCTAAAGTGTGCCTTTGTGCTATGTTTTCCAGTTAGTTCAGTTCCTCGCTTATCTTCCCCAGCTTGAAGTTCAGTTCAGTTCCAAGCCTTAGGTCAGTCAGTGTCCATAGCAATGTGAGTACAAGACAAAAAATCAGAGAATGCAAATATCAATTACCCATAAAACTCAACTACAACTATGTGCTTTGCTTCATTTAACATGGATTAGAAGTCATTGCCATAAATATGATCGCCGCAGCGAAGCCTTAGGAGGCTCAGATCAGAGAATATGGAGCGTGCTTATTAATAAGAATGGCAAACAGAGACAGTGTGCAAGGAGGGGAGATAGTTGTAAAGAATAGGAGACAACTACAACAACAACATTACCCACTGAGTTAGAAGTTATCGCCTATGGCAGTATATGAGAGATTGGATATACGCAACCATACATATATGCTAGAAACACACAGGTTGTTTCGCGATGACCCATAATAAAAACTGTGTCAAACTGTGTCGGTCAACTGATACTTCACAATATAAGAAGCGCAGCCAATTTAATGGGTCATTTTGCTTTATTCCATCATATTCCAAATTCAATGAATCTATTTCCTAACAATTTTAGGCAATCGTTGACAGTACAAGATTTTTTAGGATATTCTGCAACTTCAAAACCACACCCCTTATACACGGAATCGCCTGGCTGCCGATTCTTGGACAGCAGATAGCAAATGAGGCACGCCCTTGTGCACTCCTGTGCATATCTTTGGAATCCAAGGTCTTGGTCTTTCAGAAATTTATGCAGTGTTTGCTAAATAACACTTCACTTAAGACATTTATTTCAAACAATTCTTGTATGACCAAAAGAGGAATGTGAAAGAACACATTTTTCAGACATTCTTTTATCTTCTAAGCCACAAAAAATGTGTTCCAACAGAATGTTGCAACTGAATGTCTGAAAAAAAAATTACTCATTTATTATATTATTTTCAATAAGATCATTTTCACCAACTTACCAAAAAGGAAAAACACCGATATCAATCCACTACTCTACTTTTCTCCTTTATTTTTCCTTTAAAATACATTCAACTCGTGTTTTACAAAATCACAAAGACTTATAATAACGAGGGACTTATGTCTTTGGTGGCTCGAAAATGATTAATACTTGTTGACATTTAATTCATACTTATATATATAGTAACATACACTTCCTTCTTGCCAACAATGGATTGTATCTTTACATTTCACCACCTTAAAATAGAATGGGTTAAGAGTTCTCTTTGAGCCTACCTAGGATTCCTCTACCAGGCCCTCATTTTCGGGTAGTCGCTACTGACGCAATAATTATAACGAGGATTCGTCCATCATATTCTAAACCTTTGTGATTGTTCAAGACGGGTGACGTTACTACAGACATGGGGTACTGTTAAATGTACACTACTTCAAACTCACCTCCAATCTGTCTTGAAAAAATTAATCATTATTGTATATTTCCGACATACATTTCCTTTTTCCGATGCGCGATTCGCATTCCCTCTCATTTAAATTTCAACATTTACAACCCCTATCATTCCAAACAAAAATGAAAACACAATTAGCAACCATACATAACTGTAGCCTGCAAATTGCAAAAAATACTTTCAATTATCTCAGTCACCCTCCACCTTCCTCCCAAACTAGCCACTACCACCACCGCCTTCCCATCCTTTCCACCATCTCCTACACCACCTTGCTCTATATCCCATTGCCCACATCACCTTCTTTCCCATCCCCTCTACAATCTTGATAACTCAATTCACCACCTCTATCTCGTTTCCCCATCACCGTCCAAATCTTCGTTCAACCCCAACAACCCACCTTCCTAGCCTGCACGCCGTCCATCATCCCCTTCCCAATATCATCTTCTTGCACTCTCCATCTTCCAAACTCTCTTTTGTTCTACAGGCTCTATCAAACCCCATACATCGTCCATCAAAACCCGCCCCATCAACTTCGAAATCTGTTTTATTAACGACCCCAAATTACATTGTTCACTTTCCATGGGAAAGAATGTGTTTCAAGATGAGGGCTATTTGATGCAAACCGGTGTAGAGGGGTGAAAGGTGATAGGCGGCTACGAGGATAGGGATGGTAAGTGGCAGGTGGCTAGGACAAAAGTCAAGAGATGGAGCATTGTAAGTAGGAGGGAGGTGGCAAGAAGGTAGGGATGGATGTGAGATTGAGAGGTGGGGGAGACGAGCAATAATGGAGGCATGAAGGGAGAGGTGTGTGGAAACGAAGTTTCAGCCGAGCTGAGCTGAACTGCCTGGTTGACCTCAGAACGGCAAACCTAATCTGGGGCAACAACAAACTGAAAACAACTGTCAGCTGAGCTATGCTAAGCTGACATATGTGAAGAGTAATCGTGATGAGCTGAGAGGAACTGAGGCGAAGCACGGAATAGAGACTTAGACAAAATAAAGGCAAGCTGAAGTATGGTCGTGATGTACTGAAGTAGAGCTGAAATGAAGCACAACAGAGAAGAGCTAGAGATAACAAAGAAGTGCTAAGCTGAGGTGACGAAGTGAAGCACGAGATATAGAAGGCCGACTTGCCACAGTGAAATCTGTAACTTAGTCATCTTTATTGTACATAGCAGAGCTGCATTGGTAATTAGCCGTTACCACAACCGTTAGAGTTTAATGTAGATAAACAGTAAACAGTGACCCAGTGGTTAAAGTAGTCGTTATAAGTCAAAATTCGTCCCTATAAAAGAGAAACAATTATGTAAATGTTTTTTTACTTGAATGAATTTCGATTCTTTCAATCTCGACATGGTATCAGAGAAAATTTGATTCAAAAATACCAACAAACTACACTCTGTTCTCTACATATTCTAAAATATATTCGAAAGGACTACCCCTTCCAGTCCGGCTGAATCTACTAAAGCCACATCCAATGCTGATCAAGTATCAAGGGTAGTACGTGTTCCTCAACTTACTGATGATTCCTCCATTGTCGTTACCAGTCACAAACTCAACGGAGATAGCTACCTCTCGTGGTCTCGAAAGGTAGAAATGTTCATAAATGGAAAAAGAAATGAGGAATACTTGTATGGGACAGTTCCTGTCCCATCTGCAACAGATGCAAAATTCTGACTGTGGAAGTCAGAAAACAGTATGATTATGTCTTGGCTGATACGTTCTATGCAGCCAGACATTGCTGATGACTTTATGATATATTCTACTACAACAGAAATATGTGCTGCAGTTAAGGAGATGTTTTCCAAATAGGATAACATCTCAGAAATGTATGAAATTGAAGCCCATCTTCATGAGCTTAAACAAGGCAATCTTGTTGTCCACAAATATTATATATTACTCACCAAGGCGTGGCAGCAGATAGATTCTTTTGAAGCACATCAGTGGTCCTGCATCACTGATGCTGTGTTGTACAAGGAGATTACAGAAAGGATGCGGGTCTTTCGCTTCCTAACTGGACTAAACCCAGAATTTGACACTACACGAAGTCGGATTCTAAGCATCAAACCACTGTCGACCCTGAAGGCTGCTTTCACGGAGATCGAACACTAGAAAAGCCAGAAAAGGTCATGATGGGAGAATCTTCTACTTTGGAGTCCTCTGCCCTGCATACTGAACAACCAGTAGAAGCTTCTGTGCTAGCTGTTAAACGACGCTTTGCCTTTTCTGGAGGTAGAGTGTGCAAATACTGCAAGAAAGAAGACCATACAGTCAATGACTATTTGAAACTGCAAGCAAAGCTGGTCCGAGAAGGTAAAGCACCATTGATAACCAGTATTACACCCTTAAGACCACATCAAAGATCATTCTCTGCTGGACATAGTGTTGCTCATCAGGTTAGCAACACACCCCGACTTGGTGCAGCTCATCTTGAGGCTCCTACCAAGGATCAAATTACTACTCTGATCGATCTACGGAGCAGATAAAGTAGCCAAACTGATACATATCAAGCTACCATGGCTGGTTTTATACAGCCGGGCTCCAGGAGTTCATGGATCATTGACTCTGGGGCTACTGATCACATGATCAACAATGGTACACTTCTAAACTCCTATGCTTTACTTTCTGAACCTAAGAAGGTTAAAATTGCAAATGGAATTACCTTTGAAGTTATCGGAATAGGCTCTGCCACAATTAACAATAAAATCACACTGAAAGGTGTTCTTGATGTCCCTAGCCTAAACTTCAATCTATTGTCTATTAGCAAACTCACTAGGGATAATAAATGTTTAGCCTGCTTCTCATCCTATGATGTTTTCAGGACAACAAAGTCAAGGAGATGATTGCCAGTGCTAGAAATATAGCAGGCCTATACGTACTTGAGTCAGAAACCAGAGCCTTAGTAAGCTTAGCCGAGCTATCAAGTGACCAAGACTTTAATAGTATTTTGCATCCTAGAAACCCATGTATAGGGGAAATTTTGTTATAGCATAACAGATTGGGTCATCCAAATTTTGTATATTTGAAACGATTAATGTCAAAGTTATTTAACTCAGTTGAGTTGAAAGACATTATTGTGAGACATGTCAACTAGCTAAACACACTAAACAAAATTACCCAGCTAAAACATACAAGTCTTTATCGCCTTTTAATTTAGTTCACTTAAATATTTGGGGACTGTCTAAGGTAAATAACATAAATGGAGCAAGATGGTTCCTAACCTTCGTGGATGTACCATACAAGAGTAACATGGGTATACTTGTCAAAAAATAAAAGTGAGGTCAGACAAGTGTTTAAAAGGTATGTTTCACTTATTAAAAATCAGTTAGGTTGTGTCCTTCAAACACTGAGGTCAGACAATGGAGCTGAATATCTAGACAGCAATATTCAAATATTTATGCATGAGAATGGCATTTATCACCAAACCACCTATACCTACACCCCTCAACAAAACGGAGTTGCTGAAAGGAAAAATAAGCATTTACTTGAAGTAACTTGAGCTATCATGTTTGCCATGAATGTAGCCAAACAATACTGGATGAAGCCCTCCTAACAGCAACCTATCTTATAAATAGAATGTCGTCTAGAATCTTGTCATTTAAAACTCCTAGAGAAATATTTCTAAGTTATTTCCCTCATACCAAACTGCTCTCTGAGCTGCCTTTCAAATTGTTTTGGTGCACTACTTATGTTCATATTCAGCCAAGTCTTAGAGCGAAATTGGATCCCAGGTGCACCTTCCTAGGCTATTCAGGATCACAGAATGGCTATAAGTGTTACTGTCCAGCATGTATGTTACACTCGATGTTACCTTTGATGAAAGGCATGCATTCTACAAGTCATTAACTGAAAGGGAAAATCTCATTTATTAGCCTAACGTTTTGCCCATTACTCAGTTAGCAGTCTAACGTTGATGAAACTCACTTAACACCCAATCTTTGTCCAAAATGGCTCACTTGTAGCCAGGTGACCGTTGACCAACTGTTGACTAACCTTTGACTTTCTCAGACCAACCAGGAGTTGACACGTGGCGACCCTTTTTAATTAAAAAAATAAAATTGTTTTTGAATAAAGTGATTTAAAAGGAATTTAAAAATTCTAAAAAATTGTAAAAATTAATTAGAAAATATTTTAAAAATCGAAAAATTAGGGAAAAAAGATAAAAATAATAAAAAATTACCCACAACGCCACAACCCTCCACACACAGAAGAAATTCTCTTAGAAAATTTAACCCCATGATAACCTGACAAAAAACATTGTCATTTTCTTTTTGGGCTGGGGGGTTGGATTGTTTCGGGTTGCGGGGGATGGTCGGAGCTTTGTGGGTGAGTTGAAAAAATTTTAAAATTTTTTTTAGGTGTGCGCGGGGGTGGGGGAAGGGACGCGGGGATGGTTGGGACGTTATGGGTGAGTTAGAAAAAATTTAAAAAAAAAAAATTTTGGCGAGAGGAGGGGGTGGAGGAGACACAGGGTGGCCGGAGCGTTATGAGTGAGTTAGAAAAAAAAATTTAAAAAAAAAATTTGGCCTGGGTGCGGGGCTGGGTGTGGGGGGTGGGGGTGGGGGTGGAGGAGGGGGTGGGTGGAGCTTGGGGCGTTGTGGGTAATTTTTTATTTTTTTTTTATTTTTTCCTAATTTTTTCGATTTTTAAAATATTTTTTAATTAATTTTTACAATTTTTAGAAATAATAACATTTTTTTAGAAATGGATTTTTTTTTAAAAAAAAGAGAAAATATGCTGTAGTAAGTCACCTTCCGGTGACTGGCTACAAGTGAGCCATTTTGGACAAAGATTGGGTGTTAAGTGAGTTTCATCAACGTTAGGCTGCTAACTGAGTAATGGGTCAAAAGTTAGACTAATAAGTGAGATTTCCCCTAACTGAAACAAACAATGTTAACGGATACTGGAAAACAGTTAACAGTGTAGAAGTAACTCTTCCCAGTTTAGAATTGCAAATTCTGCCGAGATCAGCAGCTCAGCCAAGCTGTCCACCGCAGTTCGACAACCAACTAACTAAGCTTGACCAAGCTGGTTCCCAACCTGTACTTAGTTCTCCTATAGTCACCAATTATAAAGGAGTCCCAGAAAGTAGTAGCCGAGCTGATACACCAAAACAAATACAACTTAAAGCCGAGATATAGTCGAAGAAACCAATGAGTATGATCATGAAACTCACATAGACAACAGAACAATTGCACTAAGGAAAGGAACTCGGGAATGCACTAGGAATCCTGTCTGCACTAAATACCCCATAAAAGAGTATATATCCTACAATAAGTTAAATTCAAACTTTAGAACATTTGTGTGCTCACTAGATGATAAGGTTATTCTCAAAACCATAGAGGAAACACTGAGCGGACCTGAATGGCAGAAAGCAGTAAATGAAGAAATGAATGCCTTAGTAAGGAACTAAACTTGGGAATTAACTCCCATCTCAGCCAATATAAAACCAGTGGGGTATGAGTGGGTTTTCACAATTAAATATAACAACAATAGAACAATAAATAAATATAAAGCAATGTTAGTAGCTAAAGGCTTCACACAAACATATGGAGTAGATTACTTAGAAACTTTTGCACCAGTGGCTAAACTTAATACAATTCGAGTTATCTATTCTATCGTTGTAAATTTAGTTCAGAAACTCTACGAATTAGATGTAAAAAATGCATTTCTAAACGGAGATCTAGCTGAGGAAGTATACATGAGCATCCCACTAAGATTTAAAAATGAAACAAATAAGGATAAAGTTTGCAAGTTGAATAAATCTTTGTATGGGCTGAAGCAATCACCTCGGGCGTAGTTCAAGACATTCACTAAAGTAGTAACTGACCTGAAGTTTAGCCAAAGCCACAGTGATCACACACCGTTCTTCAAAGTTTCACCTAACGGTGAGCTGACTATACTAATAGTATATGTAGATGATGTAATAATTACTGGGAATGATGACCTCGACATAAACAATATTAAAAAAAACTATCTGAGCAATTTGAAATAAGAGATCTAGGTAAATTGGGATACTTCCTCGGAATGGAAATTGCTAGGAATAAAGAGGAAATATCTATTTCACATACTAGGCCGATATCTACTATGGTGTTAGTTTTGTATCTCAATATATGCACAATCCTACTAATGAACACCTCCGAGCTGCCCTTAGATTTCTCAGGTACCTCACGAATGCACCTGGTCAAGGACTGAGCTTCAGGAAGAGCACAAACCGAAGTGTCAAGATATTTACGAATGCAAACTGGGCTGGATCCAAAACAAACATGAGGTCAACTAAAGGCTATGGAACTTTCCTTTGGCGAAACTTAGTCACATGACAAAGCAACAAAACAACATGTAGTGTCAATGAGCAGTGCAGAGGCTGAGCTGAGAGCTCTTGCTTTAAGAATTTGCGAAAAGATTTGGATCAGAAGAGTACTCGAATATCTTCACATCAAGGCAAATCTACCAATCCAAATCTACTACGACAGTGTCCCTACAATAAGCATTGTAAAGAACCCAGTTCAGCACGACAAATCTAAGAACGTAGAAATTGACAGACATTTTATTCGAAAAAAGTTAGAAGGAAATGAAGTTAGATTAGTACACATCTCCACCAAGAATCAAGTTGCTGATCATTCTCACAAAACCAGTTTCAACATGTACTTTCCTACATTTAATGTCCAAGCTTGGTTGTATGAACATATACAAGTAAGCTTGAGGGAGAGTGTGGAAACTAAGTCCCAGCCGAGCTGAGGTGAACTGTCGGGCTGACATCAGGACGGCAAACCTGATATGGGGCAACAACGAACTAAAGACAACAGTCAACTGAGCTGTGCTGAGTTGACAGATGCGAAAAGTAACTGTGCTGAGTTGAAGAGGAGCTGAGGCGAAGCACGGAACAGAGACTTAGACAAAATAAAGGCAAGCTGAAGTATAGCCATGCTGAATTGAAATAGAGCTGAAGTGAAGCACAACCGAGAAGAGCCAGAGATAACAAAATAAAGAAATGTTGAGCTGAGGTGACGAAGTGAAGCTCTTTATTGTACATAGCAGAGTTGCATTGATAACTAGTCATTACCACAGCCGTTAGAGTTTACTGTAAATAAATAGTAACCACTGAGCAAGAGGTTAAAGTAGCCGTAAGAAGTCAAAATTCGTCCCTATAAAAGGGAAAACAACTCTATAAATGTTTTTTAACTTGAATGAATTCTGATTATTTCAATCTCGACAAGGTGCAGCAGAGATGAAAGCAAATGTGTATGAGGATGGAAGTAGGGAAGAGGAGGGACGGGGGATAGCTGAAAAAGAAGAAGACGGGTATTCCAGGTTTGAAAAATCAAGCAATTGATAGCAGGAATTCTCAAGCACCCGAAGTACTTTTCAAAGCGACATAGATAATGTTCCCTTCAATTAAAGGCATGTGGGTATACACAAGGGAAAAAAATCAAAAATGTTATAGTTTTAGCCCAAAAAGAATATAATTTTACGTTTATCGTACATAGTTTTGACAAAATCATGAGGATAGGTGTTAAACAATTCTCAAAACCGTTTAAAAACATGGTGGACAATCGACGTAAACCGGTTTTGACACAACCGTGGACACAAAATGATTACAGCAAAACCGTGGCAGGCTAGGTGCACAACTGTTATGTGAAAATTATTTAAGAACCTATCATGGTTCCTATAAAAGTCACATGACAGAGACAATAACTGTGACATACATAAAGTGATTGCCATGTAAGATATGATCGAATCCCTGATTGAAGGAAAGTAGATCAGTCTAAAATCAAACATATATATTTCATGTCACCAATTATATACGCAACCATCTCCAATTCTTTCGCTCTCATCATCAACAATAGCACATGCAACAGAAAATAAATGATCAGTCGTATCAACCGCAACAACAATCAATAATTTCTCACTACGCTTGCCATGTGAAGACGTATCATCAATTGATATCATCGATCGACAATGTTGAAACCCGAGAATCGATAATTTGAATGCTCATAAAACTACATCAAACATCTTCCTATCGACAATGCTCAACTTAAGGTCATGTCTACACCAGACTATGGTTCCTTCGTTTGAGGTTTTCAAGGGCATCCATGTGACGGGGCAACTCATGAAAAGGTTTAACCCATTACCATACACCATTTTCATTGTAGCCTTTTTTTCCTCCATGCTTTGTTGTAGTTGATGTCCACATTCAAGCTCCTACTTACATATTCTTGAACTTCTTAAGTTCTGAATTTCACATTCTGACTAATGTCTTCTCTAAGCATTCTCTCAAGCATAATTGAATCGCCATTCTTATAATCCCCTATGATGTTCACATTTGTACACCTATGGCGCTCATAAAAAATGTCAATCTCCCTAAAATTATATCTGTCTTAAACTTGCTCGAAGACGTCATTGACAATTTTGAGTTTTCCAGTTTGTGCATCTAATATACCAGTATTCTAGCGAACCAACCACGACACTTTAGAACCTTTATTGCTTCATAGGTTATGATTGCATGGCATGTTTCACCTATTTTTGATTTTGAACAACATCTTCACCTCTAATTGATCTGGTCTATTCCATAAACATTCTATAAGCGCCCTCCCCTAACCATGACATACCTGCCTTTTGGTTGGCCATGATCTTCAAAACATGGAATTTTGCATCCAAATGAGGTACTGTTGGCTCATACTTCTCTCGTTCATCTTTCTCCTCTTCAAGGTCATTTAAATAGTCTTCTTCATCGTTATTGTCCTCCTCATCATATTCATTGTAATTGTCGTCAACATTGTCTTGTCGTTTTCTCTATCTCTGTATCTGGCGATTGTTTGACAGATGCCTATGATGAGTTGCTCTCTCTCATGTTGCTCCAAATACCCCAACAATGTCAGCAAAATATGCTTGTGAATCTCCGCAAATAGTATCAAAAGAAACATTGGTTGGATCAAACGTTGGCACATCACGAACGCTCATGTATATCTCCATAGATGAAATATTTGGACAACATATCAAAATATCCAAAGCTAATTCATGATCATCATCATCTGAAATACAATACAGATTGAACTTGTATCCGGATGCATCTTCAGAACTAGAGAAATGTTACAACAGATCAATTGCTCCCACATCTACATCTAATGTGTTAACTTGTTCCATAAAATTTGTGTATAATATACTTCCTGGAACTAGGCCTGTCAAAACTTACCAGATATCCGACATCCGAATTCGAATTTGGCTGTCCGAATCGAATATGGTAAGAGCTGTACATTCGTTTCACCGTATTCGAATTTGTATCCGAATAGTATTAGAAAAACAAATACGAATATCGTATAGTCATTACCGTATCCGAATATCCGTATCCGAATAGATATTTTTAAAATTAAATAAAAATATATAATAATATATAAAAAATATGTAAAAATATTTATTTTTAAAATTTTAAAAAAATATATATGAAAATATGTATACCACTGTTGTAAATTTGCTGATTTCGAATTCAGATATCCGGATTCGGATATTCGAACAAATTTGAAATAGATACAATACGGATTCGGATATCCGGCACCGAATTCGAATCCGAACAAATTCGAATTCCGATGACTTCCTAAATATCCGTCCGGATTCGGATACGAATTCGGATATAGTTAGACAAAAACGAATTCGAATACGGATACTGTGTTACCGTATTCGTTTTATCCGTTTGACATCCCTACCTGGAACCCTCACATGGTTGGATTACAATCATACCAACTCCATTGCGCAACTGCGCTGCTTTAGCTCCAAAATAAAATATATTTGAATATCTAAAGATGTTATTTTACCTAAAAAATGGACACAAACTTGTTTTATCGCTGAGAAATGAGATGGATCACAGAACGATTTTGAGACAACTGTGTAAGAGCGTCACGATTATGGTACAACCGTTTTGTGTCCACGGTTGTGTCAAAACCCTTTTTCGTCCATGGTTGTGTTAAAACTGTTTTACGCCAGCGGTCCACCATGGTCTTAAACGGTTTTGAGAGAACCTTTTCACATCCACCTTCACAATTTTGTCAAAAACGTGAAAAATAGAAATGTAATTTCTCTCAAAATTACGATAATTGTAGATTTTTTTTTGTTAACACTATAATTTTTTCTCCTTGCTTTCTCGCCACATTAATTAGACAAGGTTCTACAAAATTACGTTTGCACTTTGGAGACAAATAGGATGTAAATGTTGAAATTTGAAGTAAGAATGGTGGCTCTGTAATTTTGCCAAATCACCGAGGATGAAATGTAGTTATCATTATTTTTTGGCTTTTCAGATTACTTCATACTTGCAACTTAATCTTGGAAAAAAAAAGAGAGAGGAAAAAATAATAATATAAATGATCTCGTTTGTTCAAACATATCAATGCAAAATTAAGTCAAAATATTGATAAGCAACATTTATTCTTATACCTTTTTCTGCGATGTCTTCTTGCCTTCTATGCCCGTATTGCCTTTCCGTAAATAATATCATGAAGTATAGTAAAGTATAGTACTACACGCCGAGAGAAAAACCAAAAATACTACAGTTTTAAGAATAAAACTCAAAATTATCGCAATTTTATAAGTAATTCTATTTGTATTATACACGGCTTTATCAAAAGAGTTTGAAAGCTACAATACGGTTCCAACGAAACCGTGAATACACCCACTTGACTGAATACACACTACAGTTATGTCAAAACCATGGTACACATTACGGTTTTGACATGACCATGGTACCAACTTTGTAGATTTTAGAACTTTAAGTCCCACATGTCCCTTCTTCGTATTCCACAGGTTAGGTAATAATTTAGATTGATATAGGCATGATATAATATTAAAAGCAATGGGGACTTCTTACGCAACATTAAGCACTCAAAAGCTATGGAGACTTCAGATACAAATTAATATTTAAACATTCATTAAATAATTATATAAAAATAATTGACATTTACAGCGATAAATGTAAAAGTAAAGGCAGATCTATTATTTTTATGTTTCCAAATAATTGATAAGCAAATACTAGAATTTATCAATCCATAAAAATTTTCCACGATGCAATATACATATAATGGCTCATTAGGAGCTAGTCAGCCACAATTATATGCACCATGTACTTTTTAAGGCCATACATGCCTTCAGTGAAAGGGTGTTCAAATAAAAGATCTGGTCCTTCTGGAAAAAATAAAAGATAAATTTTGCTTCGATTAGTTCTCGAAACATTTTGTTCAACAATATAAAATTTTGGTATTATTATGGTCCAATCTTTTAATATTTCCACTATGATTAATTTTCCAAAACATAATGTTTGGCGATGCTAATTGTCTCAAAAATAATATCAAAGACTACTAAATCTCAAATTATTGATACGATTAGTCACCACAGGTCTTTATTTTAGTGCCCTCTTCATCCATTATTAATTATGTGTACATTTGTTTACGAAAAGAATGGACCTAAATATGCTTCCGACTTTGTAGCTAAATTTTTTAAGACAGTCGAACTTAATAGCAAGTGGTTAGAATCAGAATCAGATATTGCAATCATAAGTTGTTAGGATCAGAGTAAATCAAAGATAGCAACCATATGTGGTTACATCATATCTGGGGAAAATCTCATTTATTAGCCTAAAGTTTGGTCCATTACTCAGTTAGCAGCCTAACGTTGATGAAACTCACTTAACAACAACTCTTTGTCCAAAATGTCTCACTTGTAGCCAGTCACCGGAAGGTGACTTACTACAGCAGGTTTCCTCTTTTCTAAAAAAAAATTCATTTCTAAAAAATGTTATTATTTGTAAAAATTCTAAAAAATTAATTAAAAAATATTTTAAAAATAAAAAATTAGGAAAAAAAGATAAAAATAATAAAAAATTACCCACAACACCCCAGCACTCCTCCCACCCCCACCCCCCCGCAACCCCCCACCCCAGGCCAAAATTTTTTTTAAAATTTTTTTCTAACTCACTCATAACGCTCCGACCACCCCCGCGTCCCCTCCCCCACCCCCTCCTCTCGCGAAATTTTTTTTTAAATTTTTTTAAAACTCACCCATAACATCCTAACCACCCCTACGTCCCCTCCCCCACCCCCGCGCACCCTAAAAAAATTTTAAAATTTTTTCAACTCATCCACAAAGCTCCGACCATCCCCCAGAACCCGAAACAATCCCCCCAGTCCAAAAAGAAAATGACAATGTTTTGGGCTGGGGTTGGATTGTTTGGGGTGTTGGGGGATGGTCGGAGCTTTGTGGGTGAGTTGAAAAATTTTAAAATTTTTTTGGGGTGTGCGCGGGGGTGGGGGAGGAGACGCAGGGGTGGTTGGGACGTTATGGGTGAGTTAGAAAAAATTTTTAAAAAACATTTCGCGAGAGGAGGAGGTGGGGGAGGGGCCGCAGGGGTGGTCGGAGCGTTATGAGTGAGTTAGAAAAAAAATTTAAAAATTTTTTTTAGCCTGGGGGTAGGGGGTTGGGTGGGGTAGGTGGGTAGAGTGCTGGGGCATTGTGGGTAATTTTTTTTATTTTTATATTTTTTTCCTAATTTTTCGATTTTTAAAATATTTTTTATTAATTTTTACAATTTTTTATAATTTTTAAATTCCTTTTAAATCACTTTATTCAAAAATACAATTTTATTTTTTTAATTAAAAAGGGTCGCCACGTGTCAACTCCTGGTTGGTCTGAGAAAGTCAAAGGTTAGTCAACAGCTGGTCAACGGCTGGTCAACGGTCACTGGCTACAAGTGAGACATTTTGGATAAAGAGTTGTTGTTAAGTGAGTTTCATCAACGTTAGGCTGCTAACTGAGTAATGAACCAAACTTTAGGCTAATAAGTGAGATTTTCTCCATCATATCTGTATCATATCATTAGTTACTATAGGTTGAAGAAGAGAAATGCTATAAATAGAGACAGTGTAACACGGTATTGACTCAATAAAAAAAGCTTTTCATTCCTAAATCTTAGCGTGGCATGTGATCTGTGGACTCAGAAAATAACACACCCGTTCTTCATCATAGTCCATTTACTTTTCTTAGACCAAGTGGCCTAACCTTTCCCAACCAATCAACCAGTAAAAACAGAGATATAGAAACTCACCTCTATCATTGTTTCCACATCCTGAAAATGTCAGAATCAGGACCATCAGAAACCAGGAATGACGAATTAGCAATCCAATTAGTCAATCTACTAAAGAACAATCTACTAAAGAATAATCTTGGGACTTATACAGCAGTCACCAATTCTGAAGATTTATCCATTGGCTTCAAGTTTAATGGCGCTAAATATCCACTGTGGGCAACTTTGATCAGAAAGGCAATAGGGGGCGAGGGAGGACATCACATATTACTGATATGCCTCCACCGCCTACTGCCGTAGACCCCAGATACCCGCAGTGGGAACAACATGATCAGCTGGTTTTCACCTGGCTGATCCAAAATATTGAACCCAGCCTAGGGACCAATGTGTCACAGTATTCCACAGCCAAAGCCTTATAGGATGCATACGGGTCTGGTGGGGATACTTTCCAGATCTATGATTTACACCGAAGAGCGAACTCTATCACACAGGGGGATGGCACACTTGAAGACTGCTAGAATCGACTCAAGTCAGGATGGATGGCCATCGATGCAAGGGATCCGAATCCAATGAAAGATCCAGAAGATGTTGCGATTTATAATCAAAAGATATAGGAGATGAGGTTGTTTCAACTTTTGACATCTGTGGATGAAAGATTTGAGACCATGAAGATGGATCTACTGAAACGCGAGGCGTTACCATCAGTGGAGGCAGCCTCTGCTGCCATACGGAGATAAGATGCAAAAATGGGGATTTTCGAAGGAATCCTTGCAAATTCCCAAACTTCCACACCTACTACTTTCTCGAGCCATCAACACCTCCAATCGCAAACAGCTTCAACTTCGAAACACACTGCTTGGATCCTAGATACTGGTGCCACCGACACTCTGACTTTAATCCGAACGATTTTACCTCTGTTTCCCCTCCAACAAAAACCAATATTGAGACCACTAGCGACGAACTTGTCTCTGTTCATGGCACTAGACCAGTGCAGTGCTCCTCTCAACTCACACTTCCTCATTGTGTATACATTCCGCATCTTTCATAAAAATTATTATCTATCAGTTAACTCACCCGAGAAATCAATTGTGCTACACTCATGTACCCTCGTTTCTGCCTTTTGTAGGACATTCATTCGAAGGCGATAATTGTGCATGACGCTAAACACGGAGGCCTCTACTACCTAGACGAAGTGGCTTAAATGGGTCGGTCTGTACTTGCCACCGAACCGGTCAACCGGCAGCTGTGGTTGTGACATCGTCGGTTGGGACACCCCTCATTTGGTTATCTTAAAGTACTCTTTCTTAGTTTATTTGCAAGTCCTATTGATTTTTTATCTTGTGAAACGTGTATTAAAGACAAACATCATAGCAATACTTTTAAACCTAATAATATTCGTGTTGATCGTTGTTTCTCACTTATTCATTTGGATGTGTGGGGTCCATCCCCAATCCCTACTCCACACGGCTATCGATATTTTGTCATCTTTGTCGATGATTTTTCTCAGATGACATTGATATATTTCTTGAAACAAAAATCTGAAGTTCTCACTCGCTTCTGCGACTTTCTCCACTTGGTCTGAACTCAGTACGACACCCATATTAAAATTCTTTGTTCCGACAATGGTGGTGAATATATGTCCCATACTTTCCAACAATTTCTATGAGATCATGGTATTGTTCATCAAACTACCTGTCCTAAAACACCTCAACAGAATGGGGTTGCCGAGCAAAAAAATCGTTTGCTTCTTTGAAATGACACGAGCAATGATTCTTGAGTCCAGGTCCCTATGTTGTTTTTGCCCGAGGCTATTGCTACAACAGCTTACCTTCTCAATCGCCTACCCACAAATATTCTTCATTCACAAACACCGCTACATGCCCTTTCATCACATGTCAACATTGCATCTGTCCTGACTTTGTCTCTTTGCGTGTTTGTGTGTTCAGTTTATGTACACATTCAAAAAACTGCTCGCACTAAATTTGATCCATGTGCCCAAAAATGTGTGTTTGTTGGATATACTACCCATCAGAAAGGTTATCGATATTACAAGCATACACCGCATTCATGTTCCTATGGACTATACCTTTTTAGAAACCGAGTATTATTAGTGTTCCCAATCACTGTCACAGGGGGATTCACCATAACACTGGTTATACAACTACGTGGTGCCAGCGACTATCCAACAAGGTCAAGTAGATGGCGCCACCGAGCTAACCCTGGACAGTGCAGATAGGGATGACGTTTCAATCTCACTCTACGAGTCTACTTCGGTGAGTGACCCTCAAGAGGTAAGTAACAATGATAATGTAGTTCCTGTTGTTGATATCTCACCGAGTAACGTACGAAAACTTCTACCCAGGGAGAACAGGGGGAGACCACCAAGAGGACACTCACCAGAGAGAGTTACTCGGCCGTCGAGATATCCCCATCATAGGGGGAGGCGTCCAGTCTGCTCTCAATTTTATGTCAGGAGTTTATACCGAAGAGTGTCGAGGTATCTAGCAGGATACCTCATTGTCATGATGCTATGGATTCAGAGATGGAAGCCTTGAGAAAAAATGAGACGTGGGAAGTGTATCCTATCAAAGGAAAGAGACCAGTAGGATGTTGGTGGGTGTTCACTGTGAAATATAATGTTGATGTGACAGTTGAGCGATATAAAGAGGTTGGTAGAGAAAGGATACACTCAGACATACATGATAGATTACGCGGAGACTTTCTCCCCGATTGCGAAGATTGATAGGATTAGAGTATTACTTTCTGTAGCTACGAATCAAGGGTGCCCACCAAAACCAGTTCGATGTAAAGATGCATTTCTGCACGGTGAATTAAAAGAAGAAGTTTATATGGAGGCTCCTCCCGAGTACTCAGACGAGTTTCAAGAAAATAAGGTATGTCGACTAAAACGAGCACTCTATGGGCTAAAACAGTCTCCTTGTGTCTGGTTTGGAAGGTTCACGTCAGTTATGAGGAAAAATGGTTACAGACAAAGTAATGTCGACAACACTTTGTTCTTCAGGAAGAGGGACAGATTGGTTACGTGCCTCATCATTTATGTGGATGACATGATCATCATTGGGAGCGACCAAGCAGAGATCTCCGAACTTCGTAGAAGGATGTTTGCTGAGTTTGAAATGAAGGACCTAGGGGCTCTGAAGTACTTCCCTGGAATTGAGGTTCTCCGATCAATTGAAGGGATTTTCATATCACAAAGGAAGTACATGCTCGATATACTAGCAGAGGTAGGCATGCTGAACTGCAAACCTAGTAATATTCTAATGACAGCAAACCTAAAGCTAATAGTCACTGATGAAGCACCTGTGGTGGATAAGGAACAATATCAAAAATTGGTGGGGAAATTGATCTATATTTCCCATACGCGACCAAACATTGCTTATGCAGTCGGAGTTGTGAGCCAATTCATGCTCAAGCCACAAGAAGATCATTGGAAGGCAGTAATGCGTATTGCGAGGTATTTAAAAAAGACTCCCGGACGAGGAATATTCTTCAGGAGACACAGACATCTGGATACAGAGTCTACACTTATGCAGATTGGACAGGCAATCTAACCGATAGGAGGTCTACATCAGGATATTTTGCTTAAGTTGGAGGCAATCTTGTCACGTGTAAGAGCAATAAACAAAAGATAGTGGCATTATCAAGTGCTGAGGTGGAGTTCCGGGAATGGCCAAAGGAATCATGGAAGTGTTTGGTTAAGAAAGGTTTTACGAGAAATCGGTTTTACTCAGAAACATCCAGCACAACTGAAGTGTCATAACAAGGCTGCGACCAATACCTCCAAAAATCCAGTGCAACATGATAGAACCAAGCATGTTGAGACAGACCGACACACCATCAAAGAAAAGCTTGAGGATGGAGCTGTCAGTGTTCCTTTGTTCCTACGGAAGATCAGTTGGCTGATATCCTTACCAAGGTTGTGGCTGAGAGTGTGTTCGGGCGTACGCTTGGCAAGTTAAGCATTATGGATCCAGATACTCAATTTGAAGGAGAGTGATAACAAGTGGTTAGAATCAGAATCAAAGATTGCAACCATAAGTGGTTAGGATCAGAGTAAATCAAAGATTACAATCATATGTGATCACATCATATCCGTATCATATTATAAGTTACTATAGATTGAAGAAGAGAAATGCTATACATAGGGACAGTGTAACACAGTATTGGCTCAATGAAAAAAAAGCTTTTCATTCCTAAATCTTAGCAAAACTGAAGTTGACCTATGGAGTACCAAGTAATGGGACACGTGGAGCTTAAAGTTCTAAAATCTACAAAGTTGACATCATGGTTGTGTCAAAACCGTGGTGTGCACAACATTTTCATAAAACTGTGGTATATACCACTGTATTGACACAACTGTGATGCGTTATCGGTCAAAGTAGGTGTAACATAGTTTTGCTGGAACTGTACTGTGGCTTTTAGACGGTTTTGACAAAACTATGCATACAAGTAGAATTACTTCTAAAACTACAATAATTATGGGTTTTTTTACCACTGTAATATTTTTGGCTTTCTCTTTATACATACTAATAGAAGATCCTAACCTTTTTTCTTTGGGGTATAATTCACTCATATGTTAACATCTTAACCAATAACAGTTCTTTAAAAGTTTTACATCTGTAAACCAACCAAATCCAAATATGAGATAAAAGTAAGAGGTTTCTTCTAATGATTTTCTTCTAACATGAGTTTTGCAAACATTGTAATACCAACTTTTGGTGATTGTCAAAATCTTTGACAGATTTCCAAGGATAAAGTCTTAGCTTAGATGTTAAGGTTGAAATCCAAACATAAAAAAATCTTAGATTCGATTCTTTTCAAGAGTTACCTCTACATTTTGTAGCGGATGTATTTCCACCATATAGAGACATAACTCAAAAGAGAAGGGTACAAATTAGACTACCACTCACCTCCAAATCCCTCAACCCCTTCCCCATTGCCCGTCACGTGTCCTCCACCAACCTTCATACACTCCTTGCTGGCCACTCCTCATGTAGCCTCACCAATATCTCCTCTACTGTCACGTAGCGAGCGGTGGAGAAGAGAGTGAGGGATTTGGGGGTGAGGTGATCCCACCCCACCATTCCCTACATCTTCCAGTTCATTAACATTCTCTACGTCTTCCATTTCAGAAAATGATTTATGTCTTAATTATGTGTTAGTATGATAAGTCTTCAATATAGATGACACGGTAATGATTTTAAAGACGAGTTCTTTCACGTATGAATAGATAACCAAAAATCGGCAACAATACAACTGCCGTCAATATCAACATAAAATGTACAGTTAGTAACATATCTAGCATGCAAATACGCCAAGCCATGCACGCTGCTCAAAGTCTTCCCTGACTTTACACAGCTGAATAACAACTTCAACGTGTTGATTATACATTATTATTTTTGAACAACTTTGATTTTACATTTGAAGCAAACTATTCGCTACATCGACCTTTAAGATCTGCTGGCTAATTTGATTTCAGGTGGGTTGATATCTCCCGTAACCGTTATGAACCTAAATTATATCACTACAGTCTCCCTCCCAATATCTTGTGTCCCCCTCCCCCCCCCCCCCCCCCCTCCTCTCCCATTTTGTGAGACTACCATTAGTCTGAGAAAGAGCTTATTGCAAGTTTTGAATTGGTTAAGATCTCTAACCAACTTTCACATTGGGTAGTTTATCCGTTGTAGGTTTTGACATTTCCTTTCTTAACATGCTAAGTTCTAACTAAGCAACAATTAACTACAACCAACCATCCATTCACATATGATAAGTCTCACTTGGATTATTGCAATTTTAAGTGACTAAAGATAAATTTTGATTCGGTTATAGAACCTATAGTAACTACTTAACTGCATGTATAAATTTTCTTTTTATCTTATATCCCCTAATATACCTGTTTCCTCTCTCTTAACTCCAGCATAAAAGAACAACTTAGACAAAACTCTACGCAAAAGGAGGAACCAACAGTTTAGCCCTTTATAACCAGGGCCAAGGCTGATGTTAACGTAACAATAACCAACAAACAAGAAACCACAAGAATTTTTTTTTTTGCCGGGTGTACCAGCAGGCCGCCAATCATTTAGCAGCCAGCCTGCATGTAATATGGTTCCAGCAAACATCAGGATGCAGCCAATCTCACATTTATATGTAACCGTATCATATTCACTTAGTTCAATGAACTATGTAGCATTGTTATGTGACTTAATATCTTTGTAGAGAAAAATGTCGATTAACTTACATGTGTGGATTGAATCCACCCGCTAATTATGAAGATCTTCATGCAGCTTCAATATCTACGGAAAGCTCGCTTTGAAGTGCTGCAAAGATTTCAACATCAACCACTATATCTCAATGACAGTAAAAGCCATCGTTAGGGTCCGGGCAGCTGCAAAGATTTCAGAAAAGGAAAATAAGGGTTGGAGATTGATCAAGTAGGAAGCCTTTATTTGTTGAAATGACCACCTAAACAGACCAACCAGCAACTTGAGCTGAAAATACAAAGTATAATCAAACCTAGCTTGCTAATTTCATTGATGAATTCAAAACATAAAACAAACAAGAGCTTTGAAACCCTTTCTACCCCCAGCAAAGTTCAAGTTTCAGAATCTAGAAGTCAGGTGTTGAAGAAACATAAATTTACACATAAAATGAAAGAAACCCTCCTGTTTAAATGCCTTGCCAAGGAACTCTGCACTACCCTTCGCAAGGATATTCAGCAACTAACTCATACTAGCTCATGGCTGCACATAAAATCATATCTCATTTTCGTATATTTATATGCTTTTAGAGCCATTGGCTGCATGCTTTCCAAGCCACAAGTGCGTTTAACTATCTAAATTGAATCGCCTAAAATCTTGTATGTCTTGTAAGTATGTACATTATTTTCTTAGTTCCAGTCAAGTACATTAGCAGTTTTAGAGAATTTAACTTATACTCCTGATGTACGTATGCTGGTTGGCATGTGCTCTACAAGTGCACAATAGATATTTGCTCTTTCATGGGGTTTTCCTTCCCTGCAATGCACTAAATCGGATATTTCATTCACCTCGATTTGCATGTTTTTTTATGTATGTTTTGTTCATTATATTGTATTTTTCTGTTTATAATCATTAAAAATACTTAAAAAGCGAGAGTCCACGATCATGAACAAAACAAGCATGTAAACAGTCAAAACTTACATAAAAAGCACCAAAAACTCATACACAAGTATAGTTACATCAAACAGCAACTTCACATCGCTGTATTTCAATAGCATTGAATAGAAACCCCATATCTTGAGACAACCATGTATTCAAAACAGTGAATAGAAACTCCGTATCTTAAGAAACCAATGTATTTAAAAACCGTGAATAGAAACCTCGAATCTTCAGACAACAATGTATTTAAAAACCATGTGGATGCTCTACTATGTCCCCAAATTTAGTTCCAACGTCCCAAATTTGTCAGGATCCAAGTCTGGGCCAGTCGAACTTGGACCCGAGGACGGTTCATCTTTGCCCTGTACTCGGAGTCGAGGGCCATCCGTATTGGCTCCTATTGACTGGCAACATTAATACGCATATAAAAAGACGTTTTCGGTCTATTACCCTTTTGCGTTTGTGCAGGATTCGAGGAGAGGCCGGATTGCTTCGTGACCTGATGTACACTGCATTACCTTACATTTTGTGAAATAGGCTGTTTCTGCCGCTCAAACTTGTGACCTCAAAGTCACAAAACATCAACCTTAACGTGAACGTTAATATGCATATAACATTATTTTTAGATTTCGTTCCCTAACCTAAAAATGGTTGACCTAAGTTGACATATTACTCCTTTATATAAATATTATCCTTGAAGTAAATAGAATAACATTTTTAAGACAGAAAGGATACTCAAATGTCATACTTATGTATCATCTAATTATCTTCTTACTTTTCAATATGGCATATGGTATGTTAAATTCTGCCAAATATTTGGCTTTGGCTAGCAATGTTGATACCACTACTATAATGTCCAAATTCAAACCACCACAACAACACTACCCCAATTGCTTTAGAGGCTCCCGCCTATAGTGTGGTATGAGAGGTCAGATGTACACAACCATACCTATATATTAAAAACACACAGATGTTGTTTCCCAACGACCCATAATGTCCAAATTCAAACAAAATTTCAAATTTACCGTCTCTTTAGCTATGACGATGTCAATGTTCTAAATTCGCCCTCTACTTGAACCTGGCAACACTAATGACCCATTCTCTTCTTAGCTAGTCAAAATTAAATGTCAACTTCTCAAGTTTCGTCTACAATAGTCCGAAAATGTTACAAATTAATCTGCAATACTATTATTTTCTCTTCTTATGTTCCAATGTGAGATATGTTACATCACTTCTTCCAGATCTTTTATCCACTCAAATAGTTCTCAGGTTTCTTGTTGACCTACATATTTGTTATCCAGCTATTCACAATCTTCCCTTGATCAATTAAGTATTTTTTAGATCTGCCAGCTGAAGATGATATGACAAACCAATATAAGCATATGATCAAGGAATATGGCCCTTCTGTTCCTTTTTCTTATTCCTTTGAAACGACTTTTAAACTAGTCTAATGTGGATACTACTGATAGAGCCCCAGAAGACCACAAGTTGCCAAGAAGGCTGCATAAAAAGTTTAAAAAAGAGAGGAGAAGCTCATCTAAAAAGTTGTACCACAACCAGTAAGGGTCTCTGTCATCCCCAATCCCACAATAAGTATACGGATGTAAATCAAGAATCTGATAGATTTAGACAAAAGACATGTTATATACACGGGTACAGCATTATGGAACCCAAACAATGGAATTCTTCACAGATGCTCCCGGAGGGTGTCGAACTCCAACCTCTCTGTTTCAAGGTGATTACCCCTTGGTTGTTTCCATCAGACTATGTCATAAAGACAAGCTCATCTAAGTAGATATAAGCATGTTGAAGATGATAATAAAAATACTAACTAAATTCTATTCCCCTTATGTCACCCCAAAATAAAAAACTATTCAAGAAAAATAGTCCCTATGTTATCTTTTTCACAAATTTCATGCAAAATAAAAGGTATACATAAAAGTAAATAACATATTTCACATTTCTTCCCTATTTCTCCCTCCAACTACATTACATGGTGAAGAAAAGGAAGATCGTATCCACCGAGCAAATTTGGTCTTCACATAACTACCAATAACCTCTCTTCGTCCTAGTTTTAAAGTTTTATTTGAAAATATAAATTACAAAAGAAACACTGTTTAATAGGTTACAGGGCACTAAAACTACGTTCAGTTTTTTTTTTTTTTTTACTTTTACCTTCAATGCATTATTTGATTATCATTAACACATTGAATATTAATAATTCAATTTTCACTTTTACCTTCAGTGCACTATTTCATTATCATTAGTGCATTGAGTATTAATAGTTCAATTTGTAATTTTATCTAAGATCTGAGGAGGTCTCAAGCGAAGTAAAATATGAAGCATCTAATCACGCGACGCCACGTGTACAAAGTGACACACGACCACTTTGTATACGTGGCATCGCGTGATTGGAGACATCGTATTTTACTTCGTCTGAAGACTCCTCTGATCTCAACCCACTTCAGTGCACTATTTGATTATCTACATGAGACATGAGATATGACACGAAAATTAAATGCTTGAATTACGCACATAACTCCACATACACATAGCCATACAGTATAAAATATAATTTCTGAACCTTGATTTAGTGATGTGCTAATTTTCCTTGGCGAGTCCCTAATCTATCACCCAATAGTTCCGGTGACGGAGGTTCGAGAGAATGGCGAGAGTTCGATTCTTGTTTCAAACAAGATTTTCGACTCTCTTTCTAGACAAGCGCATGGCGGTCTTTGTGTGGCTGTCTGAGTAGTCCAAATTCTATGATAGAGGACCTTAGATATCTAACTTTCATGCCATCGCGATGTAGGCATAAACCTTAATTTTCCTTGGCGATTTTTCCAAGAGAAATGAACGTGAGCAACCCCCGGAAATCTGAATAAAAGGTTTCTTTAACCGATTTCGGAGAGGTCAAAGATAATCAAGATGGAGTCAAAGATAATCAAGATGGAGTCAAAGATAATCAAGATGGAGTCAAAGATAATCATGATGGAGTCAAAGATAATTTTTTTAAGTTATTTGCAATTTCCCCTTTTGGTGATATGTAGAGATAGAAACAGAGGGGCCGGGAGGAGAGAGGGGGGGGGGGACCAAATAACCGCTTCTTCCTCCTCTCTCTAAATTTCCCATCCTTCCCTAACTTTCATCTACTCTTGTCGCCGTCTTATTGTTATTAACTTCCGACAAACTCTAATCTCCCTGTCTTTGATACTATCCTTAAAGGAAATGGAAATTCCCATGTAATCTCACCTAGCAAGAACAAGAACTAGGACTGGGATATATATATTCAAGGATAATGCAACAGAATGAAAATCGAAGCATGAGAAATCTGCAGAGAGATAGCAGAGACAAGACTTACCAGTGATTTAAGTACAGAAGATGTTTTTCTGAAGAAAAGCCAATCTCTCGCCTGCACTTGGTCAAAAAGGAACAAAACTATTCACCTGGTTGGTCATATAAATATTATCATCCGCCGCTGACTGGACGAGTAAAAGAAAAGACGGGTAATTACGAGGAGGAGAGAGGGGTTTAGGTTGTAAAAGAGGCAACGAATGTAAGACGTGGCTTTTTGGGCCTCGGACAAAGAAGGATTTGGATGCCTTAACAATTAACATGCACTTAAAACGGTACCCAATCCCCTACTTTGACATATTCTGCCATTCTCTCTCTAAAACCGCTTTTGTTCACTCGAAGATTCCTTTCTCCAACTTTTCAATATCGTCACGTATTGTTTATATTTTTATTTTCGTTTATTATATTTCATTATTCCACAAACTATGGCAAAATTACAGTTTTATCGTATATTTTAAAACTAAAGATTACATGCTCAAACATTAAACGATTACTTCACTATTTATTTTAATGTGTGTCAAAGTAGAATTTTCACTTAAGATCAACGTATGATCTTAACCTTGAAACTAACAGTTGTTGTTGCAGAAATCATGTAAGATTGAATAGCGTTAGAGACCCTAGAGTTTTACTACAGGATAAACCTTCTGACGATCAAGTGAGTTGCGGGTATTTTTATATTAGAAAGTGTTTATGTTGTAATATTTAGATAAACATGTCTCTTGCGGTGGTTCAAGAAGAATGTTTTCTAATTCGACTCCACGTGTCCTCCCTCTCGTTGGACTTTTTGTGCCTTTTGTATGTTGGGCCGTGCCAATGCATGCTTAGGAGCTATGTGAGAGTGTCGACTGTCTTGTCTAACTTGTGCATGGTTGCGAAATATCGCCACTTGTCGACTAACATTGTTAAGCTGCTTGCATGGCAGAAGTCTGTTTGAGCGGCATGTGTCGAGCTGACCTGAAAGGTTTTAGGTACCGGCTCTTTGGACAACCTGTTGAGTGTGGCTGAGGTGCCCACTACTGCTGAGGTGACAATTATGACCAAGGTAGAGATAATAGCTGAGGCTGAGGTTACTGACCTTTGATGCCTATGTACGAGAAGGGTTGATGATGATCTGAAATCCTAATCGACACAAAGGATGCATCCCGCATCCCTTGGGCTGCGTCGACTTGAATGTGTACACAGGCCCGAGTGACCAACGTGAACCCTAGGCGACATGCACCCCTATAAGGGTCAGATGAAATTGAATGTAACAGGCTGGGTTGGTTACACTTGTCGTCTTTTGAATGCTATTCCTGTCCTCGTCAGATGCCCCTAGAATAGCTTTGCTAACCAGAAGAGGAATGTTGGTCTCTTAGTAACAAATAAACCCCCTTCTGACTGTTCCACTGACGTATGTCTTTGACGTGTCAAATCCTGATTGGCTATGTAGTTGGCGATAGTGATAAGATTTCTCGATAGCAGTTTCGAGGCAGTCTCAACCGCAATACGCCTTATTTTGTTGAACAGGAATCCTACTTTGAATATTTTGCTTTCTCCATAAATATTTGGATCAAAACCATAGATGACTTCTTTCTTCTTCACTTTCATCTTTCTTAGAAGTTTTTCAGTTTTGTGAAACTTCTCTCCATTGAGTCCATGTATGTTCATCTTCTTCAAGTCTCCGCCACTTCAAACCCATCTCTGTCCATCTCTAGACTGCCTTTCACTTTCAAGTAAGTCTCCTTCCACCTTTTCTTTTTGTCCTCTTTTTGTCATCTTTTAAACCATCTCTTCCGACTCTCAGAACATTTTTGAAGTTGTCTCCTACGTCCATGGTGTATGAGATTAGTCTGAGTCATGGTCTTTCTTGAAGAGGACCGCTTTTGGTGACCTCAGTGATGTCGTTGAGCCTAGTGGCCTATTTTGAAGTGATACCTTTGGCACGTCGCATGAAGGATTATAAACCATGAATTACATATTCCAATTCATTGTCTTTCTGGTCAGTAGGTCTGTGTGAGCCATCTAGGTCAGTTTAGAGTACTTTTTGCACCCTATCACAAGTCAAGCTGGTTAAAATTATACGAAATCTACCAGATTGACTATGACAGGTTCAATTTGATCTTACTTCATTTTGGTCAAACTACCCATGACCTCCTCTAGGGTATGAGGCCGATTATGAGGAATGTCTTAAGACTCGCTTCAGCCTACCTGTTTCCAATCCCTTAAAGCTTATTCTTCTGTTCTATTAACTTAGGTTACCTCAGATTGGTCCTAACCGCCTTAGAACTTTAGCTTGGTACTTTCTTTTCCTTCGAGCTATGCAGGTTAGCTTCGATGTCGAAGCTTTCGGAGGCTTCTTCACATATAAGACCTTTGAAAGTTGATTTTACTTTAGTAGTCAGACCTTGAATAAGGCGTTCAAGTTTACTAAAAACCTGTCATCCTTGGCTAAGAATTGGAAGGAAAGATTATTTTATGTAATGAAGATTGATGCAACTAGCCAAGACGTCTGGTGAACGTCGAAGGCCGACAATAAGTTGCTAAGCGCACATCATCGAGAAGTGGCTCGAAGCCTTCAGAGTTTTGAAGCCAACATGGACTAGTTAAATGTTGCAGTTATGCTTTAGGGAAAGCTGGCCTGGATCACTTAGTATGTAGTCTCAGCTTCACTGTAGTGGGCGGGAAGGACCTAGAAGTCATCAAAGGTAGGATATCCGAGTCCTTTGCCTTAGATGTTATTTTTATATCATATGTGTGCTGACATGTTTCATTTGTTGCTACGAAACCATGACCAGTATGTCTCTTGACCTGCCTGTCGCCATGAAGGCGAAAAGGAATGGTAAGCAGACCATCGCAGTGGCCGCTCAAAAGGTCATACTTATTGAAAAGCCAACTGGCATTGGCATCAGAGAGGCGAGCCCGGACCCAGTGAAACACCCGGTGACACAAAATTCTGATTACTGCTGTAGTCATCAACACATAGGATTAACAAATTCTCCTATTTTTCATTACCTACTACTTTTCTCTCTTACTAAATAGCCACGTAAAAAGCAGTAGCAACGCTTAGGTAAAGGTGTTATGAGAAATATCTATGACCTCACCACATCATATCCATTGTTTAATCCTTTTATAAACTTTATCACATAGTCTTCTTTTACAAACTCACTCATCTTAGCGCTAATGCAAGGAATTGGTCTTAATGCAAGCATTCCCCCCATCACATCTTTAGTTTTGTAAAATATTCATTTATGGCCCTCTTGCTTATCATAAAAATCCTCTAATAAATTAGACAAATGAAATGGATCACCATTGGCAAACCTAAGAGTGAGATCTTGCCACACTTCATATGCAGTATCAAACTGTATGATACTCTGAGCAATTGAAGGAGATGCACAATTTTGAATCCAAGATTGCACCCTGATATTTACTTGATTCCACGCTTGAAATCTCGGATCAATGATGCTAGGTCTCGTCATAAGTCCATCAATGAAGCACAACTTGTTCTTAATAGTTAGTACCATTTTGAACATCCTGCTTTAGGAATGGAAATTATAGTCATTTGATGGAGGTTGAACCAACAGAATAGCCGTACTTTCATTAGGATGCAAATACAAATGATTTGATGTAGGATTTTAAGGAATAAGATTACTCGTAGGGGTGAATGATGAGGACACCATGATCACTAAGATAAACGGTGAAACAATACAGAAACTTAAAAGTAGAACGCAATTGAAAAAACAAAGGAAAGCTATGATACCATATTAAGAATCAGGAGCACAAGGATCAAAGACAACGAATCAACAAGGAAGAACATGTAAATTAAAGTCAAGAGAATTACAGAGAAGGGAGGAGAGGAAAATGGATAGAAAACTTCTTCAATATTGAATATTCTGTACAAAACTTAAAAGGAAGCTTAAAACTGCAAACTATAACTACTAACATCTAATCTATTGTCAATACATACATACATACACTTGAGTTAACCGCCACACGTGTCCAAGGCATAATACAATTGGTATTCGGGTTATAATTTGCTCCAAGAGATCAAGAGTTTTATTATAGGAACGCGCATAGTGTGAGTACACAATATCTTCCTCTAGCTTCAAAACCATGCCGAATAATAGAATCACGTGCTCAATTTCGTCTCCTTCAGCTCCCTTCTGCAACCTCCTTCACGTGACGTGGTGTGCTTCAATTGCTGAGTTGGATCACAACTTAATTTGCTGCTTGAATTCAGCTCATGTCTTCTTCTTCTTGCCTTAACAGATTGCTGACATGGCAATTTAGTTGGATTCTCACTTTTCCGCTAATGATCATTTGAACCTTGAAGCACTCTGTTTCCTCCTTCCTGCTGTATTACTTCTTGTTGATGCACCTCTTTTCCTTATTCCACAGAAACTTCTGGTAACAGTTCGATTTCAATTCGTATTCGATTCGAGTTTGTTTGTTAATTCTATTTAAACGAGCCGAATTCGAACACCTATTAGTTCGTTTAGTTAAACGAGCCAAACAGTTTGCAAACTGTTAGGTTTGTTCAAATAGTTATAATGTTATCGAGGCAAACTCGAGCTAATTTTAAAGCTCGTTTAGTTAAACAAAATGAGATGAACAATTCGTTTAACTAAACGAATCCAAATTCAAAAACCTAGTATTCGGCTCGGCTCGTACCCTAAGCGTCAGATGCCTTAGCTTCATTTTACTGAAATTGATGTTTGTTACCTCCTTGTATGTTTTGCGATTATAACTTCTTCCCCATTTGAACTTTATACTTTATATCGCTACAAAGGTCGTTTCTGTTCCTTCCTTCCTGATCTCTTTTGCCGCAATAAGTACTATAAATTTAGTTTATTGAATATGCGTTTGTCTGCAATCTTCAAATTGCTTCGGCTTTTTCATGCATCCGGATCGTACTAATGCATTTGCTTTTTGAAGTTTAAGTCTACTTGGTGTCGCTCTTTTTCGGTTGTCCAGTGAAAATATAGATCCACAACTATTGGATCTTGTTGTGTCACAATCTAACCAGGTAATATAATTTTATTTTTGTTTTATTATCATTGAAGTACTTTTGATTGGTTAAATTTAGTTTCAAACTTTTGGCATCAGTAACATACCTTGGATTTTTAGTTTTAGTTGCAATAATTGATAGAAGACGTCATGATTTTTCCGTGAGACCATGTCTAAGGAAGAGGGGTGTAAGTAAGGGGAAGGAAAAGGAAGATAGTTTAAGGGTAGCCTCTTAGAATGTAGGAACCTTAAGTGATAAATTGTTGGAGGTTGTAGATACACTTAAAAGACGTAAGATAGATGTAGCATGCCTCCAAGAGACTAGGTGGAAAGGGAATAAAGGTAAAGAGTGTAATGAGTATAAGTTGTTGTATTCGGGGTCAGATGGGACCAAGAATGGGATATGATTCCTAATAAAGATAGAATTACATATGAACGTGATTAATGTGATTAGATATAATGATAGAATTATGGTGTTGAAGTTAGTACTAAATAAGGAGGTAATGACAGTGATTTGCGCCTACGCACCCCAAGTGGGACTAGGAGAACATGAGAAGAAAAGGTTTTGGGATTGCTTAGATGTAGTGCTAAAGGCAATACCCAGAGAGAAACGAATTTGTATCGGAGGTGATTTTAATGGACACATTGGAAAGAATAGCGATGGTTTTCAGTCGGTACATGGTGGGTTTGGTTATGGAGATAGAAACGAACAGGGTAGAGATCTGTTAGACCTAGCAGTGGCTCATGACCTAGGCATTATAAACTCGTTTTTTAAGAAAAAAGAATCGCATTTGATCACGTTTAGCAGCGGAGGACGTAACACGCAGATCGACTATTTTCTGATGAGAAGTGAAGACCGACAGTTGTGGAGGGACTGCAAGGTTATACCAGGGGAGACAGTGGTCACGCAACACCGTTTATTAATGGTAGTTATAGCATTGAGTCAAAAGATGAGTAAGGGAGTTGGAAAATTCCCACCCAGGATTCGATGGGAAAGTTTGAAAGACGAAAAAATTAATATATTCAGAGACAAGGTCATCTCCGCGAAACTCAATAGATTGGGTGATGGCACAAATCAGATGTGGGAGGCTATATTGACTATTATCACTCAAGCGGCGAGAGAAACGCTCGGGGTAACAACAAGAAAGACGTCTGTACATAAAGAGACGTGGTGGTGGAACGAGGATGTGCAACAAAAAATAAAAGACAAACAAAAGATTTTTAGAGATCTGTTAAGCTGCACAAATGGGGAAGAGAAAGTGATATTGAAGAAGAATTACAAAATCGCCAGGAATGAGGCGAAGAATGCAGTAACAGAGGCAAAGACTGCAGCTTATAAAAGGATGTATGAGAGACTAGAAAAAAAAGACGGAGAGCATGATATATTCAAGATTGCCAAAGCTAGAGATCGAAAGAGGCAGGACCTATGAGGTGGTAAGTTTATAAAAGGAGAAGATGGACATGTGTTAGTCAAAACACAAGACATCAAGTTGAAATGACAAACATACTTTCACAATCTTTTCAACGGCAGTAGTGCCGCCTACGAAGAACGAGAAAGCAACACTAACCAACAACGACAACATAATAACTCCGACTGTCAGAACATCACACAAGGAGAGGTGATGAGAGCACTGAAGAAGATGGGAAGAGCTAAAGCGGTTGGCCTAGATAACATACCCATTGAGGCGTGGAAGTATTTTGGAGAGGAAGGGGTTCAATGGCTAACTACTCTGTTCAACCGTATTTACAAAACATGAAAGATGCCAGATGAGTGGAAAAGAGTGTCATGATCCCCCTATATAAGAACAAAGGAGACGCACAATGTTGTGAGAACTATACAGGGATTAAGTTGCTAAGCCATACCATGAAGTTATGAGAGAGGGTAATCGACACTAGAATTAGGAGGGAAACTCAGGTTACGGTGAACCAATTTGGTTTTATGCCAGGAAGGTCAACTACGGAAGCAATACACATTCTCAGAAGATTAATGGAGAAGTATAAGGAGAAGAAGCACGATGTACATATGGTTTTCATCGATCTTGAAAAAGCGTATGATAGTGTACCACGTAGCCTGATCTGGGATAGTCTGGATGCAAGAGGAATCCCTATGAAGTATATAGACATAATTAAAGATATGTATGCTAGGACGAAAACAACTGTTCGTACACCTGTGGGGAATACGGACTTCTTTCCGGTGGAGGTAGGCCTCCATCAAGGGTCTGCGTTGAGCCCATTTCTTTTTGCAGTTGTCCTTGATGAGTTATCAAAGCCGATACAGGAGGCAGTTCCGTGGTGTACGCTTTTTGCAGACGATATTGTATTAGTCGCAGAAAGTAGACATACACTGAGTATGAGACTAGAGCAGTGGAGAGGTGTTTTAGAGAGAAAAGGCTTAAAGATTAGCCGTTCTAAGACTGAGTATCTGCATTGCGACTTCAGCGGCGTAGCAGACAGTGAGGATAGCCAGCTCACCATCGATGGTCAAGTGGTACCACATGTAAGTAAGTTTAAGTACCTAGGATCATTTGTGCAGCAGAATGGTGACATAGATAATGATGTAGTACATCGAGTTCAAGCAGGCTGGTGTAGATGGAGGGCGGCCTCAGGGGTGCTGTGTGACAAAAATTTCCCAATTAAATTAAAGGAAAAATTTTACAGGTTGGAAGTTCGACTGACAATGCTATATGTGACAGATTGCTGGGCCATCAAGAGGACACAATTGCAGAAGATGGAAGCGGCAGATATGAAGATGTTGAGGTGGATGTATGGGCATACAAGGTTAGACCGGATCAGAAACGAGGTTTTTCGAGAAAGGTTAGGCGTTGCTAATATAACAGATAAGATAAGAGAGGGAAGAATGAGATGGTTTGGACATGTCAAGCGGAGACAGACAACGGCGTCGGTCAGAGCAATTGAAAGCCTCATTGTAGAGGGGAACATGAGTAAAAGAAGGCCCAAACTGACTTGGGACGAGCAGACTAGGCACGACCTACTAGATTTGCATCTCTCTGAGGACATGGTCCAGGATAGGAGTTCATGGAGACATAAGATTAAGGTGAACGAGGTATAGGTCATATATAGGGACAGCTTAGAGTATATTCATGGACATAGATAGGCGTAGACACTAGCTACGTTTTAGGTTGACTTTGCACTTAGTTGCTTGTGTTGCTTATATTTTACCGTTGATTTGCATTACATGTACATATACACGTAATGTGTATTTTAATATTGAAAGCATCTTCTTTGTATTTTCTGAATTCCCTCACTAACACAACATATCTCTATTATTATGTCATTTAGGCATGTACATATGAAGCCAGGGGTCTCACTGGAAGCAGAATTGTCTGCCTACTACTTACCATCCCCAGACCCTGACGATAGCTTTTGCTGTCGTCGGGATATACTGGGTACAGATGATGATGTTTTTTTTTGAGTTAGAAATCATTTGCTCTCTCTATTTAGGTTTTATACTTTTATAATCATTATGGGTTATCGGAAAACAACTGCTATGTGTTTGTTTTGTTGCGTACATCTTGACCCTCCTATATTTTGTAGAAGGAATCCTCTAAGTCAATGGGGGTAATGTTGTTGCATTTATTTAAATAGTGTCAAAATGTTATCCATCCTCCATAGTAGACTTATTTAACTATGTTTAATTCAACTTTATATTGTAAATATTTAGTAGGACAATACAATAATGGTAGTCATGTAATACATAAGAAGACATAAGCAGAAATTGGTAACAATTTTAATAATCATATAGCACATAGACCGATGTCTCTTTATTATAATTGTATATTTGTCATACAAACTATAGAAATAGACAAATAGAGAATCACGTGTCATTCAGATAACGGATAAGTCATCGTACGAACTTCGACTGACTGCACAGAAATCTCTCGTTGTGGCCAGGTTATAAAATCAAGCAATGTACTTCAAACAATCAAAAGGCTCATATGAGATCCAAATTATGATACCCTCTCCATTCACATCTTAATAAGAAAGAAACTTTTTAATTAGACATTTTAATTGAAGAAAACTTTAATAACTACATGCACATCACACGTGTAACTTGGGCTATATATGTATGACAAATATTACCACTAAACTATGTTGATGGAAGTATGTCATTGATTAAATTGTTGTTGGTTTCAAATTGATAGGTTACTTGTAGGGGTGTTGACGAACCGAATACAAGTTTTTTGAATTTGAATTCGTTTAGCTAAACGAACTATTCGGCTCGGTTCGTTTAGCTAAACAAACTTTAAAATTGGTTCGAGTTTGGTTCGATAACCTTATAACTATTTAAACGAGACGAACTGTTCGCGAACATTTCGACTTGTTTAACTAAACGAGGCCAAATATTTGTTAGAATTCGGCTCGTTAATAAATAATTACTGAACGAATACGAACCGAACTCAAACAATTCGCGAACTGTTCGGTTTGTTCATCATCCCTAGTTAATTGCTTAGACGTGTGTCAAAATCGGGTAAAGAAACAAATCTATAGGGACCAGGTTATAGTATTTTCCATATCAAGGTTTTTAGTATTCAAATATGCTGGATACGGTTGTTGTTGTTGTATATGCTAAGGATAACAAACCTGACACGTCACCTCTTCCTAGGGTTGGGATCTCCTCACCCCCACTTTCCTTACCCCTTTGTGATTACGCGACATGTGGCAGCAAGAGAGGGTGGTGAGGCTAAATGAGGGTCACCTACATCTAGCCTCACCACTCCTCTTTGCTGCCACGAGCCTCGCCACTTCTTTTGCTGTCACGTGTCACTCGGTCACGCATCAACGCATCCCCTTGCTGTGAGGAGATCTTATCAGCCTTATCTCAAGCACACGCATTCAATTCCCCATTTCCGCCATCAAATTGTTATTACCTATTTATCTATTGGACGGCGATTGTGCAACTTGATGAAGATAATGCTGAGTCAGAGGTGACTTTTTCCTTTTTTTCTCATGAAAATCTCAAAAAGGTGGCGCCTGGAAATTTCTAATGAAATCTGAGGAATGAAACAAAATATAAAGTCTCCAATCACGCAACGACACGTGTATAAAAAAGACTCTTTTTAGAAAAAGAAAAAAAAATAAACAGCATGTCTTTTTATACACGTGACGTCGCGTGATTGAAATATTATGTCTCATACGAGCCCTCTTTTGATCTCATCCGTGGAAATTTGAAGGGTTCACCGCCCAATGTTTCGAGCTTTGAAACCCTTCGGCCACGTAGAATATCATTATCCGTAAAAGAGAAAATAAATCTTTATTCAGATTAATCCCATTGAATAATAAATTCACTTATATTACACTTTATCATCCATAAATAATGTAAGAACTAGGGAATTGACTATTGACCATTATATTATCCTCTTCGTGCACCGTTTCGAAAACGAAGCGGTGGTAGATAAACATTTTATACTTAGTTGTATCTTGACATTACATTCTTAAGACAATTATTAAATCAAAACAACATCAACACATATCTATTATATTTCAACTACAACAAAAGCTATCATTAGATTCATAAAAAAGTAAAAGACATATAAACAATGCCTCCATTCTAAAAAGTAAAGAGTTTGCTTTCAGCAAGACCCTCAAATCTATAAGTACCTACATAGATGATACAATAATAAGGATATGGTGTGCTAATGTGTTAGTGAATGAATTTAGTAAATACAAGTACACAACAACAACCATACCATTATATTCCAACGACACCAAAAGCTATAGCTAATGTCTAGGGAGGGTGGAGACAGACAAACAATACCTCTATTCCAGGAGATAGAGAGTTTGATTTCAGTGAGACCCTAAACTCTATATATACCTACATATCTGACACAATAATAGAAATATGATGAATTAGTGTAGTGCTAGTATAAGAAAATGCACAAATAATTAAAAGACAAATATAAAAACAAAAAAACAAAAAAGACAAAGTGAACATAAACAATTATCTAATTCTCGCGAATAAAAAAGACGAAAATAGATTTGACAGATACTTTCCTAACTTCCTATTTTTGACTCTATTTTTAGATTCGGATAAAGTAATAAAGCTATTAATTTGGTATCGTTAATCTCATGAAATTAATAAATTAACGTGTTGCATCATTTTTTTTTATATTATAAAGAGAAAATAGATGCAGCAACATCCTGGCGTCGCTATCCTTGCGTTTTCTTTCCTTCTTCGACTTCACAACAGAATTCTTTTCGTCTAAAATCACTCCAAACGAAATAACAGTAAAAGAATCACTTCAATCCGCAGAATATATTTGTTCTTGTAGTTCTAAACAATCAGGTAGAGGATTCTTCTGTTGAATTTGTATTAGAAATTTGTGTTTGGTAAAAAATGGTGAGGCAAAGAGATCAGCAATCAAAGGCGTTTTACGAGCTATCAGCTATGATTCTAAATCTATTACGATCCCCACCGGCGCCGATAGACTTCCTGGAGGACAATCAAGGATTATCGGATGTGGAAGATGCGTCGTCGTTTTCTATATGGAGGAGAAATGCGGGGATGCAGCAGATGACACCTGCGGGATTTGCGTCTCTGCTTTTGGGAATTTGTCTTGCGTTGATGCTTTGCGGATCGGTTACTTTCTTTATTGGGTTTTTGTTGATGCCTTGGGTGATTGGTTTGGCTATGATTTTCTCTGTGGTTGGGTTTGTTTCTAGCGTGTCTATGATCGGACGCTCCATCCTTTATCCTAGCTCCTCGCCTCCTTCCTCTCCCAGAAAGAATTTTTCATGTAAGATTTTCGGTTCCTGAATTTTTGTTCTTTATTTTTGTTAGATTAAGTTTAAGCTCAGGTGGGATTCGAATGCTGCTGCTGTTTTCGTGTGAAAATATTACTACTAGTGTCTAGTAGTGTTATAAAAGGGAAATCTGCTATGGATGGTATTAAGGGTACATATGAATAATTGATTAATTACTCACAATTTAAATGTAGGTTCATAAATTTATAACATGTATAACTAGTACTGAACGGCGCTCTTGATGCACTAGATTCTCAGTTTGATCAGGATCCGGGAAGGGAGAGGCTGGATTTTGGTGAAATCATAATCTTCAGCGCCATAGTCCTTTGGTGCTAATTTAGCTCCGACAATGGATGGTCCATTAGTTCTGTTAAAAGTCAATGGAGAAAGTAAAAATGTATAAATGTGTAAAATATATGTAATCAAATCTAAATGTAATCGCTCATGCTCAGCTTTTTAGGTGAGATAGGTCTTGAGGGCCACGGTCTTTGGTGTCTAATTTTAGCTCCTAAGTGTTTGGTCTTGTTTGGTAGCTACAACCAGAACTTCTTGTACTTTTCTTTACCCCGGTGTTCTGGAGTAATAGCTTGCAGGAGGAGCTCTGTTCATCTTGACGCGATTTCTTTCTCAGTTCCAGAGATAGTATATGGCATTTCTGATTTTCGGTTTAAGGAGGGTATTTAAGGTTTACAGGATGGTATTTTACTCTTGTTGGGATATACTGAGTATGTGTTGTTGTTGTATTTAAGGTTTACTAGGAACAGTGTATAACTAGTAACAGGAGCTAAATTATGTCTGCTCAGGCTATCAAGGCTTGCTTTCTTTGCTTAAATGTGAGGTTTTTGCCTTAAAATTAGGTATGTTGTGATGGTTAGAAGGTGGCAGTAATTTTTTTTTTTTTTTTGTTGCTTTAGATTGAGTGTCTCTTTCTGTCAAGACCTTCACATTATATTATAGAGCTAGATAGATGGTTTTTGTTCTCTACTCTTCCACTTATTTAGTTCAAAATAAAATTGAGATTGACTCGAGTTGCATATTTAAAACAAATTATGTCAGACTCAGTCTTGAAAATCTCATGGCATTAATCGTAGATGGATCTTAATCGTTTGCACTCCTAAGTATCGTCAAGTGATAACAGGTTAATCACACATGCATAGGTGGTCTAGCTTCCCTAGTTCGCTTCTTTAAGTTGCATTTACTAGTAAGATATCACGCTAACGCCCAGTTTTCTAGTTCTCTCACTAACACGCTAGAACACTATATCCCTATTCTTGTGTCATCTATACAGGTACATATAAATCTGGGGTTTCATTGGAAGCAAACTTTCTATCCTTTGGGATGGAGGTATTGTTTGCATGTATGTGTCATCTATACAGATACATATAAAGTGGGGGTCTCATTGGAAGTATTGTTTGCCCGCCTCTCATCCTCCCTAGACTCCAGCAATAACTTTTACTATCGTTAAGATATACTGGATGTGTATTGTTGTTGTAGATGTCGTAAGTCTCATGCAAGTTATATGTACCTGTCGAGGATTGTCCTTGTTTGTCTTACATGCCTTTTTCACTTTAGATTGCTTGAAGCTTTTATGCTTGAGAATTTTGAGTTCGTCCAAATTTATCAAGTTTCTGTTTTTTAGGAACGTTTACTAGGCTGCTAATTTATTTGAGCTGAACTTTCTATTGTCACTTACCAGCAGGTTGGAAAACTTTCTGAGACAACTTGAAGGATCATGAGGTGTGTTGCAAGAGCAAAATGGATTCTGTTTCAGTTGGCTCTGCTGTTTGCTATTCAGGTGGTTGAAGCTATGAGCCTGGCTCAAAGAATGACCGAACACACCCTTTTGAAGCCTATATGAAAATGCCATGCCATGCAACACGTGACTCACATCCACTAGATGGGAGAAATTAGTATAGAGATGTACAATTCTTGCGTTGTTTTTTCTCTAGTACAGCAGGAGATATCAACGTGTCTCCTCATCACGGCAGGCTATGTTATATTAGTCAGTTTCTTGAATACATTAAGACATGAGACTTTGTATATGCCCCATTCAAGTGCGATCTCCTTTCTGAGATTCCTTTTCTTCTTTCTCCCTTTATATGTTAGTAAAATTTGGTGGCGGAATTGAACTGTCGAAGCAGCTGTCTTGAAATCTTCGCTGTGACGAAGAAGGCGCCCCATTGGTCTTTTTGTCGTGGTAGTCATTTTCAAGCATGTTATGAAGTAGAAGTATTACTGCAGAGTTCATCCTGCTTTTCGACAAAATTCTGGGCCTCGTTTTTGCAGGTTAGATTCGGCGCATTATTTTACACTGCTTGCTCCTTTTTTGATAGCTCGTCTTCTCTCTAGTCGAGAATGATTGAATCACATTGTTATAACCATTGTTTTTGTGGATGCGTGAAAATGTGTCCTAGTGTTCACGGTTATTGAGAATATTGTCTCACATTGATCATCTTGAGAAAAAAATATATGGTTATATGAGAATGAGGTATCAACATCCATTGCCTTAATGTTTTGAGCATTTGAGACTTAGTTTCAACATGGTATCCGAATATGTTTAAGATACGGACTCACACTTTGCTTGACTAATGGTTGATCATTTATTGTCTCCCTTCAGCAAGTCCAGATGTTTATGTTTGACTTATGTTTTGTGATTAAGAGCGGGTTCTAATGCGCATGTGTATGTCAAGCAATGTGGCTACGTGAGGGCGGGTATTGAGAATATTGTCTCATATCGCTCACTTTGAGAAAAAAATATATGGGTATGAGAATGACGTACTACTATCCATTGTATTAAGAATATTGTCCCATGTCGCTCACTTTGAGAAATATATTTTTTTTGGTGAAAGATGAGCGGTACCGTCCGGTGTTTTATTAATATGAGATCCCTTACTTGTGGCTGAGGAATACCGTGGTTACATAAGGCAGTTAAAGTCTACGGGAGACTCTTCCAAAAGAAAAGCAAAATGAAATAAGATGTCTATTATATATATATATATATATATATATATATATATATATATATATATATATATATATATATATATATCCCTTGGGATAGTGGTATTGTCTGTCTACCACTTACCCTCTCCAGACCCTAACGATAGCTTTTGCTGTCGTTGGGATATACTGGGTTCGGATATATATATATATATATATATATATATATATATATATATATATATATATATATGAGCTATATGAGCATGAGATACCACTGTCTATTGTCTTAAGATTTTGATTAGATATAGACTTCATCTCATGTAAGGTCAGATTTCAACAACGGTATCCAGGTGTGTGTTTCTCTGCTGCTAGGCCAAAGGACTGGTTTGTGGGGGACACCTTGTGTGGTAACTGTGTAAGATCTCACCCAACCTAGGAGGCCGCTGAGCTCCTGATTTATCTCCTCCACACATGTTCCTTGGGGCTGGAGCAATGGGAGGTCCCGGGGTGAGAGATTTTAACTTTTGCTGTAAGATTTTAACAACGGTTATTGAAATAACTGAAAGTAATTCACGAAATGCGTGGTGGGCCTGAAGTTGTTAAACTTCCTAGCTTCAATATAACAAGTACGCAGGCTCTCGGAAAGAGTTTCCTGAATGATCAAATCACCCCAGCGTGCTTCTAAGTGAAAGTGAAGCATGTAATTTAATCTGAAAATCCTCCACAACAGGCTTCGCCAAATCTGGTTGCCAAACAAGCCAGAAGCTGAATCCATATTGAATGCCGTGGCGAGCAAGCCCTGAATAGTGATAACACCATAGCCCAGTGGCCGGATTTAGATGTTGCCAAGAACTATGGCACATGAATACAAGAGTTTGTTCTGCGAAATCAATAATATAGCTTGGTAGATGAGGTATGGTTTGGTTCCATAGGAGAACGAAGAACTTACTATACCTCGAGTGCAATCCGCTTAGCAAGCTTGGACTAAAGAAGGGAACACGCAGTAGCTGACAACCATGTTCATGTGACTAATCACTTGTAATCTCTGTTCTCACTTATATTATAGGCTAGTGGAGAGGGGAGTTGAGTGATAAGGAAAGCGAAGCTCGAAGATAGTTAAGAAAAAGGAGATTTTCTTAATTCAGTTAGTTGAATGGTTCAATAAGATTATGTACTATTATATCATAAACACGTAGATGAATTCAAATGATATAAATTTATACTCCTCCGTTTTAAAATATTGTTTTTCTTTCTATTTTAGTTTGTATCAAAAATATTGTCTACTTTTTAAAAATAGTAAGTATCAGCGTTCAAAGTATCTATATTAACATAGAGCAATGGATTATCTTTTATTACTATTGGATTAGAAAACTAAGAAAGTACAAACAAAGTAGAAGACCAAGGCTTCAGCATTAGCTGGCGACGCATAGGTGATGGTGCAATATAACGTAAATCTTGGCTTACAAAAATTAATACTAGTGACATGAGTAGATAATATAACGTAATAAAAAGGACTACTATGAGCTGAGACTATAACATGATCGAAAATACTACTGAATATCATGTATAGTGACGAGGAAAAAACCAAAACCCTATAAAGCAAGAAATATAATTGGTCCGGTTTTCTAAGATTTATACCATTTGACCCTACCAAGGCGTAATTCGCCTACAGTTCACATCAGCTAATCAGGTCCAATTCCACAATCAAGTTGGTGTCGTTCAGGAGACGCAGGACGTCCTTTCAGTGTCAACAAAGATGTCATGCCAGCACCAACCAATTTTACTGAGAGAATCGAAGGCTAGTCACCTCAGCCGCAAGCACTACTTCGACCTTAATCGTCATCTCAATCTCAACTGTCATATCGGCTTCAGTGATCACATCGGCCATACCCACTAGGTCGGCCGTGGTCCTGGTGTATAAAATGTTACAAATCAGCTCGGTCAAGGAGACTATTTACACAAAAGCAGCTTCATCATGCAACTCGACACGTGGCGCCAATTGGCAACCATACATAAGCAGGCCAGAACACGTGGCATTACCCCACAACCCTTAGACATGCATTGGTTCGTCACAACATACAGAATGAAAAACACATGCCAACATAAGACATGTTCAGTTGTATCGAAAAATTTTCTTCTCGAACAACAAAACGAGACATGTTTCTCTAATATGTCACCATACACAAAATTCTAAACATGGTTAAACACGCAATTAACTTGAGCGTTGATGGTTTTCTTCGAAATAACAATTTCGGAACCTCTACATTATTGATTTGTGCAGAGATACAATTCGCCATATGATAAAATTTTAATGATATTCATTTGCTTACATTTTTTTTTGACTCCCACCTTTTATGTCACTTTTCTATTCACGTCAACATCTAATTTACGACTTCTTTGGATAAATCGCAAATACTTTCGTTTTGCTTGGAGAGTACAATGATTACGTCCAGATCCCTTCACAATGTTGAAGGGGCAACTACTCAATTTAGAGGGGGGGGGGGGGGGGGGGGAGGTTGCAAGAGTGTTTCGTTTAAATACTTGTTGTCCATGTGTTATCGATCAATTTAATACACTAAGAGTGGAGTAGTTGCCTTATTCTTTTATCTTCATCCTTGCCATTTATTCGAGCTTCACAGCAAATGTTTTCTTTATCTTAATATGAGTTTTATTATCTCATTTGATTTAACAGGTTATTTTTAATCTGTATAGTAGAGTCGTATTTATAAGTTCATGATGAAGTGCGTGAGCAAGCGTCTTTATCAAAACGAGATTCAAACTTATGACGGTTTAGTCTTGAAACTCAGTCTATGAGATTAAACTTCATTGACCATTGTAATTACATAATTGAGCTAGACTTCATGTTTGGTATAATTAGAGTTTATATGAGCATAAGAGAGTGCGAAACAGTTGATATTAGTCAATTAAGTACTTAAAATAACCGAAAAAGATTTCTTACAAGTCAATCAAACATCCCAAATTAATTAATAAATATTTAGTAATTACTCATTTATCAATATGAGGACGGATTTGAAGCAACTGGTAATGTTTTTGATTTATGACCTTGAAGTCACGGGTTCGAGATATGGAAACAGTTTCTTCCACAAAATGTAAAATAAGACTACGTAAATCAGACCGCGAATCGATACGACTTCTTCTCAAAGTCTGTACAAATACAAAAATCTAATACACCGAAAACGTTGTTTTACTCATTTACCAACATGCGCTTCACCCGTTACAATGAATATCAATAAAACATAGGAAAAGGACATCATCTTCTAACATCGGACTCTTCATCTCCAACTGTACATTGGCAATGACAGGCAACATCTTCTAACATCTTCAGTGTATCTAGCGCCTATGAAGTGCAAATGAACCAATTAAGCGCTCCAGTCGATCGGAACTGGGATATTATTTGGCGGTTAAGAGGGCCAAGGCGTTTGAATATGCTTAGTTGGCAAATCTATCGCAAGATACTACCTACTGCTTGCTATGAAGAATTGTATATTTGATTCAATGAATATACGCTTTACAATGTACACGTATATATAGGCGTTTTACTAACCAACTACTCCTATAATGAAGAGATAGAGTATATCTACAAGTCTATCTACAACCAAAGTATCCAAACCAAACTATCGTAACAAATCCAAACCAAACTATCGTAACAAATATAACAAATATCATCTATCCCAATACTCCCCCTCAAGTTGGCGCATGAATGTTGAGAATGCCCAACTTGCTCAAAAATTTGCGAAACTTGTCAGGTCCAAGAGCTTTAGTGAAGCCATCAGCCAATTGGAGGGTGCTTGGAACCTTGCAAGGACGAATGAGCCCCTTAAGATAGTGTTGACGAACAAAATGACAGTCGATCTCAATGTGCTTGGTGCGCTCATGAAAAACAGGATTGGCCACAATATGTAAAGTTGCTTGATTGTCACAATGAAGACTAACAGGTTCGTGAACCGCAACGCCGAGATCACATAAAAGTTGACGCAGCCAGACAATCTCACTAGTAGCATATGCCATGGCACGATACTCAGCTTCAGCCGAAGAACGAGAAACAACAGGCTGTTTCTTAGAACGCCAAGATATTAACGAAGAACCAAGGAAAACCATGTATCCAGTGGTAGAACGCCGCGTAAGAGAACACCCTGCCCAGTCAGCATCACAATAGGCTTGAAGACATAAAGAGGACGCAGCAGGGAAGAAAAGACCCTGACCCGGGGCACGCTTGAGATAGCGCAGCAAATAGAAAACAGCATCCAAATGACACTTGCGTGGTGCATGCATATACTGACTAAGAGTATTAACAGCAAAACAAATATCTGGCCGTGTAACCGTAAGATAAAGTAAACGTCCAACAATACGACGATAAAAAGCTGGATCAGCTAAAAGGGGATCCGATTCTGAAAACGTACCCTTTTGATCCATTGGAGTGGTAGTAGGACGACTACCAAGAAGACAACACTCCTGGATAATGTCAAGAACATACTTACGCTGATTTAAGACCATTCCAGCAGGCGAACGAGCTACTTCAATCCCAAGAAAATATTTAAGTGGACCCAGATTTTTGATCTTAAATTTCTGATCAAGATAAACTTTCAAAGCTGAGATACGATTAAGATCATTACCAGCAACAATGACATCATCAACATAAATCAAAACAACAACCACGGAAGACGAGTCAGATAAAAGAAACAAGGACGGATCGGCATTAGACTGCGTATAACCCAGGGCAAGGAGAGAAGTAGTGAATTTAGCATACCAATTTCGAGAAGCTTGACGCAAGCCGTACAAGGACTTACATAACTTAAAAACATGATTCTCCCCCTGACGAGAAAAACCGGGTGGAATGCGCATGTAAACATCCTCAGTGAGATCACCATGTAAAAACGCATTATTCACATCCAACTGATGAACATGCCAATTACGCACCATCGCTACTGCTAACAAACACCGAACTGTCACAAGTTTGGCTACTGGAGCAAAAGTTTCATGAAAATCAACACCCTCAACCTGTGTATACCCACGTGCCACCAAGCGAGCTTTATAACGCTCAATAGAACCATCAGGATTGTACTTGATTTTGTATACCCATTTGGAATCAATGGTACGTTTGCCTGGAGGCAAAGGCACAACTGTCCAAGTGTGATTGGCCTCAAGAGCTGCAATTTCACGTTGCATGGCTTCGCGCCAATGAGCGTGTTTGACTGCCTGCTTAAAAGAAACCGGCTCATCGCCAGCAGTGATGGCCGCCACTAAACCATAGTAAGAAGATGATAAACGAGCATACGAAAGAAAATTGGACAAAGGAAATACCGTGGAGTTTGCTGTAGGAGAGGGCGACACAGCAGATGGCACAAGAGAAGGAGGCAACTCAACATCAAAATCTGTAAGACGACGAGACAAATGACGAGACCGCAAACTACGCGAAGGTGGTAAAGCAGTAGGCAGAGGAACAACAGCTGCAGGAGCCATCGGCGAAGGAGGTGCCGCTGGCTGAGGGTCAGCCGAAAGCTGAGTAGTCTCAGTCGAAGGCTGTGGAGCAGCACCTGAAGCATCTGCGGAAGGGACAGCTGGCTCCGCAACCTCCCAGCTGGACAGATCGGGCGGACACGAAGCAGCGGCTGGAGGTGCAACAAACCGAGTAGGCATAGAAAAAGGAAAAATATGCTCATAGAAAATGACATCACGACTAACATAGACTTTACGACTAGATAAATCAAAAATCTTGTATCCTTTCTGGGAATGCGGATAACCAAGAAAAATACCGGGCGCAGAACGTGGAGCAAACTTATCGTGCATGCCATGATATGTGTAACCATAACACAAACAACCGAAAACACGAAGATGAACGTAAGAAGGTGAGTGTCCCATTAAAACTTCATATGGAGTTTTATGCTTTAGAATAGCAGCAGGCATACGATTAACAAGATAAACAGCAGTGAGAACACATTCCCCCCAAAAAGTGATAGGCAGATTAGCATGAAAACGAAGGGCACGCGCAACCTCTAAAAGATGCCTATGTTTACGCTCAACGACACCATTTTGTTGCGGAGTATGAACACAAGAAGTCTGAGCATCAATCCCTTGTTCAGCATAATAACCAAGGACTGTAGCACTAGTGAATTCTAACCCATTGTCACTACGAACACGTTTGACAGGTCGCCCAAACTGTGTATGAACCCAACGAAGAAAATGCAACAAGAAACGACTAGTTTCAGATTTAGCTTTCATCAAATATACCCAAGTACTGCGACTATAATCATCAACAATGGTTAGAAAATAACGTGCACCAGATAAACTAGGTGTTTTATAAGGTCCCCAAATATCACAATGAATGAGATCAAAAGACTGCAAAGTTATGCTAGTACTAACAGGAAACGGTAAACGTGTTTGCTTTGCCCGACTGCAGGCATCACAAAAGACTTCTTTATTAGGAACAACAATAGAGGGTATAAAACGAAACTTTGAGAGAGGAAGGTGACCCATGCGACTGTGCCATACTGACTCATCACACTTTATTGCTGCAAGACTATGACTGACCGAATTTTGAACCAAATGGTAGAGACCATCATGCTGCCTACCCACTCCAATCAGCTTCCTCGATGGCATCTCCTGCACAATACAAAAATCCGGGCCAAAGATCAGCGTACATTTCAGATCTTGTACCAATCGACTGACAGAAATTAAGTTAAATGAAAACTCTGGTACTCCCAAAACATCACGCAGAACTAAAGTATCCGAGAGCCTGACTGTCCCAATGGCGCGAACGGACACATGTGTACCATCTGGGGTTTGTACCGTTGCAGCAATTTTGTCAGTAACAACAGTAGTAAACAGTGACAGATCATTAACAATATGTGCATTGGCTCCACTATCAAAAAGCCAATAAGATGATAAGAAAGGCTGAAAAGAAACAGTATCCAAACCTTTCTTGACTGTCATCGAAACATTTGATCTAAAATTACCTCCGTTCCAATGGTCTGATGGATGCATGTAATATGGCGACTTTGGATCAGTGGTGACAACAATCTGATCTGCCATAACTCACATTTGACGAAGTGGGCAAACGGAAGTCGACAAACTGAAGGCGACTGGAATGAAAATATGTGGGAAAGTCGACAAACTGAAGTCGACTGAAATCGAAAATTGAAGAGGAATACTGAAATTAAAAATGTTCAAAATGAAGAATATGGACTTCTGTGTGTCGCCGCAAGAGCCAAACCAAGGACCATCCGATGAAAAATATGAATGTCGACTTGCTGTAGTCGACTGTGGAAGAACGAAAACAAAAAAAATAATAATGTGAAGTCGGCAGGAATGAAATCGTCGACTTCGCAACCGGAAAACTAACAGAAGAGAATATTTGAAGCAAAATCACGATTGGATCGAATATCGCTCTGATACCATGAAGAATTGTATATTTGATTCAATGAATATACGCTTTACAATGTACACGTATATATAGGCGTTTTACTAACCAACTACTCCTATAATGAAGAGATAGAGTATATCTACAAGTCTATCTACAACCAAAGTATCCAAACCAAACTATCGTAACAAATTCAAACCAAACTATCGTAACAAATATAACAAATATCATCTATCCCAATATGCTACTTACACTTTCGGCACCTAAAGGACCATGGCAGGTGCGATATTTGCAACCATCACACAGAAGACATTTTGCACGCAATGAGGGATTGTACATGGACACGGCAGGTCTGGTACGGTTTGCCTACGGAGATGCACGTGGATATCCCTTGGGGAACATTCTTTCAGCAACAAGATGTTCAACACTGGCTCATTTCTAATCTACAAGCAAGATCTCATATCCAAACACCTATGGACTGGAGATATGTTTTTCGCGAAACCTTGTCATCTATTTGGTATTGGCGGAACCAAATAACTCATGGTAGTGTGGAAGACCGTCCACCCGCATGTGTGGTATCTAAGGAAGTTGTGAGTCGGAGTCGCAAATTAGAAGTCGCTTTACTAGGATTGAGTAGCCCTGTAGCCTTTGATGATTAGATATCGTTTGGTTGTTGTTTAGCTTCTCCGTTTAATTTTTCCGATGTAAAGTTACAGATTTATATCAATATAGTTTCCTTTTCGGAAAAAAAAAACATAGGAAAAGGACCGCTTCTAGAGCTAAATGGATAAGATAAGTCATAAGCGGTGGAAGCCAAAAACCAAATTTGACTTTTAGCTAAAAAAATTGCCGTCTACCGACCAGTCTGGTTACAGTCCAAAATGGAGTCTAAGAAAGAAAAGCTAGAGCTCTTACAAACGGCCATTAAACAATTAATCCACCAAGACAAAACCACCGCCACCGGTGCTTCCGCTGCAGATTCTCAAGACGAAGACCGCCATCTCCTCTCCGAATTACTTTCTCAGGTTAACTGCCCCACCGTATATCACATAAAACCTTAATTCAATAAGAGTTTCTCATTTTCTTGCCATTATAACTTGATTTATTGTTGTAATGCCATAGGTGGAAGCATTGAGAGGTGAAGATGCGTCTACATGCGTGGAAGAAAAGGAAGAAGATTGCCCGAGACCGGAAGGTAGCGGCGCCGGAAAAGAGAAGGCGCCGATAAAGGAGGAGAGCGGCTGTAGCTCTCAGCAAGAAATAATTAAGCAGCTCAGAAATGTGAGGAGGCAGAATTTCATTACTCACTGCCTTCTGTCGGCGTTGATTGTCCTTACTGTGACGTGGCAATTCTCCGAGGTTTCAATGATTTTGAAGCTCAAAGATGGATTGAACCATCCCTTCCGATCAATCGGCGGCGTCCTCTCCGGGATGTTCAAAGGACCGGTGAATGGGAAAGAAGAAGGTAAAGAGAATTCGTCTCGGAATAGGGATAACGCAGTAATTGAAGCATCTGTGCCTGGGCTTAAGATTCCAGAGCTTCCTCATGTAGAGCTTCCATCTTTGAATCTCGATCAGAATGATCCATAAAGAAAGCCAAAAACGAATTCTGCTGCTTTGTCGTTGCGTCCATCCCTGTAGCTGTCCCCCTTGTTTTTCTTATGCTATGTCTTCTTTCTAAAAGCCTCGGCGGCGTCGGATGAGATGAGATGAGAGGCCTGAGGTAAAATATGAACATCCAATCACGCGACGCTATGTACACAAAAAAAAATCCGCTGTTTATTTTTTTTCCTTTTAAAAAAAGGCTATTTTGAAATCAATGGAATTTGGATGATTTAATTGATTTTTAGTAGCCTTTGGTTGGTAGATTTTGAAATCAAAGAATAAATATCACTAAAATAATACTTATTTTTTTTGTGTTTGTTTGAATGTTATGGATATCAATATATGAGTATTAAATTCCCACACCGTAGATTGGTACCCGTAGGTTTTATTATCAACAACAACAATCATACTTAGTATATTCTAACGACAACAAAAATTATCGCTAGGGTCTAGGAAGGGTGAGAGGTAGACAAACAATACCTCCATCTCAAATGATATAGAGTTTGCTTCCAGTAATACTCTCGGCTTTATATGTAGCTATGTAGATAGTACAATAATATGAATATGTACTAGTGAATGGATTTTATTAAACATAGGTAGAAATATTTTGATATTAAAATATTTATAACAGTGGATATGCATAAATAATTGAAATACAAATACCAAAATAAAAAAGTGCAAAGTCAATCTAAAGTGTAAATACTATATACATCTCTAAGTATGCTCTAAGGTGTCCCTATATCGTGCCTACCATTCCTTAACCTTAATCACCTGCCACTATAAACTTCTATCCTGGACTATTTCCTTAGAGAGGTGCAACTCAAGTAAGTCATGCCTGATCTGCTCATCCTACGTCAGTTTGGGTCTACCTTTATTCCTCTTCCCTTCTATAGTGAGGTTTTCAATTGCTCTGACAGACGCCGTTGTCCGTCTCCTCTTGACATGTCCTAGCTATCTCAATATTCACTTTCTTATCTTATTTTTCTATTCTTTTTCTATTCTGGTGCGTCACACCATACCACGTCGTGCTATCTCGTGCCATCACATCACCACGGCCACCATCGCATTGCCACCATGTTGTAATCCTACCACCATTGTGCCGCCGTCGTGTCATCACTGTGTTTTTCCACCATGCCGTTACCATGTGTACGTGTGTGTTTTAATTTCTATTTTTTAAAATGTGTTCTAAACATCATGTGTGATGATGATATTCATTCCATCTTTTATATCAAAACGTATATGAATTTACAGTTCAAATCTATTTTAATTTCAGTATCTATTATTTCGATTTCGTTACCGATACTCTATTTTAAATCAAACATTACTTAATCACAACAACCAGATAGCTAGAGATGATAATATTCCCCTTATTTGGTTGGAATTAAAAGCTAATAAAGGTACCAGGAAATACCCCTTCCATTTTAAAAATATGGTTAAATTAATAAAGTCTAACTATTTTGATTATTATTATAACTATATATTGAGGTAGACTAAAGAAGTATTAATTGAAATTTTGGTAAGAAAATTTTAGTTACTCTTAATATCGTATTTTTTAAAAAAATAAATAATATTTTTAGAAAAAAAAAATGAACTAGTAGAATTTTGTTTTATAAGCGAGAGACTATTATTTTCTGCCTTTATCGACTTTAACGAACCCTAAAATTTTTTATCCCAAAAACAAAACTCTAAATGGACCCACACATTGACACGTACACAATCAGGTATGTTTCAACCAATCATGCTCGAGGTGTGACGTTTTGTTGCGTTGGACGGTAAAATTGTCTCTCTTTATTTTCCTTCTTTAAATGAAGTTGTGGAGGCGTGAAGTTTCAGAGTGGTGTGTTTGATTTAGCTGCAGTTGATTACCTGATTATCAAACAGTCTTTCACCTGCAAATTGATTTCTTCGTGATCATGGTATAATTCTACATTGTTCTTTTCAAATGTTGATACCTTATTTTTTCTTTTTCGCTTTTGCTTGATCGCGAAATCGTTTGTATTCCGTGATCCTTTTTGATGATTAAGCTTGCATTTGTTTTGTTTGCTCGTTATTTAGAGAGTAATTCGGGGGATGACGAGGGGGCGGTCGGTAGGTTTTTTTTCTTTCTTTTTTTACTTTTTTGAGGTTGGAAATGGTTTTGATCTTTATTTCTTGGATTTTACGATGTGACTACAGCACGAAGAATTTATTCACTCATTATCTTCTTTGCCTTTGGTTGCGATCTTGATTAGATTAATCGGTTAATAGATTCCTGACTGGATCGTTGTCTCGTGGCATGCACATCCACCAAGAATTGGTGATTTTTTTTTTCAGTGTTTGGTATCTAGATTGCGGATTGAAATTCTAAGATACATTGCTGACAGATGTGTAATCTTGAGGCAAATTCGTTAAAATTGGTGATGGAAGTTCTAATAGATTTTGGTACATGGACGGCAGTTAGGTTCTAGAAAGGGAATTCGGGCGAACAAATTAGGTCATTTTTTGCACAGATGTGTAATCTTGAGGCAAACCCGTTAAAATTAGTGACCGCGATTCTCATAGATTTTGGTACATGGACGGTTAGGTTGCTAGAAAGGGAATTCGAGCGAACAAATTATTCTTCATTTTGCTCTGTATTCATAGGTGATCTTTATTTGCAAATGGGAGATTACATGATTTTGTTTGTGGTGTAAAAATATGATTCCTCAAAGTATCACCAGAGTTGAAACTTCGGATTATCAAGATGGCAAGATCTTGTTTTGGGTTTAATCTGTGCCCTTCATTCATGAACTATTGTGGTTGGATGATATTGTGCTTTCCAGTTACTCCCTCTAACCCACAATAACCGTCTGCTTTGGTTAGTGTACAAAGAATAACAAGTTTCTTGCATATCTTGAGGTAAAAAGGCTTATTCATCCTTGAAGAAATGGAGATGTACAATGTATATGTCATTAAAGATGAGGGTAATGTGAGAAGATAATGCTATCTTGATTTTCTTGACTTTTTATACCAACAGATAATTTTTGGACAATTTATTGTAATTTTGGGATGCAGGAAGTTTTCATCATGTTCTTTGAACCTACTTGTTCATCAAGAGTCCAGGACCTATACTTAGCTTGTAAATAGTCATGGTCCTGTTTGCCATCATTTTTGAACCCAGGAAACGTATAAAAGACGCTTTTGTAGTGTTGCATTAACTCTAATTTCTTCTGTTTTCAGACAACATCAAGGCGTCTAGCTGATAGGAAAATAGAGAGATTCGAGAAGAACATTACTAAGCGAGGAGCTGTTCCTGAAACTACTACAAAGAAAGGAAGTGAATATCCTGTGGGCCCAATCCTGCTCGGGTTCTTCATCTTTGTCGTCATTGGATCATGTAAATTGCCATAATTTCCCTCTCTTTCTGCTTTTCATACGTCCTGATTTTGGTTCCAGACTGTGCATTTGTGTTCTTGCCTTTTTGGGGTCACAGAATACCTGCATCCATCAACTAAAACCACACTTTGTTTCTCAGCTTTGTTCCAGATAATCAGAACAGCAACAAGCGGAGGCGTGGCTTAAGCTTTGAATGGTGTGCTGATGCAGGCGTTTACTGCTTGTGGTATCCGTTTTGTTGCCATGGCTAGTTAAAATGTAAGTCTTGAGATATCTTTTTGTGTAACCTTTTTTTGTGCTACATCATTCTAAGCGAATATACAGTGTTCTGAAATATTTTTTCGTGCCATTATAGAGATTTTTTTTGTTTTGTTTTTTTTTTGGTGTATTCCTGTTTGGTGCCAAGGTATTCGGCAAGCCGATGCTACCTGATTTACCTTTGTTTTAAAACCCTGAAACTCTTAGTCGCTTGTCAAATCCAACTAGAAATGAAATGATTCTGCATCTCCCCTTGGTGTTTTAAACCCAAAACATGTACTTCCCCTCCCCGATAAAGAAACATCAAGTTAAAGTTTTTTATAAAAAGCGGTGTATTGGTGTCTTGAAATTAGCCATTCCCTATGACAAAATTTTGAGAACTGAAGTGCTTCATTGGCAAAAAAGTAGCTAGGGGTCTTAGGAAAGTTGGTCATTTTTGAAACTTGGGCTTATGAGACTCATATCTACTCAAAACTTTAAGGCAATGAGTGGTGGTACCTTATTCTCATATAAGCCATGCATTTTTTTCCAAATTAGCCAATATAGGATTCTCAACCGTCATCACAAAGAGGAAGTATACACTAGAGTTAATTGAGCAGGTCAGCATGCTGGGATGCGAGCCAGCAAAAACCCAAGTGGAATCCCAGCATAAACCCAAGTGGAAAATGGGTCAAAACTAGCTCAAAAGTTTGAGATAAGCTGCTGTATCTCACTATAAACAGGCCAGGTATATCTTGTGTGGCTCAATAATTAAGGATGTTCCAATTTAGAATCATATGAGGACAGAACACAGGTTGATTCGGTGTCTGAAAGGGACATCTGGCCACGGTTCGTTTTACCCAAATCAAAATGATCTACATCTAAAGGCTTTTATAGGTCTAGTTTAGGCTGGTTATGTTGAAAGAGAAAATCTACTAGAGTATTGTGTCTTTATTAGATCAACATTAATAACAAAGGAGGTGAAAAAGCGAACAACAGTCTCCAATCTTCATCAGAGGCTAAAGTATAGAGCATTGACAACACTGACTTTGTGAGATCCAATGGTTACTTTAAATACTTGATGAACTGAAAATCAAAGTACACCAACCTGTTTCCATTGTTCTGTGACAAATAGGAATGCAATATACATTGTAGAAAATCTAGTCTTCATCAGAGAGCAAAGTATATATATATATTTTTTAGTTTTGAGTTTTTCTTCTTCTTCAAGACTTGGATGATTCAGCATTGTGATCGATATAGAGAAAAACATTTTCTCCAGTGCAGTTCTTTCTTCTCTTTTGTTTTCATTTTTAATGGAGTTAAAGAACACATTTTTCTTTAACTTTATAATATGATGGAATAAAACAAAATGATTCACGCGCTTCTTATATTGTGAAATAACAGTACATCAGCACGAAATTTTCATTATGGGTTATCGGTACATCAGCACGAAATTTTCATTATGGGTTATCGGAAAACAAACTCTGTGTGTTTCTAACACATCGATATGGTTGCGTACATCCGATCCACTATACATTGTCATATACGGGAGCCTCTAAAAAATGCGGTAATGTTGTTGGTATAGTTCTTTCCTCTGTTTGCGTTTTCTTACTTTGATCAATTAGGTTTGTTTGTTGTTTGCTTAATTCTTCGACATTATCATCATCTATAGTATGTTATACATAACCATGCTATATCTTTTTTTAAGAACCAAAAAAAAAAAAATCTTTTTTGTTAAAAAGTTTCTTTCAGGATTTATATCATTTCATATCAAACATGCCTCTTCAAAATCAACATTCCGATGGACCATAAATCACCAATTTCTAGCAACTATGATTTAGATACTTCCAATTATTATTAATATCATACGTGTTAAAGCATATCAAGAAGATAAGGATAAATGCAACAAATAGAAGATCAAGTCTTTCGAATTCAAAACTCTATCCTATCTTTATCTTTTAATGTTTGTATTCATTTGAAACATTATCTGTAAATCAGTTTGTCATTGTTTTGAATTAACAGCTCCTCAATGTATAAAGGAAAACAATATTCAGCCGAGTTCCAGCAAGGGGAACAATCGGCACTTTCATCCAATTTTTATTTCATTTTTTATGGTATCAGAGCAATAAGTCCCACATCAATGGCTGATTCTTCCTCCTCAACTACACAGTCCCCCTCAAACACAAACGCCTCAACCAACAACGCCCCATTATTTGTTCATCCCCATAGCATTGTTACAGTCAAACTCAACAAGGATAATTTCTTGCTCTGGAAGGCACAGATCGTGCCCTATTTACGTGGCCATAAAGTCTTTGGCTTTCTTGATGGCACCACCAAGCCGCCACCCTCCATGCTGTCAAACAAGGCTGCCAGTTCTGAAACACTGGCTGACAATCCAGAATATCTTGTCTGGGTTCAGCAAGATCAACTTATACTCAGCACACTCTTGTCTTCTCTTACAGAAGGAGTTCTCTCACATGTTGTGAACTGTGTCACATCACGTGATCTTTGGGTGACACTAGAACGCATGTTCACCTCTCAATCTAGAACCCGAATCATGCAAATCCACTACCAACTTGCCACTGCCAATAAAGGTGGTGCCTCCATCCCAGAATATTTTCAAAAACTAAAAACACTTGCTGACACTCTTGCTGCTGTAGGACAGCCACTAAATGACTTTGAAATTAGCTCATACATCCTTGCCGGACTTGGCCCAGAATATGATCCCTTTGTTACCTCTGTCACCACTCGTGTTGATCCTCTCACGACAGATGAGTTATATGGACACCTTCTTGCTCATGAATCCCGCCTGGAGCAGCACATCTTACCACCAACTGACGGCTTTCCCTCAGCTAACATGGCTTCACGCCAAACACGCGGCAGGGGTTCACACCCTGGCACCCGGCGGAACTCCCCTTCTTTCAATGGAGCACGACAACAACAATTCCATGCACGTGGGCACCGTGGCCGCAGTCGAGGAGGACGGTCTTATGGATCCGCAGGCAACTTCAACATGGACACAGTTGATCCAAATCGCCCTGTGTGTCAGGTATGTAATAAGGTTGGTCACACTGCTCTTCAGTGTTATAACAGGTTCAATCATGCGTATCATGGCGAACAAACTCATCCACCTACTGCCTTTCTGACACCTCCATCACCTAACGACTACAATTAGTATCCTGACACTGGTGCATCCAACCATCTAACTTCCGATCTCAACAACCTTAAATTCATACTGAGGAGTATCTGGGAACTGACAAAGTACAGGTCGACAATGGCGCCACTCTTCCCATCTCTCACACAGGTTCTGCCTCTCTTCCTTCATCTTCCCATTCCTTCACATTTAACAACGTTCTACACGTTCCACACATCACCAAAAATCTTATCTCCATTCAACAGTTTACCAAAGATGATAACTGCTATCTTGAATTTCATCCTAACTTCTTCTATGTTAAGGAACAACTCACGGGACGCATCCTTCATCGCGGACCGAGTAATGCTGGCTTGTATTCATTCTACACGACACCGTCCACTCTCGCCTCTCCTCATGCTTATATCGGTGAAAGAGCTACTCTCAATGCATGACATAGACGTCTTGGTCATCCCGCCTTGCGAACCGTCCGCAGTGTCGTCTCTAAATTTCATCTTCCAGTCAACCCCAGCAAACCTCCTGCTGTGTGTCATTCGTGTCAGCAAGGAAAAAGTCATCAGCTTCCATTTTCCCCCTCTCCCAATAAATCAAAATTTCCCTTAGAACTATTATTCACTGATGTATGGGGACCTTCCTCTATTGCTTCAATAAAAGGTGAACGTTATTATCTTAGCATTGTTGATGATTTTAGTCGCTATACATGGCTCTTTCCATTACATGCAAAATCCGATGTCACTCGTGTGTTTATTCAGTTTTCTAATACTGTTGAACGCTTATTCGATTGCAAGATAAAAACCATTCAGTCCGACAATAGTGGTGAATTTCAAAAATTGCACCATATCCTCTCTACACTAGGCATTACCCATCGGCTATCATGCCCCCATACACATCAACAAAATGGTTCCGTTGAACGAAAACATCGCCACATTGTTGAAACTGGACTCACACTCCTAAGTCATGCCTCATTACCACATCTCTTCTGGGTTGACGCCTTCATCACTGCATGCTATCTCATAAATCGTCTTCCCACCCTCATTCTATCAAATAAATCACCACATGAAATATTCTTTCAACAACCCCCTGACTACACCTTCCTTAAAACTTTTGGCTGTGCGTGTTGGCCTCTACTTCGTCCCTATAATCGTCATAAGGTACAATTTCGTTCAACAAAATGTCTCTTCCTTGGCTATAGCACAATTTATCATGGATACAAATGCCTTGATCTAGTTTCCGGCAAATACTACATCTCTCGCCATGTCATATTTGATGAAACCGTATTCTCCTATGCCTTAATCTCACGGCAACAAACATCCCCTCTCACACTCGACGCCACTGTACCCCTGCCCCCTCTCAAACTAACGTCCCCCTTCAGTCCTCCAGCACCCCTTCCTACAACGTTATTCCCTCCAAACGTCCACTCACCACCCCATCATAGTACCTTACCTTCCCCCTCTCAATCTCTTCCCATTTCTGAAACCCCAAACAGCGAAGACCCTCTACCAACCCCACACCCTACAAACACACACCCCAGGCAAACACGCTCAAAAGCAAACATTCACAAACCAAAACAACTAACCGATGGTACCATCCGCTACCCCCCTCCTCAAGCTTTACTCACTTTAACTCAATCTCAATCCTCTGAACCAACCTCATATTCTGCTGCCTCAAAACACCCTGACTGGCGCCAAGCCATGAGCACCGAATTTGATGCTCTCCTAAGAAACGGCACCAGGACACTTGTTTTCCCTACCCCCACTATGAATATTGTAGGTTGCAAATGGGTTTTCCGCATCACACGAAAGGCAGATGGCACTCTTGACGGGTATAAAGCTCGCATTGTTGCCAAAGGCTTCCATCAACAACCTGGCATCGATTTCCATGACACCTACAGCCCGGTTGTTAAACCAACCACCATTCACACAAAACTATCTATTGCAGTATCTCTTGGATGGCCACTTCAACAAATTGATGTCCAAAATGCATTCCTTCATGGATTTCTTAATGAGGAAGTTTATATGTCACAACCACCCGGCTTTGTTCATCCACATTATCCTAATCATGTGTGCAAGTTACGCAAGGCTCTCTATGGCTTAAAGCAAGCTCCTCGCGCATGGTTCTCTCGGCTTAGCCAACGCCTCATAGAAATCGGTTTCAACAGCTCCAAATCCGACTCATCCCTCTTCATTTATACAGCAGCGGATACTATTATCTATATTCTCATCTATGTCGATGATATTATCATACTGGGTCTAATCCTGCATCCATCAAGCACCTACTCTCCTCTTTACATAAGGACTTTGCCATTAAATAACTCGGACCCTTGTACTATTTTCTTGGTGTTGAGGTCATTCCCATCTCAAATGGGCTATTTCTTACTCAGCATCGATATATCATGGATCTCCTTAAGTGTACAAATATGGAACATGCCAAACCGATTACATCTCCAATGACTGCGACTCATACATTATCCTTATTTTTTGGCGATCCACATTCCGATGTCATGCAATACTGCAGTACAGTTGGTTTTTTGCAGTATTTATCTCTCACTCGCCCTGACATCTCCTTTTCTGTAAACAAGGTATGTCAATTTATGTATCGTCCGACCACCGTGCACTGGCAAGCTGTTAAACGGATCCTGCGATATCTTAAACACACCATAACTCACGGTTTGGTACTTCGCCGTGCATCGACTTCTCACCTAGAAGCTTTTTCGGACGCAGATTGGGCCGGCTGCCCAGATGATCGTAAGTCTACTAGTGGTTACTGTGTCTTTCTTGGCCCAAATCTAATATCTTGGAGCTCACGTAAACAACCTACAGTATCCCGCTCTAGTACAGAATCTGAGTATCGTGCTCTCGCTATAACCGCTGCTGAACTCCTTTGGCTACAGTTGCTCTTACGTGAGCTCGGGCTCTATCTTCCGCAACCACCAACGCTTTGGTGCAACAACATTGGTGCTACATATCTCTCATCTAATCCAGTCTTCCATGCTCGTACCAAACACATTGAAATTGATTATCACTTTGTTCGGGATCGTGTGGCCAACCGCTGTCTTAACGTTCGCTATCGTTGCACTCAAGACCAACTCGCTGATATACTCACGAAACCACTTGTGTCCAGACGGTTTCTTACCTTGCGCACCAAACTCAACGTCATCGAACCGCCGTTGACTTTGCAGGGGCGTGTTAAAGCATATCAAGAAGATAAGGATAAATGCAACAAATAGAAGATCAAGTCTTTCGAATTCAAAACTCTATCCTATCTTTATCTTTTAATGTTTGTATTCATTTGAAACATTATCTGTAAATCAGTTTGTAATTGTTTTGAATTTAACAGCTCCTCAATGTATAAAGGAAAACAATATTCAGCCGAGTTCCAGCAAGGGGAACAATCGGCACTTTCATCCAACTCCTGAGTACATTACCTTCTTGAGTTTTATTTCATCTTTTAATACGATTCTTATATTTGATAGGCGTGTAAGCCTTAAAACTCATTGATAAAAGTTAGAAACATGTTTAAAAATACATATATATTTTTAAAAATATATGTTTAAAAATACATATATTCTATTAATGGTTTTATATATTTATAAGTTGAAGTTTAATTAACGCAGTGTGTGAAATTGTGATTGATGGTCGTGAAACGCCCGATCAATCCATTATTAGGGAAAAACCAACACACTTTGTTTGACAAATATTAATTAAGACAGGAAAAAGTGATTTGTGAAAATAACGTATTGTACTCCCAAAAATGGGGCCAAACATTATTATTTTTTGGTTCGTGTACCTCGTAATGAATATACACAACAACAACCACATTATCTAATTGTCTTATAGGCTTCCGCCTATAACGAGGTAATGGGAGGTCGGACGTACGAACCATATCCATATGCTAGAACACAGAGGTTGTTTACCGACAACCTATAATGAAAATTACGTCAAACTATGTCGATCAATTGTTACTTCACAATCTAAGAAGCATATCTAATTTATTGAGTCATTTTGCTTTATTCTATATATATTAATTATTAATGAACGCATAAAAAGTAGCATCATGGCTTTGCAACCGAGACAGGTAACTATAGCAATCGGTAATTTTATTGTGATTCTGGCGTAACTAGTGTCACGATAAAATGATAAAAAATAACATTTATCTACGTGCAAGCAAGGGGGTGATTAGCCAAAACAAGGGGCTCATAAATATTTTACACATTTCATTGGTCATGGGCGACTAATTATACTTATTCCTTGAATATTTTAAAATTTGTGCTATAGCAATAACAAAATAAATTTCTTCAAAATTATGCGTTTCATCTGAAACCGAGCCCTTAGCATACATATTGAACAAAATACTTATGAATGAAAATTTGGAAAGATACTAAGAGTGGACTCATGGTCCATTTTGACTACCCTCGCAATACAAACGGTCATACACGTGGAACCTACATGTGTTACATTGTAAAAAGATCAATAATATAGTGTTAATATCAATTAAAGAATATAGACAATCAAAAAAAAAGTAAGGAATATAAATTACTTTGAATGAGGATATAGACAATTAGTTATACAGTTTGGGTGATAAAGTTCAACACAAAAATAAAATAATTGTGTAATTGAAAGAAGACCCAAAAGCCAGGCAAGATAGTGGATACTATATAGAATGACCTTGTTTACAATCTGATGTAACTCCCGAATTATTTTGAATAAAGGATTTTTTTCGAAAGAAAGCAAGACAAGATATGAGACAACCTGTCGATGATGGACGGCATATCAAAAACCGTCTAGGAGGACCAACTTATGAGGGCTCTCAAAATTCATGAACTAAATAAAATTCATGCATCAATTTGTAACTTTTTTTTTTGAATAAAACTATAATATTTTCTTTTATACAACCATCTTTATGTCCGAACAAAATCTTCTGGACCAATATGACCAGATATCATGGCCTATTCCTTGTTTCTCTCGAAATACAGTACATCTCAAATGCAGAATCACTATGTATTCTTGGTACCATAATTTTTTTAAGACGATAAAATCCTGCAAATTAAAGTGTCAGATTGAACATGTTACACCGATAAAACAGATGTAATAAAAAAAAAAAGAACATGTCTCACACACACGTGCCCATATATATACACACACACATAAAATTCAAGAAAAAAAGGCTTCATGTTGTTTCTGAAACAAATATAGATAACTAGCTTGTGGTCCAATATAACAAAGATACATAAAATGAAATATAAACCATGGTTATTAGATATGATAAACGGTCCACAACGTATATCTTACTCGTTTATTTAGTTAAAAAATAACTGATAGATTTTTCAAAATTCTTTTGAAAAAAAGATTCGGCTACCCCACTGTCAGGCCTATATAAATGGATAGGCCACGATGTCTCAAACAGGTGAAAAGAGAAGAAAAATACTGGAAGTATATAAAAAAAATGAAGTCCACCAAGATTTTCATGGCGATTTTTATTATGGCTCTCTGTGTTTGCATTCTTAATACGCATGTCAATGGTTTCGGCACTCGTCTTCCCTTGACGGTTAATCCTCAGAAGCTATCACAGTTGGCTACTGATGGCTTCAAAGAAGGTATCTTACAGTTATCTTTTTATATTTCTTTTCGTTAAATAGAGCCGGAGGTCTCACTGAAATCAGACTCTCTATCCCTTAGGATAGAGGTATTGTCTGCCTACCACTTACCCTCCTCAGACATTAACGATAGTTTTTGGTGTCGTTGGAATATAATGAGTCCGGATGATGATGATTTCTTTTCGTTAAATTTTTGTTTTCAAGATTCACATAGTTATCTTTTCGAACCAGTCATTTCAAGATCGACATTCGAGATAAGCATGAACCAGTTATATATTCTTTTACCAAGCATTGTTCAAAACTATTGATTTACTATTAATATCATACTACTGGCGTATAATTAAGTCCTAGAAAATGTTGATAAAAAGCCAAACACGGTTGAAAATGAACATTTGGTTTTACAATGTAATAATAGTTTTAATTTATTTGTAATTTGGCTTTGCAATATGATGGAATAAAACAAAATGAATCGCTTCTTATATGGTGGCGAAGTAGCAGCGACACAGCTTTACACATCATTATGGGTCATTGAGAAACAATCTCTGAGTATGGCTGTCTATATGCGATCCAATATACCTTGCCGTAGACAGGAGCCTCTAAGGCCATAAGAGCAATGTTGTTGTTGTTGTAATTTGATGTTTAACATAGTGTATTAATTGTTTTTGATGCAGCTTGCGACGCGCAGTGCTCTAAAAGTTGTTGTCGATGTGTCACTATTGACGATCCTCCAGAATGCGTGGTCTGCTGTAAGGAGTGAAACGCTCGATCAATGCTTTTGTTAGACACACATGTGGATTAAGATTTTAAATAAAAATAAAGAAACTTGTGATTTGTGACAATCATGTACCAGAGCTCCCAAAATTGAAGCAATATGTACAGGTTTCTTAATTCTGTTTCACCTTCAATTTGCCAAAGTATTATGTGGTCTAATACGGCTTATGATGTACGGAATGATCTAAACAGAAGGTATTCTAGTACTGACCATGTTCTCATTTAGCGTAATCATCAATCCTCAACTTACTCTCGAGAATGTTCTGTGTGTTTTTTTTTCACCTTTAACTTGCTATTCATCAGCAAGTTGACAAAATCAGACTCCTTTTCTGTATTCTTTCACTTTAATGCTTGTTATATCCGGGAAATGTTGGGGGCTCTTTATGCAGACTACTGTGTATATGACCAAACTCTTACTAGCGGGCCGTAGGGTAACTGATTTACATCTCTACACTATCTTTAAAACTGGGTGTGGCAGAGATCCGTACTGGTTGAGGTTGAACCTTCATCTGCTTTTTCTATGTCTACTCTTGGATCGCATCCACCACTTATGTCTTCGGGTTGACTAAAGACCGGGCCATATGTCTCATCAACGTATAAGGATGATTCACCATCTTTATCCTTTTGTTTCTACTTTAGATCATAGCCAATATAAAAAAGATGCTAACATGTACGATGTTTATTGAGTTTATATTTATCGACACAACTTCGCGCATCATTATGGGTCATCGAGAAACAACCTCCGTGTGTTTCTAACACGTGTGTATGGTTATGTATATCGACTCCCCCGTACCCCGACCACAGACGAACGCCTCTAAGATAATGGGGTATTAATGTTGTTGTTGTTGTATTAGGATTACGGCAACTATTTTGCAATTACTACTAGCATGTATGTATCTTAGTAATATAATCATTAAAGTATGGTCGTATGTGTCTAAAGAGTGATCGGAGACATAACAATGACATCCGAATTACTTCCAAAGAATATGTAATAGTTGTATATGTTAGGCCAAAATAAATCGCGGAAGCATAAAAGTTACCTCCGTCCATTATCGCTTAGTCGTCGCATTCGAATCGGAAGCCTGCTGCAGAAAGAATCCTTGCGGAAATGGAGTCTTCCAGCCTATGCCTATCTGAATGCTGTATAGCTATGATTGATGGAATATCACATGCCCTCTATTTATAGGCTAGGCCAGGGACCCCTTTCCTTATTTGACTGACAATCAATTCCTTCCATCAAGGAAACTTAATAATTGTCAATCAATCAAAATCAAATCTGACAATTAATGCAGTCAATAATTGCAACGTATCTAGCCAATATAACGTACATGTACGTTATACATGTGATCCACATTAGTGATTTACAAATAAATCACGAGATTCTAGCAATCAATTATAATAATTATAATTGATTCTAACATTCTCCCACTTGGATCACATGTCGAATGCTAGATAACACGGCATAAGTGACAAAACAATATGGCCATAATTTATTGTCACTTGGATCTATTGACTATCGAACTTAGATTGAAAATACAACACACGAATCAAGGCGGTCATGCTTTGATGTCAAGCACTCCCTTCCAAGAATTACAATGCATCATACACTCAATCGAACAAAATGAATGATTTACTATAAATCATCTCAAAATGGGTCCTCATCCATGGATCAAATAGATCCTACAACTTTAAATGCGCATATTCAAAGTCAACAAATGTCTAGACAAAATAAGATCAAAGTACAACAAATCAAGGAGAACTAAGAAGTCCCATATCAGCAGCATGATCCTTGAAAACTTTAACCGGTAATCCTTTAGTCATAGGATCAGCAACCATTGACTCCACACTAATGTGTTCAATCTTTATTTCTCCTTGTTTAACATGATCTTTGACCTTCAAATACTTTTTGTCGATATGTTTACTGCGACTCCCACTTTTATTATTTTTCGCAATGAACACAGCAGCTGAATTGTCGCAGAAAATCTTTATGGGTCTATCAACAATATCGACAACCTTAAGACCACTGATGAAATTTCTCATCCATAAGGCCTGTGACATAGCTTCATAGCATGCAATGAACTCAGCCTCCAATGACAATAGGTGACGCAATAGACGTGCAATTCTGCATAGCAAATTTCTCAAATACTTTGATAATGTAGGCCTTCTGAGAAAGACCAAGTATTTTACTTGTTCTATCTCTGTGAATCTCTATGCCAAGGACATAAGAGGCTTCACTCATATCCTTCATATCAAAGTTCAAAGCGAGAAATCGCTTAGTCTCATGCAATGACACAAGATCACTGCTTGCCAGTAGAATGTCATCCACATATAGGACTAAGAAAATGTATTTGCTCCCACTCGTCTTGAGGTATATACATTGATCAACAATGTTCTCTACAAAACCGAATGAAGAGATTACCTCATGAAACCTGATGTTCCATTGACGTGAAGCCTGTTTAAGCCCATATATGGATTTATTCAATTTGCAAACCAGTTAATCATTATCAGAATTAACAAAGCCTTCAGGTTGACGCATTTTTACCTCTTCATCAAGAACCCCATTTAAAAACGCAGTTTTCACATCCATTTGATGTAGCTCGAGATCAAAATGAGCTACTAATGCCATGATTATCCGAAATAAATCCTTCTTTGAGACTGGAGAGAAGGTTTCATGGCAATCAATGCCTTCTTTCTGAGTGAAACCTTTGGCTACAAGTCTGGCTTTATATCGTTCAATGTTACCAAATGAGTCTCTTTTGGTCTTAAAGACCCATTTGTATCCTACCACAGAGGCTCTGTTTGGCAACGGAACAAGTTCCCAGACATTGTTTTTAGCCATTGATTCCATCTCCTCTTTTATGGCATTGTACCATAGTGACGATTTGTCACAACTCATGGCTTATGAAAACGAGATAAGGTCATGATTTAGTCCAATGTCATAATCAGACTCTTGAAGATATACAACATAATCGCTAGAAATTGCTGGCCTTTTAGTTCTTGAGGATCTTTGTACTCCCACTGGTTCAGTAGATGTGGGATTAGTGGGTTCAGTTTGTTCTTGATGTGATTCTTCAATTTGAGGTTGTACAATTGGCGGCTCTTCATTTTGTTGAATAGCAACCGAATTGTCCACATATAAAGGTACAACATGTGTATCCCTATTTCCTCAAAATTGAATTCTCGATTCGAATCACTCCCACTGACTTCATGATCCTCTAGAAACTTAGCATTTCTAGCTTCAACCACTCTAGGAGTATGTGAGGGACAATAAAATCTATATCCTTTGGAGTTGACTGCATATCCAATAAAATAACCGTTTTTCGTTCGTTCATCCAGTTCCTTTATGCTTGGGTTGTATACCCTAACTTCAACTGGACAACCCCATATGTGTAAATATTTTAAACTTGGTTTCCAACCATTCCACAACTCGAAAGGTGTTTTAGGAACGGCCTTAGATGGAACCCTATTTAAAACATACACAGCGGTTTTTAAAGCTTCACTCCAAAAGGATATAGGTAAATTCGTTATGCTCCTGACCATGTCCATAAGAGTCCGATTCCTTCTTTCAGCAACACCATTTTGTTGTGGTGTGCCAGGCATGGTGTATTGAGCAACAATACCCTCCTTTTGAAGGAATTCGGCAAATGGACCAATCATTTGCCCCTTCTCTGTGTAACGTCCATAATATTCACCACCTCTATCAGATTGGACAATTTTGATTGTCTTCTCCTTTTGTTTCTCTACTTCTAATTTGAAGATTTTAAACGCATCAAGTGCTTCAGATTTTTCAAATAGAAGATAGAGATACATGAACCTTGAATGGTCGTCGATAAATGAAATAAAATATTTCTGACCATTCAAGCAAGGTGTATGAAAAGGTCCACAGATATCCGTGTGTATGATTTCAAGAGGTTGAGAACTCCTTTTGGCACCCTTAATGGTCTTGTTGATTTGCTTGCTCTTTATGCATCCCACACAAGTACCTAAATCAGTAAAGTCTAGAGTTTGTAAAACTCCTTCATTCACTAATCTTTTCATTCTTTCGATTGAGATATGTCCCAATCTTTTATGCCAAAGACTTGATGAGTTCTCATTGATAATACAACGCTTTGTACCAGTTTCTGTTAAAAGAGTATGAATGGGATCTAGCTCAAGTTGAAACAAAAAACCATTCAATTTCGCAGAACCAATAACTTTATTCTCTTTCAATACATTCATCACAAAAAGATGTGAATAAAAATCATATCCAATAATCGAAAGTCTTGAAAAAGAAACTAAATTTCTGGAAAAAGAAGGTACATAAAAGGTGTTTTCCAAATCAAGTTGAAAACCAGTTTTCAAAATGAGCCTATAAGATCCCACTCCTTCAACAGTAGAGCGCATCCGGTTTCCAGAATAGATGCATTGCTCACTTTCATTTGGCTTCCTCAGGTTTAGAAAGCCCTGCATGGTTTTCGCAATGTGAATTGTAGAACCACAATCAATCCACCATGTATTATCAGAAACCTCAGTAAAATTAGATTCATGACACACAAAGGAAAAATTACTTTTCTTCTCCAGCCATCCCTTGTATTTCAGGCATTCTTTCTTCCAGTGTCCCTTTTTCTTACAAAATCGACATGTGTCTTTATTGCCGGTTTTCTTCATTGGAACACCTTTGCCCTTCTTTGCATTTCTCTTAAAATGAGTCGCAAGATGCACAGACTCAATGGACTCATTCTTCAACCTCTGCTCCTCTTGAACACACATGGTCAGAAGTTCATTAATTGACCAGTTTTCTTTATGTGTGTTGTATGAGATCTTAAATGGAGTGAACTCCGAAGGGAGAGAGTTGAGTATGAAATGCACCAGGAATGACTCCGAGATTTCAACCTTTAGGGAGCTTAATTTAGCAACAATGTCCCTCATCTCCATGATGTGCTCGCGCACACCACGGCTTCTGTCATGGGTCATGTTTGAAAGCCTTTTCATAAGGGTGCTGGCTACCGCCTTGTCAGAGCTTACAAATTGATAATCAATGGCTTTCATGTAAGCTTTGACATTATCAAGATTAGGGATAGAACCCCTAATGCTTGGACTTATACGAGATTTGATGAGCATCATGCTGAGGCGATTAGATCGCTCCCAGCGTTCGTAACTAGACCTCTCAGATGGCGTACTTGATTCCGTAGGATTTGGTGGTTTTTCCTCACGGATTGCCAGGTCTAAGTCCATACACCCCAACGTCAAAAGGATATTATCCTTCCATTCAATAAAATTGTCACCAGTCAGCATTGGAGCAAAATCAAATAAAGCAGTAGTGGGAACAACTGCTTAACCAAAGAAACACATATCATGCTATGAACATATATAACCAGAATGAATTAATCAATTTAATTCAAATAGTATATTCTAAACCTTCCTGTGGGTAGAGGTCGCACTCATTCATAGAATATACTTAAAAACGGTATGAAAATTAAACAAGCCAAAATATTTCCATACCTGTGGGCATAGGAAAAGTTTATGTTTAATTTTCTTGATTAATAAAACAACCACTTCCCTGTGGGGCAGAGTGACTACTTTATTAATCAAAACCATAGGTATGATGACATTTTATTTTCTTGTATACCATATAATTTTAAGATGCTGTGGCTAATCTTAAAATTAAGAAAATAATCTTTAATATGCCATCAACATATTTATATAGTTATTCTTTAAAACGATATGAAAATTAAACATCCAAAATATTTCCATGCCTGTGGGCGAAGGAAATGTTTATGTTTAATTTTCTTGATCAACAAAGCAACCACTTCCCTGTGGGGCAGAGTGATCACCTTATCAAAACAATAGTTGTGATGACATTTTATTTTCTTTATACCGTATAATTTTAAGATGCTGTGGCTAATCTTAAAATTAAGAAAATAATTCTTTATATGTCATCAACTTCAAAAAAAACTTTATATGACATCAACAAAAGATGAAATCATAATGAAAATGTGAAATGAACCGATTCAGCAATACCCCAGGAAAGATCATGAATCAATTTCCTAGACAGGTATTACCATTCCACGTAAAATCCCAGGCCGTGCGGTGGGGTCACAGATGGTCCCGCTTAAGTACCGACTTTCTAGACAGAGATTATGTGCACGGTGTATTTATCACCCTTTCAATAGTTCACCTTTTATATTTGCCATAAATTTTCTGAGAAATAAGGAAAGTTCCTCGTTATTTGATTCCGTGAAAGAAAAAATTATTCCAACTATAAAATACTAATGGTATATCGCAACTATGAATTTATATTTTCCTAATTCATGCAGCACGAATCTTTATGCACCAAATTAGTATTTTCCTTTCAGAAGTGAAACCAACCAAAAACTTTCATGGGCAGACAAAGAACTTTAATTTTACACATGTTCGTACAATTATTGCACAATATCATATATATACAGACCGCAAGAAAAGGATAATTCACCGAGGATTCTGATATCTTATTCCATAACTAAGATTTGATAGGCCATGGTTTATTATTTCCTTTCTTCGTGTGGTGTCAGCATGAAGACCAAAAGTCACAAAATTGATTTTACAATCAGAATGCAAACAATTTAGATTAAACTACATTGGCTTTAACCATTTTGCGCAATTTGAGAACAAACATGACGAGCCATCAGAATCAAAATTTGATTGCATAGTCTAAAGAAATACCATGATATGACATCAATATTTTCTTATTTCAAATTTCATCACCGAGGGAAATTGATGTACCGAAACCCAAAGGGAAACCTTTTACTGACAAACCAAATATTATATTATGCATCAATTTTCGTACAGCAAAACCAAAGGTAATCAATAGATTCATATACTGCTGCATATTGCCAAATTTTGATTTCGCAAAGAACATAAGGCCATTCAAGAAATGTAATAATCAGATCACACGTTATAAACTGTAAAGCAGCCGCAAACAACCAATCCATCTGGAATATTTGTGTGTATTTGATCCGTGATTCAAAAATTAAAACACAGTTGGTTAATAATATTGAAGGCCTTGAAAACTATAATTCCGTAACCTTTGAACGATTGAATTGCATTAAAGGATACGGAAGAAAGTTTTCTAAATGCAAACGATATGGTCAGAGGTCGCTCTGATACCAAATGTTAGGCCAAAATAAATCGCGGAAGCATAAAAGTTACCTCCGTCCATTATCGCTTAGTCGTCGCCTTCGAATCGGAAGCCTGCTGCAGAGAGAATCCTTGCGGAAATGGAGTCTTCCAGCCTATGCCTATCTGAATGCTGTATAGCTATGATTGATGGAATATCACAGGCCCTCTATTTATAGGCTAGGCCAGGGACCCCTTTCCTTATTTGACTGACAATCAATTCCTTCCATCAAGGAAACTTAATAATTGTCAATCAATCAAAATCAAATCTGACAATTAATGCAGTCAATAATTACAACGTATCTAACCAATATAACGTACATGTACGTTATACATGTGATCCACATTAGTGATTTACAAATAAATCACGAGATTCTAGCAATCAATTATAATAATTATAATTGATTCTAACAGTATACAGATGTGTAGTTGTTGAACAACAACAACTATAAAATTATTGCCTTTTCTCGATGGTAACATGATAGAGTCATGAGAAATCTCCTGTCAAACAAAAGAATGTTATACATAACCATGTTATATCTTTTCTTTAAGAACCAAAAAAATTATTTTTTTGTTAAAAAGTTTCTTTCAGAATTTATGTCATTTCCTATCAAACATGCCTCTTCAAAATCAACATTCCGATGGACCATAAATCACCACTTTCTAGCAACTATGATTTAGATCCTTCCAATTATTATTAATATCATACGATTCTTATATTTGATAGGCGTGTAAGCCTTAAAAACTCATTGACAAAAGTTAGAAACATGTTTAAAAATACATATATTTTGATTTTACAATCTATTAATGGTTTTATATATTTATAAGTTGAAGTTTAATTAACGTAGTGTGTGAATTGTGATTGATGGTCGTGAAACGCCCGATCAATCTATTATTAGGGAAAAACCAACACACTTTGTTAGACAAATATTAATTAAGAGAGGAAAAAATGATTTGTGAAAATAACGTATTGTACTCCCAAAAATGGGACCAAACATTATTTTTTTGGTTCGTCTACCTCGTAATGAATATATACAACAACAACCACACTACCTAATTGTCTTAGAGGCTTCCGCCTATAGTGAGGTATGAGAGGTTGGACGTACGCAATTATATTCATGTGCTAGAACATAGAGGTTGTTTCCAGACAACCTATAATAAAAATTACGTCAAGCTATGTTGATCAACCGCTACTTCACAATATAAGAAGTATAGCCAATTTTTTGAGTCTCACTGGAAGCAGACTCTCTATCCTTTGAGATAAAGGTATTGTATGCCTACCACTTACCCTCTCCAGATCTTAACGATAGATTTTGGTGTCATTGGGATATACTGGGTCCGGATGATGATGATGATTTTGCTTTATTCTATATATATTAATTATTAATGAACGCATAAAAAGTAGCATCATGGCTTTGCAACCGAGACGGGTAACTATAGCAATCGGTACTTTTATTTTGATTCTGGCGTAACTAGTGTCACGATAAAATGATGACAAATAACTTTATTTATATGCAAGCAAGGGGTGATAGGCAAAACAAGAGGCCCATAAATATTTTACACATTTCATTAGTTATGGAGCGACTAATTATACTTACTTCTTGAATATTTTAAAGGGTTAATTACCTTTTACACCCTTCATGTATTGCCTAATCTCTCTTTGCCCCCCTAATGTTTAAAAATACGCCCTTACCCCCCTGATGTTTGAAAAATACACCCTTACCCCCTTGATTTAATTAATAAAATGTTATTTGAATATAAAAAATAGGAATTGACCCTTTTGCCCTTGTATTTTCATCTTCTTCCTATTCCCATTAGTCGCCGCCCGAGCTCCTTCTCCTCTGCCCTTGCCCCCACCAACCGCCGCCCAAGCCTCCTTGTTTTATAGGCATGACCACAGAACTTGGTTGAAAGATATAGCAATGAACGCTATAGGTCTGCTAGACTTCATCTTCCAGTTGGTCCTAGTTGGTATATCAGGCTAAACAAATATGGTCCTTCGTTTTCCTTGATGATGGCTGGAAAAAGCTTGTGAAGCATTATGCCATTCGCGTGGGACACTTTCTTTTATTTCAAATTCAATGGGAACTCGAGTTTTGATATAATTTAATGACTCTGATGAGAACAAATGGCACGGGCGATGCAGCATAACTGATAGTAAGGTGGTGGGAATAAGCAAGGTATGGTTAAAGTTTGCCAAGAAAAAAGGACTCAAGATTGGTGATGCCTTTGACATGATCCATCCTGCAATCATACAAATTCCCTTATTTTATGCCAAGGATTGAGAGTGAATCTTGAAGAATGAAGCTATGGAATAAAACTCATTTAGTTTGAAATGGTGTTTTCATCATGGTGGGGGCGGGGTGGAGCAGGGGAGAGGGTGGAAATTTGACGCCGGCGGCGGCTGGTGGAGGCGGGCAGGGGAGGGGGGAGACGTGTGGTGGTGTTGGAGAAGTTTGGGTGGTGGGTAAGAGTTGATAGGAAGAAGATGAATAGAGAAGGGGTATTATTGACTTTTTCTTAAAATTTTTTAGTTTTACATTTTAAAATGTCATTTTACCTTTTAGTCCAAACATCAGGGGGGGTAAGAGTGTATTTTTAAACATTAGGGGGGCAAAGGGAGATTAGGCAATACATGAAGGGTGTAAAAGGTAATTAACCCTATTTTAAAATTTGTGCTATAGCAATAACAAAATAAATTTCTTCAAAATTATGCGTTTCACCCGAAACCGAGCCCTTAGCACACATATTGAACGAAATACTTATGAATGAAAATTTGGAAAGATACAAAGAGTGGACTCATGGTCCACTTTGACTACCCTCGCACACACGTGCATCGTCTAATTAAAGGGTCCACGAGTATATCTTACTCGGTTATTTGTAATTTGATGAAACAAATATAGATAACTAGCTTGTGGTCCAATATAAAAAGTTACATAAAATGAAATATGAACCAAAAATGGTGACTAGATATGATAAAGAATCCACGACGTATATCTTACGCGTTTTATTCGTTAAAAACATCTAATAATTTTTTGAAATTATTTATAAAGATTCCTATATAAATGGATAGACCACGATGTCTCAAACCAGTGAAAAGAGAACAAGAATACTGGAAGTATAAAAAAAATGAAGTCCACCAAGATTTTCTTACCGATTTTCTTTATGGCTCTCTGTGTTTGCATTCTTAATACACAGGTCAATGGTTCCGGCACTCGTCTTCGGGATAGGATCTCCTCACCGCAAAGAGGTGTGATGACGCGTGACCGCACGACACGTGGCAGCAAGGAGGGTGGTGAGGCTAGACGAGTGTCACCCGCATCTAGCCTCACCATCCCTTTACTGCCACGTGTCGTGTGGTCACAAAAAGGGTGAAGAAAGTGGAGTTAGGAGATCCCCACCCCTAGTCTTCCCTTGATGGTTAATCCTCAGAAGCTATCACACCTGGCTACTGATGACTTCACCGATCGTATGTTACAGTTATTTTTATATATTTTTTTCGTTAAATTTTTGTTTTCAAGATTCACATAGTTATCTTTTTGAACTAGTCCTTTCAAAATCGACATTTGAGATAACCATGAACAAGTTATATATTCTTTTACCAAACACGGTTCAAAACTATTGATTTACTATTAATATCATACTACTGGCGTGTAATTAAGTCTTAGAAAATGTTGATAAAAGCCAAGCACGGTTGAAAATGAACATTTGGTTTTGCAATGTAATAATAGTTTTAATTTATTTGTAATTTGATGTTTAACATAGTGTATGAATTGTTTTTGACGCACTAATCGTTGTTGTCAATGTGTATTTGAAGTGTTTCCACGTTGCCTGGCCTGCTGTCGGGAGTGAAACGCTCGATCAATGCTTTGTTAGACACACATGTAGATTAAGTTTTAAAATAAAAATAAAAAAAGGAACTTGTGATTTGTGACAATCATATACAGAAGCTGCCAAAATTGAAGCAATATATTATCTTTTGGTTCTTCTGTGGCCTCACTGTTATTGTTATTCAAATAGAACGAAAGACTTTTAGTTTATGCATTTTATTCAGCGTATATGGTGTATGAACTTAATTATTTATATACGAATACAACAACAACATTACTCCATTCCTTTATAGGTTTCCGTTTATAGCGAAATTTGGATGATCGGATGTACGGAACCATACACATGTGTTAGAAACACACATAATTTGTTTTTCGATAACCTATAATAATGGGTCAAGATGTGTCGATCAACTGGTACTTCAGTGCAGTCAATTTAGTGAGTCATTTTACTTTATTCCATCATATATATTCTAAAGTTAAGGAAGAGAATTTTATACTAATGAAAAGGGTAATTAAGGATTTGAAACTAAGACTGGTAACGATAGTAACAATGATAATACTAACATAATTGAAATGGATTCTCGGCTGTGACACTGCAACATATTATCATCAATAATCTGCAGACAGATTTATTGTTGGACGCACTCCGTAAGTATGAAATTTTCGACAGGTTTAAGAGTGTGAAGTGTATATGTGCCTTGAGAATTTTATTTCTAGACATACAAAATTAACACATTTAATAATTAATATTAGCACCAAATCTATGCTTGTCACGTCAATCATAATTAAAACGCTATATAAGTATATACCAAAGGTATTCTCCCCTATTAGCCGCGTCACCGCGTCTCCCTCCCCGCACGTCACCGAAACTTTACCCTGTTTTTATATAACTTACAAAATGGCAAAAATTATGCGTTTCACCTGAAACCGAGCCCTTAGAACACATATTGAACAAAATACTTACGAATGAAAATTAGGAAAGATATTAAGAGTGGACTCATGCCCTGAGAATTTTATTTCTTTACGCATTTGATGGTTAGTATTACTACATCATCATCATCTGGACCCAGTATATCTCAACGACAGCAAAAACTATCAATAGGGTCTGGGAAGGGTAAGTGGTAGGCAAACAATACCTCTATTCTAAGGGATAGAGAGTCTGCTTCCAGTGAGATCTCCAGCTCTATATGTACCTGCTGATGGTTAGTATTACTACTGTTAAAGATTAGGAAATAAGTGATTACGAGCAATTAGGATATGATTGATTGATTCTTTCCTTGTATAAGTGTAAACAGAATAGTTACCATAGTTAGCTGATTGACTGATTAATTGTGTTTCCATATAGAACAATTGTACAGTAGTATAAAGGGTGGTGTAAGATGAAGAAACAAATCAATGAAAATACGTTTTCTGCAAAAATCTGATGTTGTTACAAAATTTGTGGAATTTCATAAAATGATCACAACTCAATTCCACACTCCTATACAAATTCTTCGTTCCGACAATGGTGGGGAATATTTTGAAGGGGCACTCAAAAAATACCTTTCTGACAATGGTATGATACATCAAACATCCTGCCCAGGTACTCCAGAACAAAACGGAGTAGCTGAAAGAAAAAACCGAACACTACTCGAAATGACACGAGCCATGATGTTAGATACCAATGTTCCTCGAGTTTTTTGGCCCGAGGCAGTGTCTACAGCCACCTACCTAAGCAATCGACTCCCTACCTCCATCTTAAATCACCAAACCCCTCTTCAAGTCTTAGCCACCCAAACCACAATTCCATCCATATTGACCTTACCTCCCAAAGTGTTTGGCTGTACCGTCTACATCCACATTCCTAAAACTCAACGTACCAAATTCGACCCCTGTGCTGAGAAATGTGCCTTTGTTGGCTATGCCTCCACCCAAAAGGGATACCGCTGTTATAACCCTCGTACCCGTCGCATTCATGTTACCTTAAATTGTGTCTTCCTTGAAACAGAACCCTTTTTTGCCACCCAATCTCAGTCTCAGGGGGAGATAGCTAATGATGATACTCTCGATTGGCTGTCAGCACCACACTGGCCAGCGACTGAGCCAACACGGCAAGTAGATGACGCCGACTGCTTAATGGAACTCCACGGCAATAAAGACGACGACTTTGGACACACCAATGATGATCCTCATATGAGTGACCCACAACAGGTAAACGATAGTATACATACCAATGATTGTGATCGCTCACCTGGTACTGAATCAATGAGTTAATTGCACCTGGTATCCATTGTTTTCCACGAAGTTTTAAGTAGCATCCAATGTTTCATGAAACACACTTGGCATCCAGACTTATAGGGTTAATAGACACCTGGCATCCTGCAACCGGAAAAGCACCTGCTACAGGCGGTTTTTAGCAATTTTCCTTTTATTTTTCACTTTTCTCCCACTTGGGGCCCAAAATTTTCAAACCATGGTTAATTCCACTTTCTTTCAACCATCTTTCTCTTCCTCCTTTTTCGTTTTCTTCTTTCGTCTTCTCCTTCAAGCACCCCTACCCGTGGTCACCTCCAAGCAAGAAGGAGGTAATTTCATCAACATCAAGAGTGAAACCAGCAAATTTGCAGAAATTTCACAGGATTTTGCCACCTCCAAACTCTACATTATGTATTAATTTTTTATCCCTTTTTTCATTGATCATTTGCTCATGAATCTTCATGTCTTGCAACAATCTGTAGATGCTCTGTTTTTTTTTGGCGGGCTCATATGCCAAACAAGATATGGGAACGGGTCAAATTGCCCAGGAATTATGAAAAAGCACTTGAAGTCATTGACAAACACTTGGTAAAATGCATTCGTTGATGTTCCTCTGGTTGATTTTAATGGTTAACTTATTTGAGACACTAAACTGCAGAGTTTCTTTTTTCCTCTCTCTTCCATTACCTGCAGATGTATTGGTCTGAAACATGGTATATTAGAACTAGAGAAAAAAGGTTTGGTTGGGATATACCTGAAGTGCGTAATGGGTTGCATTTGTAGGTACTGTCTCTAACAGGATTCCCTGCATTCTGCTGAAAACTAAAGTTGCGTACCCCCCTATACGGACCTAATCAGTTAGATGAAGAAAGGAGCTGATACAATTGAAGGGGTTGAGGCAACTCTGTGGCAGGTAACAATTACAGTTTTTCTACTTTTAGCCTTTTCATATCTTTTAAAAACAAAGATATGCAGACTGCTTCCAGGAGAAAGAAAAAGGAACCGGAACTTTATTTTGGGAGCTCTTTGAAGTTTCAAGGTTCTTCATGTTTACCTTTCTTTATACTGATAACGTTTCCGCAGCTTCGAATTCGAATGGTTTTTGTTGGGTCTTCATCAATTTGGTCGAGTTTCTTTCTACTTGATGATTTGGGACCAGAGTCCTCATCCTGGTATTTTCATGTTCTTCAATTTTATTTCGTCAATTTTTTCTTTTGGTCTGAAAAGAGCAGAGGAGAAGGAAGAAAGAAGTTTGGTAAAGAGAGGAAGAAGATGAAAGGGGAAGAAGGGAAAGGGGAAGAAGATGAAAGGGGAAGAAGGGAAGAAGATGAAAGGGGTGGGGATGAAAAGAGCAGAGGAGAAGTAAGAAAGAAGTTTGGTAAAGAGAGGAAGAAGATGAAAGGGGAAGAAGATGAAAGGGGAAGAAGGGAAGAAGATGAAAGGGGTGGGGATGAGGTGGGGTGTAGGTTTTTTTATTGATTTTTGAATTATTTTTTATTAAACTTTTAATTTATTTTGACTTTATTATTTTATTAATTGTAAACTGTGGTTAAAGTCAGATTAAAAGTAGGGTTAGGTCCGGTCAAAGGTCGATTTCAGCGGTCAACGGTCGTCCAGCCGGTCATCTGGATGCCAGGTGTCTATTAACCCTATAAGTCTGGATGCCAAGTGTGTTTCATGAAACATTGGATGCTACTTAAAACTTCGTGGAAAACAATGGATACCAGGTGCAATTAACCCCTGAATCAATTGAGTTTCCCACTGTTACTGACTTACCTGACCTTCCTGCTGAAAATTCCATAGACTGTACTAACTTTCCTCCAGGAAATCAGGGACGAACATTGCCACCCAGGAAAAATAGAGGTGTACCACCACAGAGATACTCACCCACCAAGACGGCTCAAGCCACCAGGTACCCTATCAAACCCTTTTCAGGAGATGCGTCAGAATTAGCACAAAGCTTCTTTACCACAATATGCACTGAGAGAATCCCTCACACGGTAGAAGAGGCTTATGAACAGCCAGAATGGAAGAAGGCCATGGACACCGAAATTGAGGCACTTCAAAGGAACCAAACATGGGAAAAATGTGAGCTACCTCAGTGGAAGAAGACTGTTGGGTGCAGGTGGGTATTCACAATTAAGTACAAAGCAGATGGGAGCATTGAAAGACATAAAGCTCGACTTGTAGCAAAAGGCTACACGCAAACCTACGGGATCGACTATTCAGAGACATTCTCACCTGTGGCACGAATAGACACCATCCGAGTATTATTCTCAATTGCGGCTAATCAAAGTTGGCCACTGCAACAGTTTGATGTGAAAAATGCTTTTCTACATGGAGAATTAACTGAAGAAGTGTACATGGAACCTCCACCGGGTACTCCAAGGGTTTTGGGTCGCAACAAGTATGTCGACTAAAGAAAGCGCTGTATGGACTTAAGCAATCACCCAGAGCATGGTTTGGTAGGTTCACAACAGTCATGAAAAGGGATGGATACAAACAAAGCAACGCTGATCACACACTCTTCTTCAAAAAACAGGGAAGTTGTATTACATGTCTTATTATTTATGTTGATGATATGATTATTACGGGAAATGATACTAACGAAATTTCTCGTCTCAGGGATCACTTGTTCACTCAGTTCGAGATGAAGGATCTTGGAGGCCTGAAATATTTCTTAGGAATTGAGGTGCCAAGGTCCAAGCAAGGAATCTACATATCTCAGCGCAAATATGTTCTTGATCTGTTGGCAGAAGTAGGACTGCTGGAGGGAAAACCGGTAGACACCCCGATGGTTCCAAATCAAAAGATGGAGGTGATCCAAGGAGAGCAGTTGGTAGAGCGGGAGCAGTACCAAAGGCTGGTTGGAAAATTGATTTACCTGTCTCATACTTGACCAGATATCGCATTTGCTGTTGGAGTAGTAAGCCAGTTTATGCACAGTCCCCAGAAACACCATCTTGAGGCAGTGTTCAGAATCCTGAGATATCTCAAGGGCACCCCGGGGCGAGGTATATTCTTTCAAAATCATGGACATCTAAACATCGAAGCATATACTGATGCAGATTGGGCTGGAAACATAGTGGACAGACGCTCCACCTCTGGATACCTTACGCTAGTTGGTGGTAATTTGGTCACATGGAGGAGCAAGAAACAATCTGTGGTAGCCTTGTCAAGTGCAGAAGCAGAATTCCAAGGCATCACTGAAGTATTATGGTTACGGAAACTCATGGGAGAGCTCGGGTTCTTAATGAAGAGCCCAACGCGGTAAAATTGTGATAACAAAGCGTCGATAAGCATATCAGAAAATCCAGTCCAACATGATAGAACAAAACATGTTGAAATTGATCGACACTTCATTAAAGAAAAGCTTGACAGCGGTGTAGTGACCTTACCATTTGTACGTTCAGAAGATCAACTTGCAGATATACTCACCAAGGCTGTTAATGGCAGGATATTCACGAAGATTCTTCACAAGTTGAAAGTCAGAGACCTCACTGTTAACTTGAGGAAGAGTGTTAAAAATTAGGAAATAAGTGATTACGAGCAATTAGGATATGATTGATTGATTCTTTCCTTGTATAAGTGTAAACAGAATAGTTACCATAGTTAGCTGATTGAATGATTAATTGTGTTTCCATATAGAACAATTGTACAGTAGTATAAAGGGTGGTGTAAGATGAAGAAACAAATCAATGAAAATACGTTTTCTGCAATCAAGTGTGTTCTCTAAATCAAACAACTACAATAGAACCAAATCTTGTATGCGGTCCTAAAAGCTCATGTTCCATTTTTGACTATCCTTGCTAAGTATTCTTTACCAACCACGATTTAGTGCCGTCCATTAAATTTTAAAAATAACAGTGTTACATTTGATTGGCGTATCAGTCTTACTGGGTGAATTGTTATTTTTGCAGGCTGTGGACTCCAATGCCCTTTTGGTTGTTGTGGTTGTGACACATCCAAGCAGCCTCCAATGTGCAAGAAGTGATGTTAGCCGTATAATCCACCTTCTTCGTCAACAACTACTATATCATGTATATTACAACGACATCAAAAATATCGTTAGGGTTTAAAAAGAGTAATAGAAGGACAAACAATACATCCATCCGCAAAGATAGAGCGTTTGCTTCTAGTGATACCACCCGCTCTATATCTACCTGCATAAATGACAAAATAATAGAAATATGATGTGTTAGTGTACTAGTGAAGGGATTTAGTAAACACAAATAGAAAGTTTTTTATATTAAAATAGTCACAATCGTATATACGCACAAATAATGAAGGATAAAGACAAAAACAAAAAAGTGCATTGTCAATCTAAAATGTAATATAGTATCTAATCTCATAAGTATACTCTAAGGTGCCCCTATATCATGTCTAAACCTCATTAACATTAATTTTCTATCTCCATGAACTCTTATCTTATACCATGCCCTCAGAGAGATGCAAATCTAGTAGGTCATGTCTAATCCGTTCATCCCAAGTCAGTTTGGGCATGCCTTTACTCATCTTCCCCTCTACAGTGAGGCTTTCAACTGATCTGATAGACATCGTCGGTTGTCTCCTCTTAACATGCTCAAACCATCTCACTTTTTCCTCTCTTATCTTATTTGTTATACTAGACACCCATAACTTTTCCCTAAATACCTCATTTCTTATTCTGTCTTGCGTCGTATGTCCATACATCCACTTCAGCATCCTCATCTCTACCACTTCTATCTTCTGCAACTGTTTCTTCTTGATGGCCTAACAGTTTGTTGCATATAACATTGTCGCGCCGTCACCCTATAATCCACCTTCTTAAGACTATTATATATTAAGAGAAAATAGAAACTTGTGGTTTGTGACAATCATGCATTGTAGCTCCCCGGAAGTGGACCAAAATCTTATGTTTTGCTTTGTCTTAGAAACATACAAAAAGATAGGAACTAAGGCATAATTTTAAAAAATAAAGCGTAAGAGATATGATTGATTTATATAGTTGACTTCATTTCTTTGTTTGACCATTCCGGTTAATCAGAAGACTCCGTTCTATCCCATTCTATCTCTGATGAAGCCGGATCTTCACCAAGGGTCTAGTCGACCTCAAATTAGCTCCGTCATTTAACTTGAAGAGTTGTTAACTGGGCTGAAATTTATAGCTGGAATAACCTCTAGTATATCCTGCACAGGAAAGCACAGGTCAGAGGTCCCGGGGGGTTAAATAATGAGGCCGAGATGGTCACCATGAGGGTCAGATATGACCCGAAGTATGTGCCGTTAATCTTCCGTCTGAATCCTTCAACGGAGACTGAGAAAGAAGAAAAACGTTAGAGGTCCCAGGGCGCTGCCTCGGGAAAACCCTCCGATGCTTAAGTCAGTTATGGGTGTTTGCCTATGCAATTTATGCTGGAATATAAAGGCTTGAAGAAACCTGAGAAATATCTCACTAAGTTTGTGAGTTTTGTGTTCTGGCCGAGATGGAGCTCTGGATGTAATGCTCCAGTTGTTCTCCCAGAATCCCGACCCCTCTCCCGTTGTGAGTTGAGGGGTATTTATACTGGAAAAAGAGGAGGTCTGCCCCCTGCCAAGTGATAAGGCGACGATGTGCCTGAGATGGAGATCTAATCCGTTACAGAATTGCAGTGTGATGGGACAAAAGCCTGAGTTCGTAGCTGTTGTGTAGGTCGGCCTGTAATGATGGCTTTCACCTGAGCCAATTATTTTTTGACATCTGGAAAGTATTCTGCAGAGCCGCTAAGTGGGTCCCAGAGCATAATGAACGATATCTTCCCTTAATCTTATCTGATATTTCTTGGCGTTATTCGGCCGAGCCGGTATGTGGCCGAGGCTGAGTTGAATCATTCTGCCGAGACTGATTATAAATATATGACCTTGCCGAGCTGAGATGAGTCATCTTGTGGCGTTACACTTCAACAATTCTTCATGTATTAATGAGTACCAGCTTGTCTCGGCTATGTGGTTGAGTTGAATTAGAAGTTGTAGGCGAGTTCACTTTAGCTATCTCAATAAGCTTTTAGTCAAGATGTGCTGAATTGCACTCTTGCCGAACTGCAGTTTAGTCCGTTTGCTGAGATGCACACCTCTGATGACCGAAGTTTAACTTGGCCGAGCAGTAGTACTTTTGTACCGACCTGCGGGACTTTACACTTTTATGTCCAAAGTCTACTGTTGACTGTCATTGATTAACAGGTAGTATATTTTGGTTCATCAATCTCATCACATCATCCTACAAGAGAAGAAAAAGAATTGCAACCTATATCGTCTAGTTGACATTAAACTTTTCATAAAATACTTTTGTTATTATTATTGGATGACTTGATTATTCAAAGTGGAGAAATATAGAAAAGTAAGTGAATGAAAGAAACAACGTTTCTTTTGTCGCCAAACATTTTGGGGGAGCAAAATGTCAAATTCTTGATTTTAAGGCTTTCCACTGCTCCACCTGTATACAGCTGTGTTGAATATGTAAATCATGAATCTAGCGAATTCCTAGATTGGTAAGATGTTGCCACACAACCCACACAAATAGGGGTGTTAACAAACCGAGTCGAGCCGAATAGTATGTTTTCGAATTCGGATCCGTTTAGCTAAACGAACTGTTTGGCTTGGTTCGTTTACTGTAACGAGCTCTAAAATTGGTTCGAGTTCGGTTCGATAACGCTATAACTATTTTAACAAGCTGCATAGTTCGTAAATAGTTTAGCTTGTTTACTAAATGAACTCAAATAGGTGTATGAATCTGGCTCGTTTAAGTAAATTAACAATAAATTCGAATCAAATACGAATCAAACTCGAACAGTTCTCTAACTATTCGGTTCGCTTAACCTCCTTACACACAAGGAGGTCACTCCAAATACAGTTAGACCTTATCTAAGGAGACAAACATGTCGTATTTCGTATTTGTGTTTTATGTTTTTGGGTTTTGGGTATCAAAGTATAAAACCCATATCTGACATGTTTTCTTCGTGTGTATGGAAATAAATATTCAAACTTGTACATGTTAGGTTTCGTGTCGTGTATCAAGTTTATCCACAAACATGATAAGTACAAATATTTTAGGCCGCGTTTGGGTCATTTCGTGTATTTTTCATATTTTTCTAGTTTTAATATTTTTTTTAAGTTTCATGTATTTAAACCGAGAAGAGAGACGGAGGGAGACATCGACAATTGTTAAAGATGGGAGAGGAGACCGGAGGAGCCGGAGGACAACAAGCCAGCGTCTGTAAGAGGTGTGAGCAGATGCAAAGGGACGCAGAGGCGGCGACTGTTAAAGACAGAAGAGGAGACGGAAGGAGACGGAGGTCGAAGGGAGGCGGAGGATGGCTGGGTGGGAGACAGAGAGTTCATACTTCAAAAAAGAGAAGAGAGAATGATGTAGGGGTTGGGTTTGGGTAGCCAGGTATGAGCGCAGGCGGGAAAATGGTAAGGGCTTGGGTTTTAGGATTTTCAATTTCACAATGTCAACTTTAATAATTAGTATTTTGAATATATTTAAAAAAACAGGGTTTGGTGGGCTTTTGTGGGTGTAAATAGACACGGCCAGCTCTAAACGAGTAAGTTTCAGGTCTTATCTGGTTTATACACGAAACCCGTAAAGGCATACCTTTACTCACGAAAAACGTATCAGATTTAGAACGTGTTTTCATATCGTGTCTTATATTGACACCTCTAACCTTGTCACCGAATTCACATATAACTGTGCCTGCTTTAAAAAAGTCAAAAGTCCCACTTCATCACTTGGAGTTCTATTTAACCACACTTTATTTCCACTCAAATTATATCCAACGAAACTCAGTATTCAAGTCACCTCCTACCCTTTACCTCCTTCTTCCATTTCTCTTCAGCAATGAAGCTTGATATCCAAGTCATCTCTGCAGATGTTATAACCCCATCTTCTCCAACCCCTTATCATCTAAAATAGTACCAGCTTTCTTTCCTTGATCAAATAAACCCACCCTTTTTTATGCCTTTTGGTCTATTCTATCCACATACTACCACCCTTACCAAATCAGAAATACTAAACCATCTCAAGAAATCTTTGTCACAAGCTTTAACTCTTTACTATCCTCTAGCCGGACGCCTTGTAGACAACAACTGCGTCAACTGCAACGACGAGGGCGTCACCTACGTAGAATCTAAAGCTAATTGTGACCTTCTAGACATTATCTCGGATCCCATTCCAAGCCAATTCAATAAATTCCTCCCTTGTGATCTCGATGATGTGAAAGATCGTTGTTTGGCTATTCAAGTTACGTTCTTTGGATGCGTTGGACTTCCTTCCGGTCAAAAATTCTCTTGCCCTTAGGGCACATCTAAAGTGTCTCTCCTAGCGCTATATTTGGTTTCAACTTTCCTTCAATTGACCATGGTATATTTGGAAAATGACGATGTGTTCAATTCTCATGAATCCACATCATTATTTTTTCATTTTTCAACCATTTTTAACTTCTGCTTTGAGCATTAATTTCTCATTCACACTGTATCGGAATTGAGTGATTCAAAAGTGTAAAACATCTACTCATTACGTAGATAATTTAAGACTAATTAGTTTCTATTTTTGATTAACGTACACTAATCATAATTAAACTTAAAATATGTTGCTCACCAACTTTAGACAAACCCATTTCCAAAATTTCTTCCAACAATTGTCACCAAGAGATTTGTATTTACTCCCTATAAGATCACTGAACTGAGAGTTAAGTACACAAAGACTGGGAAAGAGGAGGAAAATTTTGGAGGGCCGACGAGAATAGAAGCCTTATCAGCTTTTATATGGACTTGTTTTATGGTTACCAAACAAGCAAAGACGACCCTAGTAAAATTCACAATCTGCTTCATGCAGTCAACCTAAGAACAAAGGCTGATCCATCGTTGCCCGATTATTGTTTCGGTAACATCTGAAACTTGGGCTTACATGAGGTGCGTCCCATATCCACTCAAAACCTTAAGGCAATGGGTGGTGGTACATTATCCTCATATAACCTGTGCATTTTTTTCTCAAATTAGCCAATGTAGGATTCTCAACACCTGCCCTCACGTGGCAACGTGACTTAGACATACACACGCGCCTTACATCCCGCCTTCAATCACAAACCAGGCATGAACATCTGGACTTAGGTGAGGGGAAACATTAAGTGGCCAACCATGGACCAGGCAAGGAGTGAGTCCACATTTTAAATCTGCCCTGATACCATGTTGAAACTTGGGCTTACATGAGGTGAGACTCATATCCACTCAAAACCTTAAGGCAATGGGTGGTGGTACCTCATCTTCATATAAGCCGTACATTTTTTTCTCAAATTAGCCAATGTGAGATTCTCAACCACATTAGCCGGCCAGTGACCACTGTTCCTTCCTTTGGGGATGATAACGAAAGTGGTTATGGAATAATAGAGAAGATAAGGGAGGCGATAGGCAGTGTGAGCGGAGATTATGTGCATAAAATTGCGGAGATGGGAATGAGCATTTGAGTTTTGTGAAGTTTCGAGCTAAAGAAAAGAATAATGGGGAGGTGGTTTCGTTTAGCTTTCACGAGTCTTTGTAGATTTCCTTTATATGAAGCTGATTTTGGATGGGGAAAGCCAATTTGGGTTGGATCAGGTAGCCTTGGATTCAAGAATTTCGTTACATTTTTGGACACGATATCTGGAGGTGGGATTGAAGCTTGGGAGAACATGAAACGGGATGACATGCAGAAATTTGAAGCTGACCAAGAGTTGATTGCTTATCAATCTTCTCCGGGATCAACTCGCTTCTAAATCCCTCAGCCTCCTTCTCATCATCCGCCACGTAGCAATAAGGGAGTTAGTGAGGCTACACGCACGGTGGCCAACAAGAGGTGTATGAAAGTGGAAAGAACACGTGACGGGCCATGAAAAAATGTCTGAATCTATTTCAAAACATTTTTCTTCTGTCTAGTGGTGCTAATTGCTTTCATATGCTTTGATTGGTTAGTACATATTATGGGCCATCAGTGTTGCCACGTGTTCTAACCCGCTTATACATGTTGGTCAAGTGTCGATGATGTGACACCACATGTTGATGTGCATAGTGAGGCTGTCTTGGCTAAACCAAGGTGAATTGGCTTGGTTTATGTGCATATATTGTCATGGCCGACCTGAGGTAGTAGATAGTCATAAGCAGGTAGACTGACCTGAGATATTATGCCAACCTGATATCGTAAGCCGATCTGAGACAGCAAACCGATCTAAATATACTTGATGGTTCTAAAAACATGTCGATTTTCGCCTCATCAGATATCAAACAATTTCTTTTATATACTTCCTCCACCTGGGTATAGAAGATGCACATTGTGCGTGGGTATAGAAGATGCACACTGGAACATATATCACACAGACATTTCACTACACCAAAAATTTGTGGAGGTTCTCCATCTTACTACAGGAACCTTGTAAGATTTTTAAAGTCAAAAATTGTTAGCTACGTTAGCTACAGTAAGCAACCAGAAAATTGAATAATTATATATCTTCAAGCTCTAGTTCTATAAAGCTATCCAACAAAATAACTTTAGATTCTTTGGGGAATACACCTCTATTCCATTATGGTTTCAGTTTCATACTTGGCTAAGATACAACAGAACAAATCAACCGCAACGGCACCCACAATATCAAGACTCCTTACAGCCCACTCCACCCAAACCCACCCCCAAAAAAGGGCAAGGGGAGAGCCGGGGGCTCAGTTCCTCTAACCAAAGTTCCAAAGAAAAATAACACCTAGAGTGTTCCTCTCTAACCTGCAGTTAGACAATGAACTCAAAGCATAAGTCATTCTATAGAATCAGAGCTGCAAAACCTGCCTGGGGAACCAGCACAGCTTCAGTGCTAGCAGATTTTTCTGCAGCAAGTTCTTCCATAAGTTTCCACCTCGCCTCACGCTTCTTTCTGACCTCTCCCTTCTTGGACTCATCTTCATCGAACTTCTCCAAGCACTTCTTGAATAGTTCAGGGTCAAGATCATAGAATATCTTGTGTATATTAAGCGCTAAGCCATGAACAGCCTGATTCCAATGATGTCTAGCATTTTTCTCCAAAGCAGGAAAGATAATTGGGAATATAACCTTGTAGTTCTGTTTGATCAAGTTCCCAATATGATCATTGTTCCATAAGAACAAGGCCCTCTCTGCCACCTGTAATGTGAACAAAGTAATCCTTGCTTATCAGATAAGCGATTTTACCAAATAAAAGAGATGTTATTCATCTAGAATGTATGGCCAGATATGAAAGTATAATGCAAATACAATATCAACGTAAGCTGAATGGAGTAATTGTTATACGAATAATAAAAGCGATGTATGCATTGTACTCGACACGCGAGCCTTATTACAACTAAATAAAGTACCTTAGATTACGCTATTGTGTTTTCAGGAAATTGCATCTCCAAGGGGGGCAGTTCTGTGATGCAAGAACCTTAGCTAACCATACAAAAACCCATAGATCCATTACACCTTTATTACCATTTATAAGCTCTGATGATTTTTGAAGCTAGCATAAACCAAGACTATTTTCCCATGGAATCCTATTTCTGCTCGTGGTGAGGTAGGGTAAGGATCAATCCCCTCAAGTTTAACCAAAGGCTTAATAGTATAAGATCAATTATTGGTGATCTTGTAGAATAGAACCCTCAAGGTTTGTTCATGAATTCAGACATATACCTCACATACTGCAATATCCCCCAAAAAAGCAAGATTTTAACATGAATGTGGAAGTACCCTTATTTTGGTAACTATCCAAGTTAATCTGTTGCTTTTAAGAGAATTTTCTGCCATCTCTACTCTCTCGGGATTATACATGTCTCTCCTATTCTAGCAAGTTCGCATATCAGATTACACATTGCCTTTAAGAAGAGAGGAGATAGAATATGGGAGGAAGAAAAAGGTACAAAAATTCGGAGCCCAACTCAAGGATTTCCTTTTCTAAGAGTGAAAAAGTATAAGCAATCCAAAAGAAAGTTCTTCTAGTTTCCAGTCTTAGTTGGTGAAGTTACCAACCTTCTGTCCTACAACTTGCACTCTGAGAAGAATTATCAATTAGACGCCATAAACACTTTGGGTTTCAACCATGCGTGTGATATGGGACTTGGTATTGTAGGTTTTTGGACTACCCTATCCATCTAAATCAGAGTCTCTCGGTGATGAATTCTGCAGTTCAGAGATAAGGATATATCTATGATGAACATCTCCAAAAGTACAAGTATACCTTGATTCTCATTAGGCACTTAAGCTCACTTCTCTTGTTTTCCTTCTGACGTATGGTCAAGTGAAAGACAAAATTCGCAAGCCCTGGAATACCATGGGGTGCTATTTTCAAGTTCTCTCTCTTTTTTTTTTGTTTAACTTTGTCCTTGACTTACCTCCAAGAGATTTCTTAGTTTTTATTCCCGCGTCTTGAAGGTTGTTAAGTAACATGTTTCAGCTACTGTTCTATCTATATAAAATCATAGATGGAAGAAGTGAGTATGTTTAATTCCAATTGATGCTTGGAATTGGTGTTTTACAGTAGTTAAAAAAAAGGTTTTGAGTAGGTTCAGCCTTAATGAAATCAACCACTTGACAGCTACTATGGAAGTGAGGTGCTTGCCAAGGTTAGGTCAGTAGGATAAGGTGTCAATGACTTAATGGTTCAATCAGCAGAGAGGACCCTATGCAGCATGTCAAAATGACACCAATACACTGGATTGGTCGCTCCTGAATCAGTTCTTAACTACTTCTGTAATGCTTCCACAGATGTGACCAGAGAAAGGCTTCAACTTGTCTTAAATTTTCCTGTTACGGCAACAGTTTCGCATACGATAATGCTGTACAAGAACACAGCACAAACCTCCCAAATAATAGATTAACAGCCCATTCATAGTATTATAAAACATGTATCAACAGGTCAACTCAAGAAGATGCAGCAATATTAGACAGAACGACTTCAGAATTCCCTAGGATACAAGAATAGTATTTGCAAGTCATGCTTTTCATAACAAAAACTACACAAAAAAGCACCACCTGCACATAGATTCACCAAATAATTAATAAATTAAATTGTGTTGGACAACGTTATTGTTAAGAATTTATCTAAGACCCGTGGGCCAATAAAATATCCTAAGTCTCGCATAGTATCATATGACAAATAAGCAGGTTAGTGATTAATAGAGATTGATGGCCAGAAACTTGGTGATTAATAGAGATTAAACACATCGAAGCCCAGTACATAAGTGGTTTATAAGTAACCAAAAGAAAAGGCACTGATGGGCGTTTGTATCATTATTAACTAAATTAGAGATTGACCTTAGAGTAGACTAGGCTCTGTGTACGGACGATGTTCTGGTTAACCGAAAGATAAGACAACAGAAGACTCAGCGACGGATTACTCTTTGAGAACCTTCCGGAACCATTGGCTAAAAGCAGTCTGCAAAGGACGCAACTAAATTGGTTCCACAAAAGGTATTTTATGGCATTAATAATATTTATTCTTATCTGATAATATATTTTCCCTTGGAGACACGTGGCAAGATAAGGCATACTAAGGACCATTAGCCATTAGACACAAAACGCATCCTACATTGTAGGTATCAATCTACATATTTCCTTAGAGGTGTCCCCGGAACCACTTTTATAGCAATATCTCACCCACAGTAAATGTATGAGACGTGTCATAAGGGCGTTATTCTGGTCATACTTGTCGGACTTTTCAACATGACCCAAATATAGATTTGTCCTACAAGACAGGTTCAAGATCTCATCTATAAAAGGATATGTCTTCCTTCTAATAAAGAAATCAGGCCTCTACTGCAACTTTACTCTTACACTTGGGTTCGTCCCTCGATCTTTGTTAACTTAAGCATCATAGGACCCTCGAGGAAGACAACCTCGACGGTCCTTACTCTGTTTTCTTTCTTGCAAAGGCTAGACAAGTCATTTATGGTGATTGTGCTTTTAGATTCAACTCCTTGGTAGATCTGAGATGCATCAGGCACCATAGGTTCTAGAATCTACACAAGCTTCACATGATCATGATAAGACACCACCTACAGACAAAGGCATCCATCTTTTCCAAACACTGGATAATTTGCTAAAATTTATGGCCCTGACTCGGGTTCCATGCTTCAATTACAAAAATGAAAAAAAGGAAAGCAAAACAAAAATCTTTAGGACTAAGAACTCCTTTTCTGAAGTTATAATTTGAAATATGCCCTTATTCAGTCGGCCAGAGTATCGAGGAATAGAGGGGCTTGAGCAAGAGATATCAATCAGGATATGAGCTCCATTCCATGCCATAAGCAAAGAATCGACTTCGGGGATCAGCAATAGTTTTCTTTTTCCCCTTTTTGTAATTGAGACTGCTATTATATGAACAGGGGTGTAGCTTAGGGTATTGATAAGAATGGAGGAAAAGCACCCCACCATAGTCTGCCAGACTACTGCCCACCCCTGGTCCCCTGAAATAAATCATCAAAGCAACAATTCACAGCAACAGTCCAGTTTCGTTCTATTCTTTCTAACACCTCTCCAATGAGGAATGAAAAATCCAACACTGTCCATAATTTCTTGGGCCTTGGTCAGCACATTCTTCCTCTAATTCTAAAACATTCAGGGAATCAATATTTCGGTTATAATTCTTTATCCTCACAAAACTTAGAAAGCAATTCTCACACAGTAAAATTTAAAGGTGTAACCAGATAAATCTCCTGCCCCTGAAATTGTGCAGTTCTCTTTCAACCTCCAAGCAAAAAACAGAAAATTTCAGGCTGCCCTAAATAAATAAATAGAGCCGACCTCACATATACAGCTAGTGACGTGCCATAGTGAAAATATTCAACCTGAATCGACTTGAAGCTGCATTCTACACGCTTTTATCACTTCAAACATCCGTGAACAGAAAAAAAAAAAACGATGCTTGCTCAGGATTTTGTGTTGCATCAAGGAGCACATTTTCATGATATTACGCTCTAGTTTGAATTCATATATCCAAACCCTATGACGCAGGGAAGTTATCAAGCATTCTGTTAAGCCATTCTTAGATGTTGGTCATTATTTTTGTGCCCGAGTCAATGTGTTTCACATTCGAATTGCCAGAAATTAGGGAACAAAAACATAATCCATTTTTGCACAAGTGATGATGAATAAAGAGTCAGCATAACGAAATATCTGACATCATGACCACCAAAAAGTCTCTTTGTGTGGGAAGGAGCACATTCGAGTGAGACAAACATGTACCGACATTTAAAATACCTGAAAATGCAGACTGGTCAAGCAACGACCAATTTGGTGGAATAAAGGCACCATATAATGCTGGAATTCTGGTGGCTGAATCACTTCCAAAACTTCTTCCATCTCGTTGAGAAACATAACTTCCTTTGAGCTATTAGTGACAGGCCAATACTTCAACAATCCCCTCACTATATATTCAGCAAGCTTGGAGTCCTTTTCCAAAAACTGTGTCATACAATATGATAGCTGCTGATGATACATTCCCAGGCATCTTGGTTTATGCAAGGGAATCAGAGCCCGAGAAAGAAAGAGTTTGTGTTCTTCTTTCAGCGGCAAGGCAAACCCATTGATAATACTTCCCAAAATTTCTAAAAGCTCAGAAATACCGTTATGCTTTTCGGTCTCAAAGACAAAATTGTAAAATATGTTGTTGATGGCCTTCCTAATAAAGGGACGGTGTACCATAAACTTCCCATAGATGCGATGCAGTATAGTTTTCAAATACTCCCGTTCTCTAGGATCTTCAGAGTCAAAAAGATCTAGCAATTTTAGAACGAACGAGTGATCCAAGTATCTTTTAGCTACTTTTGCATCAGTTTCAGTTGACACAACCAGTCTCAGCAGAAACTCATACACGATTTGCAAATGTGGCCATGCGTGATCCATAGAAGGCTCCTCTTCCTCTACATCAAATGCTTCTACGCCACTATTTTCTCGTGGCTGAGGACTGAAGATCCTGAATAAGTTAACACTCACCATCTTTATTGCCTCTTGCATGACATTTTCTGTAAATTTTACATTTGCAGAAGTCACATACTCCACGAGCTCTAACAAAGTCTGCCGCTTGATCTCCTTCTCCTTTAGGGCTTTTGTAGGATCACTAAAGTCGAAGACAACACAACACATGCTAAGCTTTCTGAGGAACAAAGTCTGCTTCTCAGAATTTGGAACATCCCTAAATCCCGGTAATGCGACATAGGACGCCGTTGCTAAAGGACCACTTTCCTCTAGATTACCATTTTGGTTACCTCTGTTATACTGATCAATACTTGTACTGAAGCAGGGCGCAGATATAACAGCATCAACTGAATGCTCCAACTTCTTGCTGTCTCCTACACTCTTATTCTGACTAGTTGATGAAGTTAAACCATTTCCAGAATTTCGAGCCGACTTTGACTGTTTCCGAGGGATTTTACCAAATATCTGCTTGATCATAGTTCTCAGTTCACCCCAAATCCCAGAAGGAACAATTTCCTACCAACTTCTAACTTTCAACTTAAAGACCAACCAAGGTAATCATAAATAAAACCAGATTTTCCTTTATTAACAAATAGCCACAGGAATTAAGACTTGAACAAGAAATTAACTGCAGCAAGAGGAAGCTTTGACTTACCCAAAAATTTAATCCACTAACATGTGTCAAAGACAAGCAACCTCCAGTATATCACCCTCCAGCAGGAAAAGAAATATCTTTATCTTGAACCCATCACTGTTACTCTTCAGCAAAACTGAACCTCCAAGATTAATCCCAAAATGGCTTCCCTAACAGAGCAAGCAGAAGCCTTACTCAAGGTCGCTTTCTCTGTTCTTTAAACAGCGTATAAGCTTACAAAGTTGGAATCTTTTTGACTTGAAAATCAAGATTCGCTGATAGGAAAAGCCACTTGAAACTAAAAAAAGTAGCAAGGGATTTCAATTTCCAATTCAAAATCTACAGACCCCTTTAGTCAACTGTATTCTTGAAAATTCAAAATTGAGCACAGTCCAGTAAACTTTCTCCGGCTTCGCCCCCATAAACAACGATCAAGATTGAGAAGACAAGTCAAACGCAAAACTCACACAACAAACCCAAAAACTAAAGCGATTCTAACTCTAAGGAACGGCCGAAGAAGATAAAAGGGGGGAGCGTGGGCGGGGGCACCGGATGAAAGGCCACCCAAAAATCTGTTCTTTGATTTTTCTTGTTGCCCAGTGAATGTCAGTCAAATGACAAAAGCCTCTCCTATTTAATTGCAGGTTGTCCTATTTTTTTATGTAAGAAAAGGATCCCAGTTACATTCCCATAAATAAATAAATTTACTGGATTCGTTAATTAAAGGTATGCCTTTCCATTTCGCATGGAATCAACCAAACATTGTTGGTTGATTTTAAAATATAATAGATTAAAGTAAAATGGTTCATTAAATTGATTGCGTTTTTTATATTGTGGATTGATCAACACAGCGTAACGCAATTTTCATTATTAATCATCGAGAAACAACTTGTTTCTAACATATGAGTATTGTTATGTATATACGGCACTCTATCCCGCTATAGAAGGAAGCAATGGATAATGTTGTTGTTGTGTTAGTTAAAGTTGTGCTCAACAATCGACAAAAAAAAGCTTATTTTTTTTCTTTGCTAAGTAAATACTACTTGCTATTTTATAATTTTGTCTATTTTGATTTGAATATTTTCTGTGTTGACCCAAACAAGACTATCTAACTGTTAATTGTAAACAAGATAACGTGATAGTTTGTTTAAATTAATAGTAATCACACGGGCTATAATGCAGATGTGATATATGTCTTGAAAAATGTATAAGGCTTAATATAGAGTTGTTTTTCATCAACGTAGAACTTCACATCTAAAAAAATCAAGTCTACCTTTAGTCCTTTCTTACAAAAAGATTCCAAACATTTATACTTTCTTCTAAATAATTCTTTTATAATTTGATTAAACATAATTTAACTATTTTAAACAATATTTTTATTATAACCTCAGTTGATGTAAATTAGAGAAATCATGTTAATTGTAAAGGTAGTTATCTACTAAATAATCTTATTTTTAGTAAATATATAATATTTTTAAGATAAAACAAAATAAAAATTATGACAATATTTTTAGGACGGAATGAGTATTACTAAGGTGCTTCATTGTTTATTTAAATTTTTTTTTTTTTTTTTTTGCCTTTTTGAAACAACTGCTTTGTTTTTTGTTTCCTTTTAGGCGTTGAACTACATTTAATTTCTTCCGGACGCTATTCTTTATTTATCAGAATATGCACATTGATTGATATAATCTTTTTGTCTAACTTCTATTAGTGTCTTCAAATTTTTCTACTTATGAATTTAGCATTTTAATTTTCTTATTAGGAAACCAACTGGTCCAATTGGTAAGACTAGTCTGGTTGAACCATCACCGGAGAGTTTGATGGTTCTCTGTCCTGTCTGGGGTTTTAAAGATACTGGTTGAAAGTTGGGAATAAAAACTTCCAAAATTTTCTGGCACTTGATTTCATCGAATACCCCGTCATAGGTAGAAACTTCTAAAACAGTGAGATAATGTTGTTGTTGTTTAATAGAACCCCGCAATTCATGGATTCTAATGAACGTCATGTCATACATCCTGTCTATTCTGAAATATTTCTAACTCAAATGTTATCAAGGACATATCAAAGACAATTCAACATGTTTTCGATGTTTGTTAAGTCAAATATAAGGAAACATATATCCGGTTCAGATCTGGAGAGATCAACGGTGAGGCAAAATATGAGACATCTAATCACGCGTCACCACATCTGTTTGTACATATGGCGACGCGTGATTGAATACCTCATATTTTGACCTTCCCAGATCTGAACCCACATATATCAGAGTTTGATGTTGCATATAACATCTTTCCAAAACCAACATCATGGGTTCGTTACATCATTTTAGCTTCAAATCTAAAAACTCGTTCAATTGAAACATCTCTAACAACAACAATCACATCTTGTATAACCTGTATATCCTCGAACATTTTCAATAACATTATCCAAAACCAGCTAAAGCTCTAGCTTTTAAAGGTCCACCTTTGTCCCCAGACATAGCCTGATGGAGACAGAGGGAGGTTGGGAGTTGAAATCCTCCGGGAGCATTTCTCCAGCATCTCCTAAATTGACTCTTTGTGATTCGGTTTCCGTCTGTAGATTCAAAGGATTCACTTGTTCTGCATCAAGTACCAATTTTTTTCTTTTTGGGCATCAAGGATACACTATCGGAAACGAACGCGAAATTTTCTCTAACCAACCAAATAATGCAGGACGTAGAGCTAATGATCTTTGTGCAGCAAGTGAGCTAGCTTGATTCGTCTCTGCTGCAAAGAAAGTCCTGCATCCATGGATCTCTCCCAAGAAAATCTGATAGCATTTCAAAGGGATCTTTCCCACCTCATTATGCGTTAACTCTTTATGCAAAAGGCAAACATGGGTCAAAAATGTGTGGCTAAAGTTTCAAAGAGTTTTTTGCCCGTCAGAAATCTAAACATCTTTTGGACAAAAAGGGAGGATCTCTCAATCAACTTCTTATCGACCTCTTTAAGCTCATTGAACAGCCACCCAAATTAAAGTTATTTAAAAGAGTGCATATATATCATCTTGGATAACCAAGTTTGTTCCACTTTACGTTGAGACTACTTGCAAATCCCATGCAAATTGCCAAAACAAATGATCACACAAGAGTTCACCATGAATATGAAATTTTGTTCACTTCAGCTGCAGTGGTAAATGTTCCATTCCTAACGGAGTGACACACTCTTCTTTAATTTTAGAATATGGCGTAATAAAACAAAACGACTCACTAAATTGCTTGTGCTTCTTGTAATGTGAAGTAGCAATTAATCGACATAACTTGACGCAATTTTCAGTATAGGTCATCCGGAAACAAAGTCTGTATGTTTCCAACACATAGGTAAGGTTGCGTACATGTGGCCCTCCTTTACCTGTCATAGGCAGGAGCATCTAAGATAATAAGGTAATGATGTTGTTGTAGTAGTAGTAGCTGCAGTTGTAAAGCCATCAACAAGATGAAGTAATTTCTGAGTGTATGTTTCAAAGATTCTAAAAACATCTTCACTGCTTAATTCCTGATAGCAGTTACCTTGATCCTGAATCGCATGTCTATGTGTTGATCAAGAAGATTGTCACTGAATTTGGACGCAAAAATATCAGCTGCAAAAGCCTACGTAGCAATAGCATCAGATATGATAGCCTTAACAAATCTAGGCGAATAGGCATGGAATAGAATATAGAAAGGAGTTCATATAGACAAGATTTTAAAGAAAACTCAAAACCTTTCAAGTCACTCAATGGGCTATGTCACATTTACAGCACATCAAAAATTAGGTAACACTGGTTGTTTTCTTCAATACATTTTAACCAAAGTGAGAAAAGCAAAAAAGATGCTCAAATAGGTGCATACTGGCAAAAGAGACAGAAGCAAGTAAAAGGCTATCTCTACTTATAAAGCAGTTCTTTAAGAGCCTAGTCATACAGACATGTCTTTTTTTTTTTTAAGTTAAAATTTTATATATGAGCCAAAATGGCAACTTTACAAAAGATAGTTATCGGGGATTAAAAAATAAAAATGACGCTGCTTATACCATACATTACAATCTAACCAAGTCACTTGCCAATTTCAACAGCCAGTACAGAAACCAGACCACCGCTGTTTACTAAAAGCCAAAAACAATACAGGGCCTCAATATTATAGAAGATCAAAGAAGCATGTAAAGCGGCTTCATGGTAGTAAAAAAGACCACTGTATGTGTGCAAGTGACAGGACAGTCCCTAATAAACTAATCTTGAAAAGTAGAAAAGGCCTTGGCCGAATGTTCCCAGAAGTAGCAAGGAGGCAAGGCTAACACAAAATAAAACACTGGACTAACGATAAGCGATGAACTTGACAGTGACATGGACATGTGCCTCAACCGGCTGGGTGGTGAAGACACTCGAGACTGTTAGAAAGTTACCGTAAATATGGAGAGTGATTTACGGTGATTGATTTACGTTACCTCAATGTAGGGATCTTGCATATAATGTATATTTGGTAGGAGGTTGAATAGTTGATTTCTCATTGATTAGGTGATTGTATAGGTGATTTATTTCCTTGTAAACACAGCATTGTAATTGTATATAATAGGGGCTAATTGTATCAAAGCAATACAAGAAAGAATTTTCCGTAAAGTAAAATTGCTCTGTGCAAAGTAACATGGTATCAGAGCGACTGATCCAGTAAACCAGTTGTTTTGTAATTCTTGGCTCAGAAATACTCTCATCATTGCCAAAATACGTACGGACCTTCCTCAACCATTGACTTACCAAACAGTATCTGTTCTTTTGGCTCAGATAAACATCATTGCCATATACCTGTCCCAGTGCCTTAACGCAATTGTACCAAAAACCCGTATCACAGTATCTTGTTCCTGTCAGCCACAATCTGCAAAACAAAACACACCATGTCAACAAGTGCAGGCTCTATCTCAGAACAACCCAAACCTACAGTTACCTTGCCCGAAGGCTTTGACCTCAATGAACAATTCGCACTCTTCCTACAAAGTAGAATGAGTCCAAACCCGCCAGTAACAAATATGGACAATCTCGTGATAAAGGTGAAATTAAACAGTAACAATTACCCACTCTGGTGCAATCTCATGAAACGTGCACTTCTTGGTAGAGGGATGAGTGCCACATCACAGGGGTATCTCAAATCCCAGTACCTACAGATCCTGCATATCCCAAATGGGAATAGGAGGATCAGCTTGTGTTCACATGGTTAATCGACAACATAGAGGACAGTCTGGTGAGCAACGCATCAAGATACCCGACGGCTAAAGCGCTATGGGACGGTCTGGCTGTTACATATGGATCCGGCAGCGATAACATTCAGATCTTTGACCTTCACCGCCAGGCCAATTCTATCCGACAAGGGGACCAAACACTTGATGAGTGCTGGCGAAAACTGCAGGACCTTTGGATGCTTATCGACATCAAGGAACCGAATCCCATGGAATGCGAAAAGGACATCACAGTGTTTAACAAAAGAGTACAAGAACATAGATTGTACCAGTTACTTACTGCGGTAAGTGACAAGTATGCATCTTTAAAACGAGACCTTTTGAAGAGGGATCCACTTCCCTCTGCCGAAATAGCCTACAATGAAATTCGTAGGTCAGATGTGAGAGATGGAGTATTGATGGAAAGACCTCCCTCAGTTATTACATCACAGGGAGACAGAATAGGCTTCGGATTAGCCCTCAGAGGACCAGCGGGACGAGGCAAGGGACAGAGTGACTCCAAACCCCCTCAAGGCCGGGGAAAAACAGAGGGACGAAAAATTTCAGAGGGCAGAGGAACCTCTCAGTCAGGAAACCCATCATCCCGAGAGGACAAGAATCAACTACTCTGCACTCACTGTGGACAACGCAGACACACCGTTGATCAGTGTTTTAAGCTTCATGGGTTTCCAGATTGGTGGGAAACTCATAAGGCTGCAATGAAGTTACAGGATAGAGGGAAAGCAGCCGTCACCAGGACCATCGGAGAAGACGGAGGAGATGGTGGCTACAAAGAAGGAGAAGAAGGCAGAAACCCCCAGAAGCATCCAGAAAACTGCGAACCATCAGGAGGTAGAAAGGGGGTGGGCGTAAGCCCTAAACCCCTTTCCCACTTTTATATGCAAAAATTACCCAGTACCCCCTCGTTTTTTCATAATATTATTAAAGAAACCCCCAGAGTATCAGTAATTTTGGATCAGGCCCCCAACTTATCCCTTTTACCCACTGCACACCCGCATAATTCAAAAACGTATATTACCCCTCAATCTTCTGCATATATTGCTAATCAGTCCCCATTAAAATCCCAATGGATTTTTGATTGTGGTGCAACAGATACTATGACATTCGATCCAGCAGATTTCACAACCTTTACTCCGCCACAAAAGGGATCCATTGAAACAGCTAATGGCCAACTCATACCAGTATCTGGGGGCGGAACCATCCAAATTACTCCTCAAATAACCCTTTCTAACTGCCTATATGTTCCAGCCTTATCTAACAAACTTTTATCTATAAGTCAGCTTACAAAAACACTTGACTGCGTTGTACTTATGTACCCTACCTTCTGTTTATTGCAGGAAATTCATACGAAGGAAATTATTGGACGTGGTACTGAGAAAGGTGGTTTGTATTACGTCGATGCAGTGGTGCAATAGGGCCGGTCCAATCTTGCCACCGGTACGGTCTCCCGCCAGCTATGGCTTTGGCATCGGCGGTTAGGGCATGCCTCTTTCTCTTATCTTCAGAAATTGTTTCCAGACTTATTTTCCAATAAAGTACCTTTATCTTTCTCTTCATGTGACACTTGCCTCCGGGCCAAACAAACTCGGGCGACTTATCGCTCTAATCATACGCGTGTTAGTACCATGTTTGATTTAGTACATTCAGATGTTTGGGGACCTTCACCGGTCAATACACCTCTTGGCTTTCAGTATTATGTTATTTTTGTCGATGATTATTCCCGTATGACATGGATCTATCTCCTTAAACATAAATCCGAAGTTACTACTCGCTTTATTGAATTTTATCACATGATTCAACATCAATATCATGCCTCTATAAAAATTCTTCGATCCGATAACGGTGGGGAATATATTGATGGAAAGTTACAACAATTCTTCCGAAACACTGGTTTAGTCCATCAAACCTCATGCTCTAGGACACCCGAACAAAATGGTGTGGCAGAAAGAAAAAATCGTACTCTTCTAGAAATGACCCGCGCTATGATGATTGAGTCAAAAGTCCCTCCGAGTTTTTGGCCCGAGGCAGTTGTTACGGCAGCCTACCTCACAAATCGCATTCCCACCTCTATCCTCCTACATAAAACCCCTATCCAAACCCTATCCGCTCAAACTACTCTCCCCTCCATTGAAACTTTACCTCCCAAAGTCTTTGGTTGTACTGTCTATACCCATATTCCGCGAAATCAACGTCACAAACTAGACCGTTGTGCTGAAAAATGTGTCTTTGTCGGGTATGCGTCCAATCAAAAAGGCTATCGGTGTTACAACCCTCAAACCCGTAAACTTACTGTCACCATGAATTGTATTTTTGTCAAAACCGAATATTACTATGACACCCATACTAGGGAACAGGGGGAGCCCTTAACCAATGATTCCCTAGCATGGCTTCCGGGATTGATTGAACCAACAGGGCAAGTAGGTGACGCCGACTGCACTGCCCAGTCTACGGATATACAAACCACGTCTCTCATATCAGCCAATGATGGTCCTTCTGTGAATACTCCTCAATCAACTGATGGTAATACTGATATCCCTACTGATTTACCTTTACCTGATGTACTTACCAGTGAAACCACTTCTGTGATTTACGATTATCCTGTATCTGATCCTGTATCTGATCCTATTACTGGTACTTTGGACAGCGACTCTAATAATCTTATGCAGGAACGAGTGCAGGTATTACCACCCAGAGCAAACCGAGGAGTACCACCAAAAAGGTACTCACCCACCAAGATTGCAAAAACCTCCAGGTACCCGATTCCTCTATCCAGGGGGAGTGTCTCTACATGTGCAAAGGCATTATTTATCTCTCTATGCTCAGAAAATGTGCCTAAAACTACGGATGAGGCAATACGCCTACCAGAGTGGAAAGCCGCTATGGACATTGAAATGGAAGCGTTAAGGAAAAATGAGACATGGGAAAAGTGTGCTCTTCCTCCAGGAAAAAGGCAGTAGGTTGCAGATGGGTATTCACGATAAAGTATAAAGCGGATGGAAGTATCGAGAGACGCAAGGCAAGACTTGTTGCAAAGGGGTATACGCAAACATATAGAATTGATTACTCTGAGACTTTCTCTCCTATAGCACGACTCGATACAATCAGGGTCTTACTCTCAATTGCAGCCACTAAAGACTGGCCTCTACACCAGTTTGATGTCAAAAATGCGTTCTTACATGGAGATTTAATAGAAGAAGTATATATGGACCCACCTCCGGGCTTCTCGACTGAGTATTGTAATGGAGAAGTGTGCAAACTCCGTAAGGCATTGTATGGACTTAAACAGTCTCCGCGTGCGTGGTTTGGTCGATTTACTGCAGTAATGAAACAAGATGGATTTCAACAAAGCAACGCGGACCACACTTTGTTTATTAAGCGAAATGGAAGCCTTGTGACATGCCTGATTATTTATGTTGACGACATGATTATCACCGGAAGTGACAAAGAGGAAATTAGTAGGCTTCGAGAGTACTTGTTCACGAAATTTGAAATGAAGGACTTGGGAGGGTTAAAGTATTTTCTCGGAATTGAGGTACTACGATCATCGTCCGGAATTTACATCTCTCAGAAGAAGTACATCTTAGATCTGTTGGCTGAAGTAGGAATGTTGGATTGCAAACCTGCTGCCACACCAATGGTGATGAACCATAAGTTAGAAATCGTGAAGGGGGAGCCCAGTACAGATAAAGAGCAATATCAGAAGCTGGTGGGAAAGTTAATCTATTTGTCTCATACCAGGCCAGATATAGCATACCCAGTAAGCGTGGTAAGTCAATTTATGCATAGCCCTCAGAAACATCACTTAGATGCTGTTATGAGAATTCTCAGGTATTTGAAAGGCACCCCAGGGCGAGGATTGGTGTTTCAAAATCATGGCCATCTAGATGTAGAAGCTTATACGGATGCTGATTGGGCTGGTAGTCAGAGTGATCGAAGGTCTACATCAGGTTACTTTGGATTAGTCGGAGGAAATGTTGTTACTTGGAAAAGTAAGAAGCAGAAGGTCGTCTCGTTATCTAGTGCAGAGGCGGAGTTTCGTGGAATAGTAAAGGGCATAACAGAAATATTGTGGCTGCACAAGTTAATGACTGAGCTTGGTTTTAAAGTACAATGCCCGATGAAGTTGAAGTGTGATAACAAAGCCTCAATCAGTATTTCAGCAAACCCAGTTCAACATGATCGGAGAAAACATGTAGAAGTTGATCGTCATTTTATAAAAGAAAAGCTTGAAAGTGGACTAGTGGAACTTCTGTTCGTGCGCTCAGAAGATCAGTTAGCCGACATACTAACCAAGGCTGTGAGTACGCATGTCTTTGAAGGTGCATTGGTCAAGTTGAATATTGGCGATCCCACTATTCAACTTGAGGGGGAGTGTTAGAAAGTTACCGTAAATATGGAGAGTGATTTACGGTGATTGATTTACGTTACCCCAATGTAGGGATCTTGCATATAATGTATATTTGGTAGGAGGTTGAATAGTTGATTTCTCATTGATTAGGTGATTGTATAGGTGATTTATTTCCTTGTAAACACAGCATTGTAATTGTATATAATAGGGGCTAATTGTATCAAAGCAATACAAGAAAGAATTTTCCGTAAAGTAAAATTGCTCTGTGCAAAGTAACAGAGACTAGATAGAGGAGCCTGTGACCCATGATATGAAAGGAAATAAAACAGAGCTTGATACTGTTAGTCAGCAGCAACAGGATTATGTTAGCATTTATTTCTCTCCATATGTGGTATACCGTAGCTAAGAAGGCAAAATAAGCTACATCCTTTTGAAATTTTGTAGTCCCAGAGGCATTGGAGTTGAGCCAGCCATCCATAAATCTAGTCATTAGCCTTTATCTGTTTCAGCACAACACTCCAAACTTTGGCAGATTATGGGCATAGAAAGAAGAGGTGGTCATAATCTTTCCTAAATCTGCCACATAAGATACATGAATTAGTATTAATGAGACACCAATCCAAGAGTTTGTCATGAGTATTCATTCTCTTTCAACATGCAATCCAAAGTATAATAGCATAACGTGGAAGAAAATAATTACACCATACAATTTTCTCCTAATTTACTGAAGGCAGAGAAGGTTAAAGAGTTTTTTTTTGTGCGTTTTAACAGAGAATGATGGACTTGGTTTCCTGGAAAGTAGTCTTCGCCTGTCTTATTTCAAAGGATCTGCAAGGTTGGCTGAATTGAAGGACTTGATCATCCCAACCTCTGTCATAAGGTAACCTCCATTCTCTAACATTCAACACTGTAGAAACCAAAGCAGTATTATTAACGCTCAGTTTCCTTCTTCGTTCAAGGTGCGAAACACTAAGTATCCCCCATGGATGCCAAAGGTCATACCAGAAGGATGTTGTATGTCTATTTCCTAAGCCCTTACTTATTCCAGTGACTATGTTTGTCCCTGACCCACAATAGTCTTTCCATAGCCAAGAATCAGAGGGCCATGGCTTAGCCTCCTAAATGGAATTACCTTTTAGAATGACAGTGTGCATCCATTTAACCCACATGCTTTCCTTAAGCTCACATATATTTCATATACTCTTCATAATATAGGCATTATTTACAAAGGGTAAGTTTGAGATTCTCAAGCTACCTTTATCCTTTTGGTTGATAAATGTTAGACCACTTTATCTTAGCTTACCTATAACCACCCCACAGAAAGCTTTTCAAGATTTTCTCCACCTCCCTTATGACTCTTATAGGCAGGAAGTATAAGACAGTCCAATATCGATATATAGCAATAAGGATAGAATTGATCAATTGGATTTTTCTACTATAAGAAAAGTTTTTAGTGGTCCAACTTTGCACTCTACTTTTAAGCCTATCAAGCAAGACGCCACAATCAGAATAGGAGAGTTTGCAACAATTAGAGGGACCCTAAAGTACCTGATTGAGAGAGTGTCCAGTGGCATGCCTATAAATCAGCAAGAGAGGCTTTTCTTGGTTAGAAGTATAAGTGAATCTTTCACACTTCTGGGGTTAGACCAAAATTCAACAAGAGCTTATTTGATCACTTGTACACAGTGAGCATCAATTTTTGATAAGATGAAAGATTATTTGCAAAAGCTAAGCAAGAGAGGCTGAGTTTTTCACACTTGGGATGAAAGGAATAGCTAGAGTTTAGTATCAAGATTTTTAAAACTGAGTAGAACCTTCAATCACTAGGATGAAAAGGCTAGGAGACAGTGGATCCCTTTGTCTAAGACCCCTGGTGGCTTTAAGGTTACGTGTTAGAGCTCGATTTAGGTTGATTGATAAAGAGGGTGTGGAAGTACAAAGACAAATCAAGTTTAGGTAAGTTTGTGGGAAGTTCATCCTCCTCAACACAGTCAATATATAAGGCAATCTAAGTATGTTAAAGGCCTTCGTGATGTCTAATTGGTTGACACAACATTTAGAGCCTTCAGATCTTTTATAATTTTTCACTAGCTCATACATGAGAAGGATGTCATTTTGGATAGTTATGTCTTCAACAAAGGAAAACTAGTTCTCATTGGAAAGGAAGGTTTCAGCCTATTAACAAGTATTTTGGATATGACCTTGTCTGTGATGTTACAGCAGGAAATGGGCTTGAACTCTCCCATATTGATTGGGTCATCAATGAGTGAGTAGTACATAAAGTTCTCCTTGAAAAAGAATTCAATGGCATCAATGAATTATTCACCAAGGAGAGCCCAATTTTCTTTGAAAAAGACAGTAGTATAGCCATCAGGCCTAGAAACACTATCATCTTTTAAGGGAAAAAAGGACATCTCTAATCTCAACCCTTGAAACAGAACAGAATAGGATTGGCTTTGTGCCTCTGCCAGGGTCTTGCCTGAACAGCTTTGGTTTGGAGTGCTCGATGGTGAAGGGTCAGTGACAAGTTTTTCCACAAAAAAAAGAAGAAAACTAGAGGCCATCTCTTGAACAAGTTTGTAGTCATCACTCATGACGCCATCCTTATTCTGCAACCTTAGAACTTTTTTTCTAGCATTATGGACTCTTACAGTTCTATGGAAAAACTTGGTGTTTTCGTCTCCTTCCTTCATTCACTTAATTCTTGACTTTTTCTTAAAAAAATTTCTTCGAAAGACAAAAAACTAGTGTAGAAATCCTTAAATCTCCTAACCTTATCTTGCAGTTGAGGGTTATGGGGGTCTTTAATTAATTGAGCTTGAGTTTCTTCCAATATGGTTCTGGCTAACTCCACTCTGCAGTGATGTTTTCAAACTTCTGTTTCTTCATTTTTGTAGGGGATCCTTTAACCTCTTCAATTTCCTAGTAAGAGAGACCAGAGGGTTGCCATTTATGGGTTCTTTCCAACTTTCTTTTAGTACACACTTGAAGTTAGGATGCATCATCCAACCCTTTATAATCTTAAATGGCTTATGGTCAAGCTTCAGATTTTTTTGAATGGTTCAATCCCAGGAGAATGATCAGAGGAGATAAGGGCTTCATAATCTAGTTGAGTTTTTGCTTTTCCAGTGTTCATTGGAGAACATATGATCAAGCTTAGTGTAAATTCGTTTATCTTCATCTCTCTTATTAGAACACGTGTATTCAAATTCTCTTGAAGGAATGTTTACCATATCGATGTTCTTAATGCAATCTGAGAGCTTCTTGATGGCATTTCTGTTCACTTTCTGCTACCAGTTTTCCCTTCGCCATCTAGTATAATATTAAAGTCTTCCATGATCAGTCAGGCCTGGTTATCAGATAACTGGTTTTGATATCTCAACTCCTTTTATAGGTTTCTTCTATTGCTCCTTTCATTATACTTGTATACAACAATTAAGATAAACTCTTCATTTTTAGAAGAGGTAGGTCTTAACATACAAATGATATATTGCTCATTGTAATGCATCAACTTACCTTCCAAAATGTTTAGGTTTCATGCAACCCAAATCTTAGAAAGTGTATTGGGTAGTGTATTATAAAAAAACTATCCAGTTCATAAAGACATTCCTGAATATAGAATATATTTTTCTTTTGTCTAATCTTTACTTCTACCAACCCTATAAGATTTATTTTCTTATCTTTGATGAAGTTTATAATTTCATGTTGTTTTAGAAAGGAGTTAAATCCTCTCATAATCTAACAAGCTAATTTTCTTAGATATTCTTTTACTTAAATGTATGTTCTCCTTTGTCTAGGTCAACAGGGCCATCTATGTCTATATCAACACTAACCTTAAATTTAGGTTGCACTATTCTATTCTTACCACTTATCTTTTCCTTATCTGAGAGCTTGGAAGAAGATTTGTCTATTATCTGGCCTAAATGAAGGAAGCTATCTAAGGAACCGGTATCAAAGTGTTGCTGACTAAGGTCCTCAGCAGCCTCACTCCATCCAGCTTCATCAGATGAGTAATATGATTATCTCACTCTATTAGAAGAGTGATGCTCATAGTCATTAACCTCATGACCAGTGCTATCTTTGCCTTTCTTGGGGCCTGCTAGTGCTACTAACGGTTTTGTCTATTACATTAGTCATATTATGAGCCTGCTTAGTAGGTGACCTATTCTTCTGAGTTCTAGTACTAGCGTGGGATGAAGAGGTGACTAGCTCTATATCACTTTCGATATTGTTAATAGCTTTGTGCTCATCTAGGTTTCCTTCTTCAACCTCTTCCAGTAAAGAGCTGAACTTGTCAGAGGTAAGTTAGTTAGGGTGTTGAGTGGGTTATGGGTTGGAAGCTTGGTTCTTGTTGGTGGTAGTTATAGTACGAGGTTTCACCTGGAGGAAGCCTCCTGAGGAACATTACCCTTTGTCCCCTGATGGATTTACCTTTATCCAATTGATGGTTTTTCCTTTGCCCCATGCGAATGACGTCGACCATTCGAGAGGTTCATGTTATTTTGTTCCGGTTGTGGGAAGATGATTTTTTTAGGGGGGAAAGACTTAGTTTGGGGGGTTTATCTCACAAGAGCGCAAAAAGTTTTGCATTTCAAACACTGAGAAGGTATTTATTCATAGATGATTTCCTGAGTGTATTCCTGACCAAACTCATCACTAAAGAGTATAGTTTTTGACACAAATTTTATAATGGTCAATGACCAAGTATGATTAGTTGGTCATTGACCAATAAAATGTGTATAAAATTTATGGGCTCCTTATGTTGGCCAATCATCCCCTTGCTTGCATGTAGATAAAACTTATTTGTCATTATTTTATTGGGTCACTAGTTGATCAATGACCACAATAAAATTTCTGAGTTTTTGGAGGAAGCTCTCTAGCTTTGATTTCGACGCAGATACGAGAAAATGAGACTATAGTTTGAGATGTAGTTGACTTATCCATAAAAAACCTTCCCTACTAGGCTATCTACACCACTAAGGACCTCAGAGTTAAAGTAACGAAAGCGTAAGTTTGGGAACTGAATCCAAATCGGATCAGTGTCAAGCTTGAGAATCTCGTTGCCAAAAGGTAAAGGAGAAAGATATTAGATACTTTGTTTTGGGTCCTTCGACTAAAATCTAAAGACAAAAAATTCCTCATCAACTCTTTTAACCTCCAACAACTCTTTTGAGGTCCAATTGTCTTCGACAAACTTTTGCACGTTGAAGAAGGATGCCGTGTTACCCATTACTTGGCCTACAATACAGAGTTCCACTTCTGCTTTGTTACCGTAGCAGAAGCAGGATTGATGGCGATAAATTATTTCCCTTTGTCTTTATATGGCCGAACCTCCAAGAGTGTAGATGACTCTTTCAGCTAACGGATCCGGATCCCCTCACTGTTAAGGAAAGAGTGAGAAAATGATCCAACGACACATGGCATTAGAAGATGTAGTGAGGCTAGAAGAAAAGTGGCTAGCAAAGGAGTATGATAGTGAATAGAGGACACGTAGCATACTGTGCTATATGCGGTGAGAAATAAAGGGATAAGAAGATCTCATCCGCAACATAACCTGCACGAAATGATCAAGTGTCATTCACAGTGGTTATGATTCGACCAAAGCTTGATGATATAGGTTGCCAGTTTTTTTTCCTTTGGATGGAGATGTTCAAATGCTTTAACAATATCCACATTTTCAGCAGAATGCCCAAAACACAAGTTGCAAAGAAATTTTCCAAAAGTTCTATTCCACTTTCCAGTTTCCACCAACGCTGCAGTAGTTAGCTTCGTGGATATTTCTTTCACCATTTATTTGTTTTTTCATTCTTCCGTTTTTTCCTTAAAGTCAATTTGGAAATAACATGGGTAATAAGCAATGGGAACCAAAATATTTCGGGTGTGATTCTTCAAATGGAAAAAAGCAATTCTTTTTTTTTTTTTGTTATTATTGTTTAATAAAAGCTACTTAACTTATCAGGAAAAACTTTTCCAAAGAAACCTTATCAGGAAAAAAAAATCAAAATTTACTTTTCTCAATTCTTTTCTCACAACATGCCAAATTTAGTGTATAATTCATAACATTGTCACACATTCATTTTTCAATTAGACACTTGACATAGTTTTGCCTTGAAAACCCTTAAACCTTTATGATGGAAGGCTTTATATGACTTTTTTTTTTTTTGCTTTGATGATTGCATAACATTTAACATCTCTTGAAATCATGCGTTTGTTTATTTTAAACAAGTGTCAGGTCTCAATGTATGACTACCAATTGATTGGTGTTCACGATGTTCAAAGCTTTGACTTTGTTTAATATACCGAGCAATCGGGATTCGGATCGCCTGAGGGGCGGTAACAAAAGACCTGGTGCCACGTGGCAGTAAGGATGGTGAGGTTGAGTGCGGATGACCCCCACCCAACCTCACCATCACTCTCTGCTGCCACGTGTCGGACGATCGCGTGGGAGGTGAGGTGTTTGGCGGTTAGAGGATCCGTTCCCGATCAATCGACCTTAACTCTTAGTTGATCGAGTAAAACAAGGTGCATCCTTATCATTTCCAAACACCAACTGATCGAGACATCATTTGATTAGTCGGTAAGGCATGAAACTCCCTACAACAACATTTTTCATTCATATAAAGATCACTAAACGTATATCCAAAAATTATAAACCAAGAAGATACGATTATTCACCTGAAAATCTCTAAAAGTATATATATCTAACAATTATAAACCTCAAAAAGTGTGCTTCTTTACATGAATCCGTAAAGCATTTCGTATACACGCTACCATTCAAACAATCGTTAACCTCAAAAGTATAGTTATTTACATGACATACTGATAAAACATCTCGCATGCACATGATCATTCAAGAACGTCTACCCCCCCCCCCCCCACATGAAAACTACATTCTATACATGGTGGCAAAAGACCATATCCTGGGCCTGAGGACCCCACCACCTCAGCCTCTAGTAGCATTGTGGAAGATGCAAATCATGCATACAGTCTTAACCTACACCTTTTTTTGTGCAAGGGGCTGTTTCTGCGGCTTGAATCCGTCACCACAAAGTTACAAAACAGTAACCTTACCAATGATTGTTTAATGCATAATTGCAACCGATAGTATTATTGGTATGTTTTTGCTTTTCTACCACTTCTTATAGCCAGAACTCATTCATGATCGCTAATTGTTATTGATGTTGAAAAAAGAAGTCATAATGAAATAAAATTGAAACTTAAGAAGACGTCAATGCACTTGCTAACGTGACTTGAAGTAACTTTAAACAAACTCAATATCGTTTGTTGTAGGACGAGCTCTTATAAATAACTACTAGTTCAATGTTCATCTGATCTAATTTTATATCCATCTGTCGAAGCCTACATATTTAGTAGCGGATCTTACATATTTATGGGACAAATTAAAACCTATACAGTTTTACCAAAACGTACACAGTTTTGCCAATTATACACATGTAGTTGATAGAAAACATAGATCACAATCACAATCACAATCATGCTCAGTGATAGCTCAACAAAAGCAAAAACTATCGCTAGGGTATGGGGAAGGTGAGGCAGTCAAACAATACCTTCATCACAAAGGATACAGAATTTGCTTTCAGTGAGACCCCGACTCTATATGTACCTGCATAGATGACACAATAACAGGGATGTGATGTGCTTGTGTGCTAGTGAAAGAATTTATTCAACACAAATAAAAAGCTTTCGATATTAAAATAGTCATAACTGTGTATATGCACAAATAATAAAAGACAGGCAAAAACAAAAAGTGCAAAGTCAACCTAAAGTATAGGGAGTATCTAAACACTAAACCCCTACTACGCGTTTTTATATCCTGCTTAAACCTCTTTAACCTTAATTTTATGCCTCCATAAATTACTATCATGGACCATGTCTTCAGATAGTTGCAAATCTAGTACGATTAATCCGCTCACGTAGAAAACATAGATGCGCAAACTATTTTTTATTTAATTATTTCATACTTCTTGTAATACATGGCAGTAATATACAATGTAGAATACATAGTAATTAGAAAATTATCGTAACATAAATTACCATAAAACACACTTAAATAAAAATTTGAAAGAACATGCATCGTTAAAATTGGACGATATTAAATTAAAGTAGAGGCGAATCCCTAACTTATAGCGAGGGAAAGTTTAAGCTGTAAATAGGTAACTCCCATTTTTCAATATGGTGTGTTTGATTAGTTTTATATCACTAATTATTTGCTGTCTAATTTGTTATTAATTTCCTAAATTTAAGGTGTATGGTAGCATCAACTTCTAATAGTGGTTATCTTCCAGATTTAGCGTTTTTGAAAATTTTACACATGATTGTGCATTCCGGTTCTTTTTTGTTTACAATGATATTATTGACGTTCTTATTATATTGTATGATTGAAGTATACCATAAGCTAAGGCGATGCTAAAAGTTTATCCTTATTATTTTAGCGCACTTCTGTCCTTTCTAACATTTTAATAAAATTTGTTTTTTTGTATGATAAGATATTGCTGTTATGGCGAATTTCGATACCTATCGGGAATCAACATCCTAAGTGTAAGCAATAATTTCTTTATGATCTAAGAAATATATTTCTTCACGTACACAATCATTTCATAATAACTCAAATAGATAATTAGAGAAAGCGTGTCTTTCTCCATGGTTCGGTAAGTAAGATTGTCTTTAATGAACGGAAGCACCAACTTGGATATATACAATCTCATCTTTGAATTTAGGTTTTTCTCCACTAACCCTTTCTCTAATGTCTCTTTTGATGGATAAGTAAAGACGATGGCCAAGGTGAAGAGAGATGACATTCATTCATATTTATAGGCAACTAAATGATACATCCATCATAACCTTTGGTATAGCACCCCTTTGATAAATGGATATGTCTTTTTAATGAAGAATTGCGTCTCTTAACTTAAAAGACATAACCATTTAAGATAACTAACCAATTAGGATTTAGTTATAAATCATATAACCATAATTCACAAGGGACACAAGTGTGATTATTGCTAAGTTTCTGAACATTATGTTACTAATAAATTACATTTACAACACGTTATATGAAATTTCCTCATTTTATTTAATTTAAATCTCTTTATGAGTTTGCTTTTATGTCTTTCAATGTTTATCAAAGATAGGGATGGGGTGGAGTGGGGGTTGAAACAGGAAAGTGTTTTATCAATGACAAATACTAAGTTAAGGTTGAAATAGCTGTTTCACACTTTTTTATATCAAAATAATTGTGATAACGAGTGGAGCGTATATCGGCCTTTGTACAAATAAAAAGTGAGATTTCAAATAGTTATATCGTAAAATGACCATCGCCTGTAGTATTATTAAATATACCTACGGTATTAGATTAAATGAATTTAAAATGTTCAATGCCATGTAACAATTATAAGTAATAAGTGGATGCTGAAGTATTTGTTCTTATACGTATCAGATAATAAGTGTCTCGCGTTTATAAAAAAAGTCTGAGGGTTTAAGGTAAGTATGGCGGACTTCGGTATAATTTGCCTAGAAACTCTAAATAAATAACGAAGAATCTTATGAAAGCTGTCGCCAACTTATACCTCAATATTGCCTTAACTAGGACTTGTCTAAATATTTAAAAAGACGTCTTGGTAGATTAGAATCTCGTGTTTGCGCGTGATCTGCAGAGGGATTGGATCATTTTGAAATCTGATGTACCTATATTTATCTTATACTTATTTGAATATTTATTTATCGCTAATCGAAGCATTTTTTAGTCACCCGCACTCCACTCCCACCCCCTCTTTTTTTTTCCCTCCATGTTCTGCCCATGAATCTTTATGCTTGATATGTCATTTTTATGCCTTCTAAAGGACCATAGTCCAAATCGTTTTAGGTCAAGATTTTTAATTTATTCATGATTCCTTATAGCATGAAATGTTACGAACATTCAATTAAACGATAGAGTGAAATACCTATCGAGTGAAAGAGTATGTTTCAATTACGACGTAACCTATTATCTTAGGTTTAGTTAAACTCTTGTACCTTATAATGTTGAAACATACATAATTACAAGAAAACTTTTTCATATTATATATTAATATGAAATGTCCGGTTACGGACACTATATTTCTGTACCTAACTAATAACATAAAATATATCAATGAATATAGTGTCTAGCTCCGTTATGTCTATATATTTTTTAAAAGTAATAGTTTCTACCTAGCATTTATATTTTTCTATAGAACTATACCATAGTTGAATAGAATTTTACTTGTCTCCAGGGCATAGTTGGGAATTGACGACAAGAGGTCATGAATTCGAATCTAGGGACGCGCACAGTATAGGTGTTCCGATGATGCCAGATCAAAGACCTGGTTTGAGGAGGACACATTGTGTGGGTAACTGTGTAAAATCTCGCCCAATCTAAAAAGCCGCTGAACCCCTGATTTACATTCTCCACACAGCTCCTTGAGCTGAAGCAGTCAGACACTTTGGGTTGGGGTTAAACCTTTTTCCAACAACAATTTTACTTTGTACACCCCACAATTACCGATAATTAAAACACGGAAACCATGGGATAAAATCAAAATCCTCAAACAAAGCACCTTACCTCCCGCCACCATTTTTACCCTCCAAACACTTCTCTCCCTACACGTGTCCTTCACGCTTACCCCCTTCTCTCTCTTCTCATCTTCTATTTTCCAAATTTATTCCCTTTCCTTATTTTTCTTTTTCCAAAATTTTCTCCACTATTCTTCCCTTCCAAATTCTCCTTCTCCCTTTCTTCATTCCTCTCCCTTTCTTCCTATCAATTTCCTTTCATACGCCACCCAAAATTTTCGATTAATTTATTTCTGTTTCCATTTTTTCTTCCTTTGATCGTTAGGTCTTTTAGCTCATAAAAGCCACAACATCAAATTTCGACGCCATCCACGGGTTTGAGGTTTCTGGTTTACTGGAAATATTTCAGATTAGTTTTACGTAGATTGCGAGTATTTTACAGTTTTTGTTTTTCTATAGATTTCGTTTCCTATCAGATTCTGTTTGCTTTTCCTAACTGGTTCTGTTTCTTAGCTGATTTGATTTAATCTTATTTGGCTGATTAGTATTTTGTTTACAGGAGGAAAATCTAGACCCTAACTTCTTCATATTCTTTGATTCTTGTGTCCATATAAATATCTGATAATCCACTGCCTTTTGGAATATTTTTAGTTGGAATGCTATTTAGAGAGATCCATAGCAAATAATTTTATGGTTCTTACAAGAAACTCTGGAATTTTTGGTGCGTTGTTTTAGTTTGTCATCCAAAAGTCCTCTGTTTTCTGTTCTAATAGTCTATTTTGTTGCTACATAAGATCCGTACCCAAAAAAGGCCAGAAAAAAATAGAGACTGTAAATACTCGTGTATCTATTGGTTTTTCTTAGTCGTTTAAGTTTGATCGAGGGGGAAAGAGCAGCCAAAAATAGATTGATTTTGTGCAGAGGAAGTAGGAATGGCTTTGAATTACTCGCATCGACCTGTTTTTCCAGCTCATATAGCTGAGGACAATTTGGTTTCACCAATGAGGATAGTTAATGACTGTCTCGTGGAGGGTATTCCAGAGAGGAGTACAGAGGGGTTTGAAAGATCATGGTACCTCAGTAGAGAGATTGAGGATTGCATCAACTATGGGAGGGACATAGTAGATGGTTGTGGCTCTACAGATTCAGTGTCTAATGACATTGTGGACCGTTTACCTTCTGATCCATTTGGGATGGGTATAACCACTGCTTTCACTCTCAAAGGTTGGCTTGAAGATTTGGAAGTGGACTACGCTAGGTGTGGTTTGGGTGTTATTCTGAACAATGCTGTCACGTACAAATCTTTTCCTGCTAATAGTCACTATGGGAGTCCACCTGCTAATCACAGAAATTTTGGTTCCACGAGTGGTGTTAGTTCTTCATGCACTAAGGCAAGTGTTGGATTGTCTGACAACAAGACTTCTGACATATGCCATCAGATATTTCCGGGGAAAGGTGAAGGAGTTTCATGTTCTTCTGATGCTAACGATGGAGCTCCTCATGAAGCTCTGTCATTTGTTCTTGGTTATCTTGGAGTTAAAGACTTGCTATCTGTGGAGATGACTTGTAGATCGCTCTGTTATACTGTTCGAAATGACCCATTGCTGTGGAGAAGGATCCACATTGATAAGCCCATGAATGAGAGGATCACAGATGATTCTCTTCTGAGGTTGACTAGCAGATCGCAAGGTAACTTGCACTGCTTAAGCTTACTGGAGTGTTCCAAGATCACTGACGATGGACTGAGGCGTGTGGTTGAATCCAATCCACGGCTGAATAAGGTAAGTGCTGTACTGGATTAATTGAACATTGACACTTAGGATATATTTTGCATGTTCTAGTTTGTGAACTCCCCCCCACCCCCACCCCCCACCCCCCAAAAAAAAATCCAGCACTTGTACCACCTTTATTTTCCTAGGTTTAGAGATTATCACGTGCACTATAAATATCTACAAGTGAAAATTGTTACATGAGCCTCTCGTTACTTTTACTTGTGTTGCAGAGCGTCCCGTTGGCTTTCTATTTTCCATATGAATGCATGAAATTATCAAGTTCTTACTATTATTTTGGAATTACTTTGGTACTCATTGGAGTTGAAGCGAAAAAAGTTAGGTTTAGATTTGCTTATCTGAGTTTAATAGGGTTGTCATTTGGAAAGATATATTCTTCATTGATGTCATATGTATATACTTCTAACTAAAATTCAATTCTGAAGGTTGAACTTTGCAATGTTGTCATACTAGATCCAACCTTCGGAAACACTGCTTAATGGCAAGTTGGTTAGCTGGAAATGAGTATAACCTGAGGCTCCGTAATCCTGCTATCCTTGTTCTTCTCCTCCTCCTCTTTATCTTCTTCCCTTTCTGGTAATAAGTTTTGCTTTCATCAAAGAAAGCGTCAAGTTGTTTTTTCTACTTGTCCTGATAATACAGCGATAATTTCTTGTTTAACTCACAAATTCTAGCTGAGATCACTTGTGGGCTAAAACCAGCCATCAAAGTAGTATCCATGTAGACGAACCACTTAACTTGTTGGCCAAACGCAACGAATTCCGGTGATTATTCTAGACCTTTCCCTGGAAAATATGTTAGTGCACATGTGTTTATATTGGCCACAATTGTTATCACGTTTGCATTGGTAAGTGGACTAGACAGCTAGTAAGTGACCAAGTATTTGTTATGCAATAAATAATTTCCTTTTTTTCTTTTCCAATCTGTAAATTTGCCTATTCTTCTATATGGTCCATGTATTTTCCGTCTCAAGTGACTCTCTTTTTTGGATTATTTGTGCTGATGTTATTATTGTTTTGTTTTCTTCAAAAAAGAATCTGATGCATTTGATTGGCAATGCAGCTCTGTGTTCCAGCCTGTACCAGACTCAGCATTGACGGTGTAGTCAGTATCGTGAAAACCTTCAATTGCGGCAAAGGTTCCCCGGGAATAAAGCATTTACGCATTGGTGGGATTTACGGTGTCACACCTGAACATTTTGAAACATTGAAGTTCTTATTGGATGGAAATGAGCGCCAAGAACAGAAGGCGCACAAGCCACATTTTTATATCCGTGGTAAAATTTATTTGTTGTGTGATGATGATCGTGCTATTGATATAGAAGTATGTCCCAGGTGTCAGAAATTAAGATTGGTCTACGATTGTCCATCTGAAAGTTGTCAAGGTAAAGATCAGAGCACTGATTCATGCAGGGCATGTGCACTCTGCATAGCACGCTGTAGTCAATGTGGAAGGTGTATTGATGATAATGAGTACGAAGAAAATTTCTGTCTGGAATTGCTTTGCTCAGATTGCAAAGCACCTTGGTAGACAGGTTTAGGAGTGTTGTTCTGTTACACTAAGGACGATCTGACCTTTGTTTTACCTTAAGTTGTCAAAAGTTTGAAGGGGCTGTTTGGTGTGAATTCTATCTGGCTTTATTAATCCCAGCTACATTGATTGTGGGTTACTGGTGAGGGGGGGGGGGGGGGGGGGGGGGGTATTTGCTTTCTGAAGAGCAGGGGGGAGGGGCGAGGAGTAACATTTGTAGGGACGAAATAGTGAGCTGACGAAAAGTTGTTTCTTTATGGGAAGGGTCATGGAGGTATGATTTTAGAGGTAAATAATTGGTCACTGATTAAGGTTATTAAAGATCTCGAATGATCTTTGTGCTGTAGTTGTCGGAAGGCAGATTCCGACTTTGGTGTTCCTTTAGGCATTGGGACTCAGATGTGTGGTGGGCTAATGGTTGGATTTGTTTGGATACCACTCGAATTCTTTGATCAAAATGTGAAGGTTTATCTGAGAAGGTATTAATGCAAGTGGTTGGTTAGCTTCATGATTAGAATTTGGAATTCAAAGAACCTAATCATGTACGTAAGTGGTGCATGCTAGAGGCGTATTATCAAATTGGAGTGAATGGACTGTGGTGCAATTCATTCCTTGATCGCAGTTTATCCGATGTTGGGGGCAGTGGGCCCTATACTTGTTGCACGTGTCTTGGACTGTTGGTCGGCATGGTTCTTTTTGTTTTGATGGTCGAAATGTTCTTTTCCTCGTTCTTGTTTACATAAACGCACGTGTCACACTTCCTTGCTGTCTGTCGTAGAAAATGTATTGTCAAGATTCCATGATAAACCAGAGTTTATCTCCTGTATCATTGTTTACGGACAATTGCAGCCAAAACATTTTCTTCTTGAATCTCTATTTGTTTTAGATTTTAATACTCTTGTCTGGTTTTTTGGCTGAGCGTGCTGCGGCTCAACGGCCTAGACCTGGTATGGTTTGGATAAATTATTGGCCATATGTGTGTGCATTTATATGTAGGCTTTGGGTTTGTTTAAAGTTGTGTGCCCTTGCAGGCACTCGTAAAGTAAAGCAGATAGCTCATGAAGACACATCACCTTGGAGATCAAGACTTTGCATTGTCATCTAAATGTTATTTTGAAAGAGAATTGATGGAAGGATGCCTTAATTTTTCTAGTTTACAGTTTCATGTTACATTGCACGGCCTTAGTCCTGGTTCGAGTACTCAACCAAACGCGACTAGGGGTGTTAACGAATTGAGCCGAACCGAATATTAGGTTTTTGAATTCGGATTCGTTTAGCTAAACGAACTGTTCGGTTCGGGTTTGTTTAGCTAAACAAACTTTAAAATCGGTTCGAGTTCGGTTCGATAACCTTATAACTGTTTAAATGAGTCGAACAGTTTGTAAATTGTTCGACTCATTTAACTAAACGAACCCGAATACCTGTTTGAATTCGGTTCGTTAACAAATAATTACCGAACGAATACGAATCGAACACGAACTGAACTCAAATAGTTTGTGAACTATTCGGTTCGTTTAACAGCCCTAGCCTCAACGACTGTCTTGATATTTGAGCATTCCTAGACTATCAGAAGAATGGTTGTGGAGATGCTATTCGAAAAATTTAACGTTATTGGTCACCGGATGAGATCTGAGGAGGTTTCATATGATTCAAAATATGAAGCCTCCAATCACGCGATGCCACGTGTACAAAAGAGCCTTTTTTTAAAAAAGAAAAAATGTAAACCACGGGTCTTTTTGTACACGTAGCGTCGCGTGATTGGAGGACTTATATTTTGTCTCATATTAGGCCTCATCTGATTTCATCCGATTGGTCACGTGGGCTAAGACAACAATGAGGTCTAACACGTGATCCATTGGACAAAATTGTCGCAAGGATTGTCCACTCTTTTGCAGCTGTGACAGCAACTCTGTGCATGCTATTCACGTTGTCCTGTTTTTCTATGTGGTACCATCGTCAAAAAAACATTACAATTGATTGATGGGTGAATCTATATAAAATTAGAACATATTTGATTTAATTTTGATTGGAAATTTAGTAGCGTCTTGATCTACGTTTTGGACATCATTGGTTTCTTAAATGTCATGTAGTGACAATTGGAAAGTTTAATTCGTGAGGGACATCATTTTGTAATGAGAGTAATATATACCCCCCCCCCTCCCCTCCCCCCCCCACACACACACAAAAAAAATATTCTTGTTTTTATCATATTCTTTTTTCATTCCTTCAGTAATGTAGTTTTTTCAAATCACTAATTCCAAGTTGCATCTGAATATCATCCATCTACTTGTCTAAGCCAGCCAGGCCTAAGATGAAGAAACGAGGTGTTTATAAAGTAAGATATGTCCTTTGGTTCCGGACCCAAAAGAGGGAACCCAAAAGAGAACATGGGTTAGTGCAGTATAGGGGTGTTAAGCAAACTGAACTGTTCGTGAACTGTTTGACTCGTTTAACATTTATGGTGTTAGCAAGCTGAACTTAAACTAATTTTAAAGCTCATTTAGCTAAACAAACTGGGCTGAACAGTTCGTTTAGCTAAACGAATCTGAATTCAAAAACTTACTATTCGGCTCTGTTCGGTAACACCCTAGTGCAGGGGAAAAGCATATCATGGAGCCGTTAGCACTCTAGTCATTCTACCAAGATTTTCACAGAGAGAAAAAAATTGAAAAGAAAAACCAACAACACATATAAATACTTTGTAACGGCCAAGGGGAAACTAAACTCCTGTTTAAAAAAAAAAAAAGTAGTTTGTCTATATTTGTAATAGCTTTATTGTGTTTTAGAAATACTAGGTATCTTAGGTGTTATTATTTATCTAGTGAGATATAGACAGGTAAAGAAAAACATCATACTGGCCGAGTAATTTATATATAAGACGGAATGATCGCATGTGTTCTGTTGAAATCTTTTTTTTTTTTTTTTTTAACTTTTGAGTTTCCTAAGCCTGATTGAGCACCAAATGGAATCATGGAGCAGAGAATCTAATAGAAATATTACCTTCACTCCATCTAGGATTCTAGATGGACATCTATCGAGGATCTAGTTCACTTGATATTCGGGTTGAAAAATTGCTCCAAAAAAAATACATGTTTGAACCAGGATATGCGCAGCGTGAGTGCTTTACTGCTGCCTAAGCCAGTAATGGCTTTTCCATTGTATCCAGCCCAATTAGGTTAAAGAATTGATGACCTAGTTTACAGTAGACACCTTGTGTGAGTTCCTATCCATGCCTTATCAACTTAGGAGACTGTTGAACTCCTGATTACATAATTTACAAAGCTCTTTGAGAATGGAGCGGTGGGAGGCCACTAAGGCAGAGGCATTGGCCTTTGCTCACAGAATTCTAGATGCACATCCTCTCCAATATGGAATTCAACCAATAAGATGATCCCACTTGTTATGTTGTCATCAAGTTTGGTTTTCCACGACCATCTTAAAACTTGTGACATGTGTATACTTACAACAAACGAACATTAACTTTTGCAAGTAAAAACCTATGGATTTAATTTACTCATTGAGTTGTAAAATCACATCATGTATTGATATTGCTATAATCTCCCCGATGTAGATATTTGAGAACAATGACAAAGGCAGCTTGGATGGTTCTTAAAACATATATTTCTCGAGCATTTCACCATCATTTGTGAGGACTTCGTCACTTTTAATGTTAATCAGGACCTCAATATCAAAAGGATCAAATCATTCAAGAACAAAAACGATGTGCTTGCATGATCGTATGATGTCCAATCAAATCCACTCAACCTGTTCAGCAGATAAATTTGAAACTCCAGCATGTCCTCTCCATCCATTTCAAAATCCATCTTTGCTTGCACATCCAGTTTCATGCATTAAAATCACACGATCGAAATGCTCACATACTTTCAAGAAAAGGTAACATAAAATTCTAACAACAATAACAACATTATCCCATTGTCTTAAAAGCTTCCGCCTATGGTGGGGTATGAGAGGATCAGATGTACACAACCACACCCATGTGTTAGAAACACACAGAGGTTGTTTTCCAATGACCCATAATGAAAATTACGTCAAGCTGTGTCGATCAACTGCTACTTTACCATATAAGGAGCGCATCCAATTTAGTGATTCATTTTGTTTTATTCCATCACAAAAATTCAACATCAGGAAAGCAGAAAAGCAACCATTAGCAAAGATACACATTTAAGAATACTTGATTATAGAGTCACAAAATGACAAACATCGAAACCGTCCCAAGAAAAAAAAAAAAAAAAAAAAAAGAGTCCATAAACCTTGAGTAAGTTGACAAGGAAGAAAGCTTTAGTTATCAGAAATCTTCTTGTTCTTGTCATTGCGGGTTTTAAACCAAGTCCAGAACTTCAACTTGCTTTTCTTGGAGTCCTTATTGCCATGCTTGTGATCTTTATTGTTTTCATGTTCAGCTGGTAAAGGATCAGGTCCCCATTGATCTGCCCAAGAAAGCCCCTCGGATTTGTAAATATCCATTTCTTTTTTCTTTTCCCTTTCTCTTTCTTCACCACACACTAACCCCTCCTGCTTTGCATGGATTTTCACAAGAAGATCTGAGGGGGGGTAGATGATTTGGGCAATGATAATTCCTCTTTCTTTATTTTTTTTCCCTTTCCCCCTTCCAATTACTCAACTTCTGCCTGAATTCAAGGGTGTTTCCTGAAAATTGGCGGCTTTTGCTCAATCTAATAAAATGGTCGATTAGGAGTATGTCAGATGGACTAAATTTTTGGGTGGTCTCCATGCAGTCAAGCCTTTTACCATCTATTCCCATTCCCTTCCACTAAAAGTCTAAAATTATCCACTAGTTTTCATTTATATCCTTTCCCCCTTTTTTTTTCCTCTTTTCTTTTGTGGTTGAGAAAAGTGATTACCAAAGGCAGATAGATAAGATGTAAACTGTAAAGTAATAATGAACATCTGAAAAATCAACAGTAAAAAGATAAAGCTAGAGATTTGGAACTTTTTGTATAAATAAAAAAGAAAAGAAAAAACATCTAAGCTTTGTCCATGCTTGCTTTCTCTGAAAAACAAGCCCATTGTATAATAAACCTATGTTCCATGGTTAATCAGCATAGTGCTTAGTGTAAATTGATATGCAACCATGAGTTGACAGCTATACTTAAGCTCTTGGAAATTCATTCAATTCGAACTTTGCTTCACGTTTTTCCAGCAAGAGGCTTTAACCTCAACCCATTAATCATATGATCATACAATAAATGAGTACAAAAGAATTTCCTTCTACTTGGTCTCAAAGTGATCCAGCACTTTAGATGAAACAAGTACAAGGCTCATAAAGGCTACACTACTTAACATCCCTCATCTATAAAATTCAATATGACCAGCAATCTCACGGCAGATTAATTTTACCTCACTAGATAGCTTCAAGCTTCTGCTAATTACGAGCCCCGTCTGCGTGTGAATCGGTGTTGGCTTGTACAACTTAGCTTCCTCCTCCTTTCCCAATAATACAGCTTCCCTTGCAGGGAGAACGTTTTCCCACCAAAATTGTCGCAAGATTTCATGAATCAAGTCCCAGTAATCGCGATCTCTGCAAACACGGAAAACTGTGCTTCCATTTGGAGTCCAACAGTAAAGGTCCACCCAGTCTCTGTCCATTATCTCCATTTGACCTTGCACTTGAGGCATGTAATAGAATGGCATTTTTGTCCAAGGCAGTGCTGTCTCCGGCTTCCCTTTGTTGTATGGACACTTGACTTCCAGAATCCCACTTTCGGGGAAGTAATCGAGGAGTCCATCAGGGGAAGCACCTATCCATTCCAGTCGCTCCTCCGAATGAGTTGCAAACCCGAATGAGCTGACCTCACGACCAGTGATGCTCTTGTACCGCTCTATGGCCACAGCTTCGTTGAGAACACCCCATTCCATGGCATTTGTTTTAGAAGCATCCGTTACTTCTTCGTCTACTGCAAATACCTTTTCTTGCCACAGCTCACACCTGCGATTGCCTTTCCAAAATCCTAGAGCAGTGCTAAATGTACTGGTTGTTAACTTGTCTTTACGAAGCGCAAACCATTCCTCAGAACGCTGTGGAGCATGTGAGGCCTTAAGTTGCGCATTCAACCTTAGTGAAGTGGGTCGATAGACAATGGAGACAACTGGAGAAATACATGCAGCTGCACAAGTGTACAAGGCTCTCACAAAAATAAGTCCATGTTTTGGTCCCCTTGGAAAAGGCAAAGGTGATCTATGGATGCTCCTGAATCTAGTGATGCTGACTCTGGTCATTGCCTCAAGTTATCAGCTAAAGATTAGTTCCCAAGAGAGCCTGCAGTAGTGAAACAGCAGGTTATACAAGGAAAAAGAAGACGCGTAGCATGACATAACAACGATATGAAGAAAGGCAAATAAGATGTTTACATTAAAATGCAACTCATCATATGCAGACATGAGATATGGGTTTGAAAAGACTAGCAACTTCAGTTCTTTGAGTAAACAATTCTTATGTTAAGAAAAAATAACGTCCAAGCAAACAGAAAGATGGTGTCCATGTCATCTTCACAAGAAAAACATCAGCCAAAGAAGATCAAACTTTCATGTCATAATAGTAGTCCACGTAAAGCGCATATGTTCCAAACATGAAGAAAATGGGTTGGCGAACAAATGAGACAATCAGAATAACTCCACTTTCTTCCTCTGCCTCCCCCACCCCACCCTACCCCCCCAAAAAAATAGAAAATAGGAAAGGAAGAAGAGGGGGGAAAGAAAAGAGGATAATAAGAATATCACAATAATCCTGCATGAGAAAAGAGCACACGTATATTCCAGGAATCACATTATATTGAGAGGACCCCAACACGCTGGCAATTGATTGTTGAAGTATCTGCATGCTCTATGCACAGACCTTTTTATGCAAACATGTAAGAACCGATGAGCCACACCAAAGAAACTAAGGCAACAAATAGGGGAACAGATCCTGCTTAACAGTTTCACGTTTTAGCTTCTACTACAAGTGTTAACTAAATTTGGAATATTTCATGAAACATGAAAAAGAAGGAGAAGGATCAAACAGGAGTCTCCCATCTTCACACAATCCCTGCCCCCTGAAAAAGAACCCCAATCAATCTAAAAAATACTTCCCTTTCTTCTATCATACATTTTCCAAGCTCAATAGGGATGGAAGCTAAAAGTAAAAACTGATGTCGTCAATAGGGGTAGTGATATACACGAATCCAAAAACTGGATATCCAATTTCAGGGCAAAGTATCTTTTATCTCAACCTCTATCCTATCTGATGAGATTATCCCGTGTATATTTAAGTTTTACCGAACCAATGTACATATGCGCATATATGTCATTGGGCGGGATAGGAGACGTGATTACCTTCTCCCCAGTAAATGTATGCGCATATACTCTGACAAGTCAGAGAGAATTGCCTAAACTTAGGGTCAACCTTTGGAATTAAGAAGATAGCCAACCAACAGGATAAACCTCTGAGTGGTGAAGCAGGAAGGTAGCACTATACTATGAACAGCTAACATCTAAGAACCCGAAAGCAATTAATGCATGACAAAAGTATACAAAGGGAAATGGAAATAAACTTGCAACTGATTCGCAATACACCTGCAGCAATAGTTTTCCAGCACCCCTTGGCAAGTTGAGTCATTTACTGTATAAATTCAGCACATTGGGTGAACAAGTATTGACATAGACATCCACTTGACCTCGAAAGCAAATCGAAGGACACATGAAATCAAGGGGCAAAATGAGTTTCAGCTAACCAATGACCCTCAGTTCGTGAAAAATAACTTGGCCAATAAATTAGCAACCTGAATCGAGTCCTTTTTCACTATGCCAAAATCAAGGAAAACGCGCATGATAAAAGAAATGGTGCAAAAAGACGGGTTCATAAAATCAAAAACTAAAAATTTGGCAGCTTCCAGATATGTGTTGAACAAAATAAACAAGTAAAAGAAACATCAACATCGGTACCCCAGAAAAATCTTGTGAAGCTTTGAGCTGAAAGACCCAAAAGGAAGAAAACCAGCGGATTAACAGATGGGGCCGGAGTCCATAGCTTCGCGCTTGAGTCTTGAAACAAAAATTGTTGACTGAGCGAATGATTAGGGGTTTGGGAATTAGTGTTGCAGCTGAGAAGAAGAGTTCGGAGTGAGATAGAATTATGAGAAAGAGACGATAGACATTCTGAATGAGCTGATTTCTTCCCAGCTGGAAAACCTTCAAAATAATAGCCTGTTTTGAGCCCAACGGAAGTTCTGAGAAAAATGCGAATGGACCCGTCCGTTTGGAAGCCCAACGAAGAAACGGAAAAATATCTTGGATGGATAAAGACACGGGATGAGATCCCCTCACTGCAAAGGGGTACAATGACGCATGACCGCGCGACACGTGGCACCAAAGAGGTGTGGTGAGGCTAAATGCAGGTTACCCTCATCTAGCTTCACCACCCTTCCTTGCTGCCACGTGTTGCGCAGTCACAAAAGGGATGAGGAAAGTGGGGGTTAGGAGATCCAACCCTAAAGACACGAGGGCATTTATCGTTTGATTCTCAAAGATCTTCATGAATAATGCAAATTATGTTATTTAACATGCTCTTGTACAAAAAAAATATGAGATAAGTTGTGTAAATTAGATCGTAAAACGATTAGGGTTTCGAACTCTGCACAAACGTAGAAGTCTAATACAACGGAAACACACTTAATAACCTTCTAGTTCGATAGAATATTCTTTGATGTTCACAAAAAATATAGGTTCAAATCCGTCAACCATGGGTCACATCTAATTGCATGACTCAAACTTTCAAACGGATACTATCAGTACTCGAATTTTACAACTTTAGATACAGATCTTATACCATGCGATTAAATATCTCATGATCACAAAGTTGGAAGATTCAAACTTTTTTGCACTTCAGGAAAAATGTCTAATAATTTATTCAAAAAGCATGTTCCTAGTTCAAGTTGTTAGGACTAAGATCCCAAAATGTTATTTTCCTAGCTAAGTTGTTAGGGCTAAAATCACAAGATTTCTTGGTATTGGGTTAAAACCTCTATACAAGTAGAGAGTTCCTCCTATCTAATATAATGGGGTTCGAACATCTATGGAGGAGCAGAGTTCCTCTTATCTAATATAATTGCTTACTTTAGTATAGTGTTTTATTTGACTATTTCATGTGTTATATTAATTATTTTTCACTGCACAATGGTATGTACGTATTTCATATATCAGAAAAAACGAAAAAAGTTTCACATAATATATTTTTTTGTTTACTTCGTTAAAAAATTCAAATTTATTTTTAATAGCGTTGTTTAACAAAGTCTATTATCTTACTACGCATAACGGATATTGAAATGAATACCTCATTGCATATTTTATACTATGTCTTGTTAATTTACTGTATGAAGTTATTGATTCAAATGATTCACTTCAAATATGACTATGAAAATTTGATGATTAAAATCATTATTATAATTGCATTAAATATATATGTTGAATCCATTCAAACAAAATCCATTATGTTGAAATTGTTCGAAGTCTTCGTAAATGTTAACCTTGCATCGATAAGATTTTAAGACCACCTCTTCATGATACAGACCAATAAGGAATGTTCATATATCCTCTGTCTTCTTAATATGTTACTTTAGGTTTTTCTTTTTTCTTTTTCCATAATTCTGTCACTTCAGCAGATATAGAATTCAGGTGGCGTTTGGTTGGGAGATATGGGAATGAGGGAATGAGTTTGGATCCGGCTGTTTGTTTGGGGTAAATGGAGGAATAGATTTCATTTTGATATCCAACTATTTGGAAATGGATATCGTTTTTTGATATACTAGGCCCCCTATCTATGAAAATGTGGGAATGTGGGAATGGGGAGCCGCCGGTCAACGACGCCGGCCACCGCCACCGGCCGCCGTCCGCCGCCAGTCCGCCGGCGGCGGCGACCACTACTCCGACCGGTCACTATTCTCATTCCTATTTTAATACCAAACAACTATCACTATTAACCCAAAACCCATATCCTTCAAACCCATTCCTTATCATACCCATTCCGATTCTAATTCCGATTCCCAAGTGCCAACCAAACGCCACCTCAATTGTTGCCTTCTGTCACATGTAACCTCTATTTTTTATTAAATTAAAGGTAGTGATCACATTGACATCTCGTGTGAACTGAAAACTTGAAACTACTTGTACAAAATACTTCTGCCACTAACCTTTCATAAAAACCGGAAACGTTCCGGTGTACTAGACTCTCGCGTTTACACAGAGTCTAAAACTAGATTCCCGCGTTTTCACAGAGACCAAGAAAAGCCCTGCTGGTGCAGAATCCAAGCTTTTATAAAAGGTGTTTCCGGTGTACTAGACTCCCGCATTTTCACAGAATCCAAGAAAGGCCCGTTCGTGCAGAATCCAAAAAAGACACCAAATTACTTTATTTTTTTTGGTATGGAAAGATGATCTTAACCTCACAAGCTTTAATGTGAACTTTAAGCTCACAAGCTTTAATGTGAGCTTTAAAGTAAAAGAGTGCTTGAAAGTTGAAACTACGTGTAAAGAACACTTACACCACTAATCTCTCTTGTGAACTTTCAAGGTAAAAAGTACTCGAAAGTTGGAACTGTGTAAAGAATTATGGATAAATTCTGAGTATATCTAACCGACGTCTTCAACTATTCCATGAGTCCTAGTTACCAGCGATCAAAAGTCTCCAAGGTAGACATACAACAGAAGTAAAATAACATTCAACTTTCCTCGACATTCATCTTTATTACACACATTTTTGGATACATAGGGATGTGACTACTGATAATTGAAAGCGGCAAGCGAAGCCAGATCACAAGATTACTTATTCGAGTCTAAACGGAAACAAAACCAAAAACAAAGAAAGGATGCATAAAGCTCAGCCACCGAGACTAGGACTTCCTAAACCCGCTGATTTGCCACCAAATACACTTCATGCTTTCTGAACGGATGCCATATGGACAATCAAATCAACTACACGAGTACTGCACAGTAGAAAAGGAATAAAAATCAATGATATAAAGGTGGCAGGCAGCAGAGGCTGATTTAAGCACTTATGAACCTAAAACAATTGGTAAGAAAATGGTTGCGCTTACAAAGACAGAAGATGGTTACCTGTATCCCCATTCATTGTCATACCACGAAACAAGCTTCACAAAATTTTTGCTCAAAGCAATTCCAGCCTTTGCGTCAAATATGCTTGATCTGAAATTAATTTGTCACATTAGTGGAAAAGGGAACAGGATATCAGCATACAACTTTAGAGGCATTACAAGATATTTTGGGTATAAGACCATCTAACCTGCTGTCACCCACGAAGTCTGTAGATACAACATCATCTTCAGTATAGCCTAAGATTCCCTTGAGTTTGCCCTCTGACTCCTCCCTTACCACCAAAGTTCATATCACAATGAGCATTTAGATTTTCAATAATCGAACTATCAAAGCTAGGGATACGAAAATTCAGGGGTCCAAAGTGAAATAATATATTAATGCAGCAAAGGGTCCCTTGAAAATTACAAAAGATTAACTTACTTGATAGCTCCTTTGATCTCCTCATAGGTGGCCTCTTTCTCAAGCCGCACAGTCAAGTCCACAACTGACACATCCACGGTTGGAACTCGAAAAGCCATTCCAGTCAATTTTCCATTAAGGGCTGGAAGCACCTTGCCAACAGCCTGGACAACAATCAAATGCAGTCAAGTGAGCAAACAGAATGTTAATCGTTGGTAGCATGAGATAATAAAGGAGTCCGCTCACTCTTCAAAATTGAGTGCCCAAAAGAAAATAATAGGTGTAGCTCATCCATACACATAAATAAAGAAATTACCTGGTAGTCATACAAATTACATAGTGGTGTGACTATACGACATATTTACAAAGCACTTAGGCACAAACAAATGCATTTGACAACGAGCGCCTTACCTTAGCAGCTCCGGTGCTACTTGGAATGATGTTGAATGAAGCAGCTCTTCCACCTCTCCAATCCTTGCTTGAAGGACCATCAACAGTTTTTTGTGTAGCTGCAGAAGCATAATAAATAGAAAGGCAATAATTACCAGTCTCATATTATATGCAGTCTAACGTATTTAAATAAAGGAAAAGCAGGATGATCACCAGTAATAGAGTGGACAGTCGTCATAAGAGCCTCAACAATGCCAAACCTGTCATGAATAACCTGTATATTCAAAAGGCAAGCATCAGCGAGACAAACAAACATAGATCAGGTTAATAAGTAGCAGCAGGAGATTAAGTCTACGTTATGACCTTGGCCAATGGAGCCAGACAGTTTGTTGTGCAACTTGCATTGGAGACAATGTCCAGCTCAGGCTTGTATTCTTTCTCATTCACACCCACAACAAACATAGGCGCATCTTTGCTAGGAGCAGAAATGATTACCTTCTTTGCACCACCCTGTTTGTGCCCAAACTAAAAACATTAGTCAAAGAAATAAAGATCCTTGACAAGATTAAAAACAATTCTCTTGCACATTAGACTTGAAAGAAACACTTACAAACATGCAAAGATTATCTAACTAACAAGACATCAACAAAGTTGACCTCATTGGTGGATACTCAGCAATATTAAATCACACCGTTTTGGAAATACCAAAATAATTATTAAGAAAAATTGCAACAGAGTAGCCAACAAAAAATCATACCGTTGGAAAGATCATGCATCAACAGCAAGAAACAAGGAAAACAGTTAAGAATAAGGGAAGAAATACACCAGGACCAAACCTTCAAATGAGCAGCAGCTTTGTCCTTATCGGTAAAAACTCCAGTAGACTCTACAATGAATTCTGCACCAGCTTCGCTCCAAGGGATCTCTTCTGGGTTCCTGAAGATGCAACAACATAAAAATAACTCTCGAGTCTCAAAGCTTTTCTTACAAATTTTAATGCAAGGGTCTGAATATATGAACTCACCTAACCCCAAAGACTTTGACTTGCTTCTCACCAAAGAGAAGAGTCTTTTCATCATGAACCTTAACATCATGATGCTTCCACTGTCCATGTACACTATCATACTTGAACATATATGTCTGCAGAAGTGCCACACCAAAAAAACAATATCAATCCATTGTCCCAAAACAAAGAACTCTCCTGATCATGATATGTTTGGCCAAGCAGTTAAATAGCATCCTTTTCAGTTCCACGAGAGCAAGCAGACACGGGAAAATCAACAATAACACCAGCTAGGACACGTGTCCAACTGAGTTGAAAATTTATTTTGCGGTGAGTATTGAAGTCATTAACAAGTCACATTATGTCCAATATAAAAAAAGGAAAGTTACTTATTACTACATATGCAGCTACTAGGACGTGAATAGATACTAATATTTATGGAAAATACTGCTATGGCCTCCTTTAAACATTTTTTCTGATCCGCCACAAAAGATCGATAGCTTGTACCGAGAAGACTACCACACGTGAGACTCTACAATCATCCGATTTATTTCCTCCATTTCAAACAGTAATCAACTCACCAGCACAATGTATCACAACAGAATTACCATCTTAATAGAAAAAAGGAGAAATAAAACACGACGAAAAAAAGAGAAACAAGCAGAACAATAGAGATACATGAAAGACTGCAGAGATCGACAGTACCATATAATCAGTGGTAATGAATGGATCATTAACAGCAACTAGTTCCACATCATCGCGCTGCTGAATAACTCTAGCAACCAAACGCCCAATTCTTCCGAATCCTATTTAGGAAATAGCAAACATTTAAACTTGAATTCACTGCATTCCAAAATCCTAAAAAAAAGGAAAAACTAGAAAGTTTAATAAGACGCGAAACAAAGTTAAATACCGTTGATCCCGATCTTAATCTTCGAAGCCATGATAGTCTTGAGAGAGGTAGGTATAAGGTTTTAGGAGAGAGCAAACAATCAATATCAGAGAAGAAAGCAAAAGGTTTTTCTGGTACGAGAGGAGAGATGAGACTCGGTGGTCTATATAAAAAGAGGGAAACAATGGTGGAAAGTGGAACTTGCGGTGGGTCACGCCGCTGTATTACTAGTATTTGTTTTTTTCTTTTTTTCTGGTTGTCTTGAGGAAAAAGAAATGAAAAGAAAACTCATCCATTCGATTAGAAAATAACAAAAGATCTAGAAGAATTGAAGCGATTTTTCTTCTTTCTCAAGTATTTTCTTTTTGTTTCTTCCCCTATTTGTTGAAACAGATGATTATCCGTAGGGCTGTAAACGAACCGAACGAACCGAGCATTGCGCTGTTCAAGTTCGGTTCATTTAGCTTAGCGAACGAGCCAAGCTTATTCGTTTATTTAAACGAACATATTTAATTGTTCAAGCTTGGTTCGTTTAACTCACGAACAACATTAACGATCCGAACACCTTAAACGAACGGTGTCACTTACCGAGTTCGAACAGAAAAAGGTGTTCAAGCTATGTTCATTAACCTTTTATCCGAGCCGAGCTCGAGCTCAAGCTCGAGTCAAACGAGCCAAACAACCGAACGGCTTGATTCATTTACAATCCTAATTATCCGTAAACTTTTTGGTGATCGATGACTAATTTAAATGTTTACTAATCACATGTGATTGTAATGAATGTTTAAAATCGGACACGCTATCTATTATCATGTTTCATATTCATTGATAAGCTATTATATTTATTTCAAATGCATTAGTGTATCGAAAATCTTTTTTTTATTTATTTCAAAAGTCTATTTTGTGTTACTATTATATGTTTTACTTTAAATCATATCTACGATTACGAATATGATATGGTAGGATATGATATAGTTAATCTAATAAACCAAATTGTATGAAACTAAAACAACAACAACAACCATAGTCAGTATATTCCAACGACAGCAAAAGTTGTAGCTAGGATCTGAGGAGGGTGAAAGTCAGGCAAACAATACCTCTATCTCAAGGAATAGAAAGTTTGTTTCCAGTGAGACTCTCGGCTCTATATGTACCTATATAGATAGTACAATAATAGAAATAAAGTGTGCTAGTGTAGAAATTTTAATAGACACAAATAGAAAACTTTTGATATTGCAATAGTCATAACAACCTGAACAAATTATATGAAAATGATTCACTTATATTTTCATATGCATGGAGTGGCAAAGTTCAAATTGTCTCCTGCAAGTGGAGTTGGTTCCTAGGCTCCTTTCTTGAAGTTGAATATTGTTGTCGTCTTCCTCCTCCTCATGCTTTTTTTTTTTCTTTGTCTTGGGCTATCTTTCCATATTTGACCTTTCAAAACCTTTTATATTTTATTGTATTACATTCTGTGACTATAATTCAAAACTTTCCGCTAAAATAAGATGAAGATATCTTCTAGATTGATATTTTACTGTTGAAAATTAGTCAGTACATCGTAAATTAAAGATCCACATTCAGTAAGTATATGTGATTATATGAGGCTTAGAGAATGCATATTAAACATATTTCCACTGAAATTGATAGATATATCAAGTTGACCAAACCATGAAACATATACCTTCCAAATCATAATTTAAGATGATCTAATAGTAAGTTTCATTGCATTTCTAGATAAAACTCGGAGTTCGAGTTACATCCTATATCCGTGTGCTGAGTGTAGGGTCAGGGAAGAACGGATCGATTAGCGATCTCATATACACAGTCTTATCCTACAATTTGTTTAAGTGCTATTCACTTATGCACTCTAGTAAAACATGTATTCTCATGAGAAAAAAAAGTAAGGTATATCAATTGGCGTCCATTTGCTCTCCTTCAAGTACTGTTTGTTTTATCTACATATTGCCGGAACAATCTAATATTAAACGAGGAAAACTTAAATCTGAAAAAATATCATGAATAACCATTGGATCTGTAACAAATTCGAAAATCTAAAGCGAAGAGCACGAACGGATCTATTGTGTATGAATGAGTTTGAGTTTATTGATTGATGACCCACCTAATATAAGTGAAAGGCATTCGCATATGTAACAACAACAATAATATTACTCTCATTGTCTTAGAAGCTTCCGTCTATGACGAAATATATGCATATATATATATACTAAACCATTATTAAATTCGAGTTTGATTGGGCTAAACTAAAAGAGAATTTGTCTCACAAGCATAAAATTAATTCTAAATGAAGACAGTTGTTCGCTTTAGAAAGTAGGAAATGTTAGAGAAGAGAAAGTCGGTTTTACTTATTACAACGATAACACATAAACATTACATTCCAACGACATCAAAAACTATCATTGGAGAAGGTGAGAAACAATCAAACAATACCTCCATCCCAAATGTGAGAGGATTTGTAGAAATGTTTGTAAATATTTGAATGTCATAGGGAAACAAACACGAAAACTACCGCTCGATATCATGTCAATATAAAATTGAAATTTAATTAATGATCAAATTCGAATAGACCAACTTAATTTTGTTTATAACTCTCTTCTTTTATTACTTTTTACTTTTCTAAAATTGAAGAAAAAAAATTGAACTCGAATCCGTAAAGTGTATTTTAATATCGAAAGTCTCTTCTTTGTATTTACTGAATTCCATCACTAACACACTACCACATCATATCTCTATTATTATGTCATTTATGCAGGTACATTTAGAGTCGGGAGTCTCACTGGAATCAGACTCTCTATCTCTTAGAACAAATGTGTTATTTGTCTACCACTTACCTTTCCCACACCCTCACGATAGTTGTGGCTGTCGTTAGGATATATTGGATACGGATGATGACGATGATTCCAAGTGCTGCCACTATCTGCAGATGAGCTTGCTCCAGACAAGATTGGGAAACGACTTCACCAATTAACTTAGTTTGCCATAAACTAAGGCAAGTGATGGTGACATGTCGGACTTCGATAGACACATTATCTTTTTTTCCTTTTTTGATAGATGATATATGTACATGATCTTATCAAATTAAAATTCTGGGAGGAGTTTACTCGTTTGGATAATATGCAAATAGGAGGGAAGGAAGAAGTACTTTTGCAACCATCCTTTGCATGCTATTGACACTCAATATACCGATCCTTGATTGAGGAGTTGCTGTCCAAACTATAGAGTTTGTTTTGCGTCATATACTAAGAGAAGCTAATATAGTTGTGGCCATATCTATTTAGGATATTTGCAAACTTCGAAGGACAATACATATTAATCTTTAAATGAATCGTTGATCTTCAGTACCTAGGTTTATGGTTTAGGCTTAGGGCAAGATTTGTCTTAAAAGTTATGATTAGGGTTAAGGTTTGAGTTAGGGTTAAAGATAGATTATGATTATGGTTTAGAGTTAGGTTAAGGTTGGTTTAGTGTTAGGGTTAGGTCCAGGTTAATGTTATTGTTAGGGTTGGAGATAGATTAGAGTTATAGTTTAGAGTTAGGTTAGGATTGGTTTAGAGTTAAGATTAGGTTTGGATTAGAGTTAAGGTTAGATTAGAATAAGAGTTTGAGTTAGGCTTAAAAATATAGTTAGAGATAGGTTAGGATTAGTTAGAGGCAAGTGTATAATTTCAATTGAATAAAATTATGCTTAGTATTATTGTTTATGTTATACTAAAAAAACAATAAGTAAAAAATACGGGAAATAATAAATGTATGATTATATATCAAAACAACTTTGTAATATATTACAAATTTTATTAGCGATACAAATCTCAGTATATAGAGAAAAAAAATGCCAATCTCAGTATTTCTTTTTTTTTTTCAACTAATATTTGACCCCATACCGGAGGTCTTTGCTCGCTTAAACCGTTCCTCGCGTCTAATAGATTTGGATGGTAGAGGTGTAGTGTTGGATATTGGATGTGACATACTGCTGAGATGGACCTGCGATGTCTCCCTGATTTGCACGTGATAATCACTCTTGGACACTGCCTCCTTTTTATAGCCACGTCAAGCACCCTATGACAGCTTTGACGTTGTCGTATAAGCCTCAGGGTGCACTTAGCAGTGCCGTTCAGGCGTTGGAAGCGCATGTCAGTGTCATCCTGGGCTTAAGTGGTTTTGCGTCTCTAAAAAAGCTTTTGTACATTTATTCTTTCGAACGTAACTAATAGTGTCGTTCAAGGGTGATTCTTGGACACAATCGCATTGCCTTTTAAGGTCACCTAAGACGTCACTGGTAAATGTGTCCTACTTGTTCTGGAATTTTCCAATTTCGTGTCATATTTTGGCTTTTTTTTGAAACTATAATATTTTTTAAAATTTTTCTTAGGACTTTGTTTTGCGTTATCTTCTAAACGGTAGAGGTTGGTTTAACTGTAGCTCTTTCAGATGTTGACACGTATTTGAGAGGTGAACTCTTTGTGCGTCGCATAGATTTTTTTTAATACAATTAAGATACAAATTGATAAATATTATTAAATGATGAGAGACCCACGACTAGTACATTAGAACCTTACCTATGTTTTATTTACATCCCAATAACAAAAATTTTATATTTAGACATTTCTTGCTCAAAGAAATTTTAAACTAGTAATACTAGAACTCTGACTGCTCTAGTGAAAAATACTATCTTTTTCAATTATCTTATGTGTGACTAGAAATATGCATGGACAGCGTAACATGTAAGTCATCAGTGGAAACATCTAATTTTTATGTCCCCGTTAAAGGGATATGGTATTCTCACTCATTTTCGCTCACCCCACGCATCACTGCACGACAAGTGGCAGCAAAGGCGATGGTAAGGCTAGATGAAGGTCACCTGCATCTAGCCTCACCACCCCACCATGCTGTCATGTGTCGCGTGGTCATAAGTGGGGTGAGGAGATTGAGGGTGAGGAGATCTCATTTGCCCGTTAAAAGGGTTATGTATAATACAGTGAGGGAGATTGGTGACAGTGACATAGGTGTCTTTTGCTTGTAACATGATAAAATAGGCAAAAGTGACGCGGTACAACAATCAAATTGGCATGAAATCAATTTGAAAAAATCTTTTATTATTTTCAAATAACTCACAACCATACTTGTTTTAGCTCACAACCATACTTAAAACCTTAATTCACATATTGTGCAACTTACATTCGTTTCTTAGTTGTGACAAAGTAGTATATATATTACTCACAAGCCCACTTCTAAATCTAAATTTTATAAGTTAGATAAAAATAATGCGTATGCTGTCTAAGATAATACTGGATATACATCATATACAGACGCGCATGATAGCTGACGTCAATGCCCTTGCCAAACCGCATGCCTTTATCAAGTCTAGTGGTAAAGGTAATGAAATAAAATTTCATAAGAAAAACAAATATCTAAAAGGTTAAATAAATTTTCCTTAGGGCCAAACTGGCATGGCCCTATGTGAATCAGCATGCCTGAGAAATTGGCGTGTCTTAAGGGCAGTTTTCAAGATGAATGATACCATGGACAAGACGACAGTCATCTAAAAATAGTATATTTATTATATAAGTCATATATAATTATATTGAATATCCGTGAATGTAGACAATTTTTTGAACCACATTAAAAATCCATATGTCATCTACACCTATGTTATATTTTGTGATAAGTCGCAAACAGTAAAATCCTAACAACATTATTGAATGCATTTATATATTTCGTGCGACCAAGGTCACAAAACTCGCAAGCTGCCATGGCATTCCAGTTATAGCGACTTTAAGCCCACTTCTTTAGAATTTTTTTAGTGCGTAACCTATCATGGTTTATACCTCATACATCATATAATGACAGCGTAACAACTATTAAATATAAAAGAGTATAACGTAACATTTGGCACTTTTCTTAGTGCAAGCCCATTTATTATATATTTAATGGACAAATAATGTACAAAGTCTTCAAGATATAGCATAGTAAAAAAAATATCAAGGTGTTGTTGTAATGGTAATTAAGTTCGGTAATAAAATGTAAGTTAGATGTCAAATCTTTGTGTCAGCTTCTTATACTATAACATATTTGAACTCAGATCCATGTGCGTTTGATGAAAAAGACGAGCTATTCAACGAAACACACGTATAGATTTTAAAAATAATGTTGGCATTTCGATGCGAAGTTATGGTAGGGCCTAATTCAATGCATATCTCATGTTCTACCTGTGAGACAGAGCATAGCATATGTACTCCATTTTCTCTAAACTTTGATGAGGGGTGAGTTCTCCCTCCACCTGTACCAGAGACTCTTTAGCCAGGTAGGATGTAAATCGAGGGATGTGCTCTACCGGCAGCCCTGCAAAGGGAGAGGACACTCGAGACTCAGCCAGCCCAGAGACAACCCTTGTAATATTTCAACAAGGATTGTCTTCACACGGACTCGAACTCGGGACGTCGGGGTTTTAGCCCCAATCACCTTTGCCACTTACCATTGGACTGACTATGCCCCTGGGGCCATTTTCTCTAAACTTGTATGTATGCATGATCTTCTTTAGTTGGTTAGAAGATGAGACATAAATAGATTGGAATATCCTCGCGGTTGTAATGTAGAATATGATAAACATTGGGGTCTAATTCCAACCGTTGTGATTCAAAATAATTTCGACCGTTGGTTCTCCAATAAGGGAAAAAACAAAACACCAAAACTAGCCGTTGCCCTTCTGAAAATCTTAATCATTTATTCGTATTAGACCTTATCGATACATCGAAAAAAGTTCATAACTCGTATTTTCGAAGTGCATACAAGTGCCCCGATTTCACATTTCTTGTTCAAGTTCGCACAAATTGTTCTTCTCTACCAAATCTGCGATAGATTCCCAAATTAAAAGGGTAATTCGCATATGGCTTCAAGAACAGCAACCAAAGACATCATCACGATCCGCGGATCTGCCGCAATAGTCAGTGAATTTTTCGGTATGTCGTGTTTCTGTTGATTTCTTCCCACTTTCTTTCTTCCTGTTCGTTATTTATTGATGGGCTTGCCCTAATTCTTGGGATTCTTCGTGTAATTGATGTATTTCTTGAATCCCTTATCAGGTTATGCTGCAAACAGGTATGTAAGATTGTACTTTTCACCACTATATTCTGTTTGCATTTTCATTTCCGATTTTGACCGTTTGTTTAATTTGTGGAACGGCTTTTTAGCGTTTTGTATAATCGCGGGGTTTACCCTGAAGAAAGTTTCGCAAGAGTAAAGAAATATGGACTTCCAATGCTGCTTACTCAAGATGAGGGGGTCAAAACCTTCATTTCAAATCTAACCTCCCAGCTTTCTGGTTAGTTTGATTTGTCCTTTTCTAATTATTATTCTGAATTGGGTTTTTATTTTTTTGCTCCCCCTTCATGTTTAGTGACAAAGTTTTACGATACATGGCAGCCTAACGCAACACGCGGGGCTTGAGTGTTGTTTGCCCCCCCCCCCCCCTCTTGGTGCGTGTTTATGTGTACAACTTGCCCATTTTGCAGAGTGGCTGGAAGCAGGAAAGCTACAAAGGGTAGTTCTAGTGATCATGACTAAGGCAACTGGTGAGGTTTTGGAGAGATGGAATTTTAGAATAGAAACAGACAGCGAGGTCGTCGAGAAAGGGTAATTCCATCCAAGACTTTCTTGATTGCAAAGGCTGAACTCATGGGTTGTTATTGTGTTCTGTTCACTAGTTTTACTTCTTTTTTACTTGGTCTTTGGTGATTGTAATAGTGTCTCAAGGGAAAAGAGTGATAAGGAGATCATGAGAGAAATTCAAGCCATAATGAGGCAAATCGCCTCTAGCATCACATATTTGCCTTGCCTTGATGAACCATGTAAGATCATTTTATATCTCATATTTCTGTCTATTAGTGTATTTTGTGCTGGTGGGGAAGGGGATGGCCTGATTTTGTTGTTTGTTACAGGTGTATTCGATGTTTTAGCATATGCGGATAAAGATATTGAGGTCCCTTTCACTTGGATTGAGAGCGATCCGAAACTCATAGCTAATCCCCAAATGGTTAAGCTGCATTCTTTTGATACCAAGGTAAAATCTGCAACATAATAGATAAAGAACTTTGTTGGAGTTTTATTAGTCATTCTAACTTGAGTTTTCTGTTTGTTTGCAGATACACAAAGTTGATACGCTTGTGTCATACAAGAATGACGAATGGGATGAAGCTTAGAGGAGTTGTTTGTGAATCTTGTATTCACTGTCTTTTGGTCTTGAAAGATTCAATGGATGGGATGATCCATAATGTTTCCTTCTGCATGTTTTGCTGCCTAGAATTTGCTGTGGAGGTGACTTTGACATGGGGGGCGTAGGTGTTGGTTGTGCGGTCCCATTGGCAATTTTACAGTCTGTAAGATTGCCTGTGTTGGTTTCAAACATGAAAAACATGACGATGTACGTGATGAAACTGAAAATTCTGCAGTGTATTATGTTATTTCCAAAGTTCAATCTCTTGACTTTTCATGAAGTTATTTTCATCCACATAGATCCAGGGGTCAATTTACAGACTATCTTTGGGTTGTTTAATTTCCTTCAATTAACTCTTAAGTCGTTCAAGATTGTAAAGTTCAAATTCATGGTTTTGCATCTACATCATAATCCAAGAGGGCCACGCCGATACTTTCACAACTCAAGGGCGTAGAGTTGGGGAGAGGGGGGGGGGGGGGTACACATTTTCAAGGAACAATGCAACTGATGCCTCTTTCCTTGGGGAAAAATGTTGAAACTTAGAGTTTACATACAATCACTCAAAACCTTAAGGTAATAGGTGGGTAATAGGTGGTGATATCTTATCCTCATATAACCTATGATTCAAAGTGTCTGATGTGAGACAATATTCTCAACACTCGCCTTCACGTTGACACGTCAACGTGTCTTGTTATACACACGCGCCTTAGAACCTGCCCAATATTCTTAACACCCGTTCTTACATGGCAACGTGGCTTGACATACACACACGCCTTGGAACATGCCCTCAATCACAAACCACAAGCCATGCATGAACATCTGGACTTCGGTGAGAGGAGATAATAAATGACCAATCATGGGTCGTGCAAGAGTTGTGTCCACATTTTAAATTGGTTGAAACTTGGGTTTATATAAGGTGAAGTCCATATCTACTCAAAACCTTAAAGCAATAGGTGATGGTATCTTATACTCATATAACCCATGTATTTTATTTCAAAGTGCCCGATGTGATACAATATTCTCAACACTTGCTCTCGCGTGGCAACGTGGCTTGACATACACATGCGACTTAGAACATGCCAAATATTTTCAACTGAAGAAGAAAAGCAAGGTATTTATTTTTGTGACCCGTTAAAGCCACCAACTAAATATATACTACTGCTATTTATTTTCCCTCAAAATGGGAGAGCCTTAGCATTGACCAGCAATCAATTCGATTCATTGTATTCTAAAATTGTAAAATTATTTACTCATATTATTCATTGAACGAAATGTATCATACATGGTTAGAATTTACAAATTAAGTTAGCGTGTAGTCATTCCAACTTCTACGGTTTAGTAAACTACAGTCACAAAAAGCAGCAATAGAATTACTTCCTGTCTTTTTTGTTTTTTGTTTTTTGGAAAAAAGGGATCTTTGCATTAAACATAAACAACTGTCTGTACAAATACTGTACTATCGCTACAAACAAATAACATAATGAACATCAATGAGTAGAAACTACTTGCCAAGCTATACAGATATTCCTAACTCTATTGAAAATCTCTTTAACCATATGATATGCATCCATGCACACAAAGTCCTCCTCAAACAATGATTTATTCCAGGTTGTCCAAATGTAGCTTATCGCCTCCCGAAACACATATGGCCACTTCTCCCCTCTAGAGTATACATGGCACTGTTGGTCTATATTTCGGTCAATCCAATCACGTAGACCAGCAGCATTACTGAAGAATTGCACACGGACAGTCTGAGGTACCAAATGATTCCACACGAGCCTAGCCCTCCGGCAGTCGCGCAGTGCATGTAGTCCATCCTCCTCTACACGATGACACAGGCCGCATAATGCGGTGCTGACGGAAAGTCGACGATACAAAGCTACCATTGTTGGCAATCTATCATGTCTCGCCTGCCAAAGTAAAAAATTACCCCTTTGGGGTCCTCGCAAGGCCCACACATTAAACCATCGCCGCCGTTCCTCACCCACACCTTCAGGAACTAAAGAGTCATACACTGAAGAGACTGAGAATGTCTGTATAGACTTACCCCTCCAAGAAGCAATCGTTAGGGAATCCCCATTTTGGTCTATGCTCGGCTCCACCAGCGTGATTACAGCCAAAACCGTAGGAACCGCGGCTAGGATACTTCGCCAGGTGTGGCTAGTAGCTTGTCTAGGTGGAGAGACACGTAATGGAGAACCATACTTTGCCAACAACACCTTCACCCAAAGTACATCCGGACACATCAACAAACGCCACAGTAACTTCGCCAAAAGAGCTAGATTCATTTGGCGAAGTCGTTTTAATCTCGTTCCCCCATGCTCTTGGGACAGCAAACCGAATCCCACGCCACCATATGCAGTTTTCGGTCTCCATCAAATTCCCCCCAAAAGAATGATCTGTTTATCTGTTCTAAGGCTACAGTCGTTGAAGAAGGCAACAAGGACGTCTGCATCGTATAATATGGTATCGTAGCCACAACTGACTGAACTAGAATACTTCGTGAAGCCTTAGATATCAACTTACCCTTCCAGGATGCTAGCCGACGCCTAACCTTTTCTACTAACCCGACATAAGTACTCTCAGTCACGCGGCCATGTAAAAGAGGCACACCAAGATAATTTCCGAGGTTATAAGTCACAGGAATGCCAAACCGAGCCTCCAGAACCTGTCGTTGAATAAGTGGCGTATTCGGAGAAAAATACAACTGCGATTTAGAAGTACTCACCTTTTGTCCGAAAACGCCGCAAAACTCTTCTAAAATAGAAGCCATAAGACCACCCTGAACCTCCGTAGCCACACCAAATAATAATAGGTCATCCGCAAACAACAAATGAGAGATAGCTGGACCAGTACGAGTGACTTTGATCGGCTTCCAACGACCAGAATCTATAACGAGCTGAATTTGCTGACTGAGCCAGTCTATACATAATACAAACAAATACGAGGCTAATGGGTCACCCTGCCTTATACCTCGATTCGGTCGGATGGGTTCCAACAGCTGACCGTTCCATAGTATCCTCATATTCGCCGAATTCATAATATACATGATAAGATCTACCATATGTGTCTCAAAACCCACTCACTCCAGCACCTGCCGCAAATAGGACCAGCGGACCTTGTCATATGCTTTCTACAAGTCTAACTTAATAGCCATTAACCCTTGTTTCCCCCATTCTTACGCATGGTATGTAAAATCTCTTGTGTCACGATGATATTATCACTGGCCTGTCTACCTGGGATGAAACTGCACTGGCATGGAGAAACCAGCTTTCCAACAACCAATTTTAATCTATTCGCAATCACCTTTGAAATAACTTTTGCTATCACATTTGTCAAGGAAATCGGGCGAAATTGACTGATCTTCTCCGGCCGCCCAACCTTAGGTATTAAGGTGACATAAGATTCATTTAGTTGTTTAGGAAACGTACCATGCTGAAAAGATGTAAGGACGAAACGAATGACATCATGACCAACCACATCCCAGTTCCGCTGGAAGAAAACATGAGAAAAACCATCGGGCCCGGGACTTTTATACAGTCCCATCTGAAATATAGCCACTTCAACTTCCTTGTCCACCACTGACCGGTTTAGAACCTGTAAATCAGTAGCTGAGAGACTCGGGAAATGGAACGATACTGGGGCCATAGAAACAACGTCCTCCGCTGCATATAATCTGGAATAAAACTCCCACACCAACCTCCGCAACGAGTTCGCGTCTTCCACCCAACTACCACATGCGTCTCTCAATTTATGCACCACAGACTTACGTTTCTTAATGACAGTTGTAGCATGGAAATACCGTATATTCCGTTCACCTTGGGTTATCCAATTCAATTTAGATCGTTGCATCCAATATACCTCCTCTTGTGCCAACAACTCATGCATCTCCATCCGTAGTTCCTTCTCCAATGCTCCAAGATAATAAGATGGGTGCGCATAAAGTGATTTCTGGATCCCCAGCAACCTTGCAGCACACCGGCGGATCCTTCGCTAAATACTACCGAATACATTTGCACTCTAGTTTCCCAACTGTGTGGCGCACTGTTGCAACTTAGCCGACAGTGGTTGGCCATCATCCACCCAAACAAACTGCAAGAACGGCCTAAAGTCACGATGCTCCAACCAACATGCCTGAAACATAAATGCTCGATCTCTTTTCTGGCTACTAACCGGTGTATCAAGAATAAGCAATAGAGGATGATGATCAGAAGTAGTCCTCAATAAATGTTGCAAGGTGGCAGCCCTGAACTTACTACCAAAAAACATAATCGAGACGCTCCGCAATGTAACCGCTTCCCTCCCAACTATTTGTCCAAGTGTATCTTGGGCCCGAGAATGACATATCCATGAGGTGGCACTGGTGCACCATCCTGCTAAGCTCAGTCTCCATCCCAATCCTACGACCACCCCACTTATCATCTTGTGTCAGCATATCATTAAAATCACCAATCAACGCCCATGGGCATGAAAACACCTTAGACATGCAAAGCAACGAATGCCATAACCGTTGCCGTTTTGAAGGGTTCGGAGAAGCATAGATTAGAGTTAGCACCCAATCAACTCTTCCCTCGCAAAGCACAGCCAGATTAATAAATTGATCACTGACCTTAATCACCTCAAACGAGACACGGTCATCTGCCCAAAAACACCATAAACCTCCCGAGAAACCTTCGGCTTCCACCGCAATGAAATGTGTGAATGAAAAACTTCGCAAAATGCGTCGACCCCTCACACTTTGAACTCTAGGTTCCATAATGAATAAAACATCCGGTGTATACGACCGTAACATATCCTTTAAACCACGAAAGAAAGCTAGGGACGAAGCGCCCCTACAATTCCACGACATAAGCTTCATGGAGTTATAAATCAACTACGGGGTTCAAAGCATCCCCCACGCTCCTCATGTCATCCCCACGTGAAATAATCATTGTTTCACCACAAACAGTTTCCACATCCTGCATCACTTCCATTTCGCACCCCTGCAAACTACAGCATCAGGTGGGTTTTCCTTCACGTAAGTGTACCCCCCGGTATAGAAGATCCCGTGCCCTCAATGGCTGCACACCGAGTAGGTAATAGGGCCGAAAAACTCTCAGTATTCTGCCTAGCTTTGTTAGTGACATCCTGTAAAGGAACGGTAACGTGCCCCTCGCTACCCTGCAGACCTGTGCTTTTCCCCCCTACTCACCCGCTCATTCACTTGCCCTCCGTGGGATGAACCCTTAGCTATAGGTTTAACCTTCATGGCAGGTTTAAGCGCCACTCCTCTCTTTCCCTTAAGCTTGCCATCCACCTCCTTCGTTTTTGTCGTTATTGTAAAGCGCACAGCGGGCGCTATTTCCGGCGCTAAGTTCAGCCGCTTGTTCAACTCCGCTACACTCAATACCTCCTCCTCATCAACATCATACTCCTCCACTGCTATGGCCTGAAACCGGTTCCCCATATCTGCCGTCGATGTACCGGCAGAAAAATCACCATGTGCTTTTGCTGCATCATTCAAACTCTTCCCGCGATACTTAGGCGCGCTACCACTCGTTTGTCCAGCTACAACAGTTGGCCGCCGCCGACTCTTAGATGCAATCATCCACGGGCCAAATGGCTCTTTTCCCACCGATTCATCCCTAGCCGTACCCTGCGTAACTGCCGCCATGTCTATTTCTTTCCCTTTGTCAGTATCCCTTTGCCCGCCACATTGCGCATGATGGTGACCATACATACCACATGTAAAACATATGAGGTGCAAGCCCTCATATTCAACTCTAAACTCCACACCATCTAATTCCACAACAGAAATCAACGGTTTTGTCAGATCAACTTGTACACATATACGGGCAAATTTGCCTCGAGACACCTTCAGTGTAGTGTGGTCAACCTTAACTACTGTTCCCAACAGATTGCCAATACGGAGCAACATATGTTATGTATAACTCCACAGGGATAGACGGCAACCTTACCCATGCCATGGTGACTGTGATCGCGTTCTTTTCTGGCCTAAAGAATGGTCTCCATTTCATTACAGTCAGGTAATGCCCCTGAATAAGCCATGGACCCCCTTCCAGTACATGTAGGTAATCCGACCTAGAATAAAATCTGACAACATAGTAGCCCTCATCCAAATCAACAATTGCACAACCATCCGCTGGGCTCCACATGGTCCGTAAACGCTGTTCAAGCATACGATAAGAAATATTCCGGCCCAAAAGTTTAATGATGACAGCGCGCCGCCATGGTTGATACATTTCCCGACGATCCTTCGCCGTTGTCACAACTTTCACCCTGCCAAGTTTGGGATCGCAATCTTCAACAATATGTTCGTCCTCTCCGGATATGTCGATCTTATCATCCCCTTCGCTATCCTCCCCTGCACCAGTATATATATCCTTCTCCTCAGACATCCCAGTGACCACCTCTGTGAACGATCTCATAGCCCATAACCCCGGCGGATTTATTACCGGTGCACCATCAACTTTACGCTTATACTTTTTGACACTTCTTGCCAATTGATCATTTTCCTCCATGGAACGCTCCACCGAGCCAACCACAGCGTCTTCCTCCATTCGTGACTGGAGAATAGTCCAGGCAAAAACTTCCGGCAAGCGTACCGGTTGGTTACCAGCGGTTACCGGCGACGTACTAATGTTTGGCGGTTATTTTGCAAGATGAGCGGTTATTTCGCAAGATGAGCGGCGAGTTACTTCCTGTCTTTGTTTCAGGGAAAACAACATGAAATTTCACCACATAAGAATTCAAAAATCAATGAATTCTATCAACTTAACTTCATTAAGTTTGTATTTAAATGGTTTTACACATTCAGATGGTGTTTGGTTGGGGGTTTAGAAATAAAAGAATGAGTTAGGATTCCTCCAAACCCATTAAAGTTGTTTGTCGGGGAAATGAAGGGTATGAGTTTCAAATTGATATCCAAGTATTTGGTAATGGATATCGTTTTTTGATATGTTAGCCCATGTCTATCAATATGGAGAATGAGGGGTATGGTTGGTCAAAGTCGCTCCTCCTCTGACGGCCAGTCACTATTCTGGCCGGTCAAATTTTTCTGGCTATTTTTCCTGCCGTCCACATTCGATACCTATTTTAGTTCCGTTCCTAACACCATCAATGTACACCATATTCATTCTCACTTCAATACCAAACAACTATCAATTTTAGGCTCAAACATATACCCTCTCATCCATTCTGATTCTGATTTCGATACCCAAGTGTGAACCAAACACCACCTCAATTTATTTTGACATCTCATCGTTATAGGATTTTCTAATAAAATTAACAAGGGGGGAATTAAGATGAACTTAATGAGATATATATCATTAACCCAAACTTTCTTATTTGTCAAGATGCCAGTAAGAGTTAAGATTTTGTATTGCTCAAGGATTATTTAGTAGTTGTTACTTTTATTTAGATTTTATGTTGCTGCAAGGGTATCATTTATTCTTTAAGTTGTTATAACTGACTTGAATGTTGCAGGATTTTACTAACGATGTTCAACTTATGCGGATTTTTAGAAACGTTAGTTTTGATAATATAGTATTTCTGTATAAGATTTTGACGACGCTTTCTATTATTTGCATAATCTTTGGTTCATGTGAAGAATCAAAAAAGTTCCTTCCTCTCCTTGGTTGAACAAAATGACATATATGATCAGATCCGAGTCATGTTATAAACGAGCACGCTACGAAAGATTCGGTATAATAGACAAGTCAAGAGCCGATTGTAATCATATTATGAATCACGTGGTTTAAATTGTGTTCAAATGGTATTATTTTCAAATCATTTAATTCAATAATTCATACGATAAATTGTTCATAAAGAATATTTAATGTGTTACTTGCTTTTATCCTTATAGTCACGCTATCTAATAGGAAGATATTGACTTTTAGAAATATTTTAATTTTTTCCAAAAGTGTTACCTCTTTTCTGTAACTGTATGAAAAATAAATAAAAAAATTAAAACTTAGCTAAAAACATCATTTTAATTATAATCAACCAAACAAACATAACTTTAATGGCTTATTACGTAAATATAAATATCATCAAGGCCCTATTTGTTTGTGGCCTCATCCCACAAACTCATATTTTAAATCCTCATACGCAATTTTCAACATAACTTTTAACTCAATATTTTCTCTTTCATGCCTTTTATTATATAAAAGAAATAATTTTTATACAAAATAATGACATTATTTGTAATAATCGATCACATCATATTGAAGGTTCGTTACGAAGTTAAAACGAGTACATATTGAATATTTTATATATCATAAATTTATAAGTTTTTTACATATACTTTTCAATAAAATAGTTTAAAGCTACCGACACCAAACATGTCATAAAACAACTATTATTATAAGCATTATATTATACCGAAACTGCTTTCAATTTGAGAATGGGCCTCGAAACATTTCTAAACGAGATAAGTAGGTTTGAGCTTTGGGCCCTAAGCTGTCAGTATGTACCGTTAAATGCCCAATTAGTTCTGCAAATGATTGACCAAACCAACGGCCCAATAGTTCAACAACCTTAGTCGCCGTAGTCTTCTCTCCTCTGGAGGCAAAAGTTCCCGCCATTTCTCTCATCTTCCTCTTCCTTCGACTCTCCACGAAGAAAGAACGAAACTTTGGCTGCCATGGAAGCCGAAATTAAAGATGAATTCAAAAAGAACGGGTTTACTCTAGACGACGAAGAAGATATTCTCAAGAAATGTAAGACGGGTTCTATTTTTTCGATCAATTTTCCCCTCTATTATGCTCCTAATTTACTACTGGCCTGGATTTGCTTTGAAGCTTTAACCCCGTTTTTCTTTCTATTTTTTTGGATATTTAGGTCTGACATTTTGTATCCAGTACAAGCTCAGCCCTTCCGATCTTGTTTCCAGCTGGGATGTTTTCTCTCTTAATAGGTCTCTGTTTGTTTGTTTTTTGTCATTATTTGGCTGCGCTCTTTATTTCTTAAGTATATACCCCGTGTTTAAAGGGAAGAAATTTTTGTTACGTACCTGAAAGTTAAGAAATTTAAAGTGAAAATTTTCAAATTTCGTTTACCATGTGTTGATAACAATGTCGAATTGTTAGCTTCTTTTTTCAAGTATTCTATTTACTAGATTGGATGTGATGGATGGAGGCTCTTGTTACTTTTTTAGGTTTTATGGAGTCATAAATTTTTTGATTGAATCGACTGAGTTAATGGAGATTTTACTTTTTCAGGGGGCTGGAATTAACAGTCCAAAGTGCACTTATGGGTGCGTTCTTGCAGCAACTACAAAATGAGCAAAGAGATGCACTGGTCAAGAAAGAGCCTGGTTTACATTTCTACTCAAGCGATATAGCAATGTGAGCATCATTACATTCTAATTTTCTCATGCACATCCTCTTTAATCTGCCCCCACCCCCCTCCACTTTTCGTTTTTTGGTGTTAGCACCATAACCTTGGAAAAAAAACAGAGTTCCTACGTGATGTTGTTGCTGTGCAGAAGTTTTGTTTTGCTAGGTTGAACCCCCTTGTAGAAGTAATGAATCAGCTCAGAAAACAAAACATAGATGATCATTTTGTCTTTCTGTGATGGTGTTAAACTGGTCCTTGGAACTGTTTAGCTTTTTTGCTTCATTAATGAGTTTATAATCATTATGATCCTAGATCATATGACAATATTAAATCTATTGAAAGCTTGTGTATAGGAAAATAGGGGATGAAGATGAGGATAAAAAGGATGCTGTTTTGCATACACCCACGAATAGGTCAGAGAAGCATAGCAAGCCATTTGATTCCCCACAACAGCTGAATGGAAGTAGTATTGGCACCCAGAAAGTATTAGATTCTGTGACACCTTTTGGCCAAAGAAAGGCCAGGTTTGAGGTTCAATTTACCCTTAATAACCCAGTCAATGTTGGGGTCATAAAGAAAGAAAATGAGGAAGAACCTTCTGAGGATGACATCATAAAGAGAGTGCCCACAGGAAAACATTGCCCTTTGCATATTGAAACTTCCCAGCCTGATCTTGGTTGCAGGTTCATGTATGATAGAATTGAAGCAAAGGTAACTTATGTTCTTCGTGCAGAAAGATTTTTTCTTCCTTCATAATAAGATGCTTATGTTTCCTTGTTAATAAACAGTTCAGTTTCCTGGAAAATCGCATTAGAAAACTTGCAACAACTCTTGCTGCTTCCGGATTTGAGGAACCAACAGACCCTACGGTTGCCTCCCAAGTACTTTACATTGCTCTTACATCTGCTTTGTTCCTTTGTATAGTAATGTGCTTTTGGTTATCCAATTATTCTTGGATTTCTTTGAATTCTTTTCGTTTTCCATGTTAAAAAATTTCTTGATCAGTATTACAGTATTAAGGCTCCTCAGTTTCCAGATTCCTTTGAAGTTATTTTACAAAATCAACCATGCATTTCCAATATTACTTTGTTGCAGAGAGCCATATTTGCTGTTGGGATGATCTGTTGCGAGGAAGAAGGCCGTTTGAAGGAAAAGCCTGTACTATTGCAAACCAGGTAAAAGATTGTAAACTTAGGGTTGTTTATCTAGCAATAACTTTTTGGTCAAAGGAAAGATATGTGAATTTATAAGTTATAAGCGAACTCTTATAGTGAGATGAAGTCTGCACTACAATGAGGCTGTAAATTAATGAACCTGTGCATTGTAAATATTTTCTGCTCTTAGATAGTTCATATTCTCTACTGTCGATTCCATGCCTTTGTTTTAACCCTGGAACATAATGTTTGTAGTATCACCTAATCAAGTAAAAAAAAAGACCTCTCTTTTGCAAAGTGATGGGGACTGAGTACTTGCACTCAGTTTCCCCTGAAGATTTTAGTTAGTGTTTACATATAGAAACAGTAACAAAGTTCATGACATTTTCCAGTGTTGAGCACTCTGGAGGACAGCGTGTTCGCCTAGACCTGCAAAAACTGGACCAGTTTTCTATTTTCCCTGGTCAGGTAAGTACTCATGATGAATGATTATCTCTTTTCTGGGATTACTCATTGAAACTTGAAGAAGCATAAAAGGTAGGTGTTGATGGCTGCTGCAGATGGTAGGAGTGGAAGGACATAATCCAAGTGGCCACTGCTTAATTGCATCAAAAATCATTGACCGAGCACCTTTATCTTTATCCTCAAACGAGGATTCCCATCCAGCAAAGAGACATGCCATGGATCAAAATCTACTGTTAACAGAATCCTCTCATGCTATGTCTGAGTTATCCATGGTGTGAGCTTCTACTTTGTTTCATATGATGAACAAATTTCGCCTAATTACCTGTTGCACTTCAGAAAAAATAAATGAGGTTCTGTAATCTGTCAGATCATTGCAGCTGGACCATTTACAACAAGTGACAACTTATTGTTTGAGCCTTTAAATGAGTTGCTTGCATATGCACGAAGACAGCAGCCTCAAATACTTTTACTGGTTAAGATTTTTCTGCTCATGTTAAACAATTGTTTGCTGCCATAGCTTTCAGAATTGAATGTTGAATTAACCTGAAGGTCTGTCGCAGATAGGACCATTCGTTGATTCAGAGCATCCGGAGATCAAGAAAGGAACTGTGAACATGACATTTGATGATATATTTTCCCTTTTAGTACTTCAAAAGGTTTGTCTGTTTCTTTATAGGAAAAATGGGAAACAAATTATCCTCAGTCTTTTTCTGATCTTCTATCTCTAATAACCTTTTTTTCTTCTTAATGTTAGCTTCAAGACTATGTGGAATATATGGGATCAACAGCAAAAGTGGTTCTTGTACCATCCATCCGGGATGCCAATCATGATTTCGTGTTCCCTCAAGTAATTCAACCTCATGCTGTTGTTATAACAGTAGACAGATTTAGTTAACTTTTAATGCATTATTTTGCTGGAATTTTTTTTATTTTATCTTATTTTGGCAGCCAGCCTTTGATACACGATCAATTAGCGCCAAAAAACAGGTAAACAAAATTTTACATGGTCTTGGTATCTCTGTCTGCGTCTTTGCTAAGGTAAAAGGTGGAAATGCTCCACTTGCTTTAATTTTTTTCCTGACTTGTTTGTACTACACAGATATATAGTGTCACAAATCCAGGAAGATTTTCTGCAGACGAGGTAGCTCCTCTTCTCTTTTTCACTTTTCGGTATCTTGAGGAGGCCACTGCATTATTTTGCGAACTCAGATGCTTCTGAATGCATTTGCATTGTGATTGAATGCAGGATTTCTTTGCCTATCTAGTTCATTGAGCTTTTGCTGTTTTTCAGATCCATGTAGCTTGTTGCTCGGTGGATATTCTAAAACACCTAAGTGCTGAGGAAATCTCCAGAAATCCCAAAGGTGGTTTCAAGCAGCGGTTAACTAATCTTTCAAATCACTTACTGAACCAGCACAGGCATGTTATATCCAAAAACAATCCATATGTTTGAACCTTCTGAGTTTGATTTTATTCAGCACTACATTAACTGGAAAAATCACAAAACTTTCTTATAAATCCATGTCTTCTGCATTTTGTGGAGCAGCTTCTATCCTTTATATCCACCTGCTGAAGCCATACCCTTGGATTTTTCTCTTGCTCCTGAAGCTCTAGAGATGCCATCTATTCCTGACATTCTCGTTTTGCCTTCAGACTTGGCTCATTTTGTGCGGGTAAAATTCCTTTTTTTTTATAAATATATTATGACTATAAAGATGAACATTGAGTGGCATGATCTTAAATTACAAAACAAAATGAACTTTCTTTCATCCTAAATGTAGAACATCTCATGCTTTTATCCAAGAAACGTAAAAGGAGAGTATTGATGTAACAACTCATTCCAATACCCCATATCTGGGGTGGGCACAAATCCTAAAAATTTGTGTTCTAATCAAGTGGAGGTGGTAGAAAATTACAAGATATGGCGATTAACTTCTTATCTATGCAGGTATTATCATTGGATGAAACAAGTGAAGGTGAAGAACAACGCAAATGCCTGTGCATCAATCCAGGGAGACTGGCTAGAGGAGAAGGAGGTGGTTTCTTTGTAGAGATTCAGTACAGGGGAAGCCCTGATTCTACATCTGCTTCAATTATCCGTTTATAGATTCTCATGGGATTGCAGCAGAATGGATCATTAAGCCAGCAGCTTTTCGCTGATTGAGAATGCATCTTTTCAATTTTCTGTAACACTAGTTTCTAAGGTCAGCTTGTGTGCTTATTTATGAAAAACCCTTTGGTATGTTTTAGTATTTACTGGTCTTCCTTCTTTGTTATAAGGTTAGAATTTATGCTCCAGTAGTATGACATCTTAGACATTCATGTATTATATATGGTCACAAAATGTAAAACAACTTTTTTATATTTAAATTGTGTATTCCTTTGCTCTGTCCTTGGTCATTTATGCAGCACTTTTATACAAACTCCTTCGCCATACCTTACTACGTACGATAATCTCTGTAATCAGAATAGTTGTCTTACATTAGCAAAACTTAAGAAGAAATATTTTAGCTGTCATAGTGAAGAAAGAAGTATTGAAACAAAAAGAAGAAAGGAGTATTCTTGCCATTGGCACTAGGTTGACTTCAATTAGTGATCAATTTTCTGAAAAACCTATAAAATTCTTAAATACAATTGAAAGAAGTTTGGTATTACCTCCATTCCAAAATAATGTTTCAGATTTATATGTATACACACACACACACACATGACGTGATAAGAAAACCTGGAAAAATAGCTAAATAAATGTACAGAAGGGGGAAGAGATCCCCTTTTGGGGTTTGCTATTCACCTTTCATCAGCATAGGCTTCTGCTGTTTTTGAAGTACCTCAGCCTTATTCATCTAATTCTGGTATTAGTTTTAGTAATAGTATTTTTTCCTACTCAGGCTTGGGGGTCTTGTGTCTTCTGTTTTGAAATGTGGAAAGTTTCAATGCTTGGTACAAGAATATGGATGTAAACTCTTGGTGCCACTTTTAGTTTGAGCAAGTTATACTTGTTGTAGTCCGCCACTAACAACCATCTTTGTAAATCTACATGGTTTGGCATATATGTAAAACTTTAACTTACGAAAAAAAGAGAGAGAGAGATCCCCTTTATCCTTCCTTCTCAAATCCATTTTCTAGTGTATAATCTAAGTGGATAACAACAACAATTACCTATTGTCTTAGAGGCTTCCGCCTATGACGGGATATGAGGGGTCGGATGTACGTAATCATATCAATATGTTAGAAACACACAGAGGTTGTTTTTCGATGACCCAAAATCAAAATTGCGTAAAATCCACTATCCACCACCGTAAGTGTATAGTGTATGTAAAACCTACAAACTAGACATTCAAATGTGTGTTTTTGTCATACCATAGAATGTAAATAATTATCTCGTAAAAGAAATAAACATATCACACGATAGAGATGTAACTAAGATTTTGTCTTAAGACCTCAATATTAAGTTCTCATCGCCCATCAACAAATATGTTGGCTGACCATTATTATATTGTTAAATAATAATGACTAATATACCTATATTTGATATATTTATAATTTATAATGATTTTTTGAACATTTTCTTTATGGAGCACAAGCTTGAGTTAACTTTGTGGCATGTGAAATAGTGGTAAAAATATTTCCTTTGTTTGAGATCGAATAGTCCCTATCTTTATCCGGAAGGAGTGGTCCATAGAAAGCGATATAGAAACCTGATAATTGGTGGATGATGAGCTTATACAGAATAGAGATGCGAATGATGTGTTTTTTTTTAGATATTTTAATCGTCTCCGATACACACAATTTTTATTATTGGTCAACGAAAACAACCTCTGTATGTTATATATGGGTTTGGTTATGTATATCCGACTCTCCATACCCGTCATGAAGCCTCTATAATGAAGTAATATTGTTGTTGCTTTAATCGTCTCCTACACAATAATACAAAACTAAAATTTAAGGACCTTTGTTTTTCTTTGGCGGCATAAATCGTGAAGTCTCACTTAATATACTTGTTTATGGAGTAACTATATAACATTTTATTTAAAACTCTATTAATAATAAGTGAGGTTGAGAATTCCACATTGACTGATTTGAGAAAAATTGCATGGTTTATATGAGGATGAGATTCCACCACCCATTGCCTTAAGGTTTTGAGTGGATATGAGACTCACCTCATGTAAGCCCAAGTCCAGATGTTCATGTCTGGCTTGTGATTCCTGATTGAGGGCGGGTTGTAAGGCGTGTGTGTAAGTCAAGCCACGTTTCCACGTGAGGGCGGGTGTTGAGAATCCCACATTGGCTGATTTGAAAAAAAAATGCATGGCTTATATGAGGATGAGGTTCCACCACCCATTGCCTTAGCCCAAATTTCAACAAGTGAGAGGATACATGCTTACAACTTTAGCATGATGCGGATGCATAATCAACTTTTTACATGATCAAATGTTGAAATACAAATAGAAGAGACCAATTCTTTCACGCTTAAAGTAAATCATGTGCCTAGTTTCTGCAGCTTTACATTACAATAGAGAGGGAGTAGATATTTACTATGGCTATGAGAATCTAATTTTTCAACCTACTTTTTTGAGCTCATTAACTTTACTTTTCACCAAATCAATCCACAGATTCATAACCCACAAGATGCTGATCCCAATCCCACTAAAAATCACAACCATCCAAGAGACCCAAGCCCATGTAGGAATCAACCCGTCAGCTGCACCACCACCAAAAACCACCACCAAATTATAAGCATAAAGAGGTCCAAGAACCCCTCTAACTACAGAGTAAAAACTATAGAAAAAAGGGGTCAAGAATTCATGAAATCTTGCAGCCTCAGGTAAATCCACTTTTCTATATCTAGCAAGACTCCATGTGTTCTGACAAGGGCTGGTGATCTCAGCTAAAACAAGGAGGCCTAACAATGAAGAGGCTCCATGATGTACAACATATCTACAACTTGAAAGAACATAAAGTGTAGCCAAATGGTGGGCTACAAATAAAACATCACTTGGGATGAAGATCAAATAGTGAAGAAGGTCAACAATGAAATAGCCTATGCTGAATTCAAGCACCATGTCTTGAAGAGAGGAGTTTTCTGCAGCAAAATTGATGCGGGCTGCCCCAAAATCTTGATCTTTGAGCAGTGAGTTAAGGGCCAGGAGAACAGCAGGGGTGCCATGAAACAGAGAGATTAGGCAACTTGAAGCATCACATCTTCTTGAACCCCAATTCTTGAATAAGATGGAATATGCAACTGAATAGACTGTGCTGAACATCAAAGTGAATGAAAGGAGGGGTGAATCGTAAAGCAAAAAGGTGTCCATTTTCTTGTGGGAATGGATCTTGTGTGGAGAAAATTGAGAGGATAATAATGGATAATGGTTTATTTGCATGTGCTCAGTGCTAACTTATTCTTTCATTGATCAAATATAACCTTAAAATATAGGAGAGATGGTGCACACGACATAGCCTGATATAAACAGGTAAGAAAGAGGGAGGTTGGGAGTTCGAATATCTCCGGAGGCATTTATGATGAATTTCATTGCTTGACATCCATAATGCTGTGTCCGTGTGTATAACCCGTCCTTTATCTGAATCTATCAAGTTTTTGATTCACATCTTTACACTTCTCGTGAGACCGGGAATGACAGAGACAATTACTGGTTACGTTACAACCTAAAAAATATATAGGAGAGATGATGCGTCTAATCAGTGGCTACCAAGGATACCTTGTGCTGGCAGAATATTCTAGTGAAAGACAAAAACTACACTATCAGAGTGACAGAATGGGATAAATATCTCCGGACTGTTGAAAACTACAGTTTCCTATCAGCTTTTTGAAGGCAGCTTTGGATCAAAATGGTAATGAAATCCCTTTGCTAGCTAACTTGTAAATCAACCTCGTGAAATTGTTGTGGAATAGTTCCACTTGAATGTGCTCTTAGTAATTCGAGGCCATATGTACAACTTACAATAGACTAAAAAGAATTATATAAAAGTATGTGTGTCATCTATACATATACATATAAAAACGGAAAACTATTTATACCTAGGTATTGTTTGTCTGTCTTTTATATTTTCAGATCTTAACCGTAATTTTTGGTGTCGTTAAGATATAATGGATATGCATGTGCCTCTAAAAACAATGTACGAAAAGTTAGAAACACCATTTAGACTGTCTAATTAAGTTTAACATGTAATTGATAATTATACCCTCAACAACCCTCTCCCCATCCCTCCATCCACAACCATATCCTCTCCGTTCCACCACCCCCAACCACCACCTCGCCGTTCCACCACCTACTTCCAATCCCTTCCATCATACAACCACCCCCAGCACTCCTTTCTCCTCTCCTTCACCTATCTCAGCCCCACCCCGACACACCACTTTCTCCTCTGATTCTGTCTCCTTCATTGAGGATGATGAGAAATGGACAAACCTTGCCGAAATCAAGGTCAGGGGTTCGAATCTTGCTGAATGCAAGAATGTTTGAACTCACCCCAGGCTAGCTGTATAGTGTGGAAATAATATTGACCCGTGGAATAAGCCTAGTGGAAATAATATTGGCATGTAGAATAATCTGATAGGCTCATAAGCAAGTCCGTCGTTTGTTCTTTCGGTGCCGACGAGCTACTTGTGTTGTCCCTCTGCTGTGACAAACTTGTATTAATAGGTCCTAAGAACCTAATTTACATCTTTACACACCCCATGTGAAACCGAAACCGAGATGGCAGGACCTTGTTTGGGTTCAACCCTTTTTTTTGAGAAATGGACGGAAAAAAAAATTTTAAAAAAAAATTTAACTGTAAAAAGTATTTCCTCTTTCCTAACAGATGGGCCCGTTTTTCAGATTGACGAGATATGTTATTGTTCATTGCGCTGATATGGAAGGGTGACAGGGATGAGAGGAGTTGGAGGTGCGGCCGGTGGAGGAGGGGCGGCAGGCTAGCGTAGTGCTGGATTTGGGATCGGGGGGAATGGGGGGCAAGGGATTGTGGAGCGGAGGAGCAGGGAGTTGGCCGAGGTGTGAAGGTGGTATTGGTAGGGGGCACTGCGGTCATGTGACGACGATGATAGATGAAGCAGGGACTGGTGAACGTCCATCAACATCCACGGATTTGGAGGTGAAGAGAGAGGGGGTGAAGTTTTTTCTTTTGAAATCCGAGAAGCTCTTTAACGAAATCATACATTCACTTGGATCAAAGATTATCTCTAATTTATAGAAAACGTTATCAAAACTTTACAAAGTGAACTACGTTAAAGATTTGTGAGTTTTAATTCAAGAAAAACAATCTGACAATTAAGTCAGGTGTGAGTATTTTATATATTTGGAGGTGTTTATACGATAAGATTTATAGAAACATGTCGCTTTTGGTGGTTCGAGAAGGATGTTACATAATTCGATTCGACGTGTTTTTTTTATGGCGTTGTTTGTTTTTTTTGTATGTTTTGGATGACCAATACATGTTCAGGAGCTATGAGAGAGTGTTATGAGCATTGTTATGTTATTTTGAGGAAATATGGAGCTTTATTCATATAAATAAACGTGTACACGTGAATAGCCTATCACTGAGAATGTAAAATATTGATGTTACTTGTTCTAGTACTGTAAATAAGATTATTTACAAAACCATGTTTCCGTATGCGGCTAGTTGTCTCCCTATACATTTGAATAGGTGGCGGTAGTCTCTCAATGCTCCCATAGACCAATTGGTTCCTCCAATACCATATGCTTGACACAGTTTCACGGAACACATATCGCCAATCCTATGTTTCCATGGCTCTTTCCCATGGGGATTCCAGGTTATTCATAACCCAATCAATTAGGGTGTTCGGATGTAGAAATGCTGACCAGGCCGAAGGGCATAGGTGATACCTCCACACTTGTTTTGTCCAACTACAATCCCGAAGTACATGTAAGGTATCATCATCATATTGTCCACATGCCATACATATGCTTTGATCCCCCATATAGCGTTGTCGCAGGAAGGTGTTTGTAGGTAGGGCATTGTGGCAAATTTGCACAGGAACATATTGTGTCTCCCAGGGCCTCGCATAGCCCAAATATTCTCCCATGGCGGCTGTGTTGACCGGGATGCCTCCATGCTCAGTTTATACGCGCTTTGAACATCAAAATTTTCGGATGTTGTGGCTTTCCGTCGAGGCCGGATTGTATTCTTGCCCCCTTGGCTATGCGTCCCCTCCAATCCTTCTAAGATGAGTGGGAGAGTACTTTGGATGTGCTTCCAAAGGATGGACGTGTTGCGTGGTGGCTGCCCGTACAAAAGGTCACCGTACTTGCTGCGAAGCACAATCACCCATAACAGATCATGTCGAGTAATTAGAGTCCAGGCCAAATTTGAGAGCATAGCTAAATTCATATTAAGCAGCTTCTTAATACCCAAACCTCCTTGTGATTTTGAGAGCATTGTTCTGTTTTTGCATGGTCGTCATATGACACGACGTGTTGAGTTGCATGGCCAAACTACAGGCGTGGCTGGAGTCTGCTTGTGCTGAGCTGATTATAGAGTCCTTGGGGATTGGGTCCATGATCGACCTGTCAAACGTAGCAGAGCTGTACGTTATTGTCGATGTGACAACTGAGATCGAGGTGATAGTTGTGTATCCTCCCTCTTGAGTCTCAGTTGATGATGACCTGATCTGAGGTTAATCTTGGAGAACACCTTTACACCCTGTACAGATGCAGGTGGTTCACAATTACGAGGCAAATGATATATAATGTGTTAAAGATTAACAAAACCTTTACCTTCAACTAATTGAACAAGTCCTCGATTCTGGACAGAGGATACTTGTTATTAATAATGATTTTGTTCAATTCTTTGTAATCAATGCAGAATATCATACTACAATCATTCTTCTTTACAAACAACATTGGTGCTCCCTAAGATGCGACAATGGGTCGGATAAACTTCATGTCCAGTAGTTTATGTAGTTGCTACTTTAGTTCTTTGAGTGCAGCTGGTGCCATTTTATATGACGTCTTTGATATGAGTCCAGTCCGATTTCAACAGATTTATAAATTTGAAACCAAACTGACAAAACTAGTCCAATGGTTTTTACCTATTAAACAAATTGCAAAATCGCAGTTTGTTTTTTGTTTGAATCTGTTTAGTTTATTCAACTGCTTTGGTTTTCATTAATTTTGTACAGCCCTATTCCTGACTAGTTTTTTTTTTTTTTTTTAATAATCCAATGGGACCTTGCATTTAACACAAGCCCAGTCGTGTTCTATTGTTAGGTCCTCACGAAGCTAAGGCCTCATGTCACGAAGCAAGGCCACTCGATATTTTAATTAGTCATGTATTGATAAGATGAAAATAAATGAACTATTATCACATTAAATTACCATTTAACTACGCAATCTTGCAAAATCGACTATGTTCTTGTATTTAATTTTACGTTACCGATTTATCAGCTGCTAAAATGTTGAAGTGTTAATCATAAATTTGTCTCAATAATAAGTGCCCGATAGTCGATAGGCAGTGGTCATGATTCGTAAGTTTTTTTTTTTTGGTGAAGAGACAAAATCTATCCGCTCAGATAAGACAAAAATTTTCAGTCAGTCAAAAAGTCAACGTAGTTCAGGCTCAGCTACTTGACTAGTTAATCTCGGCCAGAAGATATCAGCCTCGGCTTCCATCATCAACATTCAGGGCAAGTCATATAAAACGACTGAGGCAAATCCAAATATTTCTTATTCTGTTCGGCTCGGCAGATTTAATTGCTCCTGGCAAACCACACAGAGCAGCTCAACTCGGCCATATTCCTAGTTGAACTCCAATGGCACCACGCCTCAGCAATGTGATGGTTAACCAACTACTTCTGGTCGACCTCAGCTATATACAAATATCAGATCAACAATGTATAACTTCACAAGGAATCAAGTTCTGCTTGGCCTCGAAATTGTTTCGGCCTCAGCTTTTTGATTGCTTCAAGCCTAGCTTTGGCTTCATCAACTCGGCTAAGTTCAGACAAGATATTTATCAACTGCCGTCTGGGACCCACCAATACAATTCTGCAAATGCTTTCCAGGTGTCAAGCATCGCTTGGCTAAGTACAGAGTCATTATTGTTGGCCGACCTACGTGTCATAGATTCAGCCACTTGCGCAGCCACTCGAGCATGCATCTGTCTAGTCATACAGTACACCTACAACAGATAAAGTAGCCTTCTGACACACGCAATAGTCCATCATCGGGCATAGGGACTGATTTTATCAACTTTGTGCACAAAAGACCCTTGAAGACGAACGAAAGAGGGAAGCCCAACTAAATTTTGAGAGTCTTCTTCTCTAAGGAAAGAAGTCCATTTTTCTCTAATCTTCTAACTCTCAGTGAGAGATCTCCTACACGGCATCTCGGCTGACCTTTAAACAGCCTTATTTCTCAGTGAGATCTTGAGCCAGGTTTATTCTAAACTTTTATTCCAGCATAAACTACATACAAAAATACTCATAACTGACTTGAGCGTCGGAGGGTTATCTCAGGGCAGCGCCCCTGGGCTGCTAACGCTTCTTTTCCTTTTCAGGCTCTATTGACGGATCCAAATGGAGAGTTAACTGTATACTACAAAGGTCATCCCTGATCCACCTGGTGAAGATCCGACTTCATCATTAGGTTAACAGGAAAACTTGAACCTCAGTCATGGGATGATGAATGCTACTCGAGGGTTTTAAATGTCCGATTTAAAACCAAAAAAACTAACAACATGGAGACTTCACTGTTGAAGGATAAACTTTACCATGTGCTAAAATACACATATAGACATTCTTGTACACTAAGCTTCCGTGTTTGTGCAGGATTTGGAGAGAGGTCGGATCACTTCGTGATTTGATGTACACAGCCTTACTATACACTTTGTGCAAGGGGCTGTTTCCGCAACTCAAACCTATTACTTCAAGATCACAAAAGAGCAACCTTTTAAAGACCAGTTCCCTTTCGAAAATACACATATAAAGACCAGAAAACATACTTAAGTAGCATGTCTTATTCTTCAACATGAACATAAGAAGAAAACAGAAACTGACAAGGTAGCTTTATTTTTTCTTTTAGGTTCCAAAACTCCAAGTCAATGATACTTGACATATAAATCATATAATCATTAACTACCCTACAAAATATTAATTATGAAGTAACAAAAATTGCAAGTTGAATTTTTCTCTCTTTGTTTTTTTAGAAAGTTGGAGTAACTAATGATCACACCATTTTTTAGGTGAATGACGTACTATTTGGCGTTTGATGCCAAGATTGTAGTTTTCTTTTAATGGCTTCCATTATACTAGAATGTATTGATCATAAGTACATCATCACTACCACCTCAAATATAGAATCCCCCCAAATCTACACACATATATATCTATGTATGTATTGACGAGAAAGACAAAAATCCTTCTTAAATCTGTTAGTCCTTTTTTTCTTTTAATGGCTTCCATTATACTAGAATGTATTGATCATAAATACATGGTCACTACCAACTCAAATATAGAATCCCCCCAAATCTATACATATATATATATACATATATATATATATATATATATATCAACGACAAAGACAAAAATCCTCTTCCTTAAATCTGATACTTAAAAACTATTTTTATTATTTGATTATTAGAACTATTTTGTTTTTTCTACTTAATTATATTCAATGCCCTGCCTTTTAAGCAGTTATAAATATATTTTTAAATTAAACATATTCAATATGTTTATTACTTCTCTGGTCTTAATAATATTATTACAGTTAACTTGTCATATATTTTTAAAAGGCATTTTTTAAACAATCAGACAAATATTTTATTTTAATATTTATATTCTAATATATTTCTATCTTCTGCATTAAAAATTAAAAATAAAAGTAAGGCATAACTTTTCTGAGAGAAAGAGGTTATGGATTATGGAAAATGGACAAAACAAATCGATTAATGAACTGGCAAGAGAGGAGAAAGAAGGTAATGAGTAGAAAGAAAACAGAGTTGAGTATAATGATGGAGAAACTTGAGAAACAAAGGTCGAAATATTACTAATGAGAGAGACTAAAAGCATCAGCAAACCCACAATCATGTGAAAATAAAATATCAATTCAAATAAGGACAAATATACAATTTGGTCTATTATAGTTAAACCTCATCTGAATTTTGTAGGAGTGTAGGTCATCTAAGGTTTCTATGAACTGTTCGGGTCTAAATATGCAGACAAGTCGGTACGATCTAAGAAACACAGGACGCTCATTCGACGTCGACAAAGATCACATGTCAGCATTAACTAGTTTCATCCAGAAGCACTGAAAACCGCACACTCCATCAACAAGCATCACTTCAGTCTTAGCATTCAGCTTAGTCTCAACTGTCACTTCAGCAATAGCGTATATCTTGACCATGCCTTTCAAGTGAGCCATGAACCTAATATCCAAGGCCTCTCTGGTCAGTTCAGGACAAACAATTCAAGCAGACCCCTAGCATGCAAGCATTTTAACCGTACAACATGACATGTGGGAACATATGACACTTGCGCTTCCACCTTCTCAACATGTATTGACTGCACAAACTATACAAAAGAGAAAACAACGTCTAACATAGATCATGTTCAATCCAATTGATCAAATACTCCAGACAAAAAAAAGAGATGGAGTTTTCTAAATATTCAAACTTAAACATTGTCAAACCTGAAACTTCTAACATATGATTTGATCGTCGGAGAGTTTTTCTCATAATAAAACTCTAAAACTTTTAACGTTGTTAAATTGTGCAAGATTTTTTTTCATGTAGATCAATGATGGTCTAGGTGAAACTCCGAATTGGCTACAAATATTACCTCCATTGCTGCTTTTTACTACTACTACTGAAATTCCTAGAGGAAACAATACGGGAAGACGGGAAAAAAAAAAAAGAAGAAAGAAATGAAGTAGTTACAATATCAGCGCTACTGTTTGGTGGTCGCAGAATTCCACTTCCCTCTCTGCAATCCTTCTTTCACGTGCCACCTGCTGTTGCAGCACCCAGAAGCTTTTTTTCTTTGCTTCTAGGGTTTCCCTGCAATCTTGTATCCACACGATCTCTGCCATTTCGGATCCACCAGATCCATTTCTTCCTCCGCTTCACTTCATTACTTGCAAAATTATATTTTGTCAGCTGTTTGAAAACTTTGACTTGGGTCTATTCTTGTCAAATGACGGTTTTGTTGAGGTAATTGGGGATTTGTCTGAGCTATTTGACCTTTTCTTTAGCTAAGACATCATGGGATTTTTGTTTCTTGGTTGAAGATTGTTACTTTGTCATCACATTGATCAGTGGGACCATACTTTCTGCATCAATGATTGTCTGTAGACCATTAGAAGTGGATTTATGGACCTGGGTTCTGGACTTTTCGAGCCAATTCAGATAACTTAACAATATTGCATTACTGGGGCGGAATTCAATACGTGCTCGTGGTGATGCTCTTGTTAAGGACGGTGATCTGAATTGGAAGTGGAATTTTGCGCATATCTGGTGGCTTGAGCCACAATTTTGCTCTAAGATATTTGATTTCTGATTCTCTGGCCAAAGGAAAAGTTAGTTGTTTGGTTTTGTAGTGTTAGATTGTACTTCGCAATCGTGAACCATGGGCTGTTTAAAGCAAAGTGGATGAATTGCATTGGGTAATGACGATGCCTCCTTCGCCAGTGATCAGGTTCTCTCCTGGGAGGGAGCCAAGGGCAGACAAGCATAAAAGAGGCCGTAGTCTCGAGGGTCCGATTCCTTCCAGAGAGAAGGATGATGATCTAGCTCTCTTTAATGAGGTTCAGAGCCAAGAAAAGGACAATTTTTTGCTTCAGTCCAATGATGACTTTGAAGACTTGTTCTGTAATTACTGAACTGATACTTGATATTTTGAATTGATCTTCGTCTTCATCTTTAATTTTGTTTTCTGTTGTGTGTGTGTGTGTGTTTTTTTTTCATTGGCTTTCTGTTATTGAAAATATGCATCCATACATGTGGCAGCCAGCAAATTGAGATATTTCTGGGATCTCAAGCATGAAATTTCCACAACTTCTCGCGGAGAAAGTAGTGATCTGCTCAATGCAGAAAGGGAGAAGAATGATTATGACTGGTCAGTAAATTTTTGCAGCTTTAAATTTCTCCAAGTCTTGTGTTAATTATTTGTTTTGCTTTCTCCTTTCATTCGATGCAACATGCCTTTTCTTTCCAGTTACTTGCTTTCTTTGGAAATGGCAGAGGATCATAATGTAGCTTTCTCTATGAAATTATTATTGACTGGCTGAACAAAAGACTTGACGGTATCAGAATGATATATGAGTTTTCTTTTCTGGAAAGCAATCAATGTTCATCATGTATCTGCTATTTTATGTTTTTTTAATGTATATCTGGTTGAATACTTTTATTTTGCAATAGTGGTTTAATAAGATGTTGCATTATATATAAGGTTGTTAACACCTCCGGACACTCCACTTTTTACTTCTCTGGATGATGAGGCACCTCCAGTCAACTTGCCACTTAGGGGTAGGCCTCGAAGTCAGCCTATATCAATATCAAGGTCTTCAACTGTAAGTTTATTTTTCCTTTCTTTCTGTTGCCCTACTGTTCTGGTGCATCAAAAGTTTTATGAGCATGTTTGCAGCAGTCAACAATTCATAGTATATTGAACTGTAGATGGAAAGAACTCATCGCAGTAGTCGAGGCAGCGCGAGTCCAAATCGCCTGAGCCCATCTCCTCGATCCAGTCGTAGTACATCTCAATCAAGAGGCAGACCATCTTCATTACCGCACGCTAGTTCCCCTCCTAGTGTACGCAATGCCACTCCCACAAGAAGATCGTCTCCACCCTCTAGTAAATCCCCAACACCTGATCCAAGATTGTCTACACCATCTCCTGGGAGGACGAACATAGGTTCTAGTGGACCTACAGTGCCCTCCAGGGCAAGGGGCAATTCTCCTGCCAAGCCAGGTAGAAGAAATTCTACATCACCTACAATTAAGGCCTGGCAAACCAACATTTCTGGATTTTCTTCAGAGGCACCTCCTAACCTTCGGACTTCACTGGTTGATCGTCCTGCTTCTTATGTCAGGGGTTCTTCGCCAGCATCTAGAAATGTCTCAAAAGCTGGCAGACAGTCAATGTCTCCCACTGCTTCCAGAAGTATTAGTTCATTGCACAGTTACGAAAGGGACAAACTTAGCTGCCATGGTAAAGCTTCAGTGGCATCATCTGGTGACGATGAGGTGGAATCTCTGCTGTCTGTTCCAGTCAGCAGCTCCGGCCATTCTGCTCCAAGGAGTTTAAACACATCATCGAACAACAGAAGCCTGAACTCTTTAAAGAAACCCACCAGAATAGTTACTCCATGTTCTGCTCCAAAAAGATCTTTTGACATGGCAGGGCGACAAACGGTATCTTCATTTCCTTTTCTGTTGCTTTGGTTGATTCAGTTTTATGGTTTACTAATGAGACATCAATTTTTGCTGGAAGACATTGGTTTAAGCTAACTATATTCTTTTCCAGGAGTTCCTTATCTTCCAGTTAGTGGAACGAATTTTAAACGGTGCATTTTGATTGTGATGTTTCCCCGATGCGAAGATAATTTCATTCAATTGGTTGTATATCAACACTAGCGCAGCATCAATTTTCCTTATTCTCGTTCACAGATACTGTTGATGCACTTACGCAATGTAGCAAACTGAAATATTTGCAATATTTTGCTATGAAAAAAGCAGTTACGTCTTAGATTAGCATAAAAATAGGTGGTCAGTGTACTGATTCTAGAATGGTAGGAAAAAGAAAAGATTCTAGAATGGTAATGGATAATATTCTCCCAGACAGCAGACAGTGTACTGATTCTAGAATCTTAATGGGTAATGTTCTCCCAGCCTCTTCTTACTGCTCTTCAATTTTATAGTCTGGGAGCGAAGATCTTGGAGTCAATTGTCTACTGACATGTTACTTCTGTAAGTATGTTGTTGTAAACTAAAGTAATGCCGTCATTGCCAATGTCATTCAAAATTTTAGTTTCTGTCCCATGTGAGGACTTGGTTTCTACTGGTAATTAAAGATAGGGACATTGATATAATACATGAATTCTGCATGTAGATATCATGATCTATAGGCATTCATGATAACCCTTTTTTTTTTGGTAAACCATGATAAGCTTTTTAAACGTGTACAGTTTCATCATGCTTTGATGGTGAGCTTGTCTCTCATCCATTGTCCTTTCACTTCCAAAAAAAATAACATCCGTTGTCCTTTCTTGTTTAATTTTTTTTATTTAAAATTCCTTGTTTGATTTATATTGTAATATGAACTTAAAGTTCTTGAAGAGGCTGGTTCCATATCTGCATCTCTAAGTAATCTTGTAAATTCACTTACCTGCTGGAGAGTTGTTGGAACTTAAAAATGTCCCCTTTCTTGAATTTCCTGCATACATTGGTTGCTTCAACTTTGCCATGCGGAGTGCTTACAGATGCTTGCAATAGCTTCATTGCTCTGTTGACAACTGCTCGAGTATTCTGCTGATATAAACCCCTTAACACCAACTTCATTATAATAAAAAAATCACCAACTTCATTCATTTTAGATGCCTCGTTATAAATGTCTCTGGTTTGAGAACTTAGTCTGACACAGTTTATATGGATCACATCACTGGACGATTTAACTTGGTCACTGGTATATTAGTTGGCAGAACCGGAGATACTTCGGGAAACTGAAAAGACGGGATTAAAGGGTAAATGTGTTTACGTGTATAGATTTATTATTTGAAATCTGGAAGGTGCTGGAGGTGTAGTTGCTTAAAAGATTCTGACTAAAGGTTAGTATGACATGTCAACAAGAGGTAGGATCAAGTTGGTAGGATTGTGATAGGAAATCCCCCCCCCCCCCCCCAGTTCCCTGCTCATATCCCTCTGTTTCATCCCTTCTCCCTTTCTTTGTTTAGTTAAAGGACGAGCTGTAGATGTACTTGGAAGAAAAAAAATGGTCAGATCTTTGCATTGCGGCAGTTCACATTTACAGGTTGATAAAGTGCGAGCTGCCAATTCTTTTAACTAATAGCATCTCACTATTTTCCAGTGCCCTACTTACTGACTCGGCATTTCTCATTTCTACTAAAATTTGGACTTCCGCTGCTGGCAATTACAAGTGATATCATTCATCTATTGTGTTTTTGTAGGATCCCAGGAAAGGTCCCCTTAACATGTTCCGGCCTCTATTATCTAGTGTCCCCAGTTCAACAATTTATACTAGCAAATCCGGTGCTATGCATTGCACAATTGCATCTAGGAATTCTTCTGTTACAACAAGCAGCAATGCGAGCTCTGATTTAGGCTTTAGTGTTGGACATGGTACTGAGAATAGTGAAGCTAATGAGGACGATCTCGCTAGTGGACATATGAAAGTTGCATACCTCCAAATGCAGGAGAAAGTATTTTCCTTTGACCAGGCTGATTCTATCATTGATGATGATCAATTTCATAAGGAGATGCCACATAAGCCCCATGATGATATCAATAACATGACACAACTGGATACTCAGTTACTTGGTGAAGAGGCTTTCAAGAAACATGATATGAATATGGACTCAGCTGAGTCTGAAGTCTTGAACGAGGAAGGTGATATTTCTACACATAGTGCTGAGGATATTGCCCTTTGTTCGAGATGTGGTTCAAGTTTCCAGGCTACTGAAACACTGCAAGAGGAATTAAAACTTTGTACGGATTGTAAAGGTTCAGGAGTATTTCCTGCCACCACTACACCTGAAAAAGAAATGCTTGGTATGGATTCTCCTGGTTTGCCTGAAAAGCACTTCGATTACAGAGTAACAGGAACTTCTGCTCCCTCTGGAGAAATACCCAAGTCTATGGAGCTTGCTGTTATCGGAGAGTGTGGGACTAGCTACAGCAAGGAACATATTTCTTACAGCGCACCACAAGAGAACTTAATCCCAGATAGGGATGTGGGCCAACATTCTGGGGAAGAAGACAATCAGATGCCTACTGGGCAGAATTTGGGAGATCAACATACGGTCAATTCCTGCACAGTTGATGATGAAAAGTGCTCGCGGAAATTGTTGAAGCTCAATTCCTGTTTGAGCTCAAAGGCTGATGTTTCTGAAGGAGTAGGAATCCCTCTCTTGTTGAGATCTAGCAGCGGGAAGGGACCCATTGTTAGAAGCAGGAATTTTGCTGCTACTAGCATGAGTTTTGATGATTTTTCCTATATGAGAGACAGTGTAACAAGTACACGGAGCTCCTTTGGGCATGGCACTGCCTCAGCTTCTTCTTCTATTGATTTCGGGTCTAGCAAACAATCTGAGACTCGTGTTCTTCAGCATTTATGTGGAAGGAAATCTGATAATGAGTTGCGTATGAAGTACCAGCGTTCTGTCTCATCCTTATCTGAAACTTCAACGCATGCCTTTCCAGTTTCTGGCCTTGAAAGAAGCTGCCAGGAAGAAAATTTTGAGCTATCTGCTGGCAATGTTGAAAAAGATATCGCCCATTCGACTTGTCTAAAACTGCAAGAACTTGCCATGACCGTTGAGGCTCAGGAAGATGATGGTTTCAGCATAGAAGTTGAAAGTAACGAAAATTTTAGAACTGTTTCAGACTTATCGAGCTCTAGTATGAGTATTCACATCCGGGACGCTTCAATGACATCAATTTCAAATTTGGAAGATTCTGATACGCATGATAATGGAAAAATTTTGACGAATAGTTGCATAAATGCGACTGACCATGGTGCATCATTCTTAAATCCCGAAATTTGCCCTGACAGGGTGGATATAGCAGAAGCTCCAAATCAGACCTCTTTGGTTGTTATCTCTGAGATAGAAACTGAAGAAGATGATGTGGTTTCTCCTTATTCGGTTTTTGATGTTGGTTCCCAAAACTCCAAGAGCAGCTTAGATGACTTAAAGGAGGCTTCTATTGCTAAAACTTCATGTACTGACATAGTATCTTCTGTTGAAGATTCTATTCACCAAAATTCGGCAGAGAGTACCCTAGGTATGTTTTTCATATGTTTATTATTTCATTTTTAAACTAATACTGTTTTGCTTCTCATTCTCCACTCTTAGGGTATTATATATGTTTTAAGATTTGACCATTTGAAGTCACGTCTTCTTAGTTATATTATATCTTAATTATCACTGGAAATGGTCAGAAATACATAACTTGGACTAGATAGTCATGGACTATGCCATGATTGATGAACTTGGCATCCATTAATTGGTGGTTCTAGACCTAGTTTTCCTGAATACCTGGTCAAATGTAGCCATCAATTGTTTACTTGTAGTGGTCAACAGTGGCTTTGTTTTAGTTTTTTTTGTTTGTGGGGGGCGGGCTGGGGGTGGGGGTGGGGGTGGGGGTGGGGTGGGTGGGTGTTAGACGGATTTACCTATTGCTTCTTTGTAAATTAATAAGAAACTTCTTTTTTTTTTAATTTAAATTTTATAGATAAGACAAAATATATATAGAGTTCCTAGCGGGTGAGGTGGCTTACAATATTCCTTTTAAACTAATGCCAACCTGTACAAAAACTGCCATATAATAGCAGAGATGTCTAAAGCCTAAACTAAGCCAATCAAAATCAATAAGATTATCCCGCTTTCCAAACGATTTACCTAGAAAAACATTAGTCCTATTTTAAGGAAAACAGGAATTATAAGGGTGTCCCATCGACTCCTCAATGGACTGGTGGCAAGGCAGTGGAAATGACCTTGGTTGACATTCCCAAATTTAGTGATAGCTCCCAATTGAAATGAGACGGCTTGTTGTTCTTCCATGAGTCCACCGCATAGCAAATGCAATTTATAATGTCTTGAATAACTGCATTGTGGTCTCTGGCTATGTTGTTGTGGAACATGTTGTTTCTTTCCTTCCATATATAGTAGACTGTAATTGAGAAGTTGAGGCGAGTGACATCTTTTGGAGTTTCGATTTCCAGGATGTATTGTTTTTGAGCCATTGCAATGTATGGTTCCAGTTATAGTTCCATCCAACACATTTGAGTAGGTTTATGATGTAGCTCCATATCTTACCAGAGAAGGGGCAGAGGAAAAGCAAGTGCTCCTGCTCTTCACGAAACCTGCTACATAAAAGGCAGATATTAGTTTCTGTTAAGCCCCAATCATGTAGTTTGTCCAGTATACTTATTCTCTTCCAACATGACTTTAGACCTGGCATATGCTATAGCTGTCAGCGTGAGTCAAGTGCTTGTGATATGTACTTCATCTTTCTCAGCTGTAAAGTTTCTGCCGTGTGCCAAAAGCAACTTTTCCAGGTAGGAATAAATGTTGTGACTTGGAGATCTTAAATTTTTAGATCCATATAAGGAAATATCTGGGTTTTGGTAACTTTTCGTGTGTAATTAAGGAAATTTTGGTGTTAATTAGAGAAGTGATAAATGTTAACAAGGGCCATGCACAACTATGCACAAGAGGAGCACTGTCAATTTGTTACTTGAATCTGCAAATGGTATGAGAAGCCTTGTAGTTGAAGTCTGCATAGAAATTAGAAGCCTAACCCTGAATTGACCTAATAGAGGGGACTGCTTTCGTCAATGTTTCTTACTTGCACATTGGATGTTTTTCTCTTCATGACATGCATGTCTCTGGCCACGTGGCGCTTGCTCTCCTTTTCTTTTCTTTTCTTTTTTTTTCCTTTTTTCCTTTTCTCTTGAGAAGTGGGTTTGGGGGATAGCACTACTATAGATGCTTGTGTTCCCTTTCCCTCAGAGTAATTGGATGATGAAGCCGTTTGTTCAAACTGTTGACTTTGACTTGCTTTTCCACAAGGAAATACTGATAACGTCTTAGTTACGCTACTCAATTGGATGTAAATTTTATCAGCATGCAGATGCATGATCTACATTTTCTATAACCGTTTTGTGATTTAAGACTCTAGGCCTATACTCATCCTTCAGGCAATATTCTTGCAATTCTGAACCTTAAGCTTATAATGAAGGTGAAAGTCTAGGTTTTGTGTTTGGTATGTTGTCAAATATATACTCAGTTCAATGGCCTTGGTTTTCATTTATGGATCTCAACTTGTATCCATCTTGAAGTTCATTCCTTGGTAAGAAACTAGATTCTACTCTGGAAATACCCTTTTGGGTACCTTGGGTTCCCGCAGTGTGCCTTTCGAATAAGTAAAGTTTTTATAAATAGTATAGTGTCTCAGTTTGTGATTCTTTTCCATTGACCTGGAAGTGCTATTTTTAACAGGAGAGTCCACCGTCATGCTAGATGGTAAAGCGGGGAACTGCGCAAGAAGCTTTACTTTAGAAGAAGCAACAGATGCTATCCTCTTCTGTAGGTCAATTGTCCACAACTTAGCTTATGAAGCAGCAAATATAGCCGTAGAAAAAGAAAGCCTGACTCCATTGGAGGTTCTCCAACCCATTAGCGTTGGCAAATCATGTTATGACAGGAGGGATCCACGTTCAAGAAATGTGGCAAAACGCAACTCCAATTCCCAAAAGCCTAGGCAAAGGAAGGTAGAAACAGATTCAAAACCTCCCCCTGTCAATAATGCAGACGATGAAACAAGTGATGTTTCTCAAACGCGTACTGTTGGGGCTAATAAGGGTGATGCTACAAAGCCACCAAAGCTCGAATCCAAGTGCAATTGTGTAATAATGTGAGTCAGTTAGGAAGAAGGGGGTGCTAGTCATGAGCACAAATTGTGCTCCATTCAGGTGATTTTTGTTTGCAGGTCTTTTCTGAGCTTACAGGCGAATTATACGATCATTCCTAGTTGTTTTCTATTGATTGCGAAAGAAATTATCAGTGTAAAGTTTGTAGTTATCTGTAGTTTGATAATAACAGAAAGGCAATGGAAGTTTGACACTCTTCCTCTTGCCCCCGATTCTTGCCACACATCTGTATATGGTTTCCTTCTTACTAGAGAGAATGTGTAAATTCTGTTTTTTTTTAAATTAGTGGCAGCATGTATCATTTGGTTCTTTTTGGGTTTTATTCCCTTGCGACCCAGGGAGTTTGCTTTTCTTCTCCTACGCTATTAAGATTATTTCCATTTCCGTCAAAGTTACACTCTTCTTTGACTTTAGAATATGATGGAATAAAGCAAAATGACTCACTAAATTTGTTGCGTTTTTTATATTGTAAAATAGCAGCCGATCGACACAGATGTAATTTTTCATTATAGATCATCGGAAAACAACACATGTGTGTTTCTAAAACATAAGTATAGTTGCATATATCCGGTCCTTCTATATCTCGCCATGAACACGAATCTTTGAGGCACGCCATGAACAGGAATCTTTGAGGCAATGTAGTAATGTTGTTCTCGTACGTTATTAAGATGTTTGTCATGTTGTTTGTAGATTTTAAAATATTCTTATTACCAACTTTTTAATCAATGAAATGAAATATATGACATTACTACCATTACTAATCTTTAATCAATGAAATGAAATATATGACATATGTTTTGTAATGATCAATCATCACCCTTCGACAATTTTCTTGGGCTGTTGAGATGTTGAAGTTAATATTGGACATTGTCCTCTTTTGAACTCTCGAATGATACTTTGACAATCTGACAGAAAGGCAACAAGCATAAGGTGAGGAGAGCTATTTTTCTTAGTGGGACTTTGGGGTTACCAACTCTTTTTTTAATGGGTTGCCTCGAGATGTCTTCCCAGCCGAAATCCAGAAGACTAATCTTTTGTCCCTAAGTCAGCGCACGAAGTGATAGGAGACTGACCAAATGGTTTGCTCTATTCATATGAACGGGGATCAAACCCTCAACCACATATTTAAAGGACGAGGTGATGAACCACCACGCCAAACAGGTTGGTTGGGGTTACCAAATTTTAGTCGAAGACAAATCAATTTGAATGCATATGAAGAAAGTGGACAAAGCTTAGTAGTCTCTAACGATGGGATTTAACCGCTCAAAAAGGGGAAAAAGCTTAGTAGTCTCTAACGATCGGATGAGATCCAGGCAGGTAAATTCTAAGGCAAAAAATGAGGCCGCGAATCACAGGCTGCCACGTCGCCATGTTGCCTTGTTTAAAAAAAAAATTCTCTCTCATCAATAACATGGCGACGTGGCAGCCTGTGATTCGCGGCCTCATTTTTTGCCTTAGAATTTACCTGCCTGGATCACATCCGTCTAACGATGGGATTAACCGCTCAAAAGGGGTAAAAAACCGACGGAATTAACTTTTTCATCATTTCCTCTTTCTTCTTGAAAAGATATATGAGCGTTTGACTTGCTAATCAATTTTACGAATGATGCAATCATTTGACAGATCATGATACAATCTTTTAAAACTAAATGACAAGTTTATCCATACGTTGTTGTTTTCACTCTTTCAAACAAAAGTTCCTTTTTTTTTTTCCAACATCGTCTAATAGCCATCGTTTTAGAATGACCTACAACGATTAACAGTGTGTGTGCATATATATATATATATATATATATATATATATATATATATATATATATATATATATATATATATATATATATATATATATATATATACACTCTTGTTACATATCGACACGAGAGAAATAAGAATTCGAACATTGGTTCATATATGGAAAAGTCTGAATTGACATGGGATTATTGGTTTTATAAAACAGAGAAAGCCAAAAAAATTGTAATTTTAATAAGAAAATCCATAGTTATTGTAGCTCTAGGGATATTCCACTTCCATTACCTACTGTTTTGTGAAAACCGTGGGGTTGGATATATCACGGTTTTTACAAAACCGTTTAGAGCCATCTGAGCAGCCCACATACTATGGTTGTGTCAAACTATGAGGAACCGTGGGGTTGGATATAACACGGTTTTTACAAAACCGTTTTAGAGCCATCTGAGCAGCCCACATACTATGGTTGTGTCAAACTATGAGGAACCGTGGGGTTGGATATAACACGGTTTTTACAAAACCGTTTTAGAGCCATCTGAGCAGCCCACATACTATGGTTGTGTCAAACTATGAGGAAGCTAAATGGTTTTCGGAAAACCATAGAGCGCAAAACGGTTGTACTAAAATTGTGCTTTTACATGGTTGTCACAAAACCATTTTGTGACCATGCTTATTTTCTATGAAAAGAACATCTCGTATCTCAGCAACCAAATCAGTTTGTGTCCATTTTTTTCAGCTAAATTGACATCTTTAAATATTCAAATATCTTTGTATTCCGGAGGTAAAGCGGTATAATTACGAAATAGATGTGGATATCATAGTAATTCAACAAGATTGATGAGGATTCTGCATAGTATGTCATATAGAGAGTTCGTCAAAAGAATTAAAAAAAGACTCGGATTAGATGTAGATGTAAAAATAATTGACGTGGTGTGCTATTTTTCTAGTTCTGCAAATGCGGTCGTATAAGTTTCCAATGCTTATTATATGTCATCTGATGAAGATCTCGAATCAGCTTTAGATATTCTGATACGTTGTCCAAATATTCTGTCTGTGAAGATATGCGTGAGCTTTTGTGATGTGCCAACAGTAAATCAAACAAATATTTCTTTTGATACTATTTGCGGAGATTCACAAGCCTATTACACTAGCATTGTTAGGGTATCTAGGAGTGGCGTGGGAAGGAGCATTACATCACAAGCATTTACCAAAAATTCACTAGATACATAAGATGGAAAAGACAACGACAACGATGAGGATAATGATAATTATGAAGAAGAGTATTTATAGGACCTTGATGAGGAACCACAAGAGTATGAACCAACAATACCTCATTTGGACTCAAATGTTCTGTTTTTTTCCCCCGAAGGTTATAACCAGCCAGAAGACACGATAATTTCATGGTTGGGGAGGCTTAGAGAACAGCTACGGAAAGAGAGTAAATCATACCAATTAGAGGTGAAGATGCTGTTTAAAACCGAGAAAGGATAAAACATGTGCAATTATGGTCCGGTGAAGTATAACATTTTTTATAAAGTTGTGGCCATTTCATGAGAATACTTGTATATTAGGTCTGCAAATTGGAAGATAAAAAATTATCAATGGCGTCTTCAAGCAACTTTGGGATAAACGCAATTAGAAGTTCGACATTTTCCATGAGCATGATAGATGTACCAATTTGAACATCACAACAGATTGTGTGAATGCTGATTCAAACATGGTTGGGAGAATGATTAAGGTTATGGGTAGAGTTAAGGTTATGGTTAGTGTTAGGGGTTGGGTTAGTATTATGGCTAGAGTTAGAGTTTAGGTTATCCAAGATTATTTTATTATGTCATGAATTGTACATTATTTATAAAATATAACGAGCACCATAAGAAATTTGTGAACAATATTTATTGCACGCTGACACGAAACTTGTTGCATGTTTATTAGCATCAATAATATGAAAACATAAAAACATAAGTTAATTGATCGGTCTTTTCATAAGTTTCATAATTTCTTCAACAGTACATCTGAAAAAACCGTAATGGGACATATGTGGTTTCTGACAAAAACGATAAAATGAATATACAACCATAATAAAATAACATAAAATATATGTTTCAAAAGTATCCACCGGTATGTCTCTATGAAAATAATTCTATACGTTCATATAATTAAAACCGGTAAATATGACAAATAATACAGCATTCATGTAATTATAAATATTAATAACAATAGACAAATAACTACCCTCGTAATAATAAAAAAAAAACACTTTCATGTAATTAAACACAATAAATCATAATATATTTATGTTATTAAAAATAATAAATAAAAATAAACAAGATTCGTGCGATAAAAAATAGCAAATTACAGTAAATAAATAACCTATAAACTTTATATATATAAGTCACAATTTTGTTCAGCTTGCTAATATCTTCAGTTATGTTTTTTTGTGTGTAGATCTCATTTGTACGTTGTTCTTTCTTTAATATTTCATAAATTTATAATAGAGAAATATGAAATGTGAGGAAGATTAGAAAATGATTTGACTTTTATATGAACTTGTAGTTCTTAAATGGTTCTATAAAAACCGTATGGTAGTTCTTAAATGGTTCTATAAAGACCGTTAAACGGGTTTGTGATAACTGTCTTAGCACCACACAGTTTTGACACAATCGTGGTACGTCTGTTGCTCTCTGATAGCTCCAAACAGTTTTGTGATAACCATGTTACCCCTACATCCTCACAAAAATGCAATAAAACAACAATATTTTTGGTTCTCTTTTATAAAGTAACAATTAATTTGTCAATAAAGGATTTAAATTCTCGCATGGAGTAATTTAAATACAAAGTTCGCCATACTCCCTAGTTTATTCATTTATCTGTTTCCAATGTAAAATTTTACTTTCTTGTTAACGTTTTATTATGAATAGAACTTCAGAATTTCTACATATGAACTGGGAAACGCAGGGAAGCGCCACAACGTAAGATGAGAGCAACGGACCATGCAACCGAACCTAAACAGCCATGTCCGATCAATACTAGCCAAATGCAAACAGCTCAATCACCTTCAACAACTCCAATCACATCTCCTGACCCTCGGTTATTCCCAGACTCAATTCTATGCCTTCAAGCTAGTACGTTTCTGTACTCTTAACCTCACCAACCTCACCTACGCTCGTCTCATTTTCGATCACCTTAAATCCCCTAATGTTTATCTCTACACTGCTATGATCACCGCCTATAATGCGGTGTCAGATTATTACTCCTCCTTTTCCTTGTACCGTGAAATGGTTCGTGGGCAGAGATCGAGGCCTAACCATTTCTTGTTCCCTATGGTTCTTAAGACTTGTTCGGAAGTTGTCAAGCCTTTTGGGACTGAAATGGTGCATGCCCACATTGAAAAATGCGGTTTTGGAGTAAACCCAGTTGTGGAAACGGCTTTGTTGGATTCGTATTCGAGGTTCTGTGATGATATTGGGATTGCGAGAAGGCTGTTTGATGGAATGCTTGAGAGAAGTGTTGTAACGTGGACTGCTATGATTTCTGGGTACACTAGGGTTGGAATGATTGATGATGCGATCTTGCTGTCTGAAAAAGTGCCTGATTGGCAAAGGGATACTCCATTCTGGAACTCTATTATTGCTGGGTTTGCACAAAACGGCTTGTTTGTTGAGGCGATTTCTTTTTTCAGAAAAATGATTTGGGCAGAGGGTTTAAGTAAAGGAAACAGACCAAATCAGGTTACTGTTGTTTGTGCACTCTCAGCTTGTGGTCATGGAGGGATGCTGCAGCTTGGGAAAGGTATTCATAGTTATGTGTACAGGAATGATCTTAATACAGTTTCGCATATGGCAAATGCTTTAGTAGATATGTACGGGAAATGTGGGAGCTTGAGAGAGGCAAGGAGAGTATTCAACACTAACACGGACAAGAATCTGACATCTTGGAATTCCATGATTAATTGTTATGCCCTTCATGGTAGAAGCCAGTCTGCTATTAGTACTTTCGAAGAAATGCAGAAACAAGGTGACGTAGTCAAACCAGACGGAGTGACCTTTATTGGGCTTTTAAATGCTTGCACGCATGGTGGATTGGTTGATCAAGGACGTCGATACTACAATATGATGATTGAATCTCAGATTGAGCCTAACATTGCGCACAATGGATGCTTGATTGATCTTCTTGGGCGAGCTGGTCAATTTGATGAAGCTTTAGAAGTGCTTGGGAAAATGAGTACTCCTCCTGACGAGGTTATGTGGGGTTCTTTATTGAATGCCTGTAAAATTCATAAGCGGACTGATTTGGCTGAACTTATGGTGAAGAAGTTAATTGGCATTGACCCTTACAATGGTGGTTATGTGTCAATGTTGGCAAACTTATATAGTGAAATGGGGAAGTGGGATGATGTACAAGAGGTCAGGAAAATTATTAGGGAGAAAAAAGCCTATAAGACACCAGGGTGCAGTTGGATCGATGTTGATAATCAAGTGCATCAATTTTATAGCTTTGATACATCACATCCTAGAGGGAAAGAAATCTATTTAGTTTTGGGAACTCTTATTGATTCATCTTGAAAATGCTGTTGATCTTATTGGGCTGGCTCGTGTGAATTTTTGAATTATTGTCCTTTTGCTTCATTAGCCGAGGTATGCATAGTACTCGGCTTGTACAATTCAACTAGGCACCACATCTGGATATGTAGATTTTTCGCCTTACTCCATTGCTACATCACTCTGAGATCTAGGATTGGCAGACTTTGGCAGGCTTTCCTTTCTGTCTTAGTAAGTTGTCGTGGAGCCTTTTGTCTTTCAGTGATTCTGGAAAATCCTAAATCTAAAACATGATTGTATGAAACTTCTTCAGTTTTACTCTGTTGATTCCTGACTTTGACGCTTTTGCTCTGGACATGAGACTCTAAAGATGCAGAATACCTGCCTTCATGTTAGAGAGGTGATATTGAATTAGGTCCTGCTTTCCAATAGGAATACTAACATTCCTTGCTGAATGTTCCACCCTTGATTTGCCAAAACAGTAAACCCTGCACACGTGTATTATTAGCATATTGGTTCTTCAGGGCAGCTTTTTTGGGATACAATTGCATCATCAAGTCACAGCTTTGTTGATAGTTGAAAAGTTCAGGTAGTACGTATTCCACTGTGCAAAAGAGCTAGCTGATTACCTTCTGTGTGGATTTTCTGGCGCTCTCACTGGTGCATGTCGTAGACTCGTAATTAAGCTCTTTAATTTTGTGGAAATTTGATGATGTCACTTAACAGTTGGATGCATGAGCTGTTTAACTGCATTCTAAAGCTGGATTTTGCTTGATATTGATCGGAAAAGGTAATTCTTGCAGAGACATGACCTTCGGATCCAACATCCAAATGCTAAAGAAACTCAAAGATGTGAAGCAAATTGGGTTTCCATTGGCTATCCAAACCAGTGGCTTTTCATTCAAATTTATTGCTGGATATTTCTTGCATCAGCCTGACGAGTCACGTCCTGTATCATGCCCAGTTATTAATAGATACGTTCTGCCCGCGTTTCAGATCACGAATCCATCACTTTGACAAGATTGTGTCTACCTCGAAACCTTAAATGTTTGGAACTACAGCGTTGATCAATGCTTTGAGCATGTGTCTCTTGCTATTGAAATTACGCACATGCCAATGTCATGCTGCCTGAGATTCCAAAGAATGAATGTGCATGACGACAATTTTAGCCTGTATATTGCTATGGATTTTCTTTTACTTAATTTGGATGTGGTTGGCTGGTAAGGAGGCCTTGGCTAATTTGTTAAGCTCTAGGAGGGAGTTGAGTTTGGGTCAATTGTATTGGTAATTCAGGGATGAAATCAAAGGGAAAAGATGGTGGTTCCCTCATCTCTCGGACGACAAGCTTTGCTAGTATGCAGGATCTTTACATTATCCCTTCATTAACATATTTCCTGAATAACAGGGAGCTGTAGTACATGGATAATCTGGTTGGCCTTTCAATCTGCTGAGGATTTTGGTATTGGTTTTCTCAGCTGCTCTTCCTTTCGTCCGAATAGAATATACATGAACATTTGTTCACAAGTTTCCTAGCAATAACTTTTACTATCATTGGAATATACTGGCCAATGACACTGGGTATGATTGTTGTTTATTTCTTCATAAGTTTCAGAGAAAAGGTCATAGCCTGACGAACTAGTTCCTCTAATACGCTGTTCTCAATTGCTTTTTCCCATGTTGCTTTGTTTTAGTGATGAACAAGTCTGTGAAAGCCAGATGCCTATAAGGAGCAAATAGTTAAATAACACATGTTAAAAAGATTGATAAATACTTTAGTAAAGTTTCAGAAAAGCCCAAGATATTTTTTGAGGAGGGATTAGTTTTACACATTATTTATGTCTTCATATTTCAACACAACACTTCGGATTGGATAACATATATATACCTTGTGTATCTACATGTTTTATTATGTCATCTAACAAATGAAATCTGTATATTAGAAACTCACCAATTGTTTATCGGCAAAAAAAAAAAAAAAAAAAAAAAAACCCTCAATTGCAGGCGAGAGTATAGAAATATTATCCTGAAGCCAGTCAGTATATGTACCAAGCAAATAGAAAGTTCTTTAAACTGAAGCAATCTCACTTTCAACTTGTTGTGGTAAACTTGGATGCAGGAGACATTTATTGGTACCTATAGTGCATCCAAGAAAGACCCTTCAGTTTTTCTTCAGACTCTTCAACTTGAGTTTACCTTTTTTTTTTCTTTTTTATAAGGGCGTTATCGGTTCAATAGACTAAATACAAAAAAAAATGAGTTTACCTTTTTCATGATACATAATAGAAGAAACCTTTTTTTTTGTTTCCTGGTGTTCACTCGAGAATGAAATGTTGGATGACACGGGGAATAAATACATGCTGAAAGAGGTTCCCACCATCTTATTCATCAGCAAGCCTACCTGCTTGTGAGGCGACACTAAGATGGCTACTGTACAAAGAAGTGTAAATAATCAATGGAAATTAGAAAATAGTGCCAGGTCAATCAACGCTCAGTTCCAAGAACAATGTGAAATACTCTCTTCATCTCTGAAACTGGGTTAACCGTGACTGCAGTCTTCGTCCGCCAGGCTATGTGGTCATCAGGCCTCACTAAAATGGCTCCGTTTTCTGTCATCTGACAGACGTCCCACCAAGAAGCTGAACTTGAAGAATTTTTCACCTCAACCACATCAAAAAAATTTTTCCAAGGTTCTAATGCAGCTGCACTTTTGCCAGATTCATCAAGGGTATGTTGTGGCCATATAACGCACACCTTCACGGCAGTTTTAAGTTCCTCTGCCACCTTAAATGCAGCCTGGGCAAGATGGTAGGACTCTTGCTTGGGTGCTATAATGAGAATAAACTCAACTGCATTGACAGATACAAGATCCAGCGTAGAAATGGTCTCCTGCAAATAGAAGTAATGATCCATACTCAGTGAATTTCTTCTTAATTATATACAAGGTCATAAAAATGAAATGTAATCACAGAAACCAAAGTAGTGAACAAGCAGACATCAATAATAGCCTGCATGACCGGATGTTCATAGCTAAGACTATCACACCTTGCTTGACTGGCTTGATAAGAGCCTGATGTTCATGTGAGGCAGCCTTGCTCCAGGATCTGATGAGGGAATATACTCCCTTCTAAGACCTGTCGGAGCCTCTGGTAAAACCGAAAAACCATCACCATCACAAACTACTGCTCCCTTGAGATACCTACAGTGGATATATTAAGAAATTGTAAACTTAACATATCTTCAGAAATTGCAGAGTTTCGATTTAGTAAATGACTCAACAACTCCACCTGAAACCTAGATCCTCAGCAGGAAACTGAAGTTGAAGGCTTTTCCCTTCCTCAAAAATCTCACGGAGTCCGGCAAGCCTTGAAGACCCCAGAGGATTTTTCTCATTTAAAATAGAATCTGAAAGCTGTGCTCTTCCTATGCCAAAGATTGCATCCAGCATTAATCTCTGTAGTCTATACGGTAAAATGGAGCCAACAGTATCATTAATTGTTCGATGAACTGAAACAAGAAAATTGAAATTGACCGATTACGATGTATCAAAGATGTGTCTCAGGTTTGAAGAAAGCAAGATAAAGCAATCTAACAAGTGTTACTTCACCTGCATTTGCAATTTTTGGATCAATACCGAGGGCAGCAGGAACTGCCATAGCAGCTTTGAAGTTCTGAAGACTAAGTGCCGTATTAAAACTGGCTATCTGAAGAAATAGAAATAACCATATAACCATCCAAAAGTGTGAAACTACTGTATGCACATGTCTTGCTGGAAATCGGTTAACAACTTTACCTGTTTCCGTTCCATCTCATACGTGGAGAGAAATGACAATGGCGATATACCATTGACGACGGAAGCTATTTTCCAGGCAAGATTATGGGCGTCTTGAATTCCAGTGTTCATTCCTGAAAATATAACATGTGAAACTTAAGGTGCTTCCTTCCTGAAGATATTTTTAAGCTGGAAACTTGTACAAGCCAAAGGAAGAATTAAGGTAGCATCTTGTTCTCAACTTCTTACCAAAGCCCCCAGCAGGAGGAAAACGATGAGCAGAATCACCAGCAAGTAGCACTCTGTTACCACAGGTTAAAAACTGTTCAGCCACTTCTGCATGCATTATCCAGGGCTTTATATCCCTCACGTCTATATCTGAGAGCTCCCGACCAACCAGTTTGGAGATCAATCTCTCACACATCTACAGACATTCCTGTACAAGAATAAGGACTACACGATACTATGTTCTAATATCAGATGTTCTCCATTACCACCGTAAGAAATTGGACATTACACCAGTGTACTGAAGGGTGTAAATTAACCTGGAAGAAATATTCATTCAACCTACTACTCACTCATATTTTGCCTTTATATATTTGAGACTATTCAGAAGTTTCCTCTTATGGCAAAACAGACAAAAGGTCAATGGCATTACCTCAGGACTGAAATCCTGAAGATTCTGTTGAGGCGGATAAAATGGCACCTGAAAAGTAATCAATCACGGTTATTTAACACATTTTGACAATTTAACCCTTGACAGACAAATTGACCGCCAAAATATCAAAGATACACTTAAAGGTTTTTATGAATTCACTCCACCTGCAATACAAATTCCCCATGGTTCAGATCATGGGCAACTAGCACTCCGATGGCATCCTCATTGAAGATGAAAAACAGCATTCCTGGTCTCTCATTCATCAAATATTTTCCAAGGTCATGACTCAAAAAGTGAACGCTTACTAGCTTTTGCAAGTCTTTTTCACCGTTCATGTCTACTCCCATAAGCTTCCTGACAGTGCTTCCGGCACCATCTGTACCCACAACAAAATTACAGTGAATATCTTCCTCCCCGTACATACCCTCCTTATGGAAAGATGCAGTCACAGTAACACCACGATCAGTCTTCCTGACAGAAACACACTCGTGTCCCATTATTATCTTCCTGTTGATTGGGCCATGACTTGGACTCCTTAACTCTTCACTGCTTATGATATCAAAGCCAAGGCTCAAGACATGCTTAAGTAGTAAATCAGAAAGTTTGTACTGTGAAAAATGTGCAACAGAAGTAGGGCTCAGAATTCGATCAAAATCTGCAGAAACAAAAAAGGAATGTACCAAGAAGAGACAAAAGAGCAAAGAAAAGTCAAAATTAGGTTATCAAAACATAAAGGAACATGAAAGGAGAAGACACAGATCAACCAGTGGCAATAAAGTCAAGAAGGATAACTTGCAGAAAAAAAAACTCATGCCTCATACATCAACATAAAGCCAAGAGAAATCCATAAATTAGAAACAAAGAACAGTTTCATTCACATTTTGTTTTTTGCAACTTTCATGAGAAGCTTCCAAGAAAAACAGAGTCTCAACAAGCCAATCACCTCAACAACTGATTAAACTATTGAAATCAATTGTGCAAAACTCAACCTGATTAAACTATTGAAATCAACTCTGCCAAAACTCACTATTTTATTCATCACTAAAACAACAAGAACAGAGCATATCTCCCACCTTGAGGCTGCATGTGGTCGACTGAACCAAGTATCTGGCCAGTGACTGACGTGCAATAGATAAACCTCCTCCAGAATTTTATTGGAGGCTGCTTGCTCAAGATCTCATCTGCCAATCCGTCTAATTTTCGGAACACCTATTAACAAAATTAGCACAATAAAATCGAAAATTACTGAATGCCAAACACCAGCTGGAAACAATGTCCATAATCGCATAAGCTTAACTCAATGAAAACAGACCTCCATAGACCTATTATTAATAAAGTGAGCTTGAGGGTGCCGCGGAAAAGCAGTATTTCTCTCCAAAATTGCATTATCCACCCCTGAAAAAAAAAATGTCATTACCCATAAACAAAATCATCATTAGTCATTACTCGCAAAAACTTTACAGTATGCCATCATAGTTGAGAAAAAAATGAAAAATTTAACCTCCTCCCCCCCCCCACCCCACCCCCCCAATGAAAAGGGAATCTTGGGTTTTGAGTATAAGCTTGAAACCAAAGGACTTTTAAGTACCTAGTTTAGTGAGGAGTATGCTGAGAACAAGTCCAACTGGACCTGCACCAACAATTAAGACAGGCAGGATCGAATCATCAGTTTTGACATTGTCAAGGTCCGATAAGAATCTCGTCTGAGTGTGTCTCAATAAGGGAGAAGAGATTATAATGGAGAATTCATGTCGCCGGTGGCGCAAACTGCTAGCAAAGGCTAAAACCCCCATTTTTACAGATCAAGCGAAGAAGCCAAATGAATTTGCAAGACAACAGGAGAAGCATGGGTGTAAAGTATAATAAGAATGCGGCGGTTGTTGCTTGGAGGAGACGGAATGTCACCGGCTCCCTGGTTGTCGACGACGTGTTCGCTCGTAAGCGGCTGCATTTTACAAATGTTAAATCAATTGATTCTCGTGATAGAAAAGGGAAACGGGTTCGAACCGTATCCGATCTTTAGTTCAATGTCCCAAAAACGAAGAAAACATCAAAAAAAAAAAAACCCCTAATTTAGCTCTAGGTAAGATAGCTAATGTATGGTTAAAAATTGGCATGATATATTTGCTCACATAATAGTAATAACAAAGAGCTACATAGTAGCTTCGATAGGGCATTTTATTGTACTGGGTCCGGATGATGATGATGATGATGATGTCTTAGTTAAATTATATATTTTAAAAAACAACTATTATATTATCTCTGTTCTAAAAATATTATCTTTCTTTCTATTTTAATTTGTCACAAAAATATTATCTGTTTTCTAAAAATGATAACTATTAGAAGTCAAAATTGCTATATTGTCCTTTCAATTAACGAATTACACGATTTCTCTTTATTTTACCTTAAGTAACCAATTAATGATAAAATATGAATAATAATTTACAAAGTTTGGCTTCTTAAAATTTGTACTCAAATCAAACTAAAATAATATTTTTAAAACACAGAGAGTAATATTGTTAAGGCTAAAAAAAATATTATTCTTTCGACGTGGTGGCTAATTTCATGTGCTACCTTATAAAGTAAGTATCTCGTGTTGTTTGACTTAGGTTATGATTCACAGGTCTATTGGACGACTATCATGATTCATATAGCATGTGTATAGGCCTGCAAATGAACCGAGTGTTTAGCAAATCATTCGGGTCTGATTCTTTAAGAATTCGGTTCGAATTCAAATTTAGCAAACTCGAATACGAATACGAATTCGAATCATACTTTGAGTTTGAAATATTTTACGAATTGAATTCCAACTAGATGTTATTTGGTTAGAAGGTTTGACGAAGCCTCAACAGAATGAACTTCTCGAAGGCTCTATTTGGCTCGACTAACATGGTACAAAAACAAATTTCCACCCTTGCCCTTTAACCCTAGCCTCATTTTCTTTCCTGCAGCTTCTAGAATTTTCTCCATCTGATGCGTGCTGTGCTGCCTCCTTTCTCTTCCTCCTCGCTCCTCCTTCACCCTTTGTCTGATGGCCTCCTCAGTCCTCCCTCTCCCTCAGTCCCTCTTCAGTCTCCCTTCACCTGCTTCCTCCTCCATCGACTTTCAAATTTCCTCCTCCCCCTTTCTCTTTCTCGCTCAGCCACTGACAGCCCTCTCCAGCTCTCCTTCTGTCTCCTACATCGACGCTCGTCTCTCTCATCTCCCTCTCCTCGTTCTACACTTTTTTTTGCTTTTTTAGTTCCAGATTTGCACTTAAACACACGATTATTTACATCCTCTACGCATGTTTGGTCCATGTTTTCATGTTTTGCTTTTTCTTTTTTCCTTTTTTGTGTTGTGTGCTTGAGTGTGAGAATTTGATATGATGATATGTTACTGCATGTATGTTTGTCATACACCTAAGAATATTCAAATCTTTGGTAAGAATTCAAAATGGCATTGCAGCAAACTATATTGTGTTTAAAGGCATTAGTAAATTTGCACTACTTATGCTCACGCGGGCGCTGAAATTGTTAGGTTTAATTAATGTTTCTTTCCTCGAAACTGAATCGATTATGAATTTAATTTCTTAGTGTGAAGTAGCACAATCCTACAGCTGGGAATGTTTCGTTTCAGCAGGATGAATTTTTCATCTGAAAATGAAGAATGGTGTGTATTGCTGTATGTGATGCTTGATTTATACGGTGACTGGAAGTTGAAACCTTCCTTGACCATCAATTCATTTATAATCTCATGTTTTTTCATTATCTCAGAAAATACAAGAAAGTAGAAAGTATTTGGAGGTTTGTTTGCAACAGCCATTTGATTTTACCTCAGCAGTTGTTATACAGGGAGGTGGCCTGGAGGATGAACATGTAAATGAAGAACAACATCCTCCGACCATACAAGAACAACCTGCTAGTGTAGATGATCTGTTTCAAAGAAATAAAAGAAAGAAGATTTCAAAAGTTTAGGACGACTTTATACAGATTGAGCTTCCAAATAGGGTAAAGAAGCTACAGTGTGTACATTGCAAGATGATGTTGTCTGTTCAAAGAAGTGGGGTGACTATTCACATGGACAGACATATGAAAAACGCTTGCATTGTACGAGCACTGAAGTTGAAGAACCAGTCCAGGCTTAACCTTCAACCTCAAGATTCAAAAGTGGAAGCACCAATTTGGTTTCTGGAAAGTATGATCATGTGAAGCAACGGGAAGCGATTGCTCATTGGGTTCTCATGAATGAAAAGCCTTTCAATATTGTTGAAGAAGACGGATGCAATTTTATGATGCAATTCAACCAGCCAGAATTTACTAAGATTTCCCGAACACAAGTGAAGTTGGATTGTTTATCCATTTTTGAAGAGGAAAGGAAAAAGTTGAAGATTCTTTTGAGAAGTGTGGGTAAGATTTCGTTGACTATGGATAGTTGGACTTCAATGTCCTAAAATTTATCATATTGATGCCAATTGGAAGCTTCAAATGAAGGTCTTGAGTTTTGTTGAAATACATCTTCCATACTCAGGTATTGAAGTTGCTGAAACTTTAAATAGATGTATCAAAGATTGAGAAATTGAGAGTAAAGCTTTCAGTGTTTTTGTTGATAATACAAGTTATAATGATGTAGCCATTGGAATTCTGAAAGAAACATTTCTGAGAGCTATAAATTTGCCATTAAAAGGTAAAATTTTTCATGTCGAAAGCTGTTATGCCCCGCACCCTCCGGAGCTTAATTAAATAAGGGAAGGAATTTCAAGAAATTAATAACCAATTAATTTCAATTAATTATGAATTGAATATTAGAATTTAAGGATTAAATAAAAAGTATTTAAGTAAAATACAATTTAAGAATTCCAGTTTTGCCCTTCCCCATAATAAAAACTGACAAAGCGTCAGTTTCCTCATTTTCTCAGAAACTATCGACGCTCTCTCTCCCAAGCCCTAGTCGACTCCTTCAAGGTGTAGGTGAGGAAGACAACCTTCAAGAATCGATTCAATCCCCGTTTTTTTCCCAATCCGAATATCAGTAATCAAAGGCAAGTAATCATCTTATAAGTTCCTGCGATTTGCGAAGAAAATGCCCTATTTTTGTATCAAAATTGGATCACCATGCAGTATTCTATCTATGTCTATCTTTTGTGAATTATGTGCAATTATGTGTTATGGTTTCGATGTTTTGGTCATTATATGTTGAAAATCTAATTTACTGTTGGTGTATATGTGAATTCCTGCAAATCCCCACCCTTGAATCCCCTTTTGCTGTGATTGAACTGTTATGATAGGGTTGGAGGGTGAAAAGTGGGATCTTTGGATTCGTGGGTTGAAATCTTTGAGTTCTAGGCTTGAATCTTTGTTTTGGATGTGTGTAGTGTTCAATTTGTAGTTTAAGCATGAGATTATAGCAGGGATTAGGTCTGGAATGATTGGGATGAAGTTTGGGAATGATTGGAATTTTGGTTCTGCAGTTTCTGCAGAAATCGCAGAGTTTCTTTTTTGGAATCCCTGACATCGATCGATCGATGTCAGGGTATGATGTGACATCGATCGATCAATGTAGGAGGGTGGAGAGACTGATGTGAGACAGAGAGTATTCTGACGGACTTCGATCGATCGATGTGAGGGTATGAAGTCACTTCGATCGATCGATGTAGGTTGAGGGATCGACTGAAGTGAGGCAGGAAGTATTCTGATGGGCTTCGATCGATCAATGTCAGGGTATGATGTGACATCGATCGATCGATGTAGGGTATGATGCTATAAAGTTTTGTGGGAAAATAGGAAAAGGAAAAGAGAAGCTAGAGGACCAATTGGGGGACACCAGAGGTTTCTTAGGACCTGATTGAGGTTAGTATAAGTCTTGGAAACACGACCTAAGCTGGTGAATCAACGGTGAGGACTCCGTGAGGTATTTGAACTGAACTTCAGAGTGAATGATCTAAGGGGTTAAGAGTGATTGAGGCCTTGATAAGGTTCAAATGGAGCGTGTGAGGATGTCTACTTCATCCCTTGTATCCCTAGTCTGAATGTTTATGTGAGGTAAACCTGAGCATGTAGTGATACGCTTGAATGTGTGAATGAGATGAGCCTCGAGTGATTGAATGATATGTTGAGTGTGCATATTTGCATCATGGCACTTGCATTTGCATTATGTTTTGATAAGAGCTGTGCTTTGGCACAGGGTATAAAGTTTTGTGAAATGAGCTGTGGTGTGTTACATGGTATAAAGACAAGCTGTAACCACTACAGGGTATAAAGTGAGTTGTAATGTGACACAGGGTATAAAGACAAGCTGTGGAACATTACAGGGTATAAAGTTAAGCTGTGATGTGTCACAGGGTATAAAGACAAGCTGTGGTCCATCACAGGGTATAAAGTTATATGACCGGGCATTGTGACATGCATTGCACTGTTTTGGAAAGTATTGCATAAGCATCTGGAATTGTGTAGTATAGAGCATTCTTCGAAACGTCATGCATCATATGTTTCGTTCCGGTATGATTGATATATAAGTGAATCGTTGTTCATTTGTTTGATACTTGTTCTTTTCTTTCAATATGCAAGTAAATTGGAACTTTTGAATAACTCAGGACATGTGCCCCTTTTTCTCTTGGTATTAATATTCACTCATGTCTTGCCATGTGATGATCCCTTATGTCTTATAAGCGGGTTACTTGCTAGCGTTTTTCGCTAAGGGTACTACCCGTTGTTTTGCAGATGAGCCCGGATATGACATGATTTTCATAGAGGACGACGGCGAGTAGGTTGAATGCGGTGCTTAGAGTTCATATTGAGAATTGTTCTAGACTATATTGGTTATTTCAACTTTCTTTCATTCATTTGAGAATTAGATGACTGCGACCATAAACCGTTTCAATTACTTATGCTTTGGGGAACATATATTCGATTGATTTAGTTTTAATTTACATGTGTCTCTGCGTTTAATTCTCTTACGTCAGTGATGATGCGTATGCGAGAGTTATGACGTCTGGTAGTCTTCTCAGTAGACTACGACGGGTGTACCGGTTCGGGTCCGCTGTCCGGACCGAGGCGCTACAAAAGTTGTGCTCACATCCTTAATATTATCATGCAAGATGGTCTAAAGTCAATTAAGGATGTGATTTTATGTTAGAGAGACTGTAAAATTTATTAATTATTCGGCACGTTTGAAAAGATTTGGTGAGATTGTTAATCAAATGAAGCTTCTAGTAAGAAAAATGATTCTTGATTGTCCTATTTGTTGGAATTCAACCTATGATATGTTGGTGGTGGCTTTACAATTTAAGAATGCATTACCTGTTTTTCAAGAATTTGAACAAGGATATGTAAATTGTCCAAGTGTAGAGGAGTGGGAAAGGGTTTTTAAGTTGTTAAAGTACTGGAGGTTTTTAGTGAAGCCACAAATATGATTTCTGGAAGTGAATATCCAATAGCAAATAAGTATCTTGTTGTTGTTGGGAGGGTAAAGGAAGTTCTTGATTCTAGATGTGATGATCAAAATGTTTTTGTTTCGAGAATGATTAGGGAAATGAAAGAAAAGTTTGATAAGTACCGGAAGGAATCTAATATTTTAATGGTTATTGCTGCTGTTTTGGATCCAAGGTGTAAGATGGTGATGGTTAATTTTGTGTTTGGATGCAAGAGGTATCCCTATGAAGTATATAGACATAATTAAAGATATGTATGCTAGGACGAAAACAACCGTTCGTACGCATGTGGGGAATACAGACTTCTTTCCGGTGGAGCTAGGCCTCCATCAAGGGTCTGCGTTGAGCCCATTTCTTTTTGCAGTTGTCCTTGACGAGTTGTCAAAGCCAATACAGGAGGCAGTTTCGTGGTGTATGCTTTTTGCTGACGATATTGTATTAGTCGCAGAGAGTAGACATACCTTGAGTATGAGACTGGAGCAGTGGAGAGGTGTTTTAGAGAGAAAAGGCTTAACGATTAGCCGTTTTAAGACCGAGTATCTGCACTGTGACTTCAGCGGCGTAGCCGACAGTGAGAATAGCCAGCTCACCGTCGATGGTCAAGTGGTACCACATGTAAGTAAGTTTAAGTACTTAGGATCATTTGTGCAGCAGAATGGGGACATAGATAGTGATGTAGCACATCGAGTTCAAGCAGGATGGTGTAGATGGAGGGCGGCCTCAGGGGTGCTGTGCGACAAGAATTTCCCAACTAAATTAAAGGAAACATTTTATAGGGTGGTAGTGCGACCAGCAATGCTATATGGGACAAACTGTTGGGCCATCAAGAGGTCACAATTGCAGAAGATGGAAGTAGCAAAGATGAAGATGTTGAGGTGGATGTGTGGGCATACAAGGCTAGACCGGATCAGAAACGAGGTGTTTCGAGAAAGGTTAGGCGTGGCTAGTATAGCAGATAAGATAAGGGATGGAAGAATGAGATTGTTTGGGCATGTCAAGCGGAGATAGACAACGGCGTCGATCAGAGTAATTGAAAACCTCATTGTAGAGGGGAACATGAGTAAAGGCAGGCCCAAACTGGGATGAGCAGATTAGGCACGAACTACTAGATTTGCACCTCTCTAAGGACATGGTCCAGGATAGGAGTTCATGGAGACATAAGATTAAGGTTAACGAGGTATATGTCATATATAAGGACACCTTAGAGTATATTTAGGGACATAGATAGGCGTAGATACTATCTACGCTTTAGGTTGACTTTGCAATTGTTTGCTTATGTTTTATCGTTGTTTTGCCTTACATGTACATATACGCGTTATTTTGTATTTTAATATCGAAAGCATCTTCTTTGTATTTCCTGAATTTCCTCACTAACACACTAGCACATCATATCTCTATTATTAGTATTATGTCATCTCTGCAGGTACATATAGAGCCGGGGGTCTCACTGGAAGAAGACTATCTATCCCTTGGGACAGGGGTATTGTATGCCTACCACTTACCCTTCCCAGACCCTAACGATAGCTTTTGCTATCGTTGGGATATACTGGGTACGGATGATGATGATGATAATAATATACACAAAAGAGGATGCAGATATTCAAGTTTCAAAACTAAAAAATTGATGTTGTTTCTAGTTCCTATGGGTCAATGACGCACTCTTCCTTGACTTTGGAATATGATGGAAAAAAACAAAATGACTCACTAAATTGGCTGCGCTTCTTATGTGGTGAAGTAGCAGTTGTTCGATACATCTTGACGCAATTTTCATTTTGGATCATCGGGAAACAACCTGTATGTGTTTCTAACACATGGTATGATTGCGTACATCCGACCTCTCGTACCCTACCATAGGTGGGAGCCTCTAAATCAATGCGGTAATGTTGTTGTTCATCTTTTCTGCTCATTGTTTGTGTACCATTAATGATAAATTAATAGTACATCATTCTTTGTCTCATCCTATGATTCTGCATCATTTTTTATATCTGTATAATTGATGAGAAATTAATATATTTACTCTTTGGTCAATGTATTGCCACTAAAAGTTCAATAATAAAATACTAGAAAAGTTATCTGGTGATCAACGCATAAGCATTAGACATTCTAATATTCACTCATAAGTCAACAAAATATTCACAAGTAACGAGAATTGATATGTTGTAGAGATATGTGTGCTTACACAAGTAAAAGATCAATTTATTCACTTATTTTAGCTATTATTATTTGATAAATAGCTATAAGTTACCATGTCAAAAGTTACCATAATGTTAATACATGCAACGGAAAGTAAGAATTTCACTTCATTTGTTTGTGTTGTGGTAAGTTTATAAATAACGAAAACTTCTTAAGTCTCACTTGCACAGATATCTACAAGGTGTTTTGATTGGTCTTTCCAGCCATCCAAAAATGATGAAGTATTCAGCCATTAGACGGCGACTACGACAACAACATTACCTATTGCCTTAAATACTCTTGTCTATGATAGCGTATGGGAGTCGGATGTACGCAACCATATCCATGTGTAAGAAACACATAGAGGTTGTTTTCCGATGACCCATAATGAAAATTGCGTGTTGATCAACTGCTACTTCACAATATAATAAACGCAACCAATTTAGTGAGTCATTTTGCTTTATTCCATCATATTCCAAAGTCAAGGAAAAGAGTGTCCTTAACTCCATTTGAAATGGAAAGTTATTCAGCCATTAGACTAAAACATTGAATCCATATACAATATGAACGTTGAGTAAGTTTTACTGGACATCGTGTAGTTTGTATATGTGACGAGTATATTTTTACTGAATAGAAGAGCGTTTATTGAAACTTAAATAAGACTCCTAATAAATAACTCTGAAGATGCACAAGCCATAAGATGGATATGCCATGCCCATGCTATGGTGGGGTTGATTCTCATTAATTATTTCTTTCTGCTTATCTACTAGTGTTAGAAATATGGCCCAGCCTAATAGGATGTATTGTACATACAAATTTAATAGGAAAAATGAATCTTCTCCTATCCAATGTATCACAAGCAGCACCCCCTATCCCCACCCCCGCCCCCTAGGGGTTACCAAGCTATATGCATGAGACAAGCACACTCTCTGGCAATGGACTGGCCATGTGAGAAGAGTCCATAGTTCTGGAAGAAATCAAAATACTCTCCAGCCACAAATGTCAAGCAGACATTTAACCTTCCACAGGTGCCTTGGTTGGACTTTGGAAGGATTCTAGTTGTTCGCAAAAGGTTGAACCCCAACACAAAGAGTTCCTACTGTTCCAATTCCAAGGAGCTGCGCGGAGGATGTAAATCAGGAGTCCAACGGCCTTTTAGATTGGGTGAGATCTTACACAGTTACCCACACAAGGTGCCCCACAAACCAGGTCTTTGACCTGGCAGCAGAGGAACATCCATACTGTGCGCGTTTCTGGATGATAGATTTTGGAAGGATTATAAATCCCCCTTCTTTACTTACAGTTACATGATTAACTGTCTTTTCAGATCTCCTTTACATATTTTATTCACCTCCATCTCCCTATCACCCTATAGCCCTCAACCCTCTTTTACATTTGGTGATTTCATGATACCCTCGTTTCAAAAATATCGTTTTCTTTTTTATTTTAGCTTGTTTTAAAAATATTGTCTACTTTTTATATATATGAGTATCAGTAATTAAAGTTGTTATATTATTCATTCAATTAACACTTACATGATTTTTGTTATTATACCTCAAGTACCAATTAAGAGTAAAATAAGAACACTAGTTCGAAACCGTCTAAAAGTGCACTTCTGAACGTCAGTGACACTATTGTCCATTTTTTTATAAATCTTTTTTCTCCACCGCTTCTTTCCATCACCAGCTCTTCCGCCGGTACCGCTTCCGGAACCGGATCCCTTGACCGCCACCCCTGTGACCCCTCTTGTGACCGTTCGTCATGTGACAGCAGATCCTTTGTTACCGCCCAGCAGGAGGTCAGGCGATTCCATCCCACCGCTTCCACCGCCTCCTCCCTTTTTCTTTCTTTCTTCCTCCATCCTCTGCCTTCTCTTTTGGCTTTCTTACACATATCTCTCTGAAAATCTTAAATCTTGTTCCCTAAGGTTTCCTTACGGATTTCGGTCTTTCAAATTTCTCTCAATTTCCATGCCGGTCATCTCTTTATCGACCTGCTTCCTTGCTTTTACATAGATCCATCTTTTCATGCCATTTTCTTTTGTTCTTTTTTCCCCGTTATTTCTCCCTTTTTTCCTTTTCCCAAATGCATAAAAGTGTAGATTTAAAATATGAAAAACCCCACTAAATAATATATTTGTAACAAAGAAAAAGTTTGAATTCTAAATTAGTTGTCTTTAAGGGGGGGGGGGGGAATGAAATTCTTACTATTCTTTTCCCCTGTATCCTTTTGATTGCAAAATTTTCTTCGGTTTTTTCTTTTCTGTATTAAAAAAAAGAAAAAGTTATGGAGAAAAATGGGTTGAACTTAAAGTTTGTGTTGCAGGAAATAAACGTTACCAGTTAAATCAATTATTATAAGTGGATAAAGAAAGCGTGAACCCTGCAGATCTTGCTGTTATATTATATTGAGTATTTAGAGTAGACATCAGTGTGCAGAGCAGGTGCATATGCGATTTAATTATATGTATAGGTATAGGTGTCACTGAAACTCTCTCCATTGATTCCTTGGTGAGTGAAGACGTGATGATAGTTAGCCCACAATTGGCCCTAGGGCTAGAACCCCGACGTCCCGAGTTCGAGTCTGTGTGGAGACAATCCTTGTTGAAATATTACGTTACCTCTGGGCTGACTGAGTCTCGAGTGTCCTCTCCCTTTGCAGACCTACCGGTGGAACACATCCCTCGATTTACATCCCACCTGGCTAAAGGGTCTCTGGTTCAGGTGGGGAGAACTCACCCCTCATCAAAGTTAGCCCACAATTGGATGTGAAAAAAATGCGTCAGAAAAACCAATTTTATACTTCCACTGCCTTTTCCACAGTCACTGCCCATATGCTTTGTTGCCAATAACCATGCAAATTCAACGGTTTTGGCCACACCTCCCTATCCGATTCAGTCTCAAAATTCTTCTCCACAGTGAAACAAATCCATCAAGTTTCAAGTTTTCAGAGAGCAAGAGTTAGACACCCTGACATTATTTGAGAACCAGGTTACCTCTGTCCTATTCTGTTCTTGTTTCAAGAAAATGTATGTTTTTTTAAAGAATTTATCTGGTTGTCCAACTAGTCCCTTTGTAATCCCCATCTAATAATGAATGTGGATTTGCAACATAAGATCCGGTAGCAAAAAGGGTTTAGTTTAATCCATTCGACAGTTTAGGGAGCATTAGATTTGTTTGCATCTTGCAAGGAAATTACCAATTTTTTAGTAGCTTAATACTTGTTCGTAATAAGATGAAACCGATAGAGGATAAGCAGTGTCTAAATTTTGGAGCAACACAAGAACACTCTGCTAGTGGTAGCAACAGTACTACAAGTTTTGATTTCTACAAAGAAACATCAAAGGCTCGATCTTTTCATCGCCAAACCGGTTTGGGAAAGCCAACCCCATCCAAATGGGATGATGCACAAAAATGGATAGTCAATCTATCAAGAGGTGGAGAGAAGAAGCACTCACAGACAACACCGCGAAACTCGAACGCGGATGACAGGAGATTGATAGCTCCGGTGCCTAAAACAGAAGAGGAATGGAGTGGTGAAGAAGAGGTAGTGAGCTCTTCTTATATGGATCCATCACCAAAAGGATTGCAATGTGAAATGGAATCCAAGAAAGTGGATTGTGATGAACCCATCTGGAGAATCAACAAGCCATCTAAAGGGCCTTCTGCTTCAGTTGTTAGCTCAATTTGTGTGAGGGATATGAGTACTGAAATGACTCCTGCTGCTAGCCAAGAGCCTTCAAGGGCAACAACACCCCTTAAAGCAACAACTCCAGCTACAAGAACCCCTACATCTTCAGGCTGTTCAACTCCAATTAGATATCAGAATGGACTAATTGCAATTGAAAATGGTCAAGCAAGTACAGTTTCTGCTGAGAATAGATCAGAGGTTAGCAGGGGAAATGAAACAGCAACAAGATTTAGTGAAGTTGGAGAAGAGTTACACGTAACTGATAACAGTGAAAAACAAAACTCACATCAAACATCCAACAAGCAAAGTCCTTTGGAAGTTCGAGCAATGGCCTGGGATGAGGCGGAACGCGCTAAGTACATGGCCAGGTAGCAATCACCTACTGATCTTGTTTGTTTAGATTTCTATTGTAGGGATCAAGTTGGTAACTTGGTGAAAGTTCTACTGCAGCTGCTATTATTCACATTATGCTCTTACTGAATTTTCAGGTATAAACGCGAAGAGGTTAAGATACAAGCTTGGGAAAACCATGAGAAACGAAAAGCTGAGATGGGGATGCGAAGAATGGAGGTAAAACACATCAAATTGACAAAAGATTCCACTTGCACCAGAACTGCTCCCCCCCCCCCCCCCCCCTATACTAAAATGCACTCACTTAGATTACAATTAGTGATGAAATACTAGAGGCTGCTCTGATTCAGGAACCAAACTTGTGTTAGATTGTGCAATACTAACTGTAATAAGTGATAATGAAAAAAAGCACAGGAGCAATTGATCTTAGGGGGCATTTGGTTGGCAAATGGGTGTCGGAATCGGAATCGGAATAGGTATGCCGTTATATGGGTTTAGGCGTAAAAGTCATATTTGTTTGGTATTGAAGTGGGAATGGGTATGATTGTCATTGATGGTGTTTAGAACGTATCAGAATCGAAATCGGTATCGAAGGTGGCAAGCCAGAAAACTGGTCGGAAAATTTTGACCGGCGGATGGCGGACGGCCGATCAAATTTTTCCGGCCAGTTTTTTGGCCAGCCACCTTCGATACCCATTTCGATTCCGATACGTTCTAAACACCATCAATGGCAATGACGGCCAGCGGCGTTGACCGACAGGGGCCTTTGACCGTCCTGTTTGACTATTGGAGGGTGGGTGGGGGCCGCCGGTGGGTTGAAGGTGGTCAAGCTCAAAACCTATACCCCATATTGAAATACAAGGGGGTTAATATATCAAAAAACGATATCCGTTAACAAATACTCAGATATCAATCCAAAACACATACCCCCAATTTTAACGTGGGCCTCCAAACCCATACCCTTAATGAAGAAATCCCCAACCAAATACCCTCTTAGCAGGCACTGTTGCAACACACTTTTGAGAGCAAATTGAATTCCTGAATGCCGAGTGTTTTAATGAAGTCATAGTTTATATACTATGAATGCATTTGATTGAGTTTATTGTATATAGGTGAAGGCAGAAAGACTGAAGTCAAGAGCTCAAGAGAAATTTACCAACAAACTTGCATACACTAGGAGAAAAGCGGAGGGAAAGCGCGCGAATGCAGAGGCAAAGCTAAATGAAAAGGCAGTGGTGTAGCGCCCCGACCCGGACAACGGAATCCGAACCGGTTCACCCGTCGTAGCTTACTGAGAAGACTACAAGACGTCTTATCTCTCGAATACACATCATCAATGACGTAAGAGAAATAAATGCGGAAACATATCTCATAAATCCAAATCATCAAATCAATACGTCAAAGACAATGTGAATACTCAAATGTATATGGTCGCAGCCATCTAAAACCTCCAATACAATAAGGAAACAGAATTAACGGAAATCTCTCTAATCAAATCTCCCCATAAGTCCTATGCATCCCATTCTGCCCACTCGCCGTCATCCTCAATGAAAATCATATCATAACTGGGTTCATCTGCAAAATCAAAGGCAGTACTCTTAGCGAAAACGCTAGCAAGTAACCCGCTTATAAGACATACGGGATCATCACATGGCAAGACATGAGTAATAGATAACTTGAGGGAAATGAGGGGCACATGTCTTGAAATTTCTAAATATATAAGCGGAACATGTAATACATCAGGTACAACAACTTGAAACGTAAGTAAACAATTCGATGTCGATCAATAACATAAACACACATACCACAACGACTCTCGTGATGCATGCCAAATAATGCACTACGCTACACAATCACATATGCATGAACACTTTCTCTTTTAAAACGGTGCAATGCATGACATAATGCCCGGTCACTTCATATACTTTATACCCTGTAGCGCGCCCCGGCTTATATTTCCATCCCGGTTTACGCTACAGCCAACTTTATACCCTGTAATGCACCTCGGCTTATATTTCCATCCCGAGTAGCATTACAGACAACTTTATACCCTGTAACGCGCCCCGGCTTATATTTCCATCCCGGTTTACGTTACAGTCTTTTGTGCCCTACAATGCGCCCCGGCTTAAATTTCCATCCCGGTTTACATTGCAGGTCACCTTCGCAAATCTGTGCCGAAGCACCTTTCTTTTCAAATCAATATGCAAATGCACGTGCCATGATGCAAGACTCCTCATATCATTCTCATTTCTCATTCTCGTATGCAATTCACATTCACATGCGCAAGTACAAGTAACACACAAGAGTTCACCCGCTTATTCATCAACACTTAGACTTCAACTAGCTCGTCAACACTTAACCTTGACTCTAAGGTTCACAACCCAACGAGAGTATCCCTATCTTTCCTTCATTGAACTCTAAGACACCTCGTACGTTCATTTCCTAACCCGTCTAAGTCATTCCCTTGAAACTCGATTCGAGAATCCGTTGAAAACACCAAGATTGATTCACCATCCTAGGGCATGTTCCCAAGACTTAGACTAACTTTAATCAGGTCTTAAGAGGTCACTAAGGTCACCCAAAGGCTCCCCGAACGTTCCCCTTTCTTCCTCTACTTTTCACAAAATTTCAGGACTTCATCCCCTATACATCGATCGATCGATGTCCAACTGGGGACATCGATCTCTGACTTCGATCGATCGATGTCCTTCTGAGGACATCGATCTCTCAGGTTTCACCTACATCGATCGATCGATGTCCAACTGGGGACATCGATCTCTCAGCCACCCATACATCGATCGATCGATGTCCAACTGGGGACATCGATCTCTGACATCGATCGATCGATGTCAACGTCCCAGGCCAGATTCTGCGTTTTCTGCATCACTCTCAGGATTCTACCTCAAATTGATTCCACACTTGCATCCCACCAATCCAAGCCTAATCTCGGCTACCGTCCATGCTTAAAACTGTAAATCCAGACACTTTACGCATATCGTACATTGATTCAACCTAAGACTCAATCATCCAACTCTCTCTCAATCCCAAAAATCCTACCTTTTCTTCAAACCCTCCTCATCCACGCAAACGCATCAAGAAGGGATTCAAGGGTAGGGATTTGCATGATTTCACATAATCCACAACATCAACAAAAGCTTTTCCAGATACATTGGCCAAATCACGAAAACAAATCACATAGATCATAAACAAATAACCAAAGAACGAATCTACTGCATGGTGATCCAAATTGATAATAAAATAGGCCGTTTTCTTTCGCAAATCGTAGGAACTTATAAACAGATTACTTGCCTTTGATTACTCGGAGGAGAAACGAAGAACGGATGAGGACTGGATGGATTCCTGGGGCTTTCTCCTTCTCTTGGGAAACGGCTAGGGTTGAGGCTGCAGAGCGTCGATGTTTTCTGAAAAATGAGAAAACTGACGCTCTGTCAGTTTATATATGGTCAGGGGGAAAGTTTGGTGTTTCTAAATTACATTTTATTTCTTATTTATCTTAAAGGATAAATCCTAATTATTAAATTCTGAAAATTAATTATGATTAAACTCTAATAATAAATCCTCCATTTATTTCTAATTAATCCTCATATTAATGTCTAATTAATTTTCGTTGACCGTCATTAATTTCCGCAAAAATCCTTCTTGGTCTTTTAATTACCCTACGGAGGGTGCGGGGCATAACATCCCTCCCCCCTTATAAGAAGTTTCGTCCTCGAAACTGGCGTACCTTATTGGAAGAGGTGTGGGTACAGTTCCTTCATTTGATCCTCAAGTTCCCACGTGGCTTCACGCTCCGTATGGTTACTCCATTGAACTTTGACATACGGAATGACGCGTCGGCGTAGGACTTGATCCTTTCTGTCCACAATCCTCAGTGGATGTTCTTCGTAGGTGATGTCCTCTTTCACGTCTAAGGGTTGAGCTTCAAGGACATGGCTCGGATCCGATACGTATTTCCTTAATTGGGATACATGAAACACGTTGTGGACTTGAGACAAATTCGGAGGTAAGGCTAACCGGTAAGCTCTTTCTCCAACCTTGCTCAGCACTTCATAAGGGCCAATGTATCTCGGGCTTAACTTGCCCTTCACTCCAAATCTAGCAACTCCCTTAGTTGGTGAAACTCGTAGGTAGACCTTATCGCCCTCCTCAAAGTCCAACGGTCGTCTCTTGGTGTCGGCCCAACTTTTACTACGATCTTGAGCCTTCTTGAGTTTCTCTCTTATCACCTTGACTTTTGCCACAGTTTGCTCAACCAATTCGGGTGCGGTGATCGTCCTTTCACCCACTTCGTCCCAAGAAACAGGGGACCTGCACTTACGCCCGTATAATGCTTCGAATGGCGCCATGCCAATTGCACTGTGATAGCTATTATTGTAAGAAAACTCCATCAACTTCAACATGCTATCCCAGTTTCCTTTGAAATCCAAGGCGCATGCTCTCAGCATGTCTTCCAATGTTTGAATGGTCCTCTCGGATTGTCCATCCGTTTGCGGGTGGTAAGCTGTGCTCATTCTCAACTCCGTACCCATAGCTTTCTGGAATGCCCTCCAGAACTTAGAGGTGAACTTGGGGTCACGGTCCGATACGATGCTAACTGGGACTCCATGTAGGCTTACAATGTTATCCACATAGATATTGGATAGCCTTTCATACGAAGTACCATGAGGCATGGCAATAAAATGAGCCGTCTTCGTCAGTCTGTCTACGATTACCCAAATCATCTCGTTTCCGTTGCGGGTCTTGGGTAGTCCCATTACGAAATCCATCGTCACGTGCTCCCATTTCCACTCTGGAATCTCTAGTGGCTTCATCAAGCCACCAGGTCGTTGATGTTCCGCTTTGACTTGTTGGCATATCAAACATCTCTCAACATATGCCGCTATTGACCTCTTCATCCCTATCCACCAATAGTTTCTTTTGAGGTCTCTATACATCTTAGTACTCCCGGGGTGGATGGACATTCTTGAGTTATGCGCTTCTCGGAGCAATTCTGTTTGGAGTTCGTCTTTACTTGGCACGCATAACCGATTCTGGAACCATAGACTCCCATCTTCTCGCAACTGGAAGTCCTTTACCGGTCCCGTGGATAATCTGTCGCGGATCTCTTTCAGTGCTGGGTCCTCATACTGTGCTTCTTTGATTCGGTCTACCAAGTCTGGGCTGATAGACAGAGCTGTGAGGACATTTGCCACTGAATCCACCAATTCAAGGTCAAACTCTTCAATCTCTCTTTCCAATGGAGACTGTCGTGCGTGGCTAGACTTTCTGCTCAAAGCGTCCGCCACTCTATTGGCTTTGCCCGGATGGTAGTTGATGGTCAAGTCATAGTCCTTGAGTAACTCTAACCACCTTCTTTGTCTCATATTCAGCTCCTTCTGCGAGAACAGATACTTCAGGCTCTTGTGATCGGTGAATACTGCACACTTCTCTCCATATAGATAGTGTCTCCAGATTTTAAGGGCAAATACCACAGCTGCGAGCTCCAAATCATGCGTCGGGTAGTTCTGTTCATAGGGTTTCAATTGTCTTGACGCGTATGATATGACTCGTTCATTTTGCATCAAAACACAACCTATAAACAGAACGTTAGTTTAAGACTAGCGTATGTATATACACTGCATTAATTGTAATGAAGTACATACCTAGCCCTTTCTTAGACGCGTCGCTATAGATCACGAAACCGTCGGTGCCGGAAGGTTGCGCCAACACCGGGGCTGTGGTCAATCTCTTCTTGAGCTCAGTAAAGCTCTGCTCGCATTCAGCAGTCCATTCGAATTTAGTCTTCTTCTGAGTAAGTCGACTCAATGGTACTGCTATCGTCGAGAATCCCTCAACAAACTTCCTATAGTAGCCCGCCAAGCCTAGGAAGCTTCTGACTTCGGTCACATTTGTGGGTCTTGGCCACTCAGTGATGGCTTCTATCTTCTTAGGATCCACAGAGATCCCATCTTCAGAAATCACGTGACCAAGGAAGGCTACACTTCTCAGCCAAAATTCACACTTACTGAATTTGGCATAGAGCCTTTGTTGCCTCAGAATTTGCAACACCACTCTCAAATGTTCAGCATGAGCTTGTTCGTCGGGGGAATAGACCAAAATGTCATCGATGAACACTACTACAAATTGGTCTAACTGTTCTCGGAACACAGTGTTCATCAAATCCATGAAAGCAGCTGGGGCATTAGTTAGTCCAAAAGGCATCACTAAGAATTCATAATGCCCGTATCGAGTTCGGAAAGCCGTTTTAGGGACGTCTCCCGCTTTCACAAGCAGCTGGTGATACCCTTGACGAAGATCGATCTTTGAGAACCAGCGAGCTCCTTTTAGTTGATCGAATAAATCCTCAATCCTTGGTAGAGGATATTTATTCTTAATGGTGATCTTGTTCAACTCCCGATAGTCGATGCATAACCTCATGCTGCCATCCTTCTTCTTTACGAATAGAACCGGAGCTCCCCAAGGTGATACGCTGGGACGTATCAATTTCTTGTCCAACAACTCTTGCAGTTGCCCCTTTAACTCCTTGAGTTCGGCTGGAGCCATTCTGTAGGGTGCCTTTGATATAGGCTCGGCTCCGGGTATCAAATTGATTTCGAACTCCACTTCTCTCGATGGCGGAACTCCCGGTAAATCATCCGGAAATACGTCCTTAAATTCATTGATTACCGGAATTTGACCCATGGAGGGAACTTCTTGTTGAGCATCTATAGCATACACCATATATCCCTCTGCTCCTTTCTGTAAAGCCTTAAAGGCCTTAATCGCCGTCATGTATATTTTCTTAGGAGCCTTGGTTATCTTGGTATTCCCTTGCACCGTGATGTCATTCATCTCAGGGTCTTTGAGGGTCACTTGCTTGAGTTTACAGTCGATATTGGCATGATTCCTGGTCAGCCAATCCATGCCCAATATCACGTCAAAGTCCTTCATCGGAATGGGAACTAAGGTCACTGAGAAGAGCTTCCCACCTAATTCCAAATCACAGTCTTTGTACTGATGGTGAGAAATCAGTACCTGTTCTCCTGCTGCCTGTACCCTAAATGGGGTCTCAAGCCATTCGGGTAGACAGTCGAGTCCTTTGGCGAATCGCTTAGAAATAAAACAGTGGCTAGCTCCACTATCAAATAACACGTTGGCAGGTACCTTGTTAACTAAGATCACACCTATTCACCAAAAGGTAACACATAAAGGTTTCACATAAAGCACATTGAATCATCAACTTAAAAAGACTAAAATTCAACTTAGGTTGCTATAATCAAACTTAAGTCGTACCTGTCACGACGTTGGTATCCTCCTGTACCTCTGCGTCTGTCATCGCATGGACTCTCGCATTAGGCCTGCCCCTCTGCTGCTGGGCTGGCCCTGTTGCGGCTTGCGGTTTAGGATTCCATTCTGGGCAGTCCTTGATCCTATGGCCTGGCTTTCCACATCTGAAGCACGCACCTGATATTTTCCAACATTCGCCCATGTGTCTTTTATGGCAATGTGGGCATTCTGCAGGTGCTTGTTGACCGGGTTGGTTTAGTTGTGGTGTCCTTTGCACTGGCCCCGTTTGCCCCTTTCTGGGGATCTTGACCCAACGTCCGGGCCTACTCCCACTTTGCTCAACTCTCGGCCTCTTGCTCGATTCTTCACGAGCCTCTCTGTTCTGTGACCTACGCATGTCACTCTCCACTCGATAACATGCGTCCAACATCTCCTCGAACGTTTTCAAGCTTGACCCCGCTATGGCAGTCCGAATGCGGGGGTTCAGTCCTTCCTCAAATTTTAGCATCTTCATTCGGTTGTTTTCCAGTACCAAGGGTGTGAACTTACCCAAGGCATGGAACCGATCTGCATAATCAGAGACAGACATCCTTCCCTGTTCGAACTTGTCAAACTGTCTCATTTTCTCCAAAATGGCAGTCTCTGGCACATAATAGTCCTTGTAGGCCTTCACAAATTGACTCCACTGGATGGGAGAAGTCATCTTGGGCGAAATGCCGTTCCACCATGCATTCGCTCTGCCAGTTAGGAAAGGCGTGGCCACATCCACCTTGTGTTCTTCAGGCACTTGCACTAGCCTGAAGCATTTTTCTACTTCGTCCAGCCAAAACCCAGCCACCTCTGGGTCAGTTGTCCCTTCAAAGTTTGGGGCATGCATCTTTCGCATTTCCCCAATGTAGTACCTTATGCCGTGCTGTGGTGGCGCGGGAGGAGGTTGCTGCGGTTGTTGCTGCTGCTGAGCAACTCCTTGGGCTATCACTGTGATAGCATCAATCAGCGCTTGTGGGACTAGAACTGGCGGTGGTGGAGGAGGGTCATTGTTCCCATTGCCACCGTTACCTTGGTTATCACGTCTGGGAGGCATTTTTCTGCAAGTTCACGTCATTAGTGTCGAGCAGTTCCAAAATAAAACGTGACATCTATAAGGGTACAAGGCGTAGTTCATAGGTTATAACGATTACAATTATTGGATTTCACTAATCGCGCTCGTACACACACCCATCCCAGAACAAGCTTAAATCTGAAATTGCATACTTAGATCTAAAGATCAACTTAAGGTGAAGATCATAACTTAAGACTCTACATGTCATAACCTAGGTCTCCGAGGTAGATCTGAAACCTAGGCTCTGATACCACCTGTAGCGCCCCGACCCGGACAACGGAATCCGAACCGGTTCACCCGTCGTAGCTTACTGAGAAGACTACAAGACGTCTTATCTCTCGAATACACATCATCAATGACGTAAGAGAAATAAATGCGGAAACATATCTCATAAATCCAAATCATCAAATCAATACGTCAAAGACAATGTGAATACTCAAATGTATATGGTCGCAGCCATCTAAAACCTCCAATACAATAAGGAAACAGAATTAACGGAAATCTCTCTAATCAAATCTCCCCATAAGTCCTATGCATCCCATTCTGCCCACTCGCCGTCATCCTCAATGAAAATCATATCATAACTGGGTTCATCTGCAAAATCAAAGGCAGTACTCTTAGCGAAAACGCTAGCAAGTAACCCGCTTATAAGACATACGGGATCATCACATGGCAAGACATGAGTAATAGATAACTTGAGGGAAATGAGGGGCACATGTCTTGAAATTTCTAAATATATAAGCGGAACATGTAATACATCAGGTACAACAACTTGAAACGTAAGTAAACAATTCGATGTCGATCAATAACATAAACACACATACCACAACGACTCTCGTGATGCATGCCAAATAATGCACTACGCTACACAATCACATATGCATGAACACTTTCTCTTTTAAAACGGTGCAATGCATGACATAATGCCCGGTCACTTCATATACTTTATACCCTGTAGCGCGCCCCGGCTTATATTTCCATCCCGGTTTACGCTACAGCCAACTTTATACCCTGTAATGCACCTCGGCTTATATTTCCATCCCGAGTAGCATTACAGACAACTTTATACCCTGTAACGCGCCCCGGCTTATATTTCCATCCCGGTTTACGTTACAGTCTTTTGTGCCCTACAATGCGCCCCGGCTTAAATTTCCATCCCGGTTTACATTGCAGGTCACCTTCGCAAATCTGTGCCGAAGCACCTTTCTTTTCAAATCAATATGCAAATGCACGTGCCATGATGCAAGACTCCTCATATCATTCTCATTTCTCATTCTCGTATGCAATTCACATTCACATGCGCAAGTACAAGTAACACACAAGAGTTCACCCGCTTATTCATCAACACTTAGACTTCAACTAGCTCGTCAACACTTAACCTTGACTCTAAGGTTCACAACCCAACGAGAGTATCCCTATCTTTCCTTCATTGAACTCTAAGACACCTCGTACGTTCATTTCCTAACCCGTCTAAGTCATTCCCTTGAAACTCGATTCGAGAATCCGTTGAAAACACCAAGATTGATTCACCATCCTAGGGCATGTTCCCAAGACTTAGACTAACTTTAATCAGGTCTTAAGAGGTCACTAAGGTCACCCAAAGGCTCCCCGAACGTTCCCCTTTCTTCCTCTACTTTTCACAAAATTTCAGGACTTCATCCCCTATACATCGATCGATCGATGTCCAACTGGGGACATCGATCTCTGACTTCGATCGATCGATGTCCTTCTGAGGACATCGATCTCTCAGGTTTCACCTACATCGATCGATCGATGTCCAACTGGGGACATCGATCTCTCAGCCACCCATACATCGATCGATCGATGTCCAACTGGGGACATCGATCTCTGACATCGATCGATCGATGTCAACGTCCCAGGCCAGATTCTGCGTTTTCTGCATCACTCTCAGGATTCTACCTCAAATTGATTCCACACTTGCATCCCACCAATCCAAGCCTAATCTCGGCTACCGTCCATGCTTAAAACTGTAAATCCAGACACTTTACGCATATCGTACATTGATTCAACCTAAGACTCAATCATCCAACTCTCTCTCAATCCCAAAAATCCTACCTTTTCTTCAAACCCTCCTCATCCACGCAAACGCATCAAGAAGGGATTCAAGGGTAGGGATTTGCATGATTTCACATAATCCACAACATCAACAAAAGCTTTTCCAGATACATTGGCCAAATCACGAAAACAAATCACATAGATCATAAACAAATAACCAAAGAACGAATCTACTGCATGGTGATCCAAATTGATAATAAAATAGGCCGTTTTCTTTCGCAAATCGTAGGAACTTATAAACAGATTACTTGCCTTTGATTACTCGGAGGAGAAACGAAGAACGGATGAGGACTGGATGGATTCCTGGGGCTTTCTCCTTCTCTTGGGAAACGGCTAGGGTTGAGGCTGCAGAGCGTCGATGTTTTCTGAAAAATGAGAAAACTGACGCTCTGTCAGTTTATATATGGTCAGGGGGAAAGTTTGGTGTTTCTAAATTACATTTTATTTCTTATTTATCTTAAAGGATAAATCCTAATTATTAAATTCTGAAAATTAATTATGATTAAACTCTAATAATAAATCCTCCATTTATTTCTAATTAATCCTCATATTAATGTCTAATTAATTTTCGTTGACCGTCATTAATTTCCGCAAAAATCCTTCTTGGTCTTTTAATTACCCTACGGAGGGTGCGGGGCATAACAAGTGGAAACTTCAGAAAGGGCAGACTACATAAGAAGAAATGGTCATCTACCCTCTTCGTTTTCCTTCAAGCTGCCTTCCTTCTGCTGGTAGTCACATGCATTCTCTTCCACGAGCTACTTTCCTACGGTTTTCACTGTGCCTGTACACGGTTGATTTTGCACTTTTCTATGTTTGTCTTTATCTTTCATTATTTGTGCACATATACAGTTGTGGTTATCTTAATATTGGAAACTTTCTATTTGTATTTACTAAATACATTCACGACACACTAGCACACCATATTTTTATTAGTGTCATTTATACAGGTACATATAGAGTCGGGATCTCATTGAAAGCAAAATCTTTATCATTTGGGATGGAGGTATTGTTTGACTGTCTATCACCTTCTCCAGATCCTAGAGAGAGCTTTTACTGTCGTTAGGATACTGTGTACGAGTTGTTGTTGTTATTTTTTTTTCCGACCCCTCTTCGTTTTTGTAGCCATGGATGCCCCTATTACCATTTCTATAGACATGGATACACAGAGACGCACCGATACACGTAGACGCACATCATAGTATTTTTAACTATTGAAAAGAGCAACGTCATTGTCATGGCAATAAAATGAAAAGATTTAGTTGAATGTAAGATTCACTTCAGCTGCGAATGAACCCTCGTTGAAAAGGGTGTCAAATAGCACAATTGACTAACATTTTACATAACAGCCCAAAAAGCAACTCATCTCACTCGGGGTGCAAGTTTTTCGATGTCTTTTGATTGTAGACTTGACATAGATTCCATTTTAGGATCGGAAGTTCCGTCGTCTGGCTTTGCATGAACTTTTAAAAAAATATTTTAATGCATGATAGTATTTGGAAGAAATGCTTCGTGAGTCAAGACAATCTTCCTTAACTTTGGAATATGATGGAATAAAACAAAACGACTCATTAAATTTGGATCTGATTCTTATATTGTGAAATGACAGTTGATCGACATAGCTTGACGCGTCATTATGGGTCATCGATAAACAAACTCTGTGTGTTTCTAACACATGAGTATGTTGCGTACGTCCGACCTCCATACCTCGCCATAGACGTGAGGCTATAAAGCAATAGGGTAACATTGTTGTTGTTGGTGCTTAGTGCTGCTTGTGCAAGAACCGGCTGCTCAGGAAGAATAAAGCGAGTAGAGAAGAGGATGAGGCGATGTGGAATACAGGAAATTGTGGGAATTGAAGAAGGTGGAGACGGGAAAAGTAAACTGCAAACATAGAGAATAGCGGACAGCATGTGATAGTTTTTTTTTTTTCTTCTTTCTTTTTCCTTTTCTTTTTTTTTTCCTTGGAGCAAAAAGAACATTCTATGGTGGGCTCCCATCCAACTCATCCCCAAGGAGCATTGTGGAAGATGCAAATCAGTAGCCCATCGACATTCTAAGTTGGATAAGGATTTATGTAGTGACCCACACAAGATGTCCCACGTAAACTAGGTCTTTGGGCTAGCAGCAGTAGAGCACTCACGATGTACGTGTTCCTGAAATCAAACGACTTCTTAAAGCAAACCTCACCCGAATATCAATTGAGCTATGTCTCATAGCATGTGGTATTTGGGATGGAGTGAGCCATGTAGGTCCAGCCATCGGGCCCCAGAACTCCCTAATACAGTCAGTAGCTCCACATATATATAGAGTTTTTTTTTTTTTTTTTTTTTGAGAAATACATATATATAGAGTTTAAATATGGTAACGATAATGCATATTTTTGCATTTCGTCTGAAAACTAGTAACTCTTGTCTGCAGGCACAAGAAAACCATGCGTATCCTCGTCAGATCCGAACTAAAATAGAGGTAAATGCTGTTGTAAAATTAACCAGAATTCGTATCCTTGTTCTCATTTCGTCTCTTTACTGTAGCTTGGAAGTGAGAGACGGGGGGGGGGGGGGGGGGGACCTGGTACCATGTGGAAGCTGTAGTTAACAGCCAGTTAGTTTCATACTTCATTTCTTATGCGATGTTATTTTACGTGACTATTCTACTAAGCTTGTGGAAGAATTAAAAAACTAGAGGCAAATCTGAAGTATGAGATCTCTTTATAGTTTTGACGGGAGATTTTAGCTTTAGCTGTCAGTCGATTGCTTATATGTGGAAGATCTACCCAAAACATTACCATTTATGAAGAAAACATCTCATGGTTATTTATATATAGAGTCAGAAGTCTCATTGAAAATAAACTATTTATCTCAAGTATTGTTTGTCTATCTCTCACCCTTCCTAGTCCTTATCATTAAAAAGTATTATTTGGATATCTCTCATCCTTCCTAGACCCTATCGAAGGACCCTATCGTTAACATTTGTTGTCGTTAGGATATAGCGGTTGTTTTCTCATATGTGTTTATGTTACCTTATGAATTAGTTTATCGGAATAAAGAAAATGTTTAATCAGCGCAAATGAATATAAATTTTCATATGACTTAGTTTATCGGAATAAAGAAAATGTTCCATCAGCGCAAATGAATATAAATTTTCATTTATCCTCTGAGGTTTTTTTAAACAAATCATTGATCCCTCAATTTTTGACACCCGTAATTTTCGGATTTATCTCTGATTAATTGATTATGTGTATGCATAAATCACACTACGAATAACCTGTTCCTAGCTTGCTAGCTTCATCTCTCCTATTGCGGCAATATGATTGCAACATTACATCAAATTCACTCATTTGCAAAAATTTCAACCAAATGCACTTTCTCATACATGATCAAGTTATTATACAGAATAGCACAAAAAACTTATCACCAATATTAGTGGTTAACCTAAAATACCACTTAGTAAGAGCGATGGAGATCAAAGTCACCAAAATATACTCGGATCATGCGATTCTACCACAACCTTCCGACAGTACAGACTACCTGTTCAATAACCTAAACACACTTGGTTTCACATGTCTAAACTATAGTTAATATGGAAAACTACCTCAATTATGCACACTGCGGGTCTCTACCTCGGAGTGATTCAAACTCTGCTTCAAACTACAGAGGCAACAAACACCATGCTTATTTGGCAAATAGCATTCTGGCATTATTCCCTGGACCGCACACAGCATCTTTCCTTGTAAAAACACACTGCCATTAAGGCTTTACAAGGATAATCCACATTTGAAGAATTAGACGGTTTCAATACTATTTACCCGCCTTTCGGGCAAGAAAACGCGCTCTAGCTGCCTCTACTTTGCTCTTGCTGTCATCCGGAAGCTTTGCAACACTAGGAGCATCTTCTTTCGTGAAGGTTGAAGTTTCTTCCTCAGTCTCATTACGTCCCCCACTGGCAAAGGAAATCAACCCCAAATTTTTGTATGTTAACATTATAATTTTCCTTTATTCCTATTCAAAAAGAATAGAAATAGCAATCACTGAAGATTAGCCCACAACAATTACCTTAGTTTATTGACATTTAGTTTCTCAAGCTTCCTCAGTATGGGTAAGACCCATGACATCTCAACAGCGCATACATTTCGCAGATATGGACGTGAAGTGGATATCAGTTCATGATACACTACATAATCGGGCAATGTTTGCTGATCATGTTTCATCATCAGTAAAGAAGATGGGAAAAGGAATCAGATTTGTCGACCAAAGAGTGTTACTTAGTAATGAGACCTGAAATCATGTAAGAAGAGCTCATACCGCTTCCTCCTCATCTCTAGTCATCAGTGCAGAAGTTGGGTGTACCTGCAGGGGAAATAAAGAAAAGATGAACTCTTTCACCGCCACAAATCCACTCCGCCATACGTCTACTCAACATAAGTACCATATCATCACATTATTCACAAAAAGAAAAAAAAAAGACAAAATAGAACTGGAATCAATATGCAAGAGCTCGCAATGCTTTCTTCAACCAAACCCATGTTTCTGCCGCACACACCAGATAAATTGACAAAACAGGATCACATTTCAAATGTATCATAAGAAGTCACAACCAAAACTCCCTAGTGGCAACACTTAAAAAGTATACCTGAACAAGCTGGGACTTGAAACCCAAAGCTCGATACCCATTATGAAGGAGCATTCTCTCAGCAAGCTGATTGGCGTACCCGACACATAGAGCCTTCCTCAAGGTCTTGTATTCTTGTTTGCTTCCTCTACGTCTTTTACTAATTTGTACACGCAAGGACTCTACATCTGATAAACATGGGGGAATTGTTGGCAAAGGATGTGTTACTAACAATACAACAAATGCCTACATCATCAAAACAAAGGACTAAAAAGACGTAGCAGCAGTTAATCTATACTAACAGTTCTCACAGGCTTGAGAAAAAGAAATCAAGAACAAAGCACCCTAGAATGGTTACCCCTTCATTATTTATATAAAGATTTCAGCTTGAACAGAATTTCCATAAATAAATAAATAGACTTGCGAGAAAAGAAAACTACATATATTATAGATAGATAGATAGATATATTCATAGCAAGACCATTTTTCACCTTTGGCATGCTTTTCCATGATCTGAGAGAGCTGTTTCCTAACGTCCCTAACGAACATCATTCCGCGAACCTACAAGAGACCAAGTATTGTTACTTAAATCTCAGGATCACTAGAAAATCACAGGTCAAAAGACACCCAAACCTCACCCAAGTATAAAAGGAAACAATAAAAAGAATTAAGCAGACACCATGGCTCATGTTTGCAAAACTTAAGTTTTCTACATGCTTCAGTGGCAAATTACTGGAAAAGCGCTAAACTGGTAAATTCTCTACTCAGTTCTAGTTTCAGGATGAAACAGAAAAAAACTCATGTAAAATTACATGTTTGCATACCTGCAAATTATTTTCTTTGCACCAGCTCACACTGTAATCAGTCTCATGCCATTGCTCGTATATCTGAAGCAGCTGAATATGATCACCCCAGCCAGAACCATCAGGAAGCTTTGAGGATGTATGCTTCCTCTTCTTATCCAAACTCTTGCTGCAATCATGAAGAGATAAAAGTTTATGAGATTGAGAGTATAAAGATAAATATATATACAATTGTGCACAGATAAGGCAAATGTTTAGCACTATAAATACCCACCAAATGATAAATACTCTAAATTCGATACGTGATTCCAAACTCGAGATTAGATAAACTAATCCTTGTCAAAATTGTCAATGATATGATCATAGTTTTAAACTAGCTAGCCTTCAAACAGAAACCGTACCTCTAAAATGAATTTTTCCAAGGAAATAGAATCAGTTGATTTCCATGATTTCCATCCATATATGAACTGAAATCATTCCCTCTAAGTAAAATGTAATATGCCTTACAATTTTAGCTTTATTATTATAATCATTATTTTTTTTCTTGAATTTGTTCAACAATTAGATGAATGACAGCATTTGCTTAGTGATATTTTTCAGGAAGAAAAAAAGGAAACGAACTTTTGCCAAGTGATGGACCAACAATCTAGTCGCGTCATTAAAAGAAACACACACACACACATATGTGTGTGTGTGTGAGAGAGAGAGAGAGAGAGAAAAGAAGGGAAGAATATTGTCCTACCTATGACCCAGAAGGAGATTGGTTTCAGCAGATAGCATAGAAACAACAGTTAGAGCTTGGGATAAGCAGCCAAAGTCATTTGCCTCTAACAAGGTCCTTGAAAGAGAAGGTTCCAAAGGAAGCTCTGGCATAGATTACACATATTTTAAAAAATCAAAAAGTCAACAAATTGAAGACAATAGCCTTCAAAATGAATACATGAAAATAATTTTACATTCTGATGAATAACAAGTGTTCTTTAACTAAATTGGAACTTGGTGCTACCACAAAGACAACTGCACATCACCCTTGGACTATAGGGTTTCTAAGTAATCTTCAACATGAAGGAGTGGAAATTGAATAAAATTTTGTTTTTGATTAGAGTAAAGTACCGCTCATTCTTCGGCCTAGACTTGTGATTGAACCATCTTCAGTAATAGCATCGATAAGATATAATTGCCGAAGAGCATCTTCCAAAGCCTCAACTGAAAAGTGAAAGAGCAAACGTCATGCAAAATCCTTCTAGAGATTGCTACGGTAGGAAGTAAGAGCAAAGACATCCTTACACGATGGAGAGTCGAGGAAATCAAACTTAAGAACGTCTATATTAGGGAGGTCCAAAGACTTCAGGTAAAGGACAGTTCCAGCAAGAGAAGATCTTTGTATTTCAGGAATTGTAGCATCCAAGAAATTGTCTTGATATATGATAGAAGGGTATAAGCGATAGCATTTTCCTGCGCGTGTTCTTCCAGCTCGTCCAGCACGTTGATTGGCTTGAACCCTAAAACCCCAACAGCTATGTTGTTATGATAAAAGCATCGAGCTATTGATGGAAATCTCCCGGCATTGCATCAAAAAATTGGTATAAAAACACAGAAATAGCCATTAAAATAGGAATTTTACTTGCTAATCTCAACAACATCTAGAGAGTACATGCCGGATGATGGTTTGTATTGACGTTGCTTCACATAACCAGAATCAATCACATACCTAAGAGAACAAATGAAAAAGAAACAAAAAAGATAAGTTTACATATTTTTGCAAAACATACTGCAGATATTCCAATTAATTAATTTTGAAATATAGCAAAACAGAAGAAACAGGAGTTGTGTCAGTCTTTATATCAAATTTCATTTGAAAACATGTTGGCATAAATTAATACTAATATCTCATCAGACAAAGCATTCTCCTGGTGATTACTCCAATAACATCAGAAATTTTTCTCTATCTGGAAAATTTGGAACCCCACAAGGTCAAACGTTCAGTTTCCAGTTCTGTCATAAATTACTTTCCATATTATAGGCACTCCGTGAGATGCAGTACAGAACAAAATAATAAAATTTGAGATAGTAACCTGCAGAATAGAACAAAGCAATGAAATTTGAGATAAAAGAAGCTAACCACTAAATAAGTACACCTGTTTATTTATCCTTTTATCAGGCCCGAAAAGAGCTCATGAGAGAAGCAGGGATACGGCACAAAAGTCATGCATCATATCAATCAAGGAAGAAAATGGCAACAAAAAGAATTCAAGCAAGAGCTGCATGACACAATCAGAATGGTATTATAATTCTGCTACATCTTTTCAATGTTCTGCTAACTTTTGGATATAAAACTCAGGGTAAATCTCCCACTGTGATCGGGAATACAAATGAATATAAAAGTTCAAGCTATCAATGAGTATGAGATGAGAGAAAGCAAGAAATATTCACGATAATTTTCTCTTCGTTTGAAGCTTAACTGAGAAAAGTAAGTAACAATATTATATGAAAAACTAATACTCTACAATAGAAAGAAATATTGTCAAGACATCAGCCAGACTGAAACAGCAACGAACTTAGAATTTTTCCCTCCATTATTGCCGGACTTGCACTGTGATCGGGAATACAAATGAATATAAAAGTTCAAGCTATCAATGAGTATGAGATGAGAGAAAGCAAGAAATATTCACGATAATTTTCTCTTCGTTTGAAGCTTAACTGAGAAAAGTAAGTAACAATATTATATGAAAAACTAATACTCTACAATAGAAAGAAATATTGTCAAGACATCAGCCAGACTGAAACAGCAACGAACTTAGAATTTTTCCCTCCATTATTGCCGGACTTGGCAGAAAAATACTTTTTTTTTCATGTATTTCAACTTTCCATGGGACCTCGGTCCCTTCAATTGTCTCCCTTTCCCTACCTTGAACACTCCCAAAGGTGTAGACTTGCACATCTACAACTTAAAAATACTTTAATCACTCTATCCTGATTTCTTTAAATCCCAAAGGTCACTTGCAGCATAATTAACACGCTATTGGCTTTGGCTAGTTAATTCAAGCAAGGAAAACATATAATGCTCAATAAAATTAAGCATTCTCCGTAGCAAAGATAATAACTGGACAGCAACAAACAATTCAAAAGGGAAAAGTATTATATGCCCTCTAACCCGCATAAGTATCAACGTTACTTACACAACTCCATCAACAGTCAAGGAAGTTTCAGCTATGTTTGTTGATACAATGAAGCGCCTGCAGTTTGGTGGTGGGGGATTGAAAACACGAACCTGCAGCAAACCATCATGAAAACCACAAGTTCAAACAGACATAAATGCTCCAAGAAGTTCATCAAACCAGTAAATTAAAAACACAAGAGCAGTGCAGCCTCAACAGATTCAACTGAAGTCTGATACACCCTCCATTCCAAAAATATTATCCTAGTTGACTTGATGATTTTCAAGAGACATCATTAAGACAATGTTGGAAAAGGGCTTTACTACAATATGTCCATAATCCCATTGTTAAAACATTTTTCTCTCTCCCACATTAATTGCAATAGCAATGATAAGGGTGTTATAGGAACTTTGGCTACACTTTTATTTTTGTAAAGTGTATATTGGGATGGAGCGAGTAATGATTTAGACAGAACAGATAGAATGCTCGGCAGTTTGGGTTATATTCAGTGGATCCCACAGGCCAAACAGAACTCAAGAATGCTCGTTTTCAGGTTTTGAAGAAAATTCGAACCACTAGACCTCAAATCTTCCAAACAAAACACTAATCCAACTGGGGAGAAACGGGTTCATTTCTGCCATACCCTAATGTAAAGCCAGCAATTCTCTTTACATTAGTGAAAATTGCAATGGCATGAAACCATCTGCAGGTTTAATAATAAGTTCTTTTCTTTACAACATCTTAAATATATATGCTTCAGAAATTTAAAAGGGCATCATTCTTCTATTTGAAAATATACAAACCACATATAACTTTATTACACAGTGAATGGATTCGTGAACATAATATAGACAACTAGCCGCGAGCCATAAACTGTTAAGGTTGGTGGAAATTGTAAATGAGATATCCACATAATGCACTAGTTGACGCATCTTATAGATATCTTTGGAGTTTAGGAATTAGCTAGCCATCAAATACAAAAAAGTAAAAGTCCAGAAATAAGTCCAAGAGTAGTGATAGTGACTAGCCTGCAGTTCAGGTTGCAAAGAACCATGGAGTGGCAAGATTATTGCATCTATACAAGAACCTTCCTCAAGACCGTTAATTTTTTCCTCCAACTTCCTTACGAGCTTCTCTATATCATCCTACAGGAAGGAACTACTTTAGTTCCAATCAGCACAATCACCATCCAGCATGGGCAGCAGCAAAGAAAATTTTCAATCACCAACCATATGGTCACTTGAATATACAGCATAACTACCTGTCCTGTCATAAATATCAAGATATCGCCTTCTGGTTCCTGAACATGTATGTCTACCAAAAAAGGCTAGTTAGAAAGATTCTGTGAAACAATAAAATACATATTCATTGGAGCAAAATTTTGTGGTAGCAGTATAAGTTAATCCAGCCCCCAATAACCATTATACTACCATATGAGTTTGAATTATAACAAATTTTAACATAACAATACTTAAATACGGAGTGTCACATACCTAGTGCGGCTTTCAGAGATGCATCGATATAGTCTTTGGGCCGTTCTGACCTATACATGATTTCCACAGGAAACAACTTCCCTGGGACGTTGACGATAGGGCAACCAAAGAAGAATCTTGAAACTTTCTCTCCATCAAGAGTAGCCGAAGTGATCACAACTTTTAAATCGGAGGCACGCAGTTTGATTAAACGTTTCATCAATCCAAGCAAAATATCTCTGAAGAAAAATAATTCAGCAAAAGAAACTGTGACGCGCTGATATGTGAACTCATCTTCATCTAGGAAGTCATGTAGCAAAGAGAAAAGCAAAAAAAGATAAATGTGAAGCACAAGAATTTTACGTATTCAAGCTCCGCTCGTGAGCTTCATCCAATATAATCACTGAGTACTGAGGTAGATGCGGATTGGAGAGGCTTTCGCGTAGGAGAACTCCATCTGTGAGGTATCTGCAAATTTCAAAATGCATTCATTACCAAGAATGCTACACAAAGAATACAGGCACACTTCACTAACCTAAAAATTACTTTATACGAGTCTTCTCCGAAGTCCGATCCTCAAAACGTATGGCATAACCAACATCTTCTCCAAGCTGCACTCCGAGCTCTTGAGCCACGCGTCTGCAATTTCCTCAACACTTAATATACAATCGAAAATCGAATAGTTCACCAATGACAAAACGCTGTGGAAAGTGAAGGAGTGGAAAAATTACCGAGCGACTGATACAGCCGCCACACGCCGGGGCTGAGTGACGGCTATGATTCCGGACTTGGTGTAACCCCTTCTATGAAGAATTTGGGATAGCTGAGTACTCTTTCCTGAACCGGTCTCGCCTATGACCACCACAACTGGGTTGCGTTCCACTGCTTCTGCGATTCTATCCTCGAATTGCAGTATGGGGAGAGCCGCCATGCCAATAGGCAATAATGTAAAGTGGTGGATGACGATGAGGAACCAAAAAGACCAGTCAAGTTACGATGAAGACGGACATATTATATTTGACTATTTGTTCCTTCCGGCACCGCCAAACGTCTGATTTATCCGGCCTACACCAATTTGTGTTTTGAACTATGAAGCCGGTGACTCAAAGAAAAAATGAAATCAGATTTTTTTTTTTTTTTTGAAGCATATGAAATCAGATTAGTTCTTTTTTTTTTTTTGGAAAGGGGGATCTTTTATTAACAATACACAGCAAGTTTACAATACAAGTTCCATCGAACACTACATCGGGCTACGTATATACATCATCATTATCAACGAAACTGCTATAACAATTGACTAACATTAGTCTAGAGACACGCCACATGATCTCGTCACTAACATGCCTTGGATGGGGTAGCTGAGGGACACAACCATGGACCATTTGGTTTCTCCAATACCATATAGACGCTATACCTTCTCGGAAAACATATCTCCATTCTATTCTATTAATACTGGGAATATCGGAATTCTCCAAGTTGCGCATAATCCACTGCCTGGGGGTGGAGACGTTGCGAAACCAATTAGAATCCTGGGGTGGGACAAGCAAAGTCCAAATGTGAGATGCCCACACACAATCTCGTAACACATGCAAAATATCCTCTTACCAACCACCACAAAGCTTACAACTAGGATTGGCGTCAACATGGTGCTGTTGTAAAACTTTTCCTACTGGGAGTGACTCATGACATATCTGCCAAAGTAAGAAATTCTGACTCAAAGGACCCTTCATAGCCCAGATATTGTCTCAACCTGTAGATGCTGGCACAGTAGAATTTTTAGTGATGTCGTATGCACTAGAAACCGAGAACGTTCCCGTTGAACTCGCACGCCAACGGACTGGCACCTGTTGGTCCGTTGCCAGTGGTTGCTCTAATGATAGTCCCGCCCGAAGCAACGGAAGACTACTGCAAATATGTCGCCATATAGGTGAAGCATTCGCTTTCGGCTGAGCTTCCAACAAGTATAAAATTTATAACGAAGAAACATTTTGTTCTCTAATCTATTTTTAGTAATATTTTAGTTTTTCAAATTTATTAAACTTCTACTTTCAGTAACATTTTAATTCTTCAATTTTTTGAAACGCAACGTCCCAGTCTCTCTAATGAGATTTTCCGTCAAAGTGATCGGAATGCAAGAGCAAATGACCATTTTACCGTTTTCATACACATATCCATCTTCATCTTCTCCGTCTAACATCAGTACCACATTATTACTGCCCACCACCTTCCACTGTCGCCTCCTCCCACCGCCGTCCCTTTCTTCCCCTCCTTCATTCGCCCAGTTAAATAAATGCGTAATTAATGTTCCTTGAGGCATGTATTCATAAATCAGGAGTTTTTCATTGCCATCATTGCAGTATCCAAGAAGAGCAACAAGATGCCAATGGCGGACCTTTTGAAACAGAAATCTCAGATTTAAATTCAGTCAATCCCTTTCCCGTGAGTACACCGTGTTGGATTTGATATGCTCATACGTGTAGTGCACGACACGTGTGACTTAAGTTACATATCAAACATATGTGGACTTATGTATGTTATATATTAATGTTACTAATGTTATATAATATTTGTACGCATCCACACATTAAGTGATCACTTTGGTATATTAGTGGATACAGTGTAATCTGAATGGACCACTAAATGTGTAGACAGTCATACGGTTACAGTCCTTGATGGTAGGACTCGTAAAGTCGAAACCGTATTATTAATGACATCTGGCCCCCGAAGGACAAGAACCCACGAGCATTCTTCTTGAAGTGTTTTAAGTAAGGCATTTAATATATAATTTATTATATATTAATGTGAAACGGAAAAATTGATGGCAATTTTGAATGACAGCCATCAATTACGGAAGAAACGTTTTCAGCAAAGCAAAATTCACGTTTCTATGTAAATGCAATTCATTGCATTTTCTTCACTATATAAATGAAGCAATTGTAAAAGGAAAAGGGTGTGTTTTTCAACGTTAGCAGGTGCAGGCTATTTTGTTCTGTAGCATTCTGTAGTTTGCTCATTTTGCAAATTCTCAGTTCCTTTTGTTGCTTCATATATATATATGTATATATATATACATATATATTAAACACTTTCAAGAAGAATATACTCTACCTATTCTCTCCATCGGAATAGTAGTGGTAGTTGTTGATATTTCATTAGTGGATTCAACAACTGGTGGGTTCGTGAAATCCTTTGGAAGACACAGTTGTCACGCGTGTCAACACCTATAGCGTTTTTCAATGGAGCAAGGTACACTTCCGCATTTATTTACTTTGCTTTTGTGTTCTCTTAAGTGATCCTCGGGTAATGGATCTGCCATGTAGATCCAACAAGTGGTATCAGAGCACGCTTAATGAGAACACGATGTTGTTTTCTGAAATTCATGTTTGTATATATAACTATGTGGTTGCGCATTCGTGCAAAGAAACTATATTTTTATTGATCTGCATTAAGTTTGAGTATTGGATATCTACGACATGATTTGACTATATGCTGCTCTCTTATGTAACTGATGGATTATTGTCATTTCTGTTGGAAATCTATTTTCTTCACTAATGTATTTCTTCACATAAAGAAGTAGCGTATAGTATATTATAAAGTTCCAAGAATTATTGCATGCCTGCCAGAATGATTTTGCTTCAAAAAAAAAAAAAAACTTTTTTGTGACAGTGTTAATTTAGCACTATAAGCGATAAAATATATATATGAATGTTGAAAGGCATTTGAAGCTCACAAGGAGATTCAGCACTCAGGATTGAATTATTAATTTTTATGCACCGTTTACTGCGCATGCTTAGAAAATGAGACATTTTCCCTCGGTTTTAGCGAGCTTCATTATTAACATTCTATAACAAAATTCATTACCAAGTTTTTTTTTCTGTCCGAGATCGTTAACAAGGCAAGTGTACATATGCTTCAGCAAATTAAGCCATTGCAATTGCTGATGTTATTACCATTGACTCTGTTTCATCACTACGTCGGTTACATCTCTCACTTCATTATTAATTTTTAAATAATACATTTGTCTAACAAGATAGTTTGACCGAAAGGAACCATTTTGACAATCATTATCAATGAAATATATTTGCTTGAGATAGATGAATAATAAAGTTTCATCATTCGGTTATGTCACAAACAGTATTTGATTGATAATGCTTCATTGGTCTTCAGAATTATCAATGAGGCACTATTTTCTTGATTTTGAGATTTTTAGTGGCGTCTCAAAGTTTGAAGAAAATACAAGGTTTCAAGTATGCGTATGTCTGGATGCATATGTTACGGTCAAACATAAATCCTCATGTTAGTTGATAAACTGCAATTATGTATAGAACAATAAGGATACGCATCTTAGCAAATGTATGGCTTTAGTATGATCCCCTTAAAGTGTGGCAATCATATCATCGCATGTGCAATTGTTAAGTTTGTGACAGGTGTATATGTGCTTCGCATAACTATTAGTCGGCCCAAAGGAAGATGTAGTTGTCGAAGTCACATATATCACATTGTAGTAATTGAAAGAGTCCGGCGATAATAAAGAAATACATGACTAGTTCATCAGCCCAAAGGAAGATGACTATTTTACATATTGTGTATCGCTGCATCAATTTCTACATCCCAATTGTTGGACAATGTTAAGGTGACTCCAAAGAGCACTTAATATTGAAAGATTTTTGGGAGATGGAAATGTTCTATACTTGTTTTGAATTTAAATTATATTGCAGTTGATATTGACTTATGTGTTGTTTTGTTCTTTGTATTTCTTTTCTTTCAGCAATCTTTTCTGGTGTTAATAATATTCCGATGTTGAACGGTTCAAACTTTAAAGCTTGGAAAGATCAATTGGAGATTTTTCTGGGGTTAGCCGATCTGGACATTGCACTTCAGATGGATCGACCAGCAGTGCTACATGATGATAGCACTAGTGAGCAAAAGGATTCTATGGCTCGCTGGTTGAAGTCCAACCGCATATGTCTGAAGATCATGCAGAAGACTATTCCTGAGGCATTCAGGGGGTCTGTTTCAGAATCCACCACGGCTAAGGAATTTTTGGCTGAGCTTGAGCAAAGATTCATGAGGAATGAGAAAACCGAAATGGGTAATCTCTTAAAGAAATTTTGCTCAAACAAGTATCGTGGTGATGGTGGCATTCGGGAGTACATCATGGAGATGTCTCATATGGTTTCTAAGTTGAGGAGCATGAAACTGGACGTGTCCGATGACATGCTGGTGGTAATGGTCCTTAACTCCCTTCCTCCTAAGTTTAACCACTTCTTGGTAAGTTACAACTGCCAGAAGGAGAAGTGGTCAGTGAATGAGTTGATCGCTCACTGTGTTCAGGAAGAGGAACGGCTTCAGAACGAAACCGCTGCAAGTGTGCACGTCACCACCACCAAGAACAAGAATGGTGGAAAGAAGCGTAAGGCTGCACAGACAGTTAAAGATCAAAGCATTCAGAAAGCGGATAAAAGGGCAAAACCGACTGCTGTCAAAGGGTCGGATAAGGGTCCTGCCTGTTTCTTCTGTAAAAAGAAGGGACATGTGAAGAAAGAATGTACCGGTTTTCGTTCTTGGCTTGCTAAGAGAGGTACATCTTCTGCTTTGGTTTGTACAGAGATTAATTTTGTTTCAGTACCTAAAGACACTTGGTGGATTGATACGGGTGCAACAACCCATTTATCTGTGTCTTTGCAGGGTTGCCTGAGCCATCGAAAGCCAAATCCAGCTGAGAGATATATCTACTCAGGAAATGGCAGGGCAAAGGTTGAAGCTATTGGGCACTTCAGACTATTGCTGACTACTGGCTATTATTTAGATTTGCATGAAACTTATGTTGTACCGTCTTTCAGACGCAACTTAATTTCCTTTTATCGTTTAGACAAAGATGGTTATTTTTGTGATATTGGGAATGGCACCTTCAGATTGTTTCTTGCATCTAAATTGGTTGGTTGCGGTCAATTGTCCGAGATAGATAGACTTTATTCTATGAATGTCGCTTCAACTCAAGAAACCTTGCAAACAAGTACTCGAAACGTTAAGCAAAAATTAACTCATGAGAATTCAGGAACGTTATGGCATAGACGTTTAGGCCACATTTCGAAAAACCGAATTGAACGTCTAGTCAGAAATGAAATTCTCGATCCTTTAGACACAACGAATTTCGGATCATGTATATTTTGTGCTAAAGGAAAACAAACCAAAGTCCGCAAATATGAAGCCAATCGTGCGTCGAGTGTACTACAGCTAATTCATACAGACATCTGTGGTCCATTTCATACAGCCACCCGAACTGGCCATACATACTTCATTAGCTTTATCGACGATTACTCACGTTATGGTTACATATACTTGATCAAAGACAAAGCGCAAGCTTTGGACATGTTCAAAGCCTATAAAACAGAAGTTGAGTTACAACTCAATGAAAAGATTAAGGCCGTTAGATCAGACCGTGGAGGTGAATACTATGGTCGATATGACGGATCAGGTGAACAATGTCCAGGGCCTTTTGCCAGATTCCTAGAGGAGTGCGGCATTGTACCACAGTACACCATGCCAGGCACGCCTTCCATGAATGGTGTAGCTGAACGGCGCAATCGCACATTAATGGAAATGGTTCGTAGTATGATCAGTCAAACTACGTTGCCGTTATCTCTCTGGGGAGAAGCACTTAAAACTGCAGCCTACATCCTCAATCGTGTACCAACTAAAGCAACTGATAAAACTCCATATGAGTTATGGACTGGACGAAAGCCTAGTCTACTTCATTTCCGAATATGGGGTTGTCCTGCTGAAGCTAGGCCTTATAGGCCAAACGAAAGAAAATTGGAAGCTAAAACGATCAGTTGCTATTTTGTTGGTTATGCCGAGAGGTCACGGGGTTACAAATTTTATGATCCCACTAGCAAAACTATATTCGAGACAAATTCATCACAGTTCTTTGAGGATATCTCGGTTCCGGGGGGAAACGGTTTGCATCAGCAGATCACTGAATTAGATGAAGATCGTTCTGATGGTGTAAATATGCGAATCGAACCAATCAATGATGAGATTCCACTAAGGACACACACATCTAACGATCTATTCCCTAGTAGTTCTGGTCCACAGGAACCTGTGGACATAGTTTCTAATGAACCAGGAACTACTGATGCAGTTGAGGAACCATCAATACCTCAAGAACATGCAAGAGCTACTGATGCAGTTGAGGAACCATCAGTACCTCAAGAACATGTACCACTAAGACGATCCACTCGTGAAAGAAGAAACCCTATATCAAATGATTATGTGGTGTATCTTCAGGAACACGAATTTGATGTAGGCATGATGGAAGATGATCCAATAAATATTCATCAGGCCATACATTGTCAAAATTCAGAAAAGTGGATTGAAGCTATGAATGAAGAAATTAAGTCTATGCATGACAACAATGTTTGGGACATCGTGCCATTACCCATAGGTTCGAAACCGATTGGTTGTAAATGGATCTTTAAAACCAAACGTGATTCGAAGGGTAATGTGGAACGATATAAGGCTAGGCTTGTTGCAAAAGGATTCACCCAGAAAGAAGGCATAGACTATACAGAAACTTTTTCGCCGGTATCGACGAAAGATGCTTTCAGGATCATCATGGCTTTAGTGGCGCATTTTGATCTTGAGTTACATCAAATGGATGTTAAAACCGCTTTTCTAAACGGTGACATCGATGAAACCATATACATGGTTCAACCACCTCGTTTTGAAGTGGGAGATCCTAAAAACATGGTTTGTCGACTTAAGAAATCCATTTATGGACTCAAGCAGGTGTCTCGACAGTGGTATTTTAAATTTGCACAAGTCATCACCTCATTCGGTTTCGAGGCAAATCAGGTTGACGAGTGTGTATACCACAAGTTAAGTGGGAGTAAGTTTGCATTTTTGGTTCTGTATGTTGATGACATACTGCTTGCAGCAAACGATATTAATATGATACGCGACACCAAGAAGTTTTTATTTAAACATTTTGAAATGAAAGATCTTGGTGAAGCGTCATATGTGCTAGGACTTAAGATATACAGAGATCGTTCTCAAGGTATCTTGGGTCTTTCACAGCAAACATATATCGATAAGGTGCTCAAGCGATTTGGCATGGAAAACTGCAGACCATCTGATACCCCCGGTGGCAAGAGGAGACAAATTCAGTCTAAGACAATGCCCCAAAACAGAACTTGAACGATCGGAAATGAAGGATATTCCATATGCTTCGGCAATAGGGAGTATCATGTATGCCCAGGTTTGTACTCGACCTGATATTGCATACATCACTGGAATGCTGGGCAGGTACCCTCAGTAATCCGGGTATGGATCACTGGATAGCAGCCAAAAGGGTACTGCGATATCTACAAAGGACAAAACATTACATGCTGACGTATCGGAAATCTGAAAAGTTGGAGATCATTGGGTATTCAGATTCTGATTTCGGTGGATGTCAAGATAGCATGAAGTCCACCAGCGGCTACATTTTCTTGCTGGCAGGAGGTGCTATCTCATGGAAAAGTGCAAAGCAATCGCTAGTTGCATCATCTACCATGGAAGCTGAGTATGTATCATGCTACCATGCTTCCAGCCAAGCGATATGGCTTCGTAATTTTGTCACAGGGCTGCGTATTGTTGAGACTATTCAGAGACCTCTGAAAATCTATTGTGACAATAACTCTGCGGTGCTTTATTCAAATAACAACCGGAGTTCGTCTAAGTCGAAACACATAGACATCAAGTATCTGGCTGTTAAAGAGAGAATTCAGAATGGTCTGATTAGCATCGAGCATATAGGCACAGATCTTATGGTGGCCGATCCATTGACCAAAGGGGTAATACCTATGGTGTTTCACGGGCATGTGGCTCGTATGGGTATTGGTACAACTAAAGATATTCAGTTTTAGTGGGAGCCTATTGACTACATTTTGTAGTACTTGATAAAGAATATTGGTTTCAGACATTCATTATAATGTACATTACAGTTTCAGTTATACTGCAGTTTTCAGAGTTGTACATTATTCGTGACTTTCATTTTGAATTCTGTTGATCTCATTAAGTAGGACCAAGTTGGAAATTGGCATGTATGATCACATAGCATGTAATTTTCACACTACACATCCATTCTAGCATCCATGTCATTCAGCTAATGTTGGTATCATGATTCATGATTCGGGACCCGTCACCCATAAGTGTGACGACGTTTTGCTTGTTTCTCTTACTGGCATTGACTGAGTGGACCGGACTAAGTTGATTACACTATTGGACATTCAGTAAAGGAGCTCAAATAAGTAACATAAACATACATAGTCCAAGTGGGAGATTGTTGGATTTGATATGCTCATACGTGTAGTGCACGACACGTGTGACTTAAGTTACATATCAAACATATGTGGACTTATGTATGTTATATATTAATGTTACTAATGTTATATAATATTTGTACGCATCCACACATTAAGTGATCACTTTGGTATATTAGTGGATACAGTGTAATCTGAATGGACCACTAAATGTGTAGACAGTCATACGGTTACAGTCCTTGATGGTAGGACTCGTAAAGTCGAAACCGTATTATTAATGACATCTGGCCCCCGAAGGACAAGAACCCACGAGCATTCTTCTTGAAGTGTTTTAAGTAAGGCATTTAATATATAATTTATTATATATTAATGTGAAACGGAAAAATTGATGGCAATTTTGAATGACAGCCATCAATTACGGAAGAAACGTTTTCAGCAAAGCAAAATTCACGTTTCTATGTAAATGCAATTCATTGCATTTTCTTCACTATATAAATGAAGCAATTGTAAAAGGAAAAGGGTGTGTTTTTCAACGTTAGCAGGTGCAGGCTATTTTGTTCTGTAGCATTCTGTAGTTTGCTCATTTTGCAAATTCTCAGTTCCTTTTGTTGCTTCATATATATATATGTATATATATATACATATATATTAAACACTTTCAAGAAGAATATACTCTACCTATTCTCTCCATCGGAATAGTAGTGGTAGTTGTTGATATTTCATTAGTGGATTCAACAACTGGTGGGTTCGTGAAATCCTTTGGAAGACACAGTTGTCACGCGTGTCAACACCTATAGCGTTTTTCAATGGAGCAAGGTACACTTCCGCATTTATTTACTTTGCTTTTGTGTTCTCTTAAGTGATCCTCGGGTAATGGATCTGCCATGTAGATCCAACACACCGGACTCCACTCTCTAGCTGCACTTTTGGTTCCATGTGTTAGTCTTGAATTAAAAGTACAGATGGAATCAAATCTAGAATGCTCCCACGATTTTTGTTCCCTTTGTGATCAAAACCTCATGAAATAAAATGGGTTCCTCCATGAAAATACCCAAAATAAAAAGTGGATTTCATGAAGGATTCTGTAAAAATGCCCAGAAAGAAAGTGGATTTGATGAAGAATTTGGTGAAAATGACATAAAAGATGGGTTCCGTGAAGAATTACGTACAAATTCTAAGAAACAAAATGACTTTCATGAAGAATTCAGTGAAAACGCCCGAGAGCAAAGCGGGTTCCATGAAGAATCTGCGTTTGAATAGAGAAAGGAGGCAAATGTGTTGGAAGATTTGAAACATAAGTTGAGAAATGAAGAAAAAGAAAGAGAGAGAGAGAGAGAGAGGAAGAAGCGGTGGCATTGGCTCCATTAAATCATAACAGAAACTGTGAGTTGAAGTAAAGTAGAACAAATTTAACAATTTTAGAATGTATAAGAATCAAATAGTTATGATATGATTTTGAAACAATAAACAACACATACCTAGTATATCTAATAACATCAAAAGTTATCGCTAGGGTCTAGGGAGGGTGAGAGGCAAGCAAACAATAACTTCATCCCAAAGGATATAGAGTTCGCTTCCAACGAGATCTCCGGCTCTATATGTACCTGCATAGACACATAATAAACGACAAATAATGCAAGACGAAGACAAACACAAAAAAATGCAAAGTCAACCTAACGTTGAGCGAGTATTTGAGATCCTTTATATACTATAAGCTGCCCCTACATTTTGTCTAAACCTCGCTAACCTTAATCATCCGTCTCCATGAGCTCATATCCTGGATCATGTCCTTAGAGAGGTGCAAATCTAGTAGGTCATGTCTAACATGTTCCTCTCAAGTCAGTTTGGGACTGCCTTTACTTCTTTTTCCGGAGGCTTTCAACTACTCTGACGGACGCTGTTGTCTGTCTCCGCTTGACATGCTCAAACCATCTCAGTCTTCTCTCCCTTATCTTATCTGCTATACTAGACACCCCTAGCCTTTCAAGAAATACCTCATTTCTGAGCCGGAGCCTTGTATGCTCATACATCCACCTCAGCATCATCATCTCTGCCACTTCCATCTTTTGCGACGGTTTCCTCTTCATGGCACACCAGTCTGTCTCATATAACATTTGCCGGCCGCACTGTCACCCTATAATATTTTTCCTTTAATTTAGTTGGAAAATTCTTGTCACACAGTACCCCTGAGGCCGCTCTCTACCTACACCAGCCTGCTTGAACTCGGCATGCCACTTCCCCATCTATGTCTCCATCCTGATGTACAAATGATCATATGTGCTTGAACTTACTTACTTGTGGTACCACTTGATCCTCGATGGTGAGATGACTATTCTCACCGTCGGCTCTGCCGTTGAAGTCGCAGTGCATATATTCGGTCTTATAACGACTAATCCTTAGGCCTTCTCTCTCTAAAGCCCCTCTTCACTGCTCTAATCTCATATTCAAGGTATGTCTACCCTCGGCGACTAGTACAATATCGTCAACAAAAAGCATACACCACAGAACTGCCTCCTGGATCGCCTTTGACTACTCGTCGAGGGCAACTGTGAAGAGAAATGGGCTCAAAGCAATCCCTTGATGGAGGCCTACCTCCACCGAAAAAAGTCTGTATTCCCCATTGGCGTATGAATGGTTGTTTTCGTTCTAGCATACATATCTCTAATTATGTCTATATACTTCATAGGAACTCCTCTTACGTCTAAACTATCTCAAATCAGACTATGTGACACGCTACCATGCGCTTTTTCAATATCGACAAAGACCATATGTATATCGTGTTTTTTCTTCCTATACTTCTCCATCATCCTCCTTAGGATGTATATTATTTCCGTAGTTGACCGTCCTGACATGAAACCGAATTGGTTTACTGTAACCTGAGTTTTAAGATCGATCATTTTGAAACACTATATAATTTAAAAACGTGATTCTTTTAAAGGTGTTTTTTTCATCTAAATTTACAATAAATTAGCTTTTGACAGAGGATGAGTTAGGGATGATTCATCAAAACAAACTATAAATGATCAAAATATAAATTTATGTTTATTTTACGTTAATTTGTTAATTCAGACAGAAAACCATGAAAAGTTTTTAATTCAAAAGCAAAAAAAAGAAAAGATAAAAGTTAAAGAAAAGGAAGAAGAAAATATAGGAACATTGTTAGTTAAACTAAATAAAAAGCATTACATATCCTTAGACTCTAAGCGTCTTATTAAAAAGAGATAAAAGCAAATCATCAAGGAAAAAAAAAGTTTTAGCATCATGAAAATCAAATATCAATTGTAAAGCAGACCAATATTCGTAAAAAAATAAACAAACTCCCGTAACATTTTTTCTTACATAATGCCAGAATTTTGATGTTCTTCGCAATTTGCTGTCGTCTTTTTATGTTCAAAAAAATGCAAAATTTTAAGGATATCTAGTGACCTTTATGCATTTTAAAGATTGACTATATGGCATATCTGGTACAATCAGAATAAAATCATTTGTATAAACAAAGCGGGTTGCGCAATGAGCTTAATTACGGTTGGAACAGGTATGCCAATATGTTGGAGGGAGGCAAATGTGGTAGTGGTGGAGGGGGCGGGTCGACAAACGAAGATGACGTGGAAAGGTCGCATGAACCTCGTGAGGGGCGTCTGAAATGGAATGAGACCCCCTGACCTCCTTTTTCCTTGCTCCCTTTGATGACCGCTTGGCAATCAGGTGACATGCATCTAGCCTCACCACCCTCTGACTGCCACGTGTCGTGCGGTCCTTTGTTACCGCACCACATGGGCAGTCAAGGGATCCTATCCCGTCTGAAATACAACATAGACGCAGTTGTATTCAGAGACTTAAGGAAGATTAATTGCGGGGGGAGGGGGTGGTGGTGGTGGTGTGTGATCATCAAGGGAAAGTTGTGGCGGCGATGAGTGGGGCAGGTAGTGGGTATATACGAACCGGTTATGGTCGAGCTTCTATGTTTGCGGGAAATGTTAAATTGTATTAAAGAGTTGGGTTGGAGGAAGATCGAGTAAGAGATGAACTCGCATGTTGTAGTTGAACTTTGAGATCTCTGAGAGAGGACGGCTCCGCCTTTGGGGCAATTCTTGAAGATTGTTGGAAACTATTACTCGAGGTAGATGTAACATCGGTATGTTTTGTTAGGCATTCAGCGAACCAAGTAGTCCATACCCTTGCTCGGGAATTCCTCATACCTTATATGTGTTAACAGTTTAACTTACATTCTACACGAAACTTATTAAGATAATAATTGCTATCTAACTTACACGAAACTTATTGACATTGGAAGGGTAGAGACTATCAAAACCAGAATATTTGCATCCAAGTACAGCACCTATTAATGACGTCCTTGTATTGCTAACAGTCTAGTACCTATCAGTCAATTTATTAGCCTCTAAATTTGCGTGAATTAAGCGTTATTCGAATATTTGTTTTTTCACATTGTCTCTTGGTCCTTTGGAGGAAAAAAGAAAAGAAAAAAAGGAGAAAATTTATATATCAGAGAGAAAGCACCTGATATTGGAGACTATCATCAGCTTCCGCTGTAGATCTCGAGAGATCCGTCTTAACGGTAAGAAAATCGAGAATGATTATGATTTATCCTAAATTCATTAATGTTTAAGAGGAATTTTTGTCTTGATTTTGAGCGTAATGCTTGTTCTACTTATGTGTTCTTCTTCACTGGTTTCTTTTGTGATCTTTGAGTTTTTGACAATGATCCTTTTTTTATCTTATCATTCTGGTTGATCTCTTGATAGTGAATCTCTTGTTTATGGGATTAATGAAGGAGAAATGGCTCAATTAGTTTGGATTCTTCACACAAATACTTCCGCCATTTTACAACACCTATGGCTTTGAATTTGGGTTGAGCGCTGTTTTTCTTCTGAATGATCAATTTTGATGATAAATCTTCAGTTTCCTGTGAAAGACGACCGTTTTTCTCAATTTTTTAGGCAACTAATCCTAATTAACAAAACCAAAAACAAAAGAAAACATAATTTTGTCAAAATGACAAACTTTTTGTAGATGTATCGTGCTTTTTGACATCACCTTCTGTTCACATATGCTTTTAAGTTTCAAATTAACTAATCAGTATCAATAGAGAAAGGTGGATAAAGATAATGATAGAAAGATGTAGATGTATGCTCGTTCTTCTTCTGTTTAAGAAGGATTAAGTTATAAAGGAAACAAAGTATATGATTCAGGGCATATGATTGCTTAGCCCTTGTAACAACCTCACCATTAATTATAGGATCTTCTTCTCCCATCTTATAGCACTAATATCATGCCTCTATGCGCTGCATTCTCTTTAAGCCAGATTGAATCAGGTATTAATGGCAGCTACAAGAGCAAATTCCAGGCGTCGTCCATTGCACACGTGTGCAGCTTCAATGTTGGGAGTCTTTGACACCGCCTATAGAAGAGCACAGCATCTTAATGGACCTTTAGGAAAATTGACCAAACGGACGATGAACTTGGCAACTTCAGCATTACCATTTGCGTCTAGAATGCAGCATATGGGGCTAGCCATCCTTTCCTTCACTGATGATCATATACTATTCCTTGAACGAGTTGCAGAATCCATTTTTCCTCCATCAGGTCGTGTATTTGATAAAATTGACATGCTTGTTTACTGCGCTGAAGGCATGCCGAGCAGGTTTGATGAAGCCTTGAACACACTGCCTTCTGTTATGCAACAAAAGCCGTTTCTTGATTGGGTAGTGATGTATATTGTATGGTGGCTGAAGTTTCTGATTTCCATTCTTATACACTGGGGATTGAGGAATGCTAAAGAGAAGGAGATTGTGATTGATTTGAATAGTAACACTGGTAACACACCTTCTATAGAATCAGCAGAGAAAACAGATCTCACTGGAGGTCAAGGCCAATCCGAGTTCAGTAGCATTGAGTTTATTGAATCATCTGAAAAAGACAATTTTACTTCAACGAATGGCCAATCTTTTTTAACTAGTGACGAGTATATCGCATCAGTGGAGGATGCAAATCCTGGATCTGAGGCACCATCCCTGTTAACTAGTGGTGAGTGCACAAAATCAGCAACTCCTGCTAGTGAGGGGTCAGCTTCTATTGGTTGCACTATGGAAGAAAAAAAGGCAGAGTTGGGAATACTAGAAACTGACAATGTACGTTTGCCAATTGCTGCAGAATGTACGAACAAGGAACAAGGACAAGTACTTCCACTGGTACAAGATGAAATGAGTACAAATACGAATGCCTTTTCGCCTTCAGAATCTTTCAGAAGTGCTGAGTCTGAGTATGTAACCTCACCTTCTGCAGACAGTGAACCTTTTCATGAGGCCAAATCAACCGAACATGTTGAATTGCCTAGCCCTGATGAAAATGCAAACAAGGAAGACAGACTTCCTGTATCTGGTGTTGTTAAGGAAGGTTCAAAGGTTTCAGTTGACAGCTCAGAGAATGTTTTTGCTGTAGTTTCACCGCGCCGTCAATTTAAAGATGTGCTTCTTTCTCCAGCATCAGGTGCTTCCACTGGGAAAAACAAATCAATGGGTGATAAAACAGTTACACACAGCCTGAAAAATAATACTAACAAGCGCGACGATCAAGTCCCTATTTTAGATCTGTTTGAAGCAAAGTGGCATTTGAAGTAACCATAGCCATTATATCTGCAATTGGGATTTGGGGTGGCAAGTATGTTTATATTACAGAGTATCAGCAAAAGAGTAGCCGCTACCTTTGTTTAGAAGCAGTAGTATCAGCATCCAGCAAGTTATTAAGAACATTGGATAGATTTGTTTTTGCAAGTATTTTTTTCTTGTACTAAGTTGTCATATGTATTACCTCTTGTTTTCCTGCAATAACCTTCAAAGTGTTGGCAGAGAGTGGTATACATGTAGCTCCACCTCCACACTTCTGCAAGTTTGGAACAAGTAATAAATTTCTCTTTTAATTATTTAGTTTCGTTTTCTTTTGTCAACTTCTAAATTACCGTATATTGCAAAATATGAAAATTACACCCAGAGGAAAGATTGCCCAACGAAAAGAAAGAGTACACCAGAAAAGTTTGGACTCCAAATTTATTTGGACGTCCATCACAGACATAAATGGAAGAACCAAATCTTGTTATAGCAAACGCCAAAAACCATCATTCTTATAAGAAAGGTAATCAAATCATGATTCTTGTAATTTATGTAATGATACCTTCCATGCAATAGCCTGATGCAACTGACAATAGCCCTGATGGAATTCATAAATGTACTTATCATCTGATGCATGTGTTTCTAAAAGGTTGAAGCCCAATAAGTAACAGTCCCTGCCACCTCCGGTCCTACAGGATGTATAGGGATGTAAATCAGGTTCTTAAGACTCACTAGTAGAAGTTTGTCATAGAACAGGGACAACATAAGGAGCCCATTGGCACCGAATGAACAACCGATGGGCTGGCCTGTCAGCCTATCAGGTCATTCCCCGGGTCAATAGTGCTCCCACACTATGCAGCTAGGCTGGAGTGATTCAAACAGTTTTGCCTTCGGCAAAGTTCGACCCCTGACGTTCCTTTTGAAACCCCCTACCTGGAACCATTGGGATATGTCATGAGACTGATGCATGTGTTTCTAACACATTGGTATGGTTGCGTACATCCGGTCCTCCCATTACCCCGCCATAGACGAGAGTCTCTAAGGCAATGGAGTAACGACTTATCATCTGATGCAATCAGCTAACCAACCAACAACCATACCGAATATATTACAACGATAACAAAAACTACAGTAGGTATCAACGATAACAAAAAAATATCGTCAGGGTTTGAGAGGTATCAGCTAGGTGACCGAAAAGAAGTGGTAGCAACGACAATGGGAGGAAAAGTGAGAAGGCTGATAAGCGAACATTTATTTATATCTTTACTTCTAAAAATATTGTGTGCTACGTGTTAAATATTGTTACATTAGGTCACGGTGTTTTATGCTATTTATGCATTAATTATATTGTGACAATATCATTAGATCATAGGATCTAAATCAAATGCCTCTGAAAATGATTTAAATGACATTATTCAAGTCATGGTTATAATCACGTTCCAAAAATGCTGAATTTTGAACCTAATACTAATTGGAAGAAGATAGATATAGATGACGTGGTAAATTGTTTTTTTTTTTTTTGACAAATAGTAGACGCAGCCAGTTAAAATAATAATTTCTTGAAATTACGAGGACTTTTTTTTTATATAAATTTACGAGAGCTTGGACCGTTTATCATTCATTATCTGCGTATATAACAAATAAATCATTTTGTTATATAAAACAGTTTAGTTATTTAAACATGTAGTGTATGTTGCCGTACGCAAGATGAAAAATAAATATTGTAAATTGAAAAATATAAACAAAAAGAACTAAAACAAAAGAAATATTAAACAAGTTGGCATCTTTATACTCAAAATTAATTCCTACAAAACACAATACTAAATTTATTCAACGAAGCCTATATTAAGTGGCTAATATTTGAAAACTAAAGGGATGAAAAGGGCAGCCTTTAACACTAAAAGTAAATAATATAATTTTGAGAAATTAACAATATCAATAACAAACTTTAAGTGAAATAGTTAAAAAAAAATACTATCTCCGAAGACACTAATGATAATTCTCCCAAAAAAAACTTTATTCAGAATTTTATTAACCAAAAATAATTTTAAGAAAATTCAACTAACCATCACCGAGTATCGTATGTCACCATGGCTATTTATGTAAATATCCTTCCCATCTGAAGTTGTATCTCCTAACCCCCACTTTTCTCATCTCCTTCGTGACCGCGCGACACATAGCAGCAAGAGGTGGTGAAACTAGATGAGGGTTAATCGCATCTAGCCTCACTACCCTCTTTGCTGTCACGTGTCGTGCGGTCACGCGTCACCCTAACCCCTACTTTTCTCACCTCCTTCGTGACCGCGCGACACATAGCAGCAAGGGGTGGTGAAACTAGATGAGGGTTAATCGCATCTAGCCTCACTACCATCTTTGCTGTCACGTGTCGTGCGGTCACGCGTCACCGTACCCTTTTGCGGTGAGGGGATCCAATCCCTCCCATCTGACCATAAAATCTATTCTCCTCAATCACGTTTTTAATGGATGCCTAGAACTAATGGTATTGAATGGAGGTATGTCTTCCGAGAGGCTGTTGCAACAATATGGTATTGGAGGAATCAAGTGGTTCAAGGCTGTGTTCCTCAATTACCTCATCCACGTATCACACGTGATGAGATTATTCGACGAGCAACAAGACTAGTTCTAGCCAATTGTTATACTCATTCTGTTAATAGTGATGATGTTGATAGTTAATTCTGTTAATAGTGATGATGTTGATAGTTAGCGATGTTTTCATTTGTTAGCTGGAAATTTGTAAACAAACTTTGTTGATATTACTAATGAAGATCCATTTTCCCGGGGAAAAAAAAAATTCCAGGTGAAGGAACAGTGTTTCCCAACAGCAGCGCAGCGAGGATCGAAACAGCCCCTTCTCTTCCCCCCTGTTTCTTCCGTTTTCAATTACTTAAGTCGCATCCATTTTGTGAATAATTACACTATTTTTCAAGTATTGTGCGGTGATTAATCAAGTTCGACTGAAGAGGCGTCAAATCAATTGAAGGACCATATCCAATTTAAGCTTCGCAAACTGCAATGGGGGTTAGTGTAGACTGCAGTATGACATTTGTTGCATCTTATTTCCGTTCTGGGGTGGTTGTTTTGGTTGATGTCGACTGAACAAGTTTTTTCTTTTTGGTTGGCCTTTGGTATTTTATCTCTCACTGGTTTCCCTGTTTTCTTGAACAGAAGGAAGGAGACTGTGGGGTTATTGATCTGGAAAAGACTATAATGACACTTGAACCTGAGAAGTCTAGCGGCGGAGGTCTTTTTGTACAGGGTCAAGACAGAGTAGTATTCAGAGCTCCAGAAAGGAAATCACTTTTAGGTATGAGCTTCTGATGGAAGAAGATGTTAATCCTCTTTTAATGAGGTTGAACTTTTTGTTCTTGTGCTAAAGGACCTTGGGTATTAGGGGTTGGTTGGAGAAAAGCTTGGTCCTTAGATTTTTTTCAGATTGTTAGACCTGGAAAAGCGAAAAGAAAGGAAGGATGGGGAGGGTGGTAGTCATTGAACTCGAGTAGAATGGAAGTATACATCGAAGAAGTTAGAACTGAGATTAATTGAGATTCTGGAACTACTTGGGTCCTGTTTGTTAATGATGGAGTTTCAATAGCTCTGGAGAGGTGACGAGAGGAATTCGCACAACTTGTTGATTATAATTTAATGAATAGCCAAGTATGCGGTAATTAGGAAAGAGACAAAGTCTATGTCTGTCACCTTTGAAATCTATCTGATTCCGTGCCCTCTTGGACTAGTCTCATGGGCAACGTTCCTTTGAAACACCTTGCTGCTTTACTTCTCCTGTTTCTTAACCCAATCTATTTGACTTCTATGTAGGATTAGATATGCTTGCGATTGCAAAACGTGGAGCTGCGGAGGTGGATATGTCTTTTAAAAAGCCAAGAGCACGAGTTGCTTCTGTTATGGCCTCCATAGATGAGGACGAGGGTGGGTCAGCATATTCTGGGATTGAAGAGATAGGATATGATTCATCGAATATGCGTAGCTACTCTTGTAGGCGATATCGTGAATCTGTCAACAGCGAGAAATCTAGATCAGGTGAATTGGTTCTGTGTAATCATATTCTTTGTCAAATGGTGGACGTAGATATATGTATACACATGTGTGTGTGTGTGTATATGTGTGTGTGTGTGTATATATTCCATATTTGGTTACTTTTCATAAGGATATTGGGGGGAAATGATACACATTGTTCTTACAATTGCAGTCAAATCAATCGAAGGAAAAATTAAGAATACTGATAGACTTGAGAAAGTTTCTATTTTATCATCTCTCTTTTCATCTTCTAACGGCCGCTGCGCCCGGGCTTGGTCTTTGCGTTGCAGAAAGTTGCATAACAGATGGAGATAATGTTAATGAATCACGGCATCACTCAAAGGAGTATGATCAGGTAGTTTCATGTTACTCCCATGATTCCTTTTCATCTTGTGTGTGTATGTGTTTTTCCGCTTTGGTTTGGGTGGTGGTTATCTGGCCTTTATTTCATTCGTAGGTATATAAAGCATGAAACATTACAAAGGAAAAAACTTCTATCGCCTTATCACTGCTCACTTTAGCAAACACAATTAGTTACCAACAGGTCCTACTGCTTGCTAAAAGTATTCTTTGATCTATACTGTCAGTTCTAATTGATGCGCAAACTAGTTTTAGTTTGCTCATTTCTTTCGATCCGGCCCCTTCCCGGACCCTGCGCAAACGTGAGCGCCTAGTGCACCGGGAACGCCCTTTCTGGAGGAAGTGAGGCCCCTGATTTCTTTCTTGCCTTAGTTAATAGATTGTTAAGCCATACCCAACCACACAACTTCCTCCAGAAACAGGTCGTTGTTGTATCACTAAGAGGTCGTGGTTTAGTATAGACATCGTTAGGAGCGTCTCCCCCCCCCCCCCCAAACAACTTCTTATGATGTGTGTTTTAACTTGTCAGAAGAAAAATTTTGAGCATTAAAACGTTGAAGTTAACATTTTCCCTCCATAATAAGGCTCCAGCTGCATCTTCCAGAAGTTCCTGGACTTCAACTCCTCAGCATGATTCATATGACCCTGGTAGGAGAAGCAGTAGACATATGGATGACTCCAGGAGTGGCAATAGAGAGCCAAGGAGGCACTATAGTTCTTCTGTGGAGGAACGCGGTCACAGGGAGCCATCACAGAGTCATGGAAGTCGTCACGATGTGCATGGAGGAAAACGAAGTAGATATGATGACTACAGAAGGACGCCCGGTATTTATATTACTTCTGTTGTCTTCTGATGTGGTACCTTGTTTATTTATCATTATTGTCGAGCACTCTTTTACTAGGGTTTGGGATAATGACTTCAATCTCTCTTTTCCATTCTTCCTTGTGGGGCTGCTTATTTTCTAGTTTTGAAATTTTTCCTGGATCTTTTAATTAGGTTGTTACTTTTAGATTAGATTGACAACCTCTTTTTTGGATAACTTAACTAATGCTTGACATCTTAATTGACGTTGTAGATTTTCAGAGATTATTGTACTTTAATTGCGTGATGCTGAGATAGAGTTTTACTGATTTTCTTCATGGTCAAAGTTTGTATACATTTTCCAAACATTTTCACAAAGACAACTCCCAATTTCACGTTAATCTTCTGTCATGCTTAAGGCTGATCTCCTATATATATGAACCATTAGTTCCAGTACCAATTGGAGAGTTCCCTTAGTTCGGCTCTTGGTGGAGAACTTCTGCTCTGGATTAAAACACAAAATAAATAAAGGGCAAGGGTCAAAGGAGAGTCGTTAATGGAATTATTTAGTAGTATTTGACTTGCTGGATAACAGGGTGAAAAGGGGGATTTTGGGGGGGGGGGGGGGGGGGGCGAAATTTTTTATCTATAGTTAGCACAGTCGGTTGTTTCAATATTTGAGAGTATATCTACATCTGTGATGAAGGTGGTAGCTTTTTTGTTGTGTGGATGGAAATATTTAGCTGGTACATCTAATGGTGTTTCTGCCAAGGACATTGTGTGCCAAAAGTCCGCATCAAATAGCAAATCAGGCTGGATAAATTTGATGTATTTTTGTCCTTAATGGCTTATTGCATGGTCATATACATGTGTGTGTGTGTGTGTGAATGGCTAATGCTAAACAAAGTTGTCAGAAACCTAATATGCCAAGAAAACGGCATAATGGTGAAAAAGTAATTACTTTAGTTTCAGATTTCAAATGGTCATATTTGTCAAACTTTGAAATTTGATTCGGTATTTATATTCAGACATTTCATTGTAATTTCAGCTCTTAAAATATTTCTTAATATATTAAGCATTCTAGTTTCATTCCTTCAGGGACATCCGATACGGGAAAAAAACCATTCAAATTTCAGACCTAAACTTCAATCTTAACAAATACTCTCGGGAAAACCTTGATTGTTTCCCATAAAGATTTGAGTTGTTTGCAAGGTCTCCTTGTCAAGCAAATGTGCCTTGTTATGCCTATCTAATGATAGAATTTATCAAAGTAGATCTAATTTCATTTTTGTAAACTTTCTCAGGGAGATCTGACTGGGACGATGGAAGATGGGAATGGCAGGACACACCACATCGCTCCAGTAATTCCAGTAGTCGACATCATCCATCCCCAATGTATGTGGGAGCTTCTCCTGATGCGCGGCTTGTATCTCCATGGATGGGGGGGCAATCTCCTGCGGGTATGTTATCCCATATACATGTCTTATTATGGCAACTTATACGTCCAGACCCTTGGGTGGGTCAGTATGAGTCCTCTGTGCATAATCCTTCCTGGGAATGTAAATGTTGTAGCAGCATCAGCTTCTCCGTGGGATAATGTTGCTCCTTCTCCCACTCCTATTCGAGCTTCTGGATCATTGGTTAGATGCTCAAGTTCTCGGTATAGTGGAAAGTCCAAGTTACCAACAGTTTCGACCAATAATTCTCTGAAATATGAGGTATTGAATGTTTTCTTTTGTCTTATTCCTTTACAGATAGCATAACTGAATATGGAAGAGAGACTGAGCCTCTGGAGCTTTGTTTTGTTTCTGTTTTTCCCCCACTTTGGAAGTGATAAAAATATCATATGTTCATTTTCTTTTGTCTTTGTTCTTCCCAAGTTTGGGCAAGACCAAACTGGTCAATCATCTGAAGGTCCTAATCACGAGATCAGTGAAAGCATGCGTGTGGAGATGGAGTACAATAATGATCGTGCCTGGTAATTTCTCCTATATCACTTGGCTTTTGGGTGGAGGGGGGTATGTTTGGGGGGGGGGGGGGTACTCGTAAAATTGGTTTCTTCTTTTATTCCATTGGCTTATGTTCTACCTTGGCGTTGATGGAAGGTATCTTTCACTTTTCTGGTTATAGCTGAAGAGTAATTAAAATTCATGCATGTCAATGTTACTGATGAGAAAAGAAAAGGGAACTTCTTTGAATTGAAGTAAAAGCCAGTTTCTTAGATGCCTTTCAGAATATTAGTTTGTCTTGGCAACTCATCATGGATAAGGTTGATTTGATTTGAGATAGAAGAATTAATGAAGTATGCATAATCCATCAAACTTCACCTTCAACAAGCGTAGATTTCTTATTCCTAATTCCTATGCCCAAGTGTTGGTGCTGAATGGAACGGCTACAATTTGCTGCTAGCTCGGATAATTCAGGGAAAAGTGTTATTTATTTATTTGTTTATAATAATACAATTCTACTTACTGATGACTCATTCGGCTCCTCCAAGGAAGAGTAGACCAGCTCTATCAAGTTACAAGTAAGAAATGGAAAATTTATGACCTACCACACCAAATCCCTATGTGACACTAGAAAAACGCATTTTCTTATCTTAGGACGTAAAGGAGTTGGCTAATTCTTTTCCCTCCTCCTAACTTGTGACCATGTTCCAGCATACAGCCTGGTGCTTGCCATAATATCTTCTTTTTGCATTTTGTCTTGCCATAGAGAGTAGTTTTATTTCTAAATATATCTTTTAAATAACTGCACAGGTATGACAGAGAAGAAGGCGGCTCCATACATGACGGGAATGGATCATATTTTCTTGGAGACGAGGCATCATTTCAGAAAAAGGAGGCTGAGCTGGCTAAGAAATTGGTAAGTCAATAAAATTGCTATACTAAAATGCAGATGTGCATGATCCGGTTAACTTTCTAACTTGCTCTATGGGAATAATGTCATTCAACATCTTTGTTCATGAATAAATCATTTTCCAAATTCAGATGTATATTGCAGTGCGGTGTAATTTTCCTTTGTAATCTCTTGCTGTATTTCATAGATTAGAGTAAAATGTATTTAGTGGAAGTTCCTTATTTTTGTCCTCTGTATTCTTTACGTGAAGGTTAGTTGCCCTGAATTTGTCTTGATCCAAGGGTTAATGCCTTCTACTTATAGATTTTCTCAGTATTACCATTAATGTTCTTAAATTTGTGAATGTTGCCCATGAATGGCAGGTTCGAAGAGATGGAAGCAAGATGACCCTTGCCCAGAGCAAAAAGCTGTCACAGCGTGCTGCTGATAATGCTCAATGGGAGGATCGACAACTTATGCGATCCGGAGCTGTCAGAAGTACAGAGGTGCAAACTGAATTTGATGATGAGGATGAGCGGAAGGTCATTCTCTTAGTTCATGGTATAACATCTGAATGCAATATTTACTAGTCATCATTTTGGTTGACTACACTATTTTAGATTCTAAATTTAAACATTTCTCCCTGCAGATACAAAGCCCCCTTTTCTTGATGGGAGAACTGTTTTCACGAAGCAAGCTGAACCAATAATGCCAATCAAAGATCCTACATCTGACATGGCTATTATATCGAGGAAAGGATCAGCACTAGTGCGTGAAATTCATGAAAAACAAAGCATGAACAAGTCACGCCAACGTTTTTGGGAACTTGCTGGTTCAAAACTTGGGGACATTCTTGGTGTTGAGAAAACTGCAGAACAAGTAAGATGTCTAATCAATCAAATATTGATAACCTTGGAACTTTTTATTGCCAAGGGTGGAAAACTGATTTATTATGATGTTTGGCTAGATTGACGCAGATACTGCTGTAGTGGGTGAAGAGGGTGAAGTCAATTTCAAGGAAGATGCCCAATTTGCACAACACTTGAAGAAGGGGGAAGCTGTTAGTGAATTTGCAAAGTCAAAAACACTAACTCAGCAAAGACAATATTTACCTATTTTCTCTGTGAGGGAAGAGTTGCTTCAGGTATGATCTTTGTTATATCATTTGTTTAGTCGACTTATCCTATGAAAATGAGGTAATTATATGTTGACCTCCTCTGCTTAGGTCGTTCATGAAAATCAAGTGGTAGTGGTGGTTGGTGAAACGGGTTCTGGAAAGACAACACAACTTACACAGGTTGGCTTGTATATATTATCCTTTTCTGGCTGTCTTTTCTTTTTCTTCTCCTATTGCATGTTCATATCTGGTTGCTGCACGCAGTACCTATGTGAAGATGGCTACACAATAAATGGTATAGTTGGTTGCACCCAGCCAAGGCGTGTTGCTGCAATGAGCGTGGCAAAAAGAGTTAGTGAGGAGATGGAAACAGAGCTTGGGGACAAAGTTGGTTATGCAATTCGCTTTGAAGATGTCACTGGGCCAAACACAATGATTAAGGTAATCTATTTCCGTTTAGTTAGTTGAGTTTGGAATCAAATTATATTTTAATTCATATTTTTTACTGATAGAGCTAAACCCACGCTTCGAAATGCTTATTCGCTTCTTATTCAAGGGCATTTCTGGATTTTTAATAGTTCATACTGCATCAATGTTAGGAACTTTATCCCTCGTTCTTGTGAACATTTATCTAGACTTATTTTACATGTCCCACTGCTGGTCATGTGTCACTGGATGATAGTTGTGCACCCCGTATGGTCATTTATAAGTGACTGATCTTAATTCTCTTTTTTGGATGAAAAGGCTAGTCAAGTCAAGACGCATACTACCTAAGATCAAATGATTAGTGGAGATATATGGGGCTTTCGTTCCTTCCGAGTTTGACTATGCTTGTTTTGTTTGGTTGATCTGATATTCCAAGTCCTGTTTATGCAGTCACTTAACACTATATATTTTGTTTTTGAAAATTTCAGTACATGACTGATGGTGTACTTCTACGCGAGACTCTGAAGGATTCGGATCTTGATAAGTACCGGTATGGCGTTGTCTTTAACCTCATATTAAGTACGTAGCATTTAAAAACTGAGAAGCTAATGTATATATACTTGGATTGCAGCGTCATTGTGATGGATGAAGCGCATGAGAGATCATTAAGCACAGATGTTCTCTTTGGTATTCTGAAAAAAGTTGTTGCACGGCGTCGTGATTTTAGACTTATTGTGACCTCAGCTACTCTTAATGCCCAGAAGTTCTCGGACTTTTTTGGGAGGTAAATTCTAGGTTTCCTTGACTGGTACTTTGGAAGTTCTTATTTTGAACACCCTAATAGGAACATTTTTTGTGTTGTAGCGTACCTATATTCCATATTCCAGGACGAACATTTCCCGTCCAAATTTTGTACAGTAAAACCCCTTGTGAAGATTACGTTGAAGCTGCTGTGAAACAAGCTATGACCATCCATATAACAAGTGCGCCTGGCGATATTCTGATCTTCATGACTGGTCAAGACGAGATTGAAGCTACTTGTTATGCGCTATCAGAACGAGTAGAGCAGCTCGTCTCTTCAGCAAAGCAATCTGTACCCAAGCTGTTAATTCTTCCTATATACTCCCAGCTACCTGCTGACTTGCAAGCGAAGATATTTCAAAAAGCTGAAGATGGGGCGCGTAAATGCATTGTTGCCACAAATATCGCAGAAACTTCTTTGACTGTTGATGGCATATTTTACGTCATTGACACGGGGTATGGTAAAATGAAGGTTTACAACCCACGTATGGGTATGGATGCTCTCCAGGTTTTCCCAGTCAGTCGTGCTGCAGCTGACCAGCGTGCTGGACGTGCAGGTAGAACCGGGCCTGGCACTTGTTATCGGTTGTACACTGAGAACGCTTACCAAACTGAAATGTTGCCTAGTCCTGTGCCTGAAATTCAAAGAACCAATCTTGGCAATGTGGTCTTGTTGCTCAAGTCTCTCAAGGTGGACAATTTGCTGGATTTTGATTTCATGGATCCACCCCCGCAGGATAACATCCTCAATTCCATGTATCAATTATGGGTGTTGGGTGCGCTGGACAACGTTGGGAATCTTACTGCTCTTGGATGGAAGATGGTGGAATTCCCACTCGATCCTCCACTTGCAAAAATGCTTTTGATGGGCGAACAACTTGATTGTATAAATGAGGTGCTGACAATTGTATCAATGCTTTCAGTTCCGTCTGTTTTCTTTCGTCCTAAAGATAGGGCAGAGGAGAGTGATGCTGCTCGGGAGAAATTTTTTGTGCCAGAATCCGACCACCTAACTCTTCTCAATGTTTATCAGCAATGGAAAGCGAATGACTACCGAGGTGATTGGTGTAATGACCACTATTTACATGTGAAGGGTTTGCGCAAGGCTAGAGAGGTCAGGTCTCAATTGTTGGATATCTTGAAGACACTTAAAATTCCTCTTACTTCATGTGGTCCTGATTGGGACGTTGTCAGAAAGGCCATTTGTTCTGCATACTTTCATAATTCTGCTAGACTGAAGGGAGTTGGAGAGTATGTCAATTGCAGAAATGGAATGCCTTGTCACATGCATCCAAGTAGTGCATTGTACGGATTGGGTTACACTCCGGATTATGTTGTGTACCATGAATTGATCTTGACAACAAAAGAATACATGCAATGCGTGACTGCCGTGGAGCCTCAGTGGTTGGCGGAGTTGGGACCTATGTTTTTCTCTGTCAAGGATTCAGATACTTCAATGCTGGAACACAAGAAGAAACAGAAGGAAGAAAAGACAGCCATGGAGGAAGAGATGGAGACCCTGCGTAAGATTCAAGCTGAAGCTGAGATGCGAAATAAAGAGAAGGAAAGAAAAAAGAGGGCTAAGCAGCAGCAGCCAGTTTCAATGCCGGGATTGAAACAAGGGTCTTCAACATATTTGAGAACCAAGAGGCTCGGTTTGTAATTATACTTCACCTAATATTTAAGCAGTTTCGACAATATGGGATCATCAATTATAGTTTCTGTAGGAATTTGAAGTTTTGGCAACATTGATAAGATTATCCGAGGCAAACATGCGCGTCCATGGAAGGGCGTACTCTGTTGTATGCAAGCTAGTCAACAGAGATTGGATATTAAGAAGAGCTGCCTCTGGGACCCATCATCATCAGCAGAAGAATGTTGATATACCTGGTGTATTTGTATAGCCAACCAACACTGGAAGTTTGGTTTTTGACTTGTGTCTTGTTTGTGTATCCTTTCTTTTCTGAAATTCTATTAGGCTGCATGAGTCTTTGCATGGGGTGCTTTTCCCCCACAAGATTATGAGAATGGCGAAGATGAGGCAAAATTTAAAGTGTTTCCAGAACAAGTATGCATTGTTGTTTAATAGATAAAATGTTTCAGGAATGCGTGGACTTCTTATAAAGATCAATAACCATTTTACTTTCGACCATGTATTTTATGTTTATTGTTCATCCATTTAAGAGTAGCATAACCTAAAAAGCCTGTCAAATAGAATGCCCGTGCTTAACTTTGTGTAAAAAAGGTTTTGCTAGCTCAGTATAACAAAGCTTCAAAAATCAACTGCTAGAATAGACAATAGTGAGCAAAGAGAATCAAGTTTCAGATATCAACTGGTAAACTAGACATATGCTCCTACAAAACTAATGCATCTCATCAACGCCTTTTGCACTTTTTTTTTTTTTTTTTTTTCAATAGCACCTATAGTTACTGTGAGAATTGTGAAATTACTCTGCTAATTGAAGGAATTGAAAGAAGAAAGATACAATTGTTATTTTTTTTGGTCTTTTTTAAGAAAAAGGAAATATATAAAAACCCAACCGAGAGGAGCGTGGAGAGAAAGAATGTGAGAAATTTCAAAAAATATTGTAGTTTTAATAAAAAACCATAAATATAGTACGAATGGAAAAAATTCCTCAAATAATACAGCCATTCAGAATAGCGTTTAAAACATATAAGGCACCATTCAAAATGCGTTAATGTTATAGGAGTGATTTGGAACAAAGAAATTGGGTGATGGAACAGAAACGTTTGACAACCAAGTCTATCATATATCACCAACAACGTACGTTGATAACTTAATTACTATTGGAAATGTTGAAATACATCAACATAAGAGAATCTACTTTTACAGGAGACTCTAGTATGTGTCTACATTTGCTATTAGATTTTTCTTTAATGGTTGCCCACATCTAATAACTTAAAGAAATAAACACGAATAGCTTAGTAAAAGATTGATCACACACAAGGAGAGAATGTAAAACAGAAACAACCATCATATATATGAAAATTTGAAGTTTTTTTTAATGTCAAATCACATAACTCAGATGATAATCAAATTGATACATTATTCCTCTGAAGTTTTTAGTAACCACGTTGGCTTAGCGACGATGGAGCAATTGCTAGTCGCATTGTACTTGACCTTTATGGAACTCAGTCGCTGGACAATCGCATTGACCTGGGCATGGATATTCCATATACAAACAATATTCGCTGCAAGCCAGGCAGTCTATTAAGGGACCGAATCTTTTCATCCCCACATTCTCACCCCCTTGTCCACCGTCCGTCACGTGACAATAAAAGGAATGGTGAAGCTAAATGCGGATGACACTCATCTAGCCTCACAACCCTACCTTGCTACCACGTGGCAAGCGGTGAACGCGTCTCGTCTCTTAGAAACCGAGAATGTCGTGTCCACTTTAGTTTCATCGTTAAATGGTAGTTCGCACCTCCTCCTCCTCCACCATTGGTTTTTTCTACAACTACAAAATCAAAACATGAGTTTTCAATTAATATTATGCACGTAACATATTGTAAAAAAAATAGGAATGACAATTTCTAACATAAAACAACAACATGGCATAAAAACGAACTCGCTTTTCGGATGTTTATGCTTAACATAAACGAACTCGCTTTTGAAATATTTATGTTTAGCATTCCCAAGTTCATGTCAGAATCAAGTCAAACTCTCATATCATGACAAGCCGAAAACGATCCAAGAAATTCGACGAATCCAAAACTGATTCTGAATTTGTTAAATCAATACGAACATGATGCGGAAGGCCTGTCTGGATGAATTGATCGCAACTTAGATCACAGACGTGGAGAGGCATAGCGGGGGAAGGAGTAGTCGTATGTTTTCAAGGAAGCAGTGTGTTCTATATGGCATGCTAGAAATAGAGAAATGTTCGAGGAGGAGCATATGCGTCATGATCTTCATACTATAGTGGCAAATGTGTATAATAGGGCTAGAAATATTAGACTTGCTTGGCAAATATAAGTATTGATTGTTGGTGGTAAAAGTAGACACCATGTACAGTTTGATTGTGATTTGTTTATGAAAGATCCTATTTTTTTTTTTTGTCGAAAGGGAACTTTATTCATATCAAAACAAAATTGTTGATTACATCAGCGGAAGAAAAGCCGCTAAACGACTACTGCAAACCAAAAACGCTATACATTCAATCATCTAGTGCTACAGGGCTACTTAGTCCTAGTAGTGCAATCTCCAACTTTCTAAAAAAAAAAGTGCATAAGTGTCTTTTGAAACCCATCAACTTCCAAACCCGTTAACGAGAACCCGACCTCACCCGTAGTACAAACTACAAAGCACTTGTCACAATGTTTATTTCATCCAGCAGAACCCCGAGATAAACCTTCAGGCAAAAATGGCCGGCACACGTAGGAACCCAGCCCGACCCCGAAATTTAACCTCCGCGGCAGCCGTCGACGATCAGTCTGCCGGTGACATTAGATCAAAGCCAAAATCTCGACGTCACGGAGGCAGAGACCAAAGTCTCATCCGAATTTTTAATGTGAACATCAAAGCCTTGTTAGGATTCGGCATATTAGCCTTTTTGATCTCCTTGTTTCTCATTTTTCGATTTGTAAGCAATGTCGAGGAAACCAAACTGCCAAGGGTGGTCACGCCGTTTCCTGCTCCAAAACTCATGGATCTTCCAATGGTAATCCACGCAATTCGATAGATTGAAAAGAGGTCGTTTACACGTTATTTATGTTGTGCGCTGGTGTAATTTTACTTGCATTTACTGTTGCAGTTCCAGGGAGAACATAAGGAGAGTTTGTATTGGGGTACTTATAGGCCCAATGTTTACTTTGGAGTTCGCGCCAGGTACCCCTTTGCGTTTTCAGCATGACTACTTTTGAGTTTGAGCTTATTGGTATGTTATTCGATAATCTGTTGTGCTCCATGTTGAACGAGCTTATCTATATTATGCAATTGATTTGATGCTATATATTTGATGGAAATTGATAGGGTTCCGCAGTCATTAGTTGCTGGTTTGATGTGGATTGGTGTCACGAATGGAAGATATTCCATGCGGCATATATGCCAAGATTCAGATGAGCTTGAGAAATATGGATGGTCTCAACATAATGGACGGGACTATGGACATCAAGTTGTGGATGACCATGGAATGACATTGACGACAACTTTTCTCAAGTCCAAGGAGCGGGGTAGTGGTTATGGAGGTGATTGGGTTGTTCGGGTTGAAGTCAACCATGATAAGTAATTAAGAATCTCTCCCTACCATGATGCATTCTTGAGGCTGCTGTGCATGTCTTGCTTTTGGTATTTTGTGGTTTCATTCTTTGGGAAAAAAATGTTGGCTTTATTGATTAGCTCAGCGACTTGTCTCTCTTGCCAAAGTACATTTGCCTATTGTGTTTCCAATCCTTTTATGTTCTCTTCCCCTCCCCCCACCCCAACCCCCTTTCTCCCCAACCACCCACAACCAAAGTTTCTGTTTAGATTGTTTTCCCCTAGTTATCTGAATTTCTAACCTGCCTGTCTATCAAAATCTCTGAGTGTGTTTTGCTACCATTAGGATTCTTATTCTGCAAAATGTTTCCTCTAGTGTTTGTTTTCATGTGATTGCAGGATTGTCCCATTAATGGAGAAGATCTAATAATATTCTAAAATGATTTCTGTTTACCTTTTACATTAATTCCTACTGCTCGGTGTTGATCTTTATGGTCAGTGAAAATCTGTTACCTAGTGATTAGAAGATTGAGATTAAGGTTAAAGCTATGAGTTACTCTGTGATGTCTATGCTGGCATTCTTCAATAGAAACTTCTTCTTGTTGGCAGATCAGGGCTTGAGGAAGATGTGGCAAAACCTGTGCACTTGTTTTTCTATGTAGCTGATGAAAATGGACATGCATTGAATTTGGGTAGAGGACCTGTGGACATCCATGAAGATACTGTTCTAGCATCCGGTTTGGGAAGTGATGTTGGACACTGGCAGCTACATTTAAAAAGAGAGGTAACAATTGAAGAAGCAGACATATTCTATTCTAGTAAAATAGTGTCATATACTTTTTTTTTTTTTTTTGGGGGGGTGGGGGGTGGGGGGAGAGAATAAAGATATAACTGGTTGCCACCTGCTTATGTCTAACCTGGTTGCTGCAGTTAAAGCTTTTCTGCAGTGTATTGATCACATTTTAGTCCTATAGTTGTCCTGATTATTCCACTGCGTACCACATTTTAGTTAATGGTTTAATATAGGATCTGCTCCGGTTACTCTTTGGTTCCTGCAGGAAGAATTGGAATTTCACTATGCGGGTTTCAGAACACCATACATTCACAACTTGTCTGATTTAGTACAAGCAAATCTTGGGATACAGGTACATTTCATCTTTTTCTCTTTTCCCATTCTGACTATTGTTCTTTTGCATGCTTCTGTGGAGAGTGTTTCATGGTTCCTTTTGGCTCAGTCCTTTTGGGCCTTGCTGGCCTATTTTGTAGCGTAATTTTTAATTCTTAATTTTCTCCGTATTTATATATATGTGCTCTGTTTCTTTCCTTACTAGGCAAGAAGATTGGGTCGCTTACAACTCTCAGATTCATCTGAGTCTTCTTCAAACATTTTGGTTTTTCAGGTAAGCTAAGATTTTATTTTAATTAGACTTCACCTTCTATTTTGCGGCTCACTGCTTACCTTTCTTTTTCTTTTTGGGATTCAGATTTCCACTGGAACCTCATTGAAGGCAGATATTGTGTTCCTGTCAGGAATTCGTTCGCAAAATGCAAACATCTCGGGGCGAGTTGCAAGTCTTTCAGGTAAATTTTTTGTTCATCTCAGGTATGCTATGTTGATTGGGAAAAAGTTAATTCCAGATTGCAACACTAAACCAGCCTGGATTTTGGTAATTAAGAAATGGATTTTACCAATTGAAAGTTAGCTTTTTTAGGGAAGAGAGTTTGTTAGCGATGTATGCTATAAAAAACGGAATTGAGGTTTTTTTTCAGATTTTTAATGTTTAGATGTACCTTAGAAGCACCAATATACCCTGGGTATGAGTATACTGTTGAAACAGAACTTTGAAAATGATTATTAATGAAATTTTGGCTTACAAAAAAAGAACTATAGAAAATGATTATTGTTGAGTAAGAGCGTATATTTTGAAAATTGATGTAGCAAAAATAAATTCAGTTTAGAAAATCTATGTTTGACATGATCAAAGAATTTTACAAAATCGAGGGTGCATAAAAGGCTGCACCAATGGTATGTTTTTCTTTCTTAGACATTTTATAAGGGCAGAACCATGGTTTACTTTGCTTTATACGCTATTTATATGTATTTTGTAACCATTGTAGGTAATTCACTAGCCATCCGATTAAGTGAGAAACGAAAGGAATTTGATGGGAGATTTCAAGGATGCTTCAATTTGTCCGATAAGGTATTACACTTTTATTTATTTGAACCACTATATGAACAATCAGTTTCGGTTTAGGGTCCCTTCATAGTGGGAGTTCCAAATTGAATTATGTCAAAGTGATGGATCCGGAATATAATGAAAATGAAATTTGATGTCAGCTTATCCTTTTGATTTGCATAATTGCATTTTCTATGTCAATTCTCAGCAATTATTGTAATACCCCAGCCACCACTTCAATATCCCTGTTGTTAGTACTGAAACTGCTTTCACAAAGTCTCTGGCAGATTACATTTAAAAAAGTAATTATTTTAAGTTGTTGGGCTCCTTTTTTACGTGATTTATGTTTTCCATTCCATGTAAATAGGATAACGGGAGGTATTTACAATAAAGGACGGGCCAAAAGTATTGTCAAAAAGCTCCCATCAGCTTCCCCATTACAAACATTCCCCTATGATAGCAAAACGGCAGCGTTCCAGTTAATTCTATTATTTGTACTTCCTTTCCAGGAACTAACAAAAAAGTTGATGTTCTCCATGATCTATTGGCTATGAACTTGTGCATCTTTACTTTCCTTAAGAAAGAACCTTTCTCTCTTGCCAAATCCCATACACTGCTGCGAAGCTGGGTCTGGTTATTCTTCTTCTCTTATCTTTGGATGCTGTTGCTTCTTTTACTGCAACATCAAGGAGTCTTGCAGGTTTTGCAATCAAATCAAACCACTATTAAAGACATGGAAAAAAATCATAATGGGCTATGAATTAATAAATGTGAGAATGTTCATAGAAGTCGTAACCTGTGGTGGATCTCTAGTGCGCATTTCCAGTAATGAGAGCCGTTTAAGCAAATCATCCTCTCTCTCTCTCTCTCTATATATATATATATATATATATATATATATATATATAAAGAATATGGAAACAGAGGACATGGTCCAAGATAGGAGTTCATGGAGACATAAGATTAAGGTTAACGAGGTATAGGGCATATATAGGGACACTTTAGAATACTTTTAGGGACATAGATAGGCGTAGACACTATCTACGTTTTAGGTTGATTTTCCACTTGGTTGCATATGTTATATCGTTGTTTTACATTACATGTACATATATACGTGATGTGTATTTTAATAGCGAAAGTCCTTTCTTTGTATTTGTTGAATTTACTCACTAACACACTAGCACAACATATCTCTATTATCATGTCATTTATGCAGGTAGAGCCGGGGGTGTCACTGGAAGCAGACTCTCTATCCTTTGGGATAGAGGTATTGTCTGCCTACCACTTACCCTCCCCAGACCCTAACGATAGCTTTTGCTATCGTTGGGATATACTGGGTCCGGATGATGATGATGATAAAGAATATGGATTGGATCGTTAACACCTTGTATTTGTGGAAAGCGTTTGTAGTTTAGCATAGAGTGAGTTGTACCAACACTCCTCCATTCTTCTGTCTGAAGCCTTTATTTGGTATTTCTCTTTCAGCTTGATTCTGAATCTGTAATTGTTGGTAAGGCAGCTCTTGCAAATCTGTTGGGTGGAATTGGTTATTTTTATGGACAGTCCAAGATTTCCCTTCCAAGCGCATCTGGGGTAAGCTTTGTTAACAAATTCTATGGTTTGTGTGGACAATACTGGTCCTTGAATGTCACTATGCTCATTGATTGCCGAACTACATCCTTGGATTTTTGAATTCTTTCATATTGTAGAATTGGGTGTGTTTCACAAGGATTCATTGTTTGCTGTTAAAGGCTGATAGAATGTTTTCATTCTTACATGCAAACATAGTTATATAAAATCACTCTGCTACTTGTCCTTTTATTATTGCTTCGTTATGTGTTATTAGTCACTCCCTCTGTCCCAAATTGCTTGTCCATGTCAAACTTGCACATGGTTTAAGAAAATTCAGTTGAAACAACCATTTAATGTTTGTACTTCCAATCCGCCATGGAAAGACATCGTTTTATTTTAAAATGTAAACAATTAATTGGGGCAAATCAGTAGTTTTACTACCTTTTTTAACCATTAATGAAATATGGACAAAGATTTTGGGATGGACAAAAGTAGAAATGTGGATGGCCTCTTTGGGACGGAGGGAGTAATTAATTTTTTGGGTCCTTAGCCAAAAGAACCCTCACAACTGCTTTTGAATGTTTCTGGAAAATAGGTTGTATTCATTTCTATTTGACACATGAGTTGAGACCTTCCAAGAAACATTCCGCCCTATCTAACTAAATACCCCGACATGTGCATTTCTCTTTTTGTGGCTGCTGAATTATGAACAATCCTAGGCTATCCTTGGTGTTTTGTGATGATAGAGGCATGAATGGCTAGATGGAATTAACAGATTACTGATGTTGCTAGGATTTGATGCTTCTTTTTCTGTAAAGTCAGGTCGCTTTTGGCCCTGCTTTCTTTTGTTATTAGGCTTCTGAAGCAACTTAGCAGCTGAATAGCTTCCTGTTGCTTTCAGCTAGCTTTGGATCATGCTTTGTAAATCCTTTTACATAAATGTAAATTTAACTTTAGGGGGGAAAGAATTATGAACAATCGTGATTACAAAAAAAGAATTATGAACAATTGGTATAGCTTATAGTTAACGGTCAAAGCGAGCCCCTTGTATTCTGAATATTTGTTTGTGTTGGTAAGATTGTTGTGCAGTCGTGCGTAGAAGCAATATAAATTATAGCTTACGGAAAAGGATTCTATGTTTAACGGCCAGTTCTTTGTTTCAAGCCCTTTTGGAGCTATTGCTGTAATGGTCATTCCAGCTTTTACCTAGGAGTTGACATCACAATTGCATCCTTTGTAGAATTAGCATTACATCAATCTGCGTCTTTCATGTTTCGAAAATCATCGTCTAAAGCTTAATTGAGCATTCCATTATCACGTATCTCGCTTTCAATGTACAATGAAGTCAATTAGTGGGATTTTTTTTAATGCAGATAAAAGACAGTGATAACTCTGTTTTATATTGGCCAGCTGAGTTATATACAGCAGTTCCAAGCCGACCCTTCTTCCCCAGGGGATTTTTATGGGATGAGGGATTTCACCAACTAGTAGTTTGGTAAGTTGTTCTTCTGGTGTCTGCTGTAAATGATGTGTACTTGTTGTATACAGTACACTGGCTTGTCCAACATCAGAGCTTTGTATCAAGAGGCAGTTGTGTTCATTCTTGCTAATTTCCTTTCATGTACAAATAAATTTTAGGCGTTGGGATGTTAGTATCTGCTTGGACATTCTCGGACATTGGCTAGATTTGATGAACATTGACGGATGGATACCACGTGAACAAATTTTGGGTGCTGAAGCATTAAGGTATAAGTACTATCATTTTTTTTGGTGGACCTGGAAAGCAATTAAACCCTTATTTTTGAGCAACTTGATGGAATATGCAGTAAGGTTCCGCAGGAATTTGTCATCCAGCATCCAACAAATGGAAATCCACCCACCCTATTCTTGGTCTTACGTGGTAAAATTTTTCTGTTCGGTTTATGATCGATCAAATTCAAACTTCTGCTGTCTCTTTCTTATGAACATCATAACATCTGCAAAACTTGTTTCTAGTTCCTTGTGTGGTTCTGCTGTTCACTGGTACTAGGCTGTCGCTTTGTAAGAGTTATTGTGTACCCGCAACACAGTAAGCATGGGAATGATATTCCTAATTGCTTCCACACGGTGCAAAATGTGCTAATAACGCAGTCCTTAGTATGGTGTTGTGTATTTTTCTCAAGAAAACCGAGATTTTCTTTGCATAGTTTGCTGATATCTGCTTCAACCCTATCAGTTATCGATGTCTATCCTTTTGTTTCTGAACCTGCATTGGCACCGTAGAACTGAGTTTCCATGGTTCTTATTGTTTTAAAAATTATTGTTGTTGTTGTTGTTTTAAAAAGTATTTATGTTACTTGTAAATTTGAAGTTTTTTCATTTTTATTTTTAAGCAGAAAACAAATTTTATTGAAATGGTTTTGCAATGTACATTCTTCACACTGCTAATCAGCAGTTTAACTGAGAAAACAACACTACTGGCTAACAAAAAATCATCACTACCTCCTGTCCACACCTACACAGCATTGTGAAAGAACATCCATTTGAATCATACAATTGATACACATCTTCCGATCTGTCTTGGACTTCTTCGCTTCCGTGGAGAACCTGTACACACCTTAATGTTATTGTTGGCTTGCAGAGTAACTCCCTTGTCTCCTCTCCTGCGGTAGGAAAACCTTCGGATTCCTTTCCCTCCAATTGAAGTAAACTGTTGCTGGCAGCCCCAGGTACAACAGGTCTCTTTGAAATGAGCTTTTCCAGCCACCCTTAACCATCCAGTCACAGTATCTCGCCATTCAGCTAAATGATCTCCAATTTACGATCAGGGTCTAGGCTGGATTTTGGAGGCTGTTGCCTGTATATCCTCTTTTTTTGTATATGTTGCTACATTATAAATACAAAAACAGTACCCAAAAAAAAGAAAAGAAAACAATGTGTGGTTATGAGCTGATTGGTTACTTGTGAAGATATGCTGCTCATAATGTTTTTAGATTGGGTAGTCATTAGCTGAATAGTTATTTTAGTGTGTTACTTATGATCTGGATAGTTACTCATGGTACTTTTCTTGTGCAGATCTGATTTGTGCTATGAACAGGAAGAAGTTTACTGCTGCTGAAAGTGATAACATCTCTTTGTTTCTAGATCGAGCATTTGATCGTCTTGATGCTTGGTTCAAATGGTTCAACACCACTCAATCCGGTAATGCATTTGAACCCTTCGTGCAGTGTAAATGTGCTTTTAGTCCACATACGTCTGTTTTCTTTAACCATGGACAACAGGATTTTATAAGTACATGCATGTTTTCTCTTTCTTTCGGGTGCACCTCTAAGTTTGCCTTGATAATTGCACGAATATATGAGTGAAGAACTCAATTGCATGGCCGCTTATTTGACCATGTACAAGAGGATTGTTTAGTAGTACATGCGTGTGCTCTTTCTTGTGCATGCACCTGTAAAGTTTTCATTGATCTTTCTTGTGCATGCACCTGTAAATTTTCATTGATAGTTGCATCTGGAGTTGAGAAAGAAGGAATCGTGTGTACGCATGTCCAAGAGTCTTTTACAAGGTGGTAGTTGTTATTGTTGGCTATTCACGTCGTTATTGAGCTTCAAATGTGTATTTGTATTGTACAACTAATATTTGGAGGTTGAAAGGATGGATTTCTTTTCGCCCTAATTTGTTTTCTACTTATTCTGCTACTCCATCTGCGACGATACTTCTTATGTGCTTGCTTGTTGGTACTTCTTCTTTCTATGTGTTAGCTATGTATTTGGAATAATCTACCGTAATCAAATGTTCGTAGCTTCTCTAAGAGATATATGATTGTTGCTTTTTTGTTAATGTGAATATCTCAAGTGAGTCTGGGTGTTCACAGGTAAGAGTGCAACCAGCTACTTTTGGCATGGAAGAGACTGCTCAACCATCCGTGAGCTTAACCCGAAGGTATTTTTTGTACTAATGTTGTTATTACTATCATATTATCTGATAGAAATTGGGAAATACCTGTCTGTTGCAAACATGCCGCTTTCCTTGAGCTGATCCCATTTATCGTGAAAAGACTTGACGGTTATATATGTTGCTTTGCTTTCTTGTTTGAGAAACTATTCTTGTCTTAGAGTTGGCAATTCGAAGTGTTTTTTGATCTTGTATATAGGATATCCGTTTTTCAACTTTTTTGTACTAATTAGTTACTTTAGAGCTGAATCATGTAAGTAAACTGGTTTTCCATTGGGATAATTGCTAAGCACTGTCTGAGTCCTTAAATGTCAGAAGGTCTTCAAAAATGTGATCAGAGAAGTCATCCACCGGTCTAACTAGTGATGTTATAATTGCCCCCTAGTGATGGATTGTTGATTATGTGAAGTCTATTTATAGTTAAATATAAATGTTACCAGCTGCACCTCTATGTGGATTTCAGTATGATAGCCACAAACCTTTGATGATAATGACCAGAAAGGTGGAATTGTTTGTAGTAGACACCTGTCTCTTTATGAAATTTTTATAACCAGATTTGAAAATTTCAAGGGGATATATCTTTTAAGATTTTGGGTAATAAATCAAATGCAAATGGGCCAATTAGAGTTTACTTGGTAGACAAGTTCTTGACAATGGCCTTTCTTATCAATAAATTGCTCAAGTCAGCCTTTCTGTTTGTTAATGGTTTCTAAGCTGTGGAAATTTAATCATACTGGACAACATATTGCTAGTTAACTTACAACAAGTTTGGTGAAAAACTTCTTTTTTCTCCATCTTTCATAAAATGTGAACAGTCTACACAAACTCTTGAGTCTAGAAGTTGACGGTACTGTACACTGCCTTTACTTCATCCAGAGACTAAAGAGTGAATGATGTAACAACTGCTTGAATCTGCTCATTCCTTTCATAACAAATTATCCTTGCTTGCTTCCAGACTCTGTCTTCTGGATTAGATGATTATCCTCGTGCATCACACCCTGGTGAAGATGAGCGCCATGTAGATCTTAGATGTTGGATGCATCTTGCAGCTGATTGCATGTACTCAATTTCCAGGCTTCTTAAAAAGGAAAATGAACTTGGTCAGGTAGAGTCTATTCAGTATGTCATTAAAATGTAAAGTTCATGTGAAGTGGTCTCATATTCATTAATGAAACGATGCAGAGTTATGGTTTGACATCCAAGTTTCTTTCAGATTTTGAGCTCCTGAACAAGGTAAAGTTCTAAGTTTCTTTGCTTATAGTCACTTTCTTTTACTACCGTCATCTGCTCCCTTAATTTTAAATACGCCATCATAGCTTCTAGCTTTTGGTCCTGACATAAGGTGCTTGCTTGACCATTTTTTCAGATGCACTTTGATGATGATCACGGAGCTTATTTTGATTATGGAAATCATACTGAGCAGGTCCTTTTCTGCTTGTGTACTGTTCCCTTCATATGTGGTTATTCTTGCATGCCTAGTCACAATGTTGCTGGGTGATTTCATTCAATCAAAAATTGCGTTCAAGGGTGCACCCCTTGTGGCTACTTTAAAATTATTCGGTGGATAGGATAGTGCAGAAGAGTGGGTCCCTTTCTACATCTAGAAGAGAAAGAACCTGTTTGTTCTATATGAAACCCTGACAAGAACAGTGTTTGACAAAACATATGCTCACACTCCTTGACCCTGACAAGAATATGAGATACCTACTGAGGTTTTGGTTGGTCATAAGATTCCCTCTGCAGAAGTTTAAACCAAAATTTCGTGAAAAGGAAATATGAAGTTATGTATGTTCCATGGTCTCAAAATGTTATTTCCTCGACTCATGTTAGTCACTTTTAGTTTCTTCAACTTGTTAAAGGAACACTTTTTAGTATGTTGTGTGATCATCAACTATAACTAATTGTCAGTAACCTTTCCTTTTCCATTGTTTGATTAGCATCTAATGTATCATCTACTTTCAGTATTACTAAGAATAAATATGGATAGCATAATAGAACGTATTTTCGGGACATCCCAAAAAAGATATAATGTATAAAGGATCTTTAAATGAATGCATCTTACATGCTATCTTAACTTGGATGCTTTGCTAACGTACCCTTACTTTAAATAGTGCATTAAACAGTTCGGCCTTATGTGTTTGTAAACCAATGCCAAATATTTAACAAAACCATCTTTGCCAAAGGAAAGATTGGCAATGGTAAAGATTGAGGACCATTCGAGCATGTTCTGTAGCTGATATTACATCTAGAAGGCCATTTCCATAGCCTTTACATGTGAGACAATGGAGCAACAAATAATGAATGTTTGGATGTGATCTCTTGGAGTGGTAAGCATGGACTTAAACAGGTGGGGTGGGGCTAATAGAATACATATTTCAGCATGCGAGAGCCTTTACAAGTGGTACTTAGCGATTAAGGTAATCATGCTGAAATTTATGGAAGAGAATTTGCAACGGGATTACCTTTGAATTCCCGACTTTCCTATCAGAGTTTGGATGATATATGAGATACTTTTCCATTACAAGTAACTTTAGCTAGTTATTGTTAAACTTTCCTTGAGGTTGTCTCTTTAACATCTCTGATATTCTCAATAGCATCTGGTATTAAGCCATTGAACTTGAAATCCTCACAAATGAGACCATATGAGTCTGGTGGTTGTCCATACGCAGCGTGGGAATTTCACAATATTTTGCTATTTTGTTCGTGCCTTGGGCTTAAATTCTGCGTCTTGCCGAGATCAATAAGACAGATAACCTTGTGCTTCCGAATTATACCACTGAAATTTTAATCTCAACAATTTTGGGTTCCAGGTTCGGTTAAGTTGGCAACTAGTGAATGTGGTCAACAATCAGCCTAGTCGAGAGCTTATTAGAGAAGTCTTGGAGAAACCAGTGTTGAGATTGGTTCCTCATTTTGGTTATGTGAGCCTTTTCCCCTTTATGGGTAAGCTTATCCCACCAGTAAGTGATTAGTCTCCTGCTGTAACCACATTTCATTTTTTTAACTCTTTGCTTCAGTTTTTCTTCTTTTTGTGCATTCCGTTATTGATCTTATCACATATTCTTGCTTGTAGGAATCAAGTATATTAGAAAAGCAGCTTGACCTCATATCAAACAGGAGCATCTTATGGACAGATCATGGACTGAGATCTCTGGGTAAAACAAGGTGAAAATTGCATATCAGCCACCGAATACCCATGTGGGATTTCATCTTGCTCGATGAATGATTTTAGTTCGTAACAAAAAGCTTTTTTTTTTTTAAGGAATTCCACAAGTAACTATGAGATCCCATTGCATTTTTCAGCTCTCTGTACATGAAACGCAACACTGAGCATGATGCGCCATACTGGAGGGGACCTATTTGGATGAACATGAATTATATGATTCTTTCAGCCCTTCATCATTATTCCAAAGGTATGCCACTTAAGAAAGTGATATTCGTTTTGTACAGTACTCATGACCTTTTCTTTACTCTTTTACCGAAAGTGGTTTTTTTGTAGTGGATGGACCATATATGGGAAGGGCCAAGGACATTTACCAAGATTTGAGGATGAATTTGATCAGGTACTTCATGCTTCAGATTATAAAATGGAAAGGGAGGATGTTTCATATACTTGAATGCTAGTCATTTGAATTGTCAAATAGCAAAGCAGGTTAATATAGGGAATATGCGCACTTTTTTACAGTAATACTTGAAAGAGGCCTCGTGACTATATGCAGGACTGTTGTGCGCAATTATAATCAAACTGGCTACTTTTGGGAGCAGTATGATCAAAAGAAGGGGAAGGGAAAAGGTGCCCGCGTATTCACTGGCTGGACAGCTCTGGTGCTACTAATCATGGCAGAAGATTATAATATATGTTAAAGGTGTGGGGTATACCTAAAAGTTCACTTTTGCTAGATAGTTCTTCCATCACAGAACCAATATAGGTAATGAATGATCTATGGTATACTTAGCTCTATATAGTGTTACCATTTGTGATGCCTTACGCATTTAGTTTGACGTGCACTTCCTATCAACAGAACTTGCACCAGGAGTATGCCGAGGAGTCCCAGCACCCTGTAGAAAACCAGGCGAATAGGGAAAGAGTTGGAGACCTAGGTTACAAATGACATAGCAAGGGGTCAAGGGTCAGGCATACAATTTAGAAGCACCAGAGTTGACCTCCCACCTTTCAAATACATGGCGATATCTTCTAACCAGTTTGGTTTGCTATCTTGTAAGTCGTTAAAAGAGCTCTGTGTCATGTGTATTACTTTCCTGAGTTTTCAATATACACTTCAGTTATTACTGTAGAATGCCTGCCCAGTAAGCAGAGACAAACATAAACAAGTCTGCATAGTCGACCTACTAGAGGGCATGCATATGCATATTAAGGGTGTTAATGAACCGACTGAGCCAAAATATTAGGTTTTTGAATTTGGATTCGTTTAGTTAAACGAACTGTTTGCTGTAACTAGTTTTAAAATTGGTTCGAGTTTGATTTGACAACACTATAATTGTTTAAATGAGCCAAACAGTTTGTGAATAGTTCGACTTGTTTTAGTAAACGAACTCAAATATGTGTTCGAATTCGGCTTGTTCAAATAAAGTAATGAACGAACTCAAATCAAATACGAATCAAATTCGAACAGTTTGCGAGCTCTTTAGGCCGCTTAAGAGACCTAATATTGTATAAACACCTATTTGGGTTCGTTTATTGTAATGAGCTTTAAAATTAGTTCGAGTTTGACTCAACAACACTATACCTGTTTAAACGAGACAAACAATTTGTTAATCGTTTGTCTCATTTTGTAAACGAACCCAAATAGGTGTTTGAATTTGCTTGTTTAAGTAAAATTAACAAACGAATTCAAATCAAATACGAATCAAACTAGAACAGTTTGTTAACTGTTTGGTTCGCTTAACAACCCTAATATCAAGTACAAACTCTGTGATGGTACGTAACCAAAGAGCAATTAGTCAAATTGAGGGAATAATGTTTAGAGGATAATCATTTGATCACGGGTCTAATCTAGCATTCTTGACTCCTCTCGAGTCTAACCCACTGCAGAATAGAACTTGCGCACATGATGGCTGGCATATGATAAAGTGTTAGGCTTAAATGGAAGTTTTGCAGGACGTCAGCGCGATATGTACGGCTGTACAGGTCTGAGTCTGAGTGTTAGACAGTCAATTATGAACATGGATAAAAAAATGCAAGTGGCAGAACGAGAATATTAGAATGGATTGTGGACATACATGGAAAGATAGAATGAGAAATGAAGATATAAGCAGAAAGGTTGGACAACTCTCATAGATGAGAATCTGAGGGGGTCAAGGTTAAGATGGTATGAACATGTGCAAAGGCATCATGCAAATGCACATATTAGGCGATGCGAGACAATAAATGAGGTGCATGTTAGATATGAAAGACAAAAAAGAGATGAAGAGAAATACAATCAGGAAATATATGCTTAGATGATAACTGGAGAGTATATGGTATGTGATATAGCACAATAAAGACAATTGATTCATATAGAAGGTATAAGATTTAAGTGATAATTTTAAATAATTAGCTCAGGAAATATATTCCTTCTTGCGAAACTGTCCGAACTGGGGTCCATGTTGCAGAAACTATTCAATGACCGTGGTCCATTTTGCAAGAACTGTCCAATGACCGTGGTCTAAGATGGGTTCGGTAGAACAGTTCATTTGCACACCAAAACCATGCTACCAATCACGTTGGTGCATTAGATTTCCGTATTTGCGTAAGATCTAAAAAGGAGACAGATTACTTTACGATCTGATATACCCAGTTTTAGAGTCTAAAAAAAGGTCAGATCGCTGAACGATCTGATATGCCCAGCTTTACCCTACACTTTGTATAATAGACTGTTTCCGCGGCTCGAACCCGTAACCTCAAAGTCACAAAACAACAACCTTACCAGTTGCTCCAACACCCGCTCTGCTGCCTGTATGCGGTATTTTTTTTATTCTGTAATATAATTGTGCATTTTTTAATTATTATATTTGCCTTTTATTTACTAGATGTTCTCTGATCAAAAGATATTAAGGACAATCGAAGGTAAAGTTCTAAAGCTTCGTCTCACTATAGCATAAAAAGATCTTTTCCTAGCAGCTTTTTCTCTCCGATCAACGGTAAACAAACGCCTAATCTTTCAGACACCATACACACCAAAGGCCTTTAACAAAAATACACGGAAGCAAAGCCAACTTTACTCTCTCTGTCAAGACCGGAAATATTAGAATGATAACTGAACAATGCAAGCAAGCAAGAAAATCTCATTTCTTTACATTCCAGCCTCAGCTCTGCTAGACATCGCCTCATGTTCCACTTTGACTTGGGAATACTAAAACCGGAGATCATATCGAAAAAAGACTAAACGCCGGCGACCGTCTAAAGAAATGGGCAAAGATTACCTTTTCCTGTTGATGGGGGTGTGGTGCCGGGGAGGTGGTTTGAGGGAGAGATTATGAGCTCAAAAGCAGTACTAGTCCTGCAGCATATCCGCTTCCTCGGCCATTATGATCTCCATATCTCTTATGTCACGCTTAAAGAGGGTGCCAAGTCTGGCAATGGCCTCTGTCTGCTGTTGTAACACCTGTCTCCCAACCAAACAACAAATTACAAGAAGCTTAGAATGTGCCTTGAATGGTGACTAGGGGCAAAGTTCTTTTTGTCATTTCAAGACAAACATATTGAAGGGCCGAAAAGATCTTGACATTATATTAAACTTCTAAGTCCTTAGCCTAGTCAGGATTTCCAGCCAGAAATAGTTTTCGCCCTTTGTAGCATATTCTATTAGTTCGGCTAAGTAATTTATCATTCTATTAAAGTTGGAAATCTTGTACTTGAGATCTTAATTCAATTTATCAAGAAGCTGAAATATGAAAAGCACGCAGGTTATATAAACTTATGATCTCTCGTGGCAGAAACGTGAATGCAATGAAAAAATGCAACGCAGAAATTTTTAAGACTACAAAGATTGCCTTGGTGAGCATGTTGATAGCATCTGCATGCGACTGGTAAAGAAATAATAAATATAGGTTCTGAATACCTCATGCATGTCAGTGAGACTCTGCTCATGTATTTTGGTTGATCCAGGCAAATATACAGAACCACCGCCAAGCCCGTTAACTTGAACACGAGAAACAGTCAGCAGATTTAGAACCCTTCTAGAAAGTTCAGCTCCAGATCCCTTTAGCTGTCAAGTATATCTGCTTTGTTAGTATAGGAGCTACTTACATGACTCGTGAAGCAGTTAATTTCTTTAACTAAACCAAGTAGAACTGTTATCATTCTCTAACTTTTTTTTAACATTCTCTTAGCTTAATTGTCGAGATATTGTCATCAAACACTTACATGAAGAAATAAGAAACTTTGACATCATGAAGCCTCAACAAATGGAGTTAAGAGAATGTCTAGAACAAAGGTGGGAAACTGGGTGGCCATAAAAACATGTCAAACATATAAGAACCTGTCTAATTATTGCAGCCAATTTTTCTGCCAATTCAGCTTCTGCCTTCATCAAAGGTAACCGGCAGCCTTTGCCCTCCAATGCCTCCACAATTCTCATGGCCTATCACGGCACATTAAACTATTAGCTCAAAGGTGAGCAAACATTTGAAAAGGGTAACACAGCTCATATACAATGCAAACAACAGTTAGATAAGGATTGTGCATAATGCAACCAACCAAGAATCTCAATCGAAGTAACGGAGGAAGTAAATAATTCCTAGATAACTATTTCACCAAAAGGTTCCTAAAGAAAATCTAATGAATGGCCAGCAAACAGCAAGACATACTTTCCAAGATAAATTAACTCAGGATTGATCATAAAAGACACGGAATGTCCCACCTTTAACAGGCGCCTTTGAAGGGCCAGCTCCTTTTGTTTCATTCTTTGAATCCGGGGAAGAGTGTCAGCTTGAAAGTGACCCTGAAGCTGTAAAATAGGACGATTCAGAGGCTATGCTTATGAATCCTTCTTTAGAAAGTGAAATAAGCAGAAGGGTACCATTTTAACATTGCCCTGTGTCATGCGCAATCTCTCTGTATCGGACTGTATGACTTCGTCCTGCAGCTGCATGAACATGAAATCAACAGTCAACATCAACATACTATGAATAACAAAAAGTGAGATCCAGACAAGAAAAACCCCACAACCAAAAAGCAAAACCATAATGAGAAACAACATAACCTTCTAGCAAGGGCACCCACCCACTGCTCACATGCAAAGACAACATTATGAAGAACAGTCAAGGAAACAAAATCAAACTTATGATACAGTTACATTCCAACTAAATGAACTGAAAGCAAAAAAAGGTCGCCTTGAGCTGTTATAAACAAGTCAAGAGAAGCAGCCAATACAATTAACACCAAAGTTCTAGCCAGGAGGCTTTAAAACCACCCGAAGTTTTCAACATTGCAGCCGGATCAGTTGAGAAAGTTATAGCTCCACCTAGCTCAACTAATATTAGAAATTAAAAACTTTGATCCAATTCTTGTCCCAAATATACTGTTCCCATCTAATTATGTAATCTTTACTGCATCCATAACTTCAATTCACGCCAACTATAGTTTCAAAGTCTAGAATGTTAAAAGTCAAAAACAAGCAAAAACATCAGAAAATAGAATGGCATTATTCGAAAAGGTGGGTCAGGTATAGGTGTCCTTTCTTGAGAATGAGGCCAAGCATTTACCTAGTGTGCAATATTCAGTTATTCAACATCCATTTCCAATGGCTTAGTTCCAATTAGTCTTTTCCTTTTTAAGGGAGTGAAGAATGAATGGTAAAAATATTCAATGAACAATCAAGATTGTGATGACTAACTAAACAATTAACCAATCAAGAAACCTGTGCATCAAATGTAAAATGGTGTATCCTACAAAATTATTTGAATAGAATCCGCAGTTGTCTTTTTATTCTTTGCCTAAGTGAAACAGTAATGAGAAGCATTATTCAGCATTTAAATGACTTAAAAAGGAACAGAAGAAAACTAATGTGGCATTCAATAAAATTCAACTCCATGAACATTTGGTACACAGCAAAACCAGCTTAGAGATTTTCTAAACCATGCTTTAGTGACAAAACCCAAATCACCACTGCAAGATGTCCAATCAACGACCAAAAGTACCTTGAGACGATGTGACAGATCTTTAAAGCCCTGAACCAGCTGCGGCCATAGACGTTCGCGGTGAGAACTCTCCATGCCTTCAAGTTTTCCCATAGCCTCTGCCCACATTATCTGACAAATAAGACTAACTTATATTTTCGCTAAACGTACTGCAGGGATAAAACAACAAATATGGACATGGAAACTATTACTAGTTACAAGAATATAATTTAACAAAGTAAAACCTCACATCTGATACTCCGGCTGGCTTCATTCGGTACTGGGGTTCGGTGACACTGAACAATAAATGCTGCAAAAGCAACAAAACCGTCTCAAGAGCTGCAGTCACCTGATGACTAACTCACAAACTGAGATCAGACAAGTGAAAAAGCAACAACGATTACATTTTGTTTTCACTTTCGATTTAATAACAAACCTCTGAGTCACCACCCATGTCCTCAAAATTAACAACCAAAAGGTCTAAATTTTTGGCACTCGCACAAAAGAAATGCAGTGATCAACTGCTTTCAGATAATCTGAAAATAATCACACTGACTGTGGCATTTCCAATATACTGTGGACAGCAAATCCACAAAGGCATAACTAACCTAACGCACAAAATTCTCAAACACGTTACTAACAAAGAAAACCAACCTTAAACGCATATTTAGGATTTCCTGGGTCCTCTTTGTATGCGTCTACAATTGCCTAAAGCAAGTGAGAAATCAAAATTCAGTCAACGCATGAAGAAATCTTTTGAAACCGTATACGACAAAATAAATTAAAAATTGGAAAAGCATGTATACATAAGAATGCAAACAGCTATTTATGACTAACTTGAATATCTCGATCGGCCAGAGAGAAAGGAAGTGGAGCGACGGGAGCCATCTGAGTGGTCAATTGAACATTACCAAAAGGTGATGCCGATGGAACCGGAGTGCCAAATGGTTGGCCAAAAGGAGAAGGTTGAGCTGCTGGAGGAGTGGCACCGAACGGCGTGGAAGACCCGAAAGGATTAGAGCCCTGAGGAGTCTGAAAGAGAGAAGTTTGCTGCTGTTGTTGAGGCTGCGGTTGTTGAGAGAAAGGTGTGGAGAAAAGTGTGTTTCCAAAAGAAGGAGTGGAAGCCGTGCCAAATGCAGGTGTTGATGAAGGAGTTCCGAAAGCTGGAGTGGAAGGAGTGCCGAAAGCTGGAGTCGAAGGAGCGCCGAAAGCCGGAGTTGAGGGAGTGCCAAAGGCCGGAGTCGAAGATGGTGTTCCAAAGGCTTGGGTAGAGGAAGGGGTCCCGAAGAGGGAGGAGGACGCCGGAGTTCCGAACATTGTCGCCGATTTGCTGCTTTTTTCTTTCCGCCGGCACTAGGGTATGGGATTGTCCGCGATTGCCCGCCAAATTTAGTGAAATTTTTTGTTCACCTGGGGAACTTCTGTATCTACTTATGTAATTTATAGATATAATGAAAATATTTCATAATCTACAACAAAAACAAAATATCTCGCGTTTGTTTCCGTGATTATACCACGCTTTGTTACTTTTTATTAAAATTTTAAATTAGAGTAATGTAAATCATCTGATTAAACACAATATAGGTCACCAATAACAATAGTATCAAGTATTTGTTTATATGATACCTATTTTAACTTGTGAGATGTGTTTTTAATATGATCTAATTGGTTTTCAAAATGTAATTATTTACTTCTTCTGTACAGTGAAAAAATATGAGAGATATAAAAATATGCATTAGAAGTTTTGTTGGATACAACAACAACATTACTACATTGTCTTACAGTCTCCCGTCTATAACGGGACGTGAAAAGTTAGACGTACGCAATCATAACCATGTATTAGAAACACACCGAGTTTGTTTTTCGATAACCATACACATGGATTTTTAATCAAGCATCATTATTTTCTGATGTATGAATTAAATAGATACACGGTAAAACTCGTTATAAGCATCAATTGTTATTGAATGTAGTCGCTATTAAAAGTAGTACGACATTTGAATAGACTTATTAAGTGATGACATATATCGAGCAAAGGTGAAATCTCTCATCCCAGGTACTCCACCGTCCCAGCCCAAGGAGCATGTGTGCAGGATGCAAATCAAAAGTCCAGCAGCCTCCTAGATTGAATGAGATATTATGCAGTGATCCATACAAAGTGTCTTCCACAACCAGGACTTCGGTCTAGCAGTAGAGAAACACCCACACTGTGCATGTATCTGAAATCGAACTCGTGATTTCTTGAATCAAATCCCAACAATGATGACATATATTCTACATTTAGTGACACTGTCAACCTTTGAAAGACGTAATATTCATTGGCGTGTAAGACAAAAAAAATTAAATAAATCTTTGACTAGTAACATTTATATAATGTATCGTAGTCATTAACAACGACATACATTTGTTTTTCCGACAAAACGGTATAACCACCTATGCGGTAAATGAATCGTTTGTTTAAACATGGTACACCATAAGTCAAGGTGTGTGATTTTACTATTTTCTTTGTATAACAGAATTGCCTTAAATTACTCACTTCGTCTAAGAAAATGTTCTTTCAACATAGTATAAATAACTGTTGAAAAATCAAACATAACCATATATCTGAAACGGATAGAGTAACTTGTTTAAAAAGGGACTGAATATGTATTTGAATGAAAAAGAGAATAAGCTGAAACAAATGCTCTTTCCTCTCTTTAGGGTGAATCTTGATTTCCATAGAGCTATACAGACAATTAGCTTAGCTAAATATTAGGACGGTAAATGAACCAAGTCGTTCGGTTGTTCGGTTTGTTTGGTTCGAGCTCGGGCTCAGATAAAAGGTTAATGAACAGAGTTTGAACACATTTTTTCTGTTCGAACTCGGTAAGTGACACCGTTCGTTTAAGGTGTTCAGCTCGTTAATGTTGTTCGTGAGTTAAACGAACCAAACTTGAACAATTAAATATGTTCGTTTAAATAAACGAACAAGCTCAGCTCGTTCGCTAAGTTAAACGAACCGAGCTTGAACAACGCAATGCTCGGCTCGTTCGCCTCGTTTACCTCCCTAGCTAAATTGCACTGATGAACACAATAATCAGCATGCTTAGCTGATTGACTAGCTGAACAGGATATTTTCCCGAGACAACAATAAAAGAACGCTTCAGGTGCACTAGGCTCCAGTGTTTGCGTAAGGTTCGGAGAGAGGTCGGATCGCACCGTTTCTTTTCTAAGAACTTTAGAAAACAAGAAATGGAACTTCCCATCCCATCATCATTCTCCACACAACCAACCCCGATGAAAGAAAACCAGCCCATGCTATTTACAACTCTTCCATAAAGGTACCTACCTGACTTCCTAAAGGTATGTCTTTATACACTGGCATCCTAGTCATATTCTTGCCTTAAGTCGTCGTTTGTTCCTCGTCATCATCAAATTCGTCAAGTTCATCAAGCATTGACTGATTTATCCTTTTACGTGATGTCCTCCTATGCTTCTTAGGCTCCAATCTAGGTTCTGCTTGCTTGATGCCCATGTCTCCCATCTTGAACCTAAAAACAAAGTTTTGAGTCATTAGAAGCGAAGAACTAAAGCAACTATAAAAAGTGGAGCGGCAAAAGATAACATTATAGTAGGCCACAGAAATAATACGAAACACAAACCAAGAGCTAAAAGTTGGAGGTGAATCCAGACTATACATATCATTTATACGGGGCAGGGAAATGGGGGTGTCCCCTGTTCTTAAAACAACATAAAAAGTGGGTCATTATTTGACATCCACGACTCAGTCCAAAGCGATACCAACCCAAATGTATAAAATCCAAATGAATCTAAAAAATGTGAAAAGATTCAAACTACGAACATCAAATCTATAACAATGATCTAGAATCAAGTCATCAAGTCCAAACAACACATTAAGTCATGAAGGCAACTAATTTACAAACAGCAGTTGAATTGTACCCTTATTGCAGTCAGGTATTGTCAGATCAATGATAAATAATAAGTTCTAGGAATTTAGAACAAAATGCATTTTCTCGTGCATGATTGCATTAAGTTTAAGAAAGATGGCATCTAACTAACATGCAAATTCACATTTTTATGGAGAATCTGAAATTAAAGCATGCACATGTGCTTGACATACCTCACATCACCCTCTCTTTTAGTTCCCATCGTCCTCAGTTGAAATTCCTCCCTGATCTTAATCTCGTCAAGCAGCTGAAGATAATAAGGATATCTTTCCCAATCTCCTCTGACAATGCAGCCCGGTTCACCAATGTGCAAGCAGTCATTAAATGTGCACTTTGCAGACTCATTCTCTTTCAACATTTTGCGAATCTAAAAAGAAGAGCTCGCTAGTGTTATGAAAATAACTAGTTAATTTACCTATCATTCATACTGGTATTTGCTTACATGAAAAAGAGGATTCACATTGCCTACGTATAATAAGGGAAGAAGAAATATTTAGATCCCAGTAGACAAACCTCAGGAAAATATTGGGCGAGTGATTGTTTTGAAACCTTCATCAAAGTGGGCTGGTTAAAACCAGGAGTGTCAGCAAGATATCCCCTATCAGACAATGGGAGCAAAGATATATGGCGAGTAACATGTTTTCCCCTTCCGCTCCTACTTGATACTTCCCCAACTCGTTGCATTTCAAACCAATTGCTGCCCAAAATCTATAGGTGTAGATGAACAAAGAACTTGAAATTGGTTATGAAAAACAAAAGTTCCAAAGAACTGACACTATAAGGAGTAGAACTAACTGGAGCAAACCAATTGTTGTTATCATCAGCATCAAGACCACGCTTACTGCTTCTCAAAACATTGATCAAACTAGATTTTCCAACACCACTTGGGCCGACAACCACAGATGTTTGTTCTCTCAGATTGAATTGCAAGGTATCAATCCCATATTTGGACTCAACGCTGCAAAATATTGGCTCATAGCCCCAACTGCGAAGCTTGGATTTCCATGCAGATATTGTCTGAAAATTTGCACTTTTAGTAAAACGAAGCAAAGAAAATAAATCCAGGTAGGCATGTAAGTAATTACAATAAACATCGCAGCAAGAAAACTCAAAGTACAAAGATAGGATCAAACAAGCATGACGCAACACAATTAGGATATATCATGGTAGAAATGTAGAAAATAGAGGAGACAAATACATTAGGACACTCTCGTGCTTGATGTGTTTCATAAATATAAATTCAAAAGCTCAAAAATTCTTGCACCACTCCAAGTTTTTCGGTAACCATTCTGATCCACTGCAAAGTTGTTTCTTTTTTCCTTTGACTGACTAATGATAACGGATAACTTTCAAAGAATGTGGAGGGATAGTGCATAATCATTATAGCACTTGTGGTCTTGCTTCTGCAAAGTAATGTTGCTACTGATCTAATTTAAACATTTCTTCACGGTTTTACTCGTCATCCCACTTCTATATAGGCCATACCTTATTTAGAGCTGATTTTGGTTATTTAACTGTTCTTTCTTTACTTCCCAGGTGAACACAATCAAAAAAGTGCAATTGAGACCTGCAATCAGAAAGGCACAGGCCACAGATGCGTAAAATGGACTTGCCATGAGACTAATAGAAGAGCAAACGAGCTTTTGTGTACAATCCAGCATAATCCAAAAGTCATTCTTTGCAATATGTAGACCAAATAATACGACCCAAGCAACTTTTTCTAGATTCATGAGATACAGAACAGACTGTTAATTGACTATCTGATAAAAGGTATCAATAAGGATGAAATATATATATATATATATAGAGAGAGAGAGAGTGTGTTATAAGGATGAAATAGCAAGCAATCACTAAGTTAGGCCACATGATACAAAGAAATACAAGACAAGAGAAATTATCATAGAGTTAATAGATTGAAAATCCAAAACTGGCTACAGCACTATGTAGAGAGCGTTTTTAACCATGCCCTGGCTTTCTAATCTTTCATAAAGAGTTAAGCAACAAAACAAGTTAACCTTCAGTTTAACACGCTAAGGGTTATTACCTTAATCTTCATGATAAAACCCAGCAAATCAAGTAAAATAGTCTAAAACGAACTTCTCATGCAGTGCGTCTGTGAAATTAATTTCTGAAAATATTATCTGAAATGTAATCCAAATGAAGCCGAATATAGTGCATTTTAAGACCTGCTCGGTGCATAGTTCAGCTTTATTAAGCGCCAGGGTAAACGGAATCCCGGTAGACTCGGCCTCCACAAGAAACCTAGTTAGGGAAAATGCCTCGAGCTTGGGTTGGTCCATGGAGAAGAAAACAACCAAATGGTCCACGTTAGCTATAGGCGGATCGGATATTTCTGTTTTTCTTTGAAAAACATTCTCTATCATTCCTCTCCTGTCCGTCCAGTCAATTGAACCAACCAAAACCCTGTCTCCGACCAGAACCTTCCTCTTTATCTTCTTCAGCAGAGCTCTCACCACACAGAGCAACTCAATTCCATCTCCTTGGTCTCCTGGGCCTGTTTGATTCAGACCTCCAGTTCCAGAGGTGAATCCCGAAGGAAATGATTGAACAATGACTCGCATGAAATTAGCTTGAGATGCCGCCACCAATCCAATAGCCTCATTCTGATCAAGCTGAAGCTTGTCTTCCGGCGAAAGAACCGGAGCCAAGGATGATAGTTGCCGAACACTCTCGCGAGCTTTTAGTAAGCTCTTGTTTGGTTGAGGCTTCCTAGAGACATCTTGCCTAGGATTCTGATAGCGGGAAGAGCAAATAGCTCCTTGGCACGATGTGGAAAAGAGACAACGACGGAATTCGAAGGCAGACAACCGCCGGAATGAAGAAAACGGCGAAACTTTCAGTCGGATGATAGAAATGGAAGAAATCGGCATCAGACTATCTGGGTATGAAGAAATACAGAAGAATTTGACGAAAGAAGGAGCTCACACCATTGTGCTTCACTGAAGAAAAGCTCTGTCAGTTCTGTGTTCTGGTAAGTGGTAACCGCTCTACTTACTTCAGTGGAAAATGGATGACTTGTTAGCTGCACACCCGGACTGGATTTTTTTTACTTCGTATTATGGGCTTGGGCCAATATGTGCCAAAGTCCACCTCTAAATTCAGTTATTGCCTGATGAACATTGAACTAGCTAATCTGTTGTGAAATTTTTGGAATATTGTTTTCGCATCATATCTCCGATGGAAGTAATATTATTGTTTTCAATGAAGTAATATCATTGTTTCCAATTGCAATGAAGTAATATTATTATTTTCGCATCATATTGTTGTGGCATTATAACATTGTATGTATTTTTGTACAACAACAATAACATATACCATGTATATCCCCAACAACAACGGCAAAAACTAATGTTAGAGGCTGGATAGGGTGAAAGTCAGACAAATAATATTTTTGTAATATTATGTTTATTAAAGATGGTCATATGTATGATGTAAAAGTACTACGCTTGAAGTTGTGATGGTTTAATTGTACTAAATAGGTTCGTCACTATCTTGCTAAAGCTTTCTTTTTTCCCCCTTTCTTTCTTCCTGATGTAGCTAACACTTATTTTCTTTCGCTCAACAGTTACTCCATCCAAAAAATATCAGAGCCAGTTTTTGAAACATAACAGTTTTGTAAAAAAGTCCTGGTGTTTAATGAAGAGTCCACGTTTGGTGTACGGTATAATACAATGAGTTTACAACAACACATATCCACTATTTTCCAACGACAGTAAAAGCTATCACTAGGGTCTGAGGAGAGTTAGAGGCAGGCAAACAATACATAGGATATGTAACTACACGGACAAATAATGAAAGACAAATAATAAAAGACAAAGACAAACACAAAAAAGTACAAAGTTACCTAAAGTACAAATTTACCTAAAGTACAAAGACTATCTAAGTCTCTAAATATAATCTAAGGTGCTCCTATATTCTGCTTAAATCTCATTAACCTTAATCATATGTCTCCATGAACTCCTATCCTGGAACATGTCGTCAGAGATGTGCAAATCTAGTAGGTCATGTCTAATCCACTCATTCCAAATCAGTTTGAGCTTGCATTTAGTCCTTTTTCCCTCTACAATGAGGCTTTCAAATGATGACATAAGTTGTTGTCTGTGTCAAGAGACATGTCGTCAGAGATGTGCAAATCTAGTAGGTCGTGCCTAATCCACTCATTCCAAATCAGTTTGAGCCTGCATTTAGTCCTTTTTCCCTCTACAATGAGGCTTTCAAATGATGACATAAGTTGTTGTCTATCTCCTCTTGACATATACAAACCATCTCAGTCTCCCTCTCTTATCTTATCTATTATAAGAGCCACTAATAACTTTTCCTAAATACCTCGTTTATGATTCAGTCTAGCCTATATACCCACACATCCACCGCAACATCATCATCTTTGTCACTTCCATCTTCTGCGACTGTGTCCTCTTGAGAACTCAGCACTCTGTTCAACATTGCCACCGCACTGCCACCTTACAAAATTTTTCCTTTAATTTAGTTAGAAAATTCTAGTCAGCACCTCCGAAACCGCCCTCCACTTACACCAGCCAACCTGAACTCAGTGTGCTACAGCACTATCTATAATATAATGAGTTTATACACAGAAAATGCATTCTTCACATACTCATGAAAAATGAACCCGGATTGAGTGGATATGGTCCATGGCACAGCCTGAATTTACTAGCAAAACGTGCTCCGCGCATTGGATATGGTCCATGGCACAGCCTGAATTTACTTGGTTGTAATTTTTCATGTTCACTTTGATCGTGGTTTTAAATAAAGACCCTTGTCAGACAATCACAAGGCAACAAGTAGAATCAATTGCAGGAAAATATGTAGCTGATGAGTGATTAAATCGTTGTCATAACAGAAACTGTTTGTAGATTCCTTTCCAAACAAAATTTTGAATCCAAAAACACCAGCCAAAAAACCGGCCTCCAATCTAAAACTTAGCAAAAGAAAAAGCCAGAATATAATACTACAAAGAGCCTAGGCCTTCCTTGATTTGCTGGTAGCCAACTGTGACTCGGGCTGAAAAACAAACAACAAAAAAAAGAACCCAAAAGACAATTAGGCAAGGTCAACAAAGACCGAAAGAATAAAACTAAAATGTACTAGGATCTAGATTACCTCTTTCTTTACTGCCTCTTCCTTCTCAGACAAGGTTAACTCAATATGACATGGAGACGACATGTAAGCTGCCACAATAATTTTGCTTAGAGTTGGAAGAAAAAATCATAACAATGTAACTATAAATAATCATAAAATGAACATACGGTTTATCCTTCCATGGGCACGGTAGGTACGGCGTCTCTGTTTTGGTGCCTGGTTCACCTGAATGTGAGAGATGAAGAGTGAATCCACATCTAAGCCTTTCACCTGCCATTCAAACAAAGCTAAGAATTTTACATCATGAAAATAATAACCTAGGCTGCAGATGTAGCACCAAACTGAAAATACCTCAGCATTGCTTTCTGCGTTTTTTAGCAGATCCAAGATAAATTTAGCAGATTTCACGGGCCAGCGTCCCTGTCCATTGGAGTGCCTGTTCTTAGCCTGGGCAGTACGTCCAACACCCCTACAGAAGCGAGTGAATGGAATCGCTTGCTTATGGGCCAAAACATCCTCCAGGTAGCTTTTCGCTTTCACCAAAGGCATCTTCCTGATGGCATGTGCAGTTTCTCTCGTGTTCTGTAAAATTTTCGAATTTAAAATCACAAGAAAAAGTCAAATCATTTGTAAACACAAGGACATAATGACATTTTTCACAAAAAGTAACTTTAACAGAAGGTACGCGGCGATCAGTTGGACCTTTGACTAATTCACATTTCTTTTTATTTATAGGCCTCCTCTCTTTAATCCACAGGAGGAGGTCGAATCCCTACCCCACAAAATCACTGCTTATTCAAGCACAAAATATTTCTCGAAAGGCGCCCATGAGAACTAAAAGTAAAATGGAATCCATCTACCATTATATTCTAGAATTCATAGAACACACACAGGAGGATACACAAGGAAAGCACACCACATATCAAAGAAAGGCGACCCAAAAATCAACAAAACAGTCAGGAGGTGAAATTTTCCACCAGAATGGAAAGAAGCAATCCCACTTTGTTTTACAAGCAGTGACACAAGTGACATCCTCAATCATCAATCCATATACAGTTCTATGCAGATGCAAGTTAGCTTTTTCCAGGTCTAAACTTGTCAACGATTAATGCAAAATAATGATTGCTTTCATTGTTTTTTTGTAGCACCATGAGAAAACTAGACAAGTATAGCAGTTAGACAGTTGTGGGGAAGATGATTGTTGAAGACTTTCAATCAAAATTAAGCACAACTGCCCATCTTCCAAACACTTAATGTTGCAGGGAAATCTTTCTTGAGCAAAGTGCATTTCGGATCACCACAATGCCGATATACACTATCCCTGCTGCAGGAAATTCATGTATCACCAGCAACAAAGCGGGGCGGGGGAGGGGGGCAAAGATGACAAGACAGCTGGGTCCACAGCGCCCAAAATCGAGGTACATATTTTTTTTTGTAAGCAATCGAGATACATACTTAGATGCTTCCTTCACATAACTGAGAGAACTAGTTGATTAAGTAACTTCATGCACATGCCATACAGGCAACCTTCCTCTCTCGACAGTCAATCCTTAAGCTACAGAATATTTAACCAAGAAAATTTTGCCCAGCCTAGAACTAGTGTTTCACACTTCTGCTGTTCTGCAGCATAAAATCTATAGAAAGGCTAAGTTGCAGATGACGGAAACATTCACAAAGCCCTAGAAGTTGTGAAAATGTACAACGTTTGCAAAACCTTTCATCATAATCAAATCTCAAGAGGTTCCGCCAAGAACAATGCAATTACAATTTCCCAGAATCAACGGAAGCCAGTTTTCATAAGTACAGGCCCTAGCCTTTTTCATCAGGTTATAACTAAGATTCCAAGAAATTAACGAATAATTTACATCAACCATTACATCAATTACCCAGATATGCAATAACGAGTCCAGTAAAAATGCTACTCCAAGCTCAAATAAAACAGCAAACAAAACCGAAACTCTCTTGGAGCAGGTAGAAACAACTCAAAATGGAGTAAGGAAAATGCCTTGAAATGAACACGAAGATCTGATCCCCTGGATTTGCATGCTGCAGTGTGGATTAAACGCGATCAAAATCCAAAATTAAAGTTTAAAAAAAAAAGCAGATTATGATGAAGGAAACCATTACACTTGGTCGGGTTATCTGGCTCCTTTGAATACTTCACCTGATCATTCAAAATAAAAGTAAGTACACATGCCAAAAAGATTCGCACTAAAAAGGCATAACACAGAGCTTATAACGTCAAATTGTAGTAACGAAACAACAAGACGGAATGCTAGCGAAAAGAATACACACCATTTTCGATGTCTGCGGCGGATATGGAAAATCGTAGGCGACCAGTGGGGTTTTCTCCAACAGAAACGAAGACGTGGCGGGTGAGTTTTATATGGACGCCCGAAACCCTACTTAGATATCAAAGTGCCAGAGCAACCATTCGGGTTTTCTGGCCCAAACAAATAGTGGAGTCAGACCCAAAGCTCGTAAGATAATACATAAACATACTAAAGAGTGTTTACGGTAAATTAGAATTTCGCGTTTGCGTCACATAAACGCAGTGATCGGGCTAGTGTTGCTGGTCAATTCGGTTGAATCAACGATTTGGTTGCAAGTGCTACATGGGCAAAGCGGTCACTTAATTCTTAGTCTATGTCTGTATACAGGTGAAAAGTTTATTAAAAAGATGAAAGGAATTATTTGTGGATTATGTAAAAGGAGCAACATAAATGAAATTGTAAGTTTAGTACAATAATAAATCAAACATATTAAATTGTACCAATCGTTAAGACTCGTAAATATAAAATACATAAACTGAAACAAGCTGTGAAAAAAAAAAAAACTTTGGCAAACATATATAGAATTGAGATTTTTTTTGGTTAAAATGTACAAATTTCATTTAACCAATGATCAAAAAAGGATTAGGTCATTTACAATTCCACTGGGCATACCCAGGATGTAGAGCATACAATCACCAAAATCCTACTCTACGTGTCATGTACCTGTAATGCCCTATACACATGATAGCAACTCTATGGGCTACATCCCGGACAATGGGGGTCTGATCCTCAAAAATTCTAAGATTTCTAGCTTGCCATATAAAATAAATGGTAGCCGCAAAAAATGTCTTGATATACTTAGTTCTTCCACTTCTGTGTCTAACATGCTTTCCTGGCCAACGTAGTAAGGCATTTAAGGAAAAGAATTGCCTCGAGATGCCAATCCAGTTTAAAACCTTTTTTCCACACCTGTCTTGCAAACGAGCAAGCAAAAAGCAAGTGATCATTTGTCTCAGTAGCAACACCGCAAAATGGACATAACAAGTCTGACAAAACAAAATGTAGATTATCCCTCGTTGGAAGCCTGTTGCGAGCCGCCAACCAAAACATAAAGCAATGCTTTGGGGTGCTTGAAGATGCCCAAATAGTGGAAGCACATTTTACCTTTTGTCCTTTGTTCCTAAAAATTTCATATGCCTATGAGGAGATAGAACTTTGGTTGGCTGCCCATCTACAAATCTCAGTCTCGCAGGTAGGAATGTCTCCAAAGTAATCAATAAGAAAGTCTCTGATGTGAAAAAGCCGCTTCATGAATACAGAATATGAGTTCTTAACTTGGTGATGCCAAAATCCATTATGAAGGCAATAAAAGTGGTGAACTCATCGGACCCAGAGAGTGTCTTTCTTACTCTGAATGTTCCACAAGTGTTTCAGCAAAAGAGCATTGTTCCACGCCTTAAGGTCAAATAAACCCAAACCACCCTCATTCTTTGGTCGGCAAACATCAGTCCAAGCCATCCATGATTTCTTCTTTTGCTC